>CM046669.1:66763250-67963250 GCA_025594165.1 Tamias sibiricus | reverse complement strand
TGGAAAAGAGAATGGAGATAGGAGAGGATTGATTGTATGGAAGGGGATGTGGGGGTCTAGGGTAGTAGATTGGACTCTGGCCAGAAGAGAAAAGATAGTGTTGTTTCCCTTGCTGCCCTATCAACCTTCGTGTTTCCCTGAATTATGGGAGACTCACCATTTTGGTGTGGAGGACAATGAGAGATCCCTATTAGTTTGGGCAGAAGAGAGGCCTGCAGGAGCTTTGATATTAATTTGTAATTAGTAACTGCAGAGCCCTTTGTGGTCAGGAGCCCTCGTTCTTTCCATATCGCAGAGTGAGAAAGTAAAATATGATAGATGCATTTTGAGTCTGTATAGAGGGTGAGGTTTTGGTCAGCTGCTAGTTTGAAGGCATGAATAACAGCTATTAGTTCAGCCCATTGGTTTGTGGTGTTGGCGGAAGGGGTGCTGCCTCAATAACCTCTGATAAGTAGACGACAGTGTAACCAGCAAAGCGTTGCCCATCCTTAAGGAAAGAGCTGCCATCCATAAACAAGATTAGGGAAGAGTCAGGAAGTGGTCCCTCTTGAATGTGGGAGGTGTGGGGGATTAAAGCCTTGAGCATCTCTACACAATCATGCTATGGGGGCTCTGAAGAGACTGGGAGGAGGGAAGCTGGGTGTAAAGAGCAGCAGGGTTGGAAAGAGACTGAGGAGTCATGCAGAAAAGAAACAAGGAGAGAGAGAATGCGACAGCGCGGGAGAGTTTGAAGGCTCTTATATAGGTTAGTAGATCTTTTAAATGGTGAGAGGCAACAGTGACCTGGGCACCAAAGGTCAACATTTTTGATTCCTGTAGAAGTAGGTAAGCAGCAGCCAGAGCCTGAAGACAAGGGACCATCCACGAACGGTGGGGTCAAGCTGTTTAGAAAGATAGGCAACTGGAGCAAAAGTGGAAGCCTTGTATTGGCCTAAAACACCTAAAGCCAGACCCTTCATTTCATGGACATAAAGGGTGAATGGCTGAAGAAGGTCCAGGAGGTGAAGAGCTGGGGCCTGTAATAGTGCCTGCTGCAGGTGCTTAAACTCAGCCCAAATGCCTTCAGGGAGGAATTTTTCCTCAATCCTTTTAGCTGCCTCATATAGGGGCTTGGCATAAAGAGAAAAATTGGGAATCCAGGCATGGAAATATCTTGCTAGCCCTAGGAAGGAAAGAATCTCTTCATTTGTCTTAGGACATGGGACATCCTCAATGAGGGCTTTTCGGTCTAGGGTAATGGCCTTCAATTGATGGGAAATCTGAACTCCTAAATAAACTACCTGGGTCTGGGCAAGTTGCACCTTAGATGGGGAAACGCAATACCCACAGAAGCAAGAAAATGTAAAAGGGTGTAAGAGTCTTCACAAGCTGTGGAAAAGGAAGGGCTGCAGAGGACAAGGTCATCTACATATTGCAGGAGAGTGGAGTCAGAGAATTCAAGTTCTTTGAGGTTTGCAACCAATGTCTGTCCAAAGATATGAGGGCTGTCTCAAAAACCCTGATGGAGGACTGTCCAGGTCAATTGTTGGGACTGTTGAGTATTGGGGTCAGTCCAGGTAAAGGCAAAAAGGTCTTGTGATTCCTGAGCTAATGGAACAGTGAAAAAGGCATCCTTGAGGTCAATAACTGAGAAATGGGTGGATAAGGAGGGAATAGGGAGAGAATGGTATAAGGATTTGGGACCACAGGGTGTATGGGCCTGATGGCCTCGTTGATGAGAGGAAGATCCTGGACTAGCCGATACGATCGTTTGGACTTCTGAACCACCAATATGGGAGTATTGTAAGGGGAATGGATGGGTCAGAGAAAATGTTTCCACAGAAGATCTGAGATAATAGTTTGGAGACCCCTAAGGCTAGTGGCTGGAAGTGTATACTGGGCTTTGTTGGGGAAATGCTGGGGATCTTTAAGTTGTATTTGTACAGGGTCGCAATGAGCAAAGGAGGGAGTCTGGGTATCCCAAACTTTGGGGTCTACCCAATGGGTGGGGGCAGGGTAATGGGAGGTTTCTGCATCTGTAGGGGGTGGAGGGGTCTCTTCATGGTCACCAGTGGCCTCTAAAATGGTAAGAAGAAAGACGAAGGAGGAGATGGAGTGAAACGAGCCAGGGAGCACAACTGAGTGAGGCGGATCAGAGAATACGATTGAGGCCTGAAATTTGACCAGTATGTCTCGGCCCAGTAAAGGCATGGGACATTGAGGCATTACTAGGAACTGGTGGGTGAAGAGATGGTGGTGGAGGCAGCAAGACAGCATGGGAGTCTTGCGGGGTGAATAGCATTTCCTCTACCCTGACAATAGGGGATGGTGCTATGGTGGTGGGCCCCCAAAATTCCCTGAAGACCGAGGAAGTGGCTCTTGTATTTAGCAGGAAATTTATGGGGCAGCCATCAACAAGGAGGGTGACCCTAGGCTCCTGTAAGGTGATGTTAACGGTTGGGAGAGGAGCCCCTGGGCCCCGTCAATCCTCCATAGCTAGTACCAGCAGGTCAGGGTTTGCGACTGGTCCAGCCCCCCTGTGGGGACTGGGGCATTTAACACCCCAGTGACCCACCTTGGAACATTTAGGGCATGGGCACGTAGGGAACCTGGGGTTAGGGCAAGCTCTAGCCCAGTGTCCATCATTCCTGCATTTGTAACAGGGCCCTGGATGTTCCTCCTGTATGGACTTATGAATCCCTGTTTTTGAGGCCCGAGCATCAGAGCCCCATAGGGCCTGGGCTAGCATTTGAAACTTTGATCGTTCAACCTTTTCATATTTTTGGAACTTGCAATGCTCCACGTCCTCATCTCTGTTATGATAGACCTTAAAGGCCATGGCCAAAATCTTGGCCTGAGGTGTTGGGGGCCCTTGCTCCAACTTTTAAAATATAGCCCATACGTCAGGGTAACTTTGGGACAGAAAATAAGTCATAAGGACCTGATGCCCTTCTGGAGATTCAGGGTCTAAAGTAGTGTATTGTTGGCGGGCTTTTGTCAGCCTATCAAGAAACTCAGAGGGGATCTCTTCTCTTTTTTGTATAATTTCCTGTAGTTTATCAAAATTAATGGCTTTCTGTGCTGAGCATTTAAGGCCAGCTACTATACAAGTGACAAACTGATCTCTCAGGGCCATGTCCCCCGGAGAATTATAGTCTCAATTTGGATCTCTTTCAGGCACATCTTGAGGTCCAATGGGGTGATTTAGATTAGTTCTATGATTCTCGTCCGCATAGGCTTTTGCCTGATCCCAGACTCGCCTACCCTCTTCCAGAAGGAGAGTATTCGCCAGAATCATAAATATCATGGAAGGTGAGGGTTTAAGCTTGGATGACCCATTGAAATTCCCTAAGGTAGGTGGTGCGGTCAGTGGCGTAGGAACCCAAGTGCTTCTCGATCTGGGATAAATCTCCCATGGAGAATGGAACATGAACCCTAATTATCCCCTCTGCTCCGCCACTTCCCACAAGGGTGCTATGATTTGGGTAAACTGTCCTGCCTGCTTTCTTAAAGGAGTAACGGGAGGGCTAAAATTGGAATTGGGCGGCACAAGAACTTGCGGGTTTGGAATCGACACTGGGACTGCAGCAGGAGAAGGTGGTTAGCCAGAGCTACAGTAGAAGTTGGAAACTGTGCAGAAAACACTGGGGGAGAAACCAGAGCCAAAGTGGAGGCCACAGAGGAGGGAACTGTAGAAAGATCAGAGGCTGAAATCGGTGGGGCTGGAGCAGAAGCTGGCAATGGGAGGGGAGGCGCCGGAAGCTGAGTTGGTGTGGAAGATGATGAAGAAGGAAGAGCCGGAAGCTTGAGTCAGTGCAGAAGATGATGGAGAAGGAAGAGGAGGGAGTAAAAGGCAGGGTCAGTGCCTGCGCTGAAGATGGCAGAGAAGAAAGAGGTGGGACCAGGGTCAGGGTCGCTGTCAGCGCAGAAGATGGCGCAGGGAGAAGGGGAGGGGCTGAGGGCAGAGTAGGAGTTCTAGGCTGGCGGTGTGGAGGAGGAGGCACCTCAATCCCAGGGTCGAAGTCAAGGTCTATCAAGGATGGAGATGGATCCCTCGGTCGACATGCAAGGAGGATATTTTCAGGGCTACAGCAACTACAAAGTGAGGGATTTGAACGGAGGAGGGAAAAAACCTCAGTGTAGGGCAGTTCCGCCCATCGTTTGGACTGCTGGCAAAAACGGAAAAGATCCTGTAAAACACAAGGGTCCAGCGAGCCTGAAGTCGACCATTTGCTTTGGTTAGCTAGGGGGTACAAAGGCCAGACTTGTACAGAGTTTAATGCGTTTCTTTGTCTTTATGTCTGGTTTTAAGCCGAGGTCCACTCTATTTTTTAAAAGGCACTTCAGAGGGGAGTCAGCTGGGAGGGATGAAGAAGCTCCCATTTTTCCCGTTCCGGATGGGAAGAGACTAAAGCATCCTTCTCAAAATAAGTGTTAGAGCGAGATCCAAGTCTGTGACCTGGTCATCACTGGAGTCAGGCAGACATGGGGTCCGAGGGGACCAGAGGACAAAGGGCCACCTTGCGCAAGGATTTCCATGCCCCGTGTGAACGGGAAGGAGAGACCCAAGTCCAGAGTAGGCCAGAGGCCGGAAAAGAAACTTATTTACTTGCTCCCAGCTGAGAGCCCAAGAGGCAAAGGCTTTAGGCAGGGCCGGCAGATGGAGGGGGAGTTCCTGAGGTCCACCGCAGTATTGACGACCTGGGTGGGATGTTTTCCCCCCGTACAGGACACAGGCGAGATTGCTGGAACACTCAACGGTCAATTCTCACTGCATAATTACCTGACAGGTTTAGGAACTCAGGGGAGGGGAAGTTTACCAAATCCAATGATGCTGCAGTCGAAAAGATGAGCAGAGGCTGAGTCAGGCGATTCCAGGAGGTTTATGCCCTCAGAATAGACACATTTCCAGGCCCATGCACCAAAATGAAGGGCAAAGGAACACACGCTGGGACCGCCATGTAGTAAAAGGGATTTATTAATTGGCTGAGGGACACGTGAAGGAGGAAGGGAATAAGGAAAACTGGTGGGGGGGGGGGGAAAGGAGACAGGGTTGATGAAAAGAAAAGCAGGGGTGATTTTCAGTCCAGAGAAGGCTTAAGTAGAGAACCGGTGGTCAGAGGGACCCCCCCCTCCCAGAGAGACCCCCAACTCCATAGGCTGCCAAGGATAGAAAGGGGAACCCATGTGTTGTAATTGGCTCAGTAAGACACCTGAGGTGTGGCCAGCGGCATGGCCAGCTTAAGGTGCTTGGGAGGTGTGTCTTGTCTTAAGGTACCTGGGAGGTGTGGCCTGTCAGCCCAGAATCTAACACTTACCAATCTGGATTAACCCATTTTGTTAAAGTTTTACTTAAGTCATGTGAGCTGAGATGCATTTGGGTCCATTCATTAAATTATGAGTACTTATTTATTTATAAGCCAATGTACATGATTTAGTCACAAGTGTTAGGTGGTAGCTAGCAATAAGCAGTGAAATGCACAAGGGCTCTTTAAATTACTTTGGAGTCCTTCTTTAAACTACTTCCAAAGTAATTGAGAAAGCAAAGGGTGGTAGTTAATTTGTAGAAAATAAACAGAAGCCAAGGGAGCTAACTGGGAAAGTAGAATGTCAAGAGAAAAGGTTTAATGGGACTAACTCTCCACAGGTTCCATTGATGTTGATCTAAACCTAGGAATTATGACTGTAATTGTCTCCAATTTTCTGGGAAGGAAGATTCTTTTAGTAGTGCAGTCACACTAGGTAACTTCTGGCCAGCTATTGACCCCAGTGCCCACATTAACATGGGATTGACTTGTAGATGAAGACCCCCCCTAAATAGGATGGCCGCCATGACAGTTCTGGAGAGGACCAACTAAGGTCAAAAACTCCACTGCCTAATGTGAAGGAGGAGTTGAACACCTGATTGACCAAGAATACAGAAGGTGGTCCCCAATTCTCTAGGTAAACATCAAACAGCAATAAAATTGGGGTCAGTATTGTCTCCTTTGTCATTCCCTGCTTGGAGATGGCTCACTCTCTCCCTTGAGAGTGTTTTTGCATAAGACTCACTTTTCTTTTACTTTATTTTCACCTCACTTTCACTTCTAATAAAATTCTGTTGCATGACATTTGGTGTCTGACTTTAAATTTTCTTTCACTGAAACACAAGAATGGAGGTTTGGAGCTTCAGCTCCCTGCTTTCCTGTGACAGGCACATATATAGACACACGTCACACAATATACACAGACTGTCACAGATTTTTATAGTATGACCCCGGCATGAAAAGGGCATGTGCAGTTGTGAACATTAGGAATAGAGTCTGCCAGCCATAGTGGATACTGAAATCGAAGGATCAGGTGGCCAATCATACTTCATGGGGCATATTTACTCCTGCTGGCACGGGAAAGCAGGAAGCTGAACCTTCAAACCTCCATTTTTGTGTTCCAATGAAAGAAAATTTAAAGTCAGACACAAAAACCATGCAAGAGAACTTTTTTTTCAGTGAAGTTAAGGTGAAAGTAAAGTAAAAGCAAAGTGAGGCTTAAGCAGAAATTATACTCAGGAAAGAGAGCAGCAGAGCAGAGAATGACAAAGGAGACAATGCTGATTTGACCGGTTATCGGTGAGAAGTTCTGCTCCCTCACATGTTGAAGTTTGAACATTAGAGAAGTACGCCGAGGCAAGCACATAAAGCAGGGTTTATTTTAAAAGGGGTAACATAGACTTCTCCTGGGAGGGAGAGGGGGGCCATAGCTGGTATCCTGGTATCCCAAGAAGTGAAGGGTTCTGCCTTTCTATAGGTGTTAGGCTTCTTTTGTTCTCCTGCTCTCTTCCCCTTATCTCTCTCCTCCCTGCATATGTGACTAGGCCCAGGAATGTTCAGTGGGATGGCCAAAAGGTGGGAAACAGGTGGGCTGACGGGGGAAGGGCAGGATGGAGCAGCCCAGGACACATTAATTAACAACCTTATAGCTCCCTGTAGGGAGGGGCAATTAATGGGACAGGTTACCTTAGCAACAGGTTGGGACAGGGGCAGTTTCTTGATAAGGGTGGAGGAAGGGCTATGAAGGAATTAACATTTCAATCCCTCAGGGGACAGTCTCCAACTTCTCAGACTCACTCAAAATTGACCTGATTCGATTTACCCTATCTATACTGACTGCCCTGTCTAATTCTGGCTTCAATGCTCTCTCTAAATTTATTCACTGTTCTGGGCAAGTTAAACCATTGACAACAATAGGCTAATATTCCAGGTACTTCCTGGTTCTGAGAAGCTCCCACCCAGTGGCAGCACTGCCTCAATTTTGGTCTCCACCAGCTGGTGTGCACACTGAGTACAAGGCCTGAGCACAGCTCTCCACCATCCAAGTAGGGCAGGAGCCCAACTGTAGCCCAAAACTAGGGCTTCTCGTGGGAAGTGACAGCAAACTCTTTCTCTTGGGCAGCTTGGGAAACCAGCACAGGCTACAGGTTAACCTTTTCCACAGCTCAACTGGCGAGTTGTACAGCACAAGGCAGATATGACTTGTGGGTATCACCTCACCCCAGACACTATTTGGCAGACCATTCAAGAGCCAGTTAGTCTTTCCCAAAAACCCAGATGCTGTGCTAGCTCAGGACTTGGTACCTGGTGAATCTGCTGTGTAGATGGCTCTTCACTCTCTGACAGCATCATTTTTGGCCCTAAGGCCTTCTTGGGTCTTGTGGCTCCTAGGAATGGAGGGAACATTGGATTTGGTCTGCCTACCCCAGGTCCTGGGCCCAAGACCACAGCCAAGTCTGAACCACATTGGATCTAAGGCACCTTACAGTGGAAGGCAGAAGAGAGCCTAATGGGCAATCAGTTTAGCCTCCCCTAAATGCTTGACTTATCTGAACTCTGAGCCGTTTTCCCTGTCCTTGAACCTGGCTTGGGTGAACACTGCTAGTTCCCTTCCCCCTACCTGATAACCTCAACTGCCTTCCTCTTTCTCTGATGAGGGACATAAATGCCTATTGTTTCAAAGTCATCTGTCTCAGTTCCTGATTCCTCCTTGCTCTTTGACTAGACAGTGGTGAAACAGTGGCATATATACGAGGTCATGTGTGGAACCAGACCTTCTGCAAATATTCTATGTCCAAGGGAAGAGGACTTGATGTGGCCACCTTTATGACAACCTGAAGAAAGGGGCCTGACAGGATTTCAACCAACACATTCTCTGTTCTTGAGTTGTATGCTTTTGTTGGAAAACACTATTGTGCCTGAGTTAAGAAATGGTTGTATCAAAATAGAATAGACAATGAGTTTCATATTCCTAAAGAATGTAACTTCACAGGTTTTATGTGTGCACATTCCCATGTAACCCTTTACTCAGTTAAGAAAATGGACCTGACTTTTACTGGAAAAAAAGGTTCCTTGTGCCCCCTCCTATGCCCTGCCTTCACCCTTCCTCCACCCCCCATCTCCATGTCCCTAGGCAGGTGATCTGCTTTCTATCACTAGAGATATGTCATTATTGGAGACAAGAAAGCAGGGAGCAAAAGGTCCTGTCACAGGTATGTGAATGAGTTAATACAATGTGGCCTGTTTGGCTGCTCACATCAATCATAGTGATTTGTAGAGGAGTCACAATTTTGTGTGTAGCATAGGTCTTTTGGCTGAGTAGGAGTCTACGTTTCAGGCCTCCCGTGGTGAGTTTCTTTGGTCATGATTGGTGGATGTCTGTGTTAGAATCTTTAGTTCTTAAAGATGAAGCTATTGGGAATGTTCTGGTCAAAGACTTTGCATGAATATATAAAGCAAGAGAAAGGCTGTGTCATGTACTAGGCAGAGGTTTTACTTTTAAATGGGCAGACTTACTGCCCTCTGAAGGGAAGGTACCAATAACAGCATAGAAGGTTTCTAATGTCTACACTTCCATACCAATGAGAAAGTTGAAAGACTCTGACTGCCTTTTGAACAGGGTCCTTGGGATGTTTAGAGTTGAGGGATGTTGAGACATTCACTGATGTTTGAAGGGGATCTCTCTCAGTGTAGAGGAGGGATTGTGAAAGAACAAGGACGTGATGGGCAAGTCCAACATTTGGTTCAAAGATGTGGTTTACTTAAATTCATGCGCAAAATTGACAGAATGGAGAAGACTAAAGAATTTGAAACATTGCAAATGTCTTCCCAGTACCTACAGTAAAACATCCAGGTGGTGGTAGTAGGCCCTCAATGGTGCTGGAAGGAGGAATCCTTGAGTCAATTATCCTGATGAGAATGTTGTGAAGTGACAGGTGTCAGGAAAAATGTATGGATGGCTTTATCCAGACCTTCCCAAGCTATGCCATTTCCATTGAGCTATTGAAAATAGAGCTTAATTTTCAAGGGGCTGCCAAAGGCATTTTTTTTTTTTGTATAAAAAAATAAATAACTCTCAGAGAACTCTGATGTGGCAAGAATAAATGAACAAGGCAAACCATTTTTATTTCTTTTTTTTTTTTCTGGTAAGTCTTCATATTTAGAAAGCTTATTTTGGGATATTTTCTTTTATCATCTTTGAATCTATTCCATGGGTAGGGATGATTTCCCTATTGCTTACTACCTATCCTAAATCCTAAGCAGTTGCACAGGGAAAGCTAGATGTTAACGTTTGTGAATCCTAAGGTTGGTTTTCTCCTATAGAAATACCTGATTTTTTTTTTTTTTTTTTTTTTTTTTTGGTACCGGGATTGAACTCAGGGGCACTTGACCACTGGGCCACATCCCCAGCCCTTTTTTTTTGTATTCTATTAGAGACAGGGTCTCACTGAGTGAGTGCCTCACCATTACTGAGGCTGGCTTTGAACTCGTGATCCTCCTGCCTCAGCCTCCCAAGGGCTGGGATTACAGGCGTGCGCCACCATGCCTGGCTCTGATTTTTGAATCCATATGAACTTTTAAATTTTAAGATAACAGAGCAGGGTTCCTCCTGGAACCATATTTTGATAAATATACTCCTATCAAAATGAGTAGACCAGTGAAAGCAAGAGATTGTGGAAGTTCTCAATTACAGACAGGTTTTCATCCATTCTTGGAAAATAGTAAGGTAAACCGACAGCTGATGGACAAAATCCTCAAGAAAAGACTTATCTAAGAAGAGGCAGCAGAGCCAGTATGCCTTAGCTGAGTCTTGGTTCCAATGAAGGGAAAAAAAGCTAAGAGAGACATAAAAAAAGGAGTCAAAGTTTCTTTTAAGAAAATGGCTGATGGGCCCTTCAGTATGTCCCCACATTTTGCATAGGGTGTGTAATGGGTGGCTGGCAATGGAGACAAGAAAGCAGGTCCTGTCACAGGTTGTCTAATATGGTTTGATGGTCACTCTGGCAATTTTATCCAGTGCTGGCCACTTTCATGTTCCTTTGATACAACGAGAGACTGTTGCTTAAAATACCATCAAATTAAAAGTTATTTAACCTGGCAAGTATAATTCCCGTTTATTAAAACTTTTTCTCAATTAGTGAGTTAGGTGTTCTTTTTGGAAAATACTTTTAAATTTTGTTTTAGTTGTCAATGGACCTTTATTTATCTATCTATTTATTTATATGAGGTGCTGAGGATTGAACCCAGGGACTCACACATGCCAGACAAGTCCTCTACCACTGAGCCACAACCCTAGCCCCTTGGAAAGTATTTTTCCAAGTAAAATTTTGAAATATACTAACAATTTTTTGAAATATACTAACAATTTTCCAAGTAAAATTTTAAAATACTAACACCTATAGTATTTTAATATTTGTCTTTGAAGTAAAATTTATCAAATTTTACTTCAAAGACAAATGATCATAGAATAATCACATGCCAATAAACATTATTTAGCCTTGCAAGGACTAATAAGAATCTACCACGCATGACTGAAAGAAAAGCGCTCTGTCCATATCTTCCTATTTGACAAGAAAATTCAGCATTTGGATTTTTCTGGGACATTCTTGTCCTGATTCTTCCTTTTACTGTCATGAAGCCCAACATTCACCAATTAATGGTTTTCATTATTTGATTTAAATAGAAAAAAAGCAAACAAAACAAAACAAAACAACAAAAAACACATGGGAATAATCAGACTGTAATTGTTTCAAAGAAATCTGATGTGGGGCCACATTTTGCAGAGTTCCTGTAGGACATCTTTGTCTCAAATTCCTACTAGTTCATTTCTGTTTAAAGAAGCCAAACTTTGTCCCTTATTGAAATCTCTTCAAATAATATTAAGCAGCTAGCGTTAAATGCCATAAATGTAGATTATTTCTGCTCCCCAAGAGGTGCTGAAGGGATGCTAATGAGTCTCCCCTTTACAAACCCAATTTGGGTCTGAGCAAAACCTTTTACATTTCTGTTGGGGACAAAAATCCTCCTGATGTAGCAGGAAAGGGATTTTTTTGATGAGATGGGCAAATCATATGCCCAATATCATTTTTTTAATGATTTAAAAATTCTAAAACTTATATAAAAAATATTCTTACTGATAGCCATGACTTGTGGTTCTAAAACTTGTTCAGGCCATGTATCTGATACATGTTCCCCCCAGGAGAGAGAAAAACACTATGATGAAGGAAGGAATGGAAACAAGGGTCAGGGTGGAAACAAAAGTCAGGTATGTGTAGGGTTTTCCAAATCTTTTTCATCATGCTGATAACCCCAGGTCCTAGGAAAATAGTACAGCTTTCTCTTGTCTTGACACATAAGCACATGTCCTTTCTTTTAGATATCTCATTTGACATCTAGGAGACAATAATGCATGGTGAACAGTGGACCCAGTGGCATGCTCACATGACCACCTGTAATTGATCTGACTTGAATCCAACACACTGCTCGCCTTTTCCCTGGAGAATCCATGATAGATTGGCTTTCACAACCTTTTCAAGGAAGGTCCCATCAACTGGCTTTTATTGCTCTGTGGAACAAGGCACTACTGGATTTCATTCTTCACGAATGCAGATGAGTCTAGAATATGACCTTTACACATTTGGAGCCCTGGAACTCAACAGAAAACAATCTGGATTGCAGAGTTCGGTTGGCAGAGGGATGGATGGATGAAGAGGGATGGATGCTGACAGCTGGTGGCCTGAATCTTCCTGAGGAGACAGGAGCCTAGGTCAGCCTTGATCTGCTCCTGAGTGGAACTCCCCCTGGGCCGTGGTGGTCCTTAGTAACAGGACATGTTGTACAGGGCTGAAGGACTACTGGAAAAAAGGTGGTTAATGCAGGATGCGTCTATTCCACATGGAGGCACCACAGGACAGAATATGACCTCTGGAGTCACACAGCCTGGGTGCAAGGCCTGACTGGGCCACTACCAGGTGACTGACCTCAGGAAGGGTGTTGGGCTATACTGTGCTGTTGGGACATGACTTCCAACAAGCGAATGGAACTCGAAGACTGGGATGGGGGAGGAGCTGATGGCAGCCTCCATTCATCTCAGGGCACTGCTCCCTCTCTTATGAAGCCCAGGCTCAGTGGGTGAGGCTGCTTTGGCCTTGGAGAAGGAGCACTAGTTGCAAGGTGTCACTGAGGTGCTAGAGAGGTCATTGGAGGGGCCTACCATCCAATTTTCCCCAGACCTGTGCTTTGAACACAACCTGCATTGCTGCTCCAAGTCCCTGCCACCCTCACCTCCCCCCAAAGTCCTCATAGGGCCGAGAGTGTTGGCTACTCACAGGCACTGCATGCCCAGGTTTGCACTGGGCTGAGCACCAGGAAGCCTTCACACTGTGCACCCAGGTTTCAGGAGCAATGCTGGATGGGGCAGCAGTACCAACAGATCTCACAGAGTGCTCCACAGGCTGCCATACTCGTGCAAGGCACAGGGGCACATCCCCAGAAGCTAGAAAATGTAGCTTGGTCGTGCACAGTGGGCCCTTTGTTCTGGGTCACCCTCTCTTGATGGAACCAGGTGCGTCTTCTCTCCGTCACACATTCCAACCAGACGTTACAAGGGCTGGGCTGAACAATGCGCAGACAGTGAGCCTTTGGCCCCCACAGGACCTCGTGTCCAGGCTGAGCTCCCTTGGAATCTTCACTGGCGTGGGATTGGATCCACACTAAGAGCTCTGAATGGGCACTCTGCTCAATCAGCGCCGTCCCCGGTGCCTCCGAGGCGCCTACCGGGACACTCGCCCGCCCTTTGGCCTGGTCCGCCACACTTCCGCTCTGGCGGCCATCACCCATCAGCTCCGTCATCTACCAAGAGCCCCCTGCCTGCAGCCTGTTCAAACAGGATCTCAGCCCTGGCATACCTCATTCAGTGCAGAGACCCTTTCCTACAGGCTGTGCTTACCTCTCTGTGGATCCTCTCGTCGAAGCCCTGCCGAAAAACCCGGTGCTGTCAACTAGCAACCAGTGGATGTTAACTTCCAAAGGCCAAGACCCCTCCACTCCAGCACAAACCCAGTTTTCTGCCTTCGCCACCTGAACAGGTCCAAGGGGCTGTTGGAGCTCAAGGTACTGGCTCACCTCCCTATTACTTGTGCAAGCAACCAAAGGTGAGGACCCCAGAGCAGCCCAAAGTTGGGATGGCTGATAAAAAAGCACAGGAGGAGGAGGAGGAAGGAAAATAGGAGTAGGGCCAGGAAGAGACAGACATGCGGCAGGATGATGGGGAAAGGGGTGTCCTTAGCACCAGCCAGCGCCAGGAGATCCAGGGAGACCTCACTGTGGTTCAGCCCAGTCCTGGGCCTCATAAGGGAAACACCTTGCCAGAGAAGGCCCAGGTGTCTCCCAGGAACTTGTCCTTTGGCTACCATGTGGTCCCCAAGTGGCACAGACCTGCTGTAGATGGGTTGAAAATGGGAAATTCGAGAGAATGGTCCCAGGCAGCTCAGGCGCTGCCAGAGAAGGGGGTCAAGGAAGGGCTGAAAGAACTTTGGCCCAGATCTCCAGGTTTCCAGGAGTCAGGCAATAAGGTGTGGGTAAACAGCCTTCTTTCAGTCTATCTGGGAGCTGTCCTCCACCCATAGCTGTTAGCAGGAGGCCCCACAAGAGAAAGAGTCCTATGCCAATACCAAGTAATCAAGGTAAGCTGCCTTCAACTTATAAGCATCATCTTGTTTCTTTGGAGGAAGACTTTGGCACTGTACAAAAGAAGGTTCTGGATTGGAAGAAGAGCAGGAGTTTGGAGGATAACACAGAGGCCTTAGAGGGTATAGCAGAGGCTCTGGCGGCCTGCACCACCACTCATTCTGCCCCTTCTTCTTCCCACTTGCAAATCCCAGGGGACTTCAGACACAATGACACCAGCCATGAACAATTACCAGGTGCCAGCTATTCCTGCCACCTCCCAACTGGCAGGACAGGCTACTGTGTCCCTCGTCCAGTCACTCTCCCTTCCCCCACACTCAATATCCATAGCTATCTTTCTTTGCCTTCTCTGACTTGCCCTCTTCCTTGTTTTTGGTTCAGTCTTAATGTGGGGGTCCTGGCCAGTAAGAGTCAACACCCTACTCACTTGGCAAGAGCTGCAGCACCTCCCATTTACCACCACCCTACACCTCCTATCTCAGAGCCTTTTTTCTGGCAAGCCTTCTCCCTTGCAGAATGAAATCCCAATCCCCAAGTGCATAGATTCTCCTCTTCCCTTTCCTCCTCCTCCTCTCCCCCTCTTCCTCTTTCTCTCCCACTCCTCCTTTAGTCCCTTCCACCAGCAACCCCATGAGCATTGGCCAATCTTAACACCAGCAAGTGTTTCTAGCTACCACCAGAGCCAATGCATCTGGGCTTCAGATCCAGCAGCCAGCTGTAGAACTCAAGGTAACTGCTATGGACATTACTCCACCTTGTAAGGTGGTGATCTTCAGATCTTCCCCCAGATCCAAAGGTATCTGCTGCCCATTCCTCCAGGTGCACTCACCTAGGAAGCACAGGAAGCCAACAGAGGGACCAGTCTCCATTGGCCCACCTACAGCTAGGGTCTCTTGCCCCAACCATTCCAATTTTCACATCCCTCTGTCCCAGCAACCATTCCTTAGTCCATCTCCAGGATCCTTCATCCACAACCAGGCAGAGCCTCTCTATACAACACATCACTGTTTCTCCTGCTCCTGGTCATGGATTATATGCTGGCCTCCTTGCTACCGGGCAGAGCATCTGCACCATCATCCTCGAAGCCTGCCACCATCAGTGCTACAGAACCATCCCTCCTTCCAAGGCTGTCTTCTTTCTGTCTTCCACAACCACTTGGGCCCAGATTCCAGGGTGCTTCCTTGTTCTGGGAAGTTCCCACTAAATGGAAGTATGGCCTCAGCCCCATCTCCACAAGTTGGCATGCAAAGTAGGTGCAGGGGACTAAGCACAGCTTTCCACCATCCAGCTAGGGCTCTTCCTGAGCAATGACAACACAACCTTTTCTCTTCAGGCAGTCTGGGAACCCCATGCTTGCTTTCCATAGCCCCAGGCAGGTGCTTATCTGCTCTCCATCTCTAGAGGTGTGTCCCTGTTCTTTATAAATGTATGTCAATGTGGCCTCTTTGGCTTTCACCAAACAAGATGATTTGGAGAGGAAGATACAATTTTGTGTGTGTCAAAATCCTGGTCCCCTCTTTGGCTGAGTAGGGTTCCATGGTTTGGGCATAGCATGGTGAGTTTGTTCACCCACCTCTTGGTGGAGGTCTGTACTAAAGTCTTCTGTTCCTAAAGATAAAGCTGATGTGCTGGGCGCGGTGGCGCATGCCTGTAATCCCAGCACTTGGGAGGCTGAGGCAGGAGGATCATGAGTTCAAAGCCAGCCTCAGCAATGACGAGGCACATAGCAACTCAGTGAGACCCTGTCTCTAATAAAATACAAAAAAGGGCTGGGGATGTGGCCCAGTGGTCAAGTGCCACTGAGTTCAATTCCCGGTACCAAAAAAAAAAAAAAAAAGATAAAGCTGATGTGAATATCCTTGTTTAAAAAAAAAAATGAGCACACAAAGGAAGATAAGGACTATATCATAGGCTCAGTAGACGTATCACTTTTTAATGGGCCCACTTCCTACCTACTGGAGGGATAGTAGCAGAGGAGTTCTAGTTCCTACACTTCCTTACCAAAGAGAGTTGAAAGATAGGCTCTGACTGACATTCGAACAGAATCTCTCTTGGTGTTGAGGAGGAGGCTGTGGGAGAATAAGGACATGATTGGCAAGTCCAATATATGGTTCAAAGTCATGGTTTACTTAAATATGTGATTATTTTGGGGGGGTGGGTACTGGGAATTGAACTCAGGGGCACTTGACCACTGAGCCACATCCCAGCCCTATTTTGTATTTTATTTAGAGACAAAGTCTCACTGAGTTGCTCAGTGCCTTGCTTTTGCTGAGGCTGGCTTTGAACTCACTATCTTCCTGCCTCAGCCTCCAGAGCTGCTGGGATTACAGGCATGTGCCACCATGCCCGTGCTACCTGCAGATACACAGCCAAAATTGACAGAAGAATGGAGAAGACTAATGAATTGGAAACATTGCAAATTTCTTTCCAGTACCTAGATTAAAATTTTGGGGTGTTGATAGTAGGCCCTCAACAACACCAACACGGGAGGGAGGAAACCATGAGTCAATTAGCCTAATGCGAATGTTGTGAAGCGACAGGTGTCAGGAAACATGTAAGGATTGCTTCATCCAGACCTTACCATTTCCATTGAGCTATTGAAAAATAGCCTCGTTTTCCAATGGGCACTATAAATAAAGCATTCAAGGGCCTTTCCTTTGTTTGGATTAGACCCTTCTGGTCTCTCCTACCTGCTTTAATCAATTTCTTGTGGGTTTGTTTTTTTGTCTTTTTTTTTTGTACTAGGGATTGAACTCAGGGGCACTCAACGACTGAGCCACATCCCCAGCCCTATTTTGTATTTTATTTACAGACAGGGTCTCAATGAGTTGCTTGGTGCCTTGCCATTGCTGAGGTTGGCTTTGAACTTGTGATCCTCCAGAACTGCTGGGATTACAGGCGTGCACCACCTTGTCTAGTTTTTGCGTTTATTTCTTAATATTATTTCCTAGCTTTTATTTCAAGCTGGCCCATACCTCTGATGGTTACCTGCTCCCTCCCCACACAGGTCATGAGCAGAAACCTATTCACTTGAAAATCCATGATAATTTGCCATTCTACATGCCTTCCAGGAAGGCCACATAAACTAGCTTATCTCTGTGGAAGAATACAGAGCTGGATTTCATTCTGCATGAACCCCAAGGGTCCAGAATACAACCTTTACAGATTTGGATCCTGGGAAATCAATGGAAAAGAAATCCAGATGCCAGGGTTCACTTAGAAGAGGGATGGATGGACGAATCTCTGCTGATAACTGGTGACTTATATCTTCTTGAGGAGACTAGAGCCCAGCATAGGCCTCGATCTGCTCCTGAGCTGTCCTTCTCTTGGGTGGTGAATTACTTACTGACAAGACATGGTGCTCAGGACCTTGAAAAGGAGGTTATTACAGGGTCATTTATACCAAGCAGAGGCACCAGAGGGCAGAGCATGAGCTCTGGAATCACACAACCTGGGGGGAAGGTCTGGCTGGGCCACTACCAGGTGACTGACCTGGAAGGGTTGTTGGGCTTTGTGACATCTTCCTTATGATGAGTAGAGCTGGGCATCCTCATCAATTATAAAGGGAAAAAAGCAGGGAATTTTCCCCTCTTTTCTAAGGAAAAGATGTAACACAAATATGGCGCTGGAGTGGCTAACTCTCTCTCTCTCTATTCCTATTACTTTGCTTCCTGCCTATGTGGCCACTAGGTCTAATGCATTAATCATTAAGCATGAAACTGACCACACTAAATTACTGTTTTGAATCTAAGTCAGGAGATCAATAACAAATGCTTAAGCATACTAGTATAACAGGTTTTTATAATTAGACATTAGGCTTGTAAGTAATAATTAAACTTGTGGCTCTTGCTATGCCCCGCTGTTCAACCTTTCCTTGTTATAGTAATAAGGCTTTAAGTGTCTTCTTGTGATTGATAAGGACTCCTTTTATTTTTAAGTAGCTTAGGATATTAGTTTAGGATATATCTATATAAGTTTGCCATGGTAGAGACCCCTTAGATCTGACATTTGATCAAGGAATAACACCTGTTAGCCTGACTTCTGAATAATAACTATACTTCTTTCTTCCTAAGTTCAAAAAAAAGTAATTATAGGAAACAATAGGAACCTAGTAGTCTGAGTTCAGTCAAGGTTTAAATAAGATGTATTAGAAACATTACCATATATTATTTTAGACATATAGGAATGATCAAAACATGTTTTTCTTCTGTCTATAGATTAATCAGTAATATGTACTTAGAAAAATATCCTGTTTCCCTCAGAATGTATAACTCTGATATTCTGTGTTTTCTGGGCTATAAAAACTGGGGAAAGAAAGTAAGTTAGAGTTAAGCCTCCAGACCTGTGTGATGTGTGCTTCTCTTCACTTCACCGACTCCTCACCCCCACCCCTGCTGGAGCTGGACTCCGGCAGAGCTTCACTGTGTTCTTAGGACATGCCCTCCAACAAGTGAATGGAACCTGTAGAGAGGGAAGGGGTGGAGCAGGTGGCAGGATCCAGTCAGCCTCAGGGTGTGACATCTTCCTTCTGATGGTGGTCCACCTTGGGGGAGACAAGGCACCCCCCTAAAAATGAAGATGCAACATACATATGGCGTTGGACCTTCTTGCTGTCTTGTTTTCTGCTCATATGACCATCAGGTCTGATGCATTAATTATTAAGAATGAAACTGGTTCTGGAAATTGTAGCCAGGAGCATGAAAACATCTCCTTAAGTTGAACTAGTATAACATGTTTTTAGTTAGAAATTAGCTTTTGCAAATGCTCACTGCTTAACCCCTTCCTGTTGTAATCATTGAGCACAGCAAATACCCTTTGTTTAACCTTTTCCTTGTTATAATCATGCATTCCATAGAAAAGCTTTAAATGTCTTCTTGTATTTGATAAGGACTCCTCTTACCTTTTAAGTAAGTTTAGGATATATACAACCATACTTCTTTCTTCCTGAGGTCAAAACAAAGACATTATATAGGGAAACAAAGAACCCTAGGAGTCTGAGCTCAGTTGAAGTTTAAAGAAGGTATATTAGGGCAATTTAGCTGTTAAACCTTATGAGTGAGGAATGCCTAGACTTGAGGAGTCATGGTATAGGTTTAGATAAAAACAAATTTTAAGATATAATCATATATCATTGTGACATTTAGGAATGATAAAAATATGTTTTCTTCTGCCTATAGATAAGATTAATCAGTATTATGTACTTAGAAAAAATATTCTGTTTTCTCCTGATTATATGACCCTGAAATTCCTTGAAATTCTTTGCTGTAACCTTCAAAAGCTGTAATGTGAATTGCTGTGCTTGCTGGGCTATATAAACTGAACTGAAAAAGTAAAGAGAGAAGAGTTAAGCCTCCAGACTTTGTGGTGTGTGCTTTTCTCCGTCGCTGACTTGTCACCCCCGTACCGCATTACACGTGTCACTTTGCACCCCCACCGTGCCAGTGCAGCACCCCCGGCCGAAAACCTGACTTTGGCATCAGAGCAGTGCTCCCTCTCAGGATTCCAGGCTCAGCAGGTGAAGCCATGTTGACCTTGGAAAGGGACACTGGTGGCAAGGGGTCACTGAGGCACTGGAGAGGTGGCTGGAGGGGCTTGGCAGGATCCTGAGTCGTCTGGCTCTGGGTTTTCAGTATCACAGGCGCTGCTGTGTAAAGTCCACGCCCCCTAAGTTGTCCCCACCTCCAACCTCCCCATATGTCCCCTCCCACCTGCTCCACCAGCCTCTGTGCTCCAGAGGAGAGTGTTGGTGACACAAAGGCACTAGGTACCCAAGCTAGTGCCCTGGGCCAGGCACCGCGTAGACTTCAGAACTGGCATCCAGAACACAGACGCAATGCTAGATAGAGCCTCAGTCCCAACAATCCTCACATAGTGGCTCACATGTTGCTTACTCATAAGCAAGGAGTAGGGGCACATCCCTAGGAATTAAAAAATGCAGCCTGGTAGTGAACAGTGGGCTTCGCCCTTTGCCCTGCATCACCTTCTGTTGGTGGAACCTGGCTCTGCCTCAAGCTGGCTGCACTGCCCTATCTCAGGTCACATGTTCCAGCCAGACTTCACAAGGGCTGGGCTGAACAGTGCGTGTTTGGCCTCCAGTAGATGTGTCTAACTGGGCTCCCTTGGTCTCTTCTGAAGGAACCATCTGCTCAGTCGGCTGGCTCGCAGGTTCTACTGCCTGCCCCTGTCTGCCTGGCCGGCTGGCGAGGTTCCTACCCCTTAGTCCGCATCGCCTTGCTGCACCATCATCTACCAAGTGCCCTGCCTGCAGGCTCTTCAAGTGGGATCTCCATTCTTTTGGCCCATTGGCTGCTACAGAGCCCCTCTCCTGCAGGCTGCACACACCTCTCTGGGGATTGTCCAGCTGGTGTCCTAGGGATACTCCTGGGAAAATCCCGTGCTCTCAACCAGCAACTCATGGATGTTCCCACCCTCCAGAACCTTAAGGAGCCCTCTTCCCCGGTGCACACACAGTCTCCTGCCTTCACCATTTGAGCAGGCTCACGGGGCTGTGGAGCCCATGATACCTGCTGACCTCCCTTTTCCTCCTCCCAAAGAAACAGAGGGGAGGATCCCAGAGCAACCAGAAGTAGGGATGACTGAGGAGGAGGAGGAGGAGAAGGATTAGGGCTAGGAAGAGATGGACCAGAGCAGGACAGTGGGGAAAAGCATGCTTCTAGAAACAGAAAAGTAGCACAGCCAAGCCCCTGGAGATCCAGGGAGACCTCGCTGAGGTGCAGCCCACTCCTGGGCCTCAGGAGGGAGAAACAAAGTGTTTCTTTGAGTGAGAGGACCCAGGTATCTCATGGAAACTTGCTCTGGTTGCCATGCTGTCCCCAATGGGCACAGCCCTTCTGAGGTGTGCTGAATCTGGGGCAGCCTGATGCAGAGGCAGCAGTACTCCACCAGCTAGCCCCAGGCGCTGTGCTGCCAGAGAATGGGGCCAAGGAAGGCTGCATGATCACCATCTGCCCAGCTCTCCAGGTTCCCATGCGTCAGGCAACGGGGTGCAGGGAGAAAAGCCTTTTTGTGGTCTATCTGGAAGCTGTCCCATGCCCATAGCTGCTAGCTGGAGGCCCCTCGAGAGAAAGACGCCCATACCGATGGTCCTGCCGCTGCCAATATGGAGGAATTGAGATGAGCTGCTCCCACTTTCTAAGCCTCTTCTTGTTTTCTCTGGAGGAAGACTTTAATACCCTACAGAAGTAGGTTCTGGGTTTGAAGAAGCATAGCAGTTTGGAGGATAACATGAAGGCCTCAGAGGTTACAGTGGAGGCTGTGGCAGCCTGCACCACTACTCAGCCTGTCCTTTTTTTCTCCCCACCTGGCCCCCACAGGGACTGCAGATCCACTGACCCCACCCACTGACATTTGTCAGATGCCAGCTATTCCTGCTACTTCCCAACTGGCAGAGCAAGCTGCGGGGCCCCTGATTCTGTCTCTCTGCCTTCCCCGCCATCCACACCCTGTAGGAATGAGGGGGGAAGCCCCACTTGTCTTCCTTGCCTCTTCCCACTAGCCCTTTTCCTCTTTTTAGGTCCAGTCCTAATGCGGGGGTCCGGGCCAGTGAAAGTTAACACCTTACTCACTTGTCATTAGCTGCAGCACCTCCCATTTCCCCCAGCTCCCCACACCTCCTATCTCAGAGCCTTCCTCCCTTAAGCCTATGCCTTGCAGAATGGAAACCCCAAGAGGTGCACAGGTTCACTTCTTCCTCCTCCTCCTCCTCATCCCTCTCCCATTCTTCCTCTAGTCCCTTCCACCAGCAACCTCATGAGCACTGGCTAGTCCCTAACTCTAGCAAGTGTCTCTTTCACCACCAGAGCCAATGCATCTGTGCTCCAGTCCCAGGAGCCAGCTGGAGAGCCTAGGTCACAGCCATAGGCACTATTCTGCTTTCTAAGGTGGTCATCTTCAGATCTGTCCCTGGCTTTACAGGCAGCTGCTTCCCATTCACCCAGGTGCACGGGCCTAGGCAGCACAGGCAGCTGGCAAAGGGTCCATTCTCCACAGGCCCACCTACACCTAGGGTTCCTTCCCCAACCATTCCAGTTCACTATTTGTAGCAGCAACCACTCCTCAGCCAACCTCTGGGAGCTTTCTTGGGCAACAAAGGTGACCCTGTCTGCAACACTGCACAGCTTCTCAGTCATGGATCATGCACTTACCTCCTTGCTACCAGACAGAGCCTTTGCACCCTCATCCTCCAACCCTTCCACTGATGATGCTATGCACACTACCTCTCCTTCCAAGGCTCCAGTCTCCCAAATTCTAGGGTGCTTTCTGGTTCTGGGAAACTTTCACCCAGTGGTAGCATTGCCTTGGCCCCTGTCTCCACATGTTGGCGTGTGCAGTGGGTGCAGGGAGGTAGCACAGCTTTGACATCTGAGCTATAAAGGAGGTACCCTTTAGTCTATAGCTAGGGCTCCCCATGGGCAGTGACAGCACAACTTTTTTTCTTTGAGCATTCCAGGAACCCCAGAACAGGTTATGGGTTTAACTGCCAACATAGCTCAACTAGTGAGTTGGGCAACACAAGGCAGTGAGAACTGGGCATATGATATCATCCCCATTTGGAACACCATTTAACAGCTGGCCAGCCTTTTCCCAGAACCCAGGTGTAGGTGCAGTCACATGATCTGGCTAGGGACTTGCCACCAGGCAGACTGGCTACACAGATGGCGTTTCACTATTTGCCAGCATCACTCCCAGTCCTGTGGCCTTCTTGGGTCCTGTGGCTCCCAAGAGTAGAGGGAATGCTGGGCTTGGCTCGCCACCCCAAGCCCTGGACCCAAGTCTGGAGACCAATCTAGACTACACTGGATCTGAGGAACCCCACAGTGGAGTGCAGAGTAGAGCTTCATGGACACTCAGCTTAGCCTACGTGGTTTGATGTCTAGCTTGGCTGATCTGAGCTCTGGGGTTTTGCCTGCATTTGGACCTGGCTTGGTGTCCACTGCTAGTTCTCTTCCCCCTCCCTCCCATTGCCTTCCTCCTTCTCCAATGATGTACATAAAATCCTGTTGATTCTAGTTGTCTCTCAGTTTCTGTGTCTTCATTGATCTGAAGCAGTGGTGGAGAAAAAAGTGGCATTATGGATGATGGTGTGTGGAGCCAGACTTTCCACAAATGTTCTCAGTCCAGGGAAAAGGATGTGAATGTGCACACTTTTGTGACAGCCTGGGCAAAAGGACTTCAAGTAATAAGAGAGCAGGGTCTCTATTCTTCAGTGGTATAGCTCTTGCCTGAATGGACTTCAATTTTCCATAATGATGTTTATGATAATCTTATTCCAGTTTAAACACACACACACACACACACACACACACACACACACACACACACAGTTTATGTGTGTCTGTATAGGGCCCCTACCCTACTTTGCTTCTTTTCCACTTCCAGATCAACCACTTCTTTTTACCTCCAAATCTCGATTTAATTATCAATGCATAAGCATTATCAATTTTCAAGTCACTACTATAGACCAGAATGAAACTTTTGTTATCAACAAACCCATCCACATCACAATCTCCTTTTCTCCCAATTAGGTTGTATTGTGAATTTCATAATCCAATGAAATTGAAATTACTGCTGAGCAGTATGACTTTTCCTTTCTTCTCAATTTTTTCTTAATGTTCTATGTACCAATTATTTATTCAACTGTAAATTCCTCTCCAAATATATAATTCTCCTCTAAATATGTTAAATATACCACTTTGTCAATTTTAGGTGAACAATATATCTCTGGTAGCCTTCTCCCATGTGGACTGGCATTCTCTATGAAGTCATCTTGGTGATTCCCTTCTATTGTTGGGCCTTTATTTTGTCGGCATCTTCCTCTTAGTTTAATCCCTCATTTTGGTTGAGCATTAGGTTCCCAATAAAGGGCATAATAAATAAAAGACCTAAAATGTCTTAGAAATTTCACCCACCCTTATACCAATTGAGGTCAGAGAGATTTTTCCATCAGAATTTTGAAAGTATTGATCTATTTTCTTCCAGTTTCTGACATTGTTTTATTAAGATTTTCCATCCTTTGTATGTAATCTATTTTTTTTAAATTGTAGGGTTTTTGTACTAAAATTCATGATAAATCTTAGTGTGGGTCTATTTTTAACTTGTGCTGGGGTTTGAAAACTGATGGTCTTCAGTTAAATTTCCTTGAATTATTTTACTAATTATTTCTTTGCTCTCCTCCCTCAGATCTCTCTTTACGGGATGTCTATTATTCATACATGAGGCCTTTTTTCATTTTCTAATCCTTCTGTTAAGTTTATATTTTCATTTTCAAGATGTTTTTAGTTTTCTGGATATTTGCTTCTTGTTTTATAATGGAGAAAAACTACTTTACTACTTTTTTTTATATTTTATTTATTTATTTTAGTTGTACACAATGCAATGTATTTATGTTTATGTGGTGCTGAGGATCGAACCCGGGCTGCGCACGTGCGAGGCGAGCGCTCTGCCGCTGAGCCACAACCCCAGCCCCGACTTTACTACTTTTTTACCTGAAGAAATTAATGGTAATTCTTAAAAAATGTTCTCCTCTCCTTTCATAGTCCCACTTTCCAACATACTGGGTTGTAGGTTTTTTTTGTTTGCTTGTTTGAGGCTACCTTTTACCCCAGATGTTCCTCAAATGCCTGGTGATCCCTGGCTATCTGAACACATTAAATTGTGAGACATGAAGCTAACAGAAAATAGTTGGGAGTAGGATTTGTTTACTGTGGCATTTTTAAACTTTGTTGCTTCCTTGGAGACCCCAATATCAGCTGCCAATCTTCTCATTTCCTTTCTGGAGATCATAAGCCTGGCTACCAACACTTAGTCAAGCAGGGTAAGAGGAATGGGGTTTAAAATATTCTGATATAAACATTCACATCATCCTCCTTACCAGTCAAGGTTCTAGGAGATGAACTATAAATGGAAACAGGATTTAAAGGGGTGATAGGCCTGAGAAAATAACAAACTTCCCAAGCCTGGGATTCAGGTCTTGCTGCAGGTGAGGCTTCATCCCACCAGATGGCAGAGAATGTTGCTAGATTGCTTTGGGTAAGAGCCAGTTGCAGTCATTAGGGAAGCAGGAAACATCCTATTGGGGGCAGTCAGGTGGGATAAACATTAACCTCCATCACTTGGGTAAGGTCTAAAGCTCAGTGGTGGCTTTGTTCTGTAAGGAAGCACTGATGGTGGGTGTGATGGTGGCTGTATGAGAATTAGATTCCTTGATAGCAATGGAGATGATAAAGTCCCTCTTTCCCAACAATAAAGGCCAGGTGGTGGTGGTGCCCAGAACAAAGGTATACAATGATCATAATGTACAGCATGGCTGGAATGGGAGCCAAGTGGGACCAGATCTAGAGGGTTATGGATATGGCTATTAGAACAAAATGTCTATGGGAAAAATAGGTAATAGGTAGGTGGCCAACAAAGCTGAGTATTATTCAGTGTTACCTTCAAAACAAAAGAGATGAAAGACAGGAGGGTGAGGGCAGTTGCTTTGATGAAAAGTTACACTCTCTTTCTCCCCACCTGGCTCCTGCAGGGACTACAGACACACTGACCCCACCCACTGACACTTGCCAGATGTCAGCTATTCCTGCCACCTTCCAATTTGCAGACCAGGCTGCTAGGCCCCCGATCCTGTCCGTCTCTCTGCCTCCCTCCACACTCAATAGATATGAAGGGGGAAGCCCTAGTTGTCTTCTTCTGCTTCCTCCCACCAGCCCTCTTCCTCATTTTAGGTCCAGTCCTATTGTGGGGGTCCTGGCCTGTGAGAGTCAACACCCTATTCACTTGGCATTAGCTGTAGCACCTCCCATTTCCCAGCACCTCCTACATCATGGCCCTTCTCCCTCAAGCCTATGCCCTGCAGAATGGAAACCCCAACCTCCACATGTATTGACTCTCCTCTTTCCTAGCCCTCTGGTCCCTTCTACCACCAACCCCGTGAGCACTGGCCAGCTCCTAACTCTGGCAAATGTCCCTCCCACTGCCAGAAATGTAGTAAAGCAACTGTTTTGAAACATGCAAACAAAAGCATTTATCCCACTTTCCTATGCAAACTATACAGGTTTTCCTATACAGGGAAACCACAGCAGGAGGAGAGGAAGTTTCTTTTGTAGTTAACAAAGGAATGATAGAATATTGCTATTCTGTAAGCCCCTATTAAGCTGATAGATGTAGGCACTGATTATCAATTATGACTACTAATAACCCAATGAGACAAGTAGACATTATGTGTTACTTGATAGAAGATACTATCACCTTTGAGGTAATACTGCCCCCCCCCCAACAATAAACACATCTGAATCTAAGTCTGTGAACTCCAAAACAAATTTACAGAAAATGCAAAGTACACAGAAATATGTTGAATGCTATCAAAGGGAATATAATCAGTAAAGTCTGGGAAACTACATGGCAGATACTGTTTTTTTTCTTTCTTTTTTGTGGTGCTGGGGATTGAACCCAGGGCCTGTGTGAGGCAAGCACTCTACCAACTGAGCTATATCCCAGCCCTACTCTGTTTTCTTCATAAATTGATTGCGAAGAAAAAATGGATGAGGAGTGGGACTCTGCAATACATGGACTTTAACTGGATCTTGATGCAAATTGTTTACAAAAACTAAAATTTAATTAGAAAATTATTATTAATTTTTTGGTGTGATAATGGTATTTGTGAAGAAGCATGCTAATAATGTCAATTTACAAATAGTATGGTGGGGCCCAAGTAGAGTTATAGATGAAATAAGATTAGCTATGAGTTGATAATTGTTCAAACTGACTGGGTACATAGACTTCATTATTTATTCTGTTTTGACATACGATTACAATTTTCCACAATAATTTAAAAGGTACATACCAGAATTCAACAAACCAATCACTACTTAAATTTAGGAACAGATGTTTTAAAGTTATCCTCCACCCAGAACTTAATGGCTATGGTACTTGAAAAACGTTAACTATTCTCATATTTGTTGATAAAACAACAGACTCAGATAAACATAACAATGTAAACTACACTAAAGTAAAAAAAAAAAAAAAAAAAAAAAAAAAAAAAAAAAAAAACATAGGTGAGGCTGGTAATTCATTTCTAGCTCTTAATTTTTCAGCCTACATATTTAATACCTGCTGTTTAAAAGGCTCAAAATATATATGAATCAGTCCCTGTTCTGTCAGGTCAGAGGGCCACCCACTTGTTTGGGTAAAATCAACCGAATACTTGAAATGATTTTCAATAAAATCATTATATTTCAAAAAAATTTTCCTCTTTATTGAAACATAAAACACATTTACAGCATGCAGGTTAACTTAAAATTATATGGCGTCTTCCCAAACCAATTATCTTTGCATGTTTTACAAGCACTGAAAATAAACCAACATATTCCACAGGTGGACTCAGACTCTATTCTGTCACCTCATATCAAATTCAGAGTCACATACAAATTAAAGAGTTATGCACAGTAGTCAGTTTTCTTAAGTTAAGCAAATAATTTAATCGATCACCATGAATAAATATTACTTTTATTTCATGAGTTTATCTTCTGAACCATTACTCAATACCATTCAGAGTAACATTAATATACCCAGTCAAAAACAAAAACAAAAAAAACAAAAAAAAAAAAAAAAAAAAAAGAAAGAAAAGGAGGACTGCAAATTGAAACAGTGTCAATATTCTAGATGTTCAGACATTTCCATTTGTGAGAGTAAATGCTATATTTAATGACCTACCATAGCCAAAAGAACAATTCACTTAAAACAATTTTTATGAAACTCCTGGCATACTTTATGAAAGTTTGAAATTATAAATAGAAAAGAACCATTAAAATATTTTAAAAAACCTAACACTGTGTATTCTGAACCACATGCTAGTTACAATTCATTGTTTGTTACACAGCACCATACCCATGATACATCTTACAAGAATGAAACTACTGTATTCAGACAAGAGAAAAAAAGTTGTTTTTATGAATATTGCCAAAGAAGCAAGTTTTCACTTGAAAACAAAATATAAATGTCTATGTGAAAGCAGCCAAATGTCTCTCCATTTAGAAAACTATCACCACAAAAAGGCTTGTAGCACTTTCTTTTTAACTGTAGTACTTATATCTTGCTGCACCCAAGATTTCATCTCAATTATGGAGTGTTTCTTTTAATCAACCCTAAAAGCAACAATCATTTTAAAGGCTGCAGACTACAACAGCAAGGATTTTTGACTATTAAAAAAATAAATAAAATTCATCTTTCAAATCAAAATTATTATAAAAGTGGAAATTACAATAGTTAAGGAAATAGAAAAATAAGCCAATTATGATCTGAGTCTTCTGACTATGGCTCCAAATTTAATAATACAAATATCTGTGTATAAAACTTTTTCAAAAAGTTAATTCTGCCAGCCAGATCCTAATAACAGAACTCTCCAAGTTTCGCTACATTCACTGGAAATTTCTGCTAATGGAGTTGTAGTCACCCCCCACCAATGGTGAAGCCAACATTGAAATCTCTTCCCCAAAATAAACTGTTGACTTAGTATAATGATCTGAGGAATAAGTGGCAAAATATTGGTACACAGTTATATATATATATATATGCATATATACACACACACATATATATACACACACACACACACACACATATATATGTAGATATATATATGTACAAAATTATGGGCTATGGTCAACAATGTAATTTATTTGAGGATTATTAGTGATTTTGCAAACAATTCACTACTTCCAGACTGAACGAGAAATAAATTATAGTGTATGACTTAGTGTAGCAGGTTAAAAAACCTTAGAGACTGTGACTAAAATTTACCTACATATCTTTAACTTCACTGTGTACCTGTCCTGCTTGTTCACATTTTTTTCTCAATTTTCATAGGCTACAAATTTAGATCAGCCTATAGAATAGCTTATAAAAACTGTTTAATATAGTATCATAATTCATTTCACTATATGAAAGATGACAAACTGATACCTGTCCAATTCTTATATTAGTTAGCAAGCTCATCAAAATGAAGCAGGGTATTTTCATTCTGTCAAGATATGTTAAGCATAAATGACGATAAGAGATATAATTACTTTTCCAAACTCCCTCTTAAGCTGAGATTTACTTTTGATATGTAAAATATTTCCATTCAATAACTGGGCAACAGGCATTTCAGGAGATAACAATCAAGTCCATGCTCACTCAGTCTCAAATGCCTAGTTAGGGCAGTTGTAAGTTTTCAGTGCTCAAACAGCAATTTTCAGAAGCAAACTCCAAAGATAATACAAATCATTTTAACCCTGATTTCACTTCAAGGGATTTTAAAATACAGTACTGACCTAATATATTTTGTGGGCATGTAGTGTTGGAAGTGGTAAAATGTAAGACATTTAATCTAAAGATTCAATTTTCCCTAAGGGGGGGGGGGGGGAGGAAGACATTAAAATAGGAAAAGAAAAACAGGAAGCAGTAGCAATTAGGTAACTTAAAGACTCAAAACTAAACATCCATTTATAAAAAGCAAATACAAAAAGCATAGTCCTACTAGGTATAGTTAGGTTGGCACAGTGAAGACTAATTTAAGACACAAAAGACAAACTGTGTAATAAATAGGGCCACAGTTGTAAACTGTCATTTTCCCCTCCTAAGATGTCAAAATTGCACTCTAGTTGTGTTGGGAAGCAGCAGAGTTTATAAGAAGAGCAGGTAGGAACAGCTGTACAGGCCAGGTATAATTTGTACATTTTAAAAAAAAAGTTATAGTTTTACAATCCCAAGGGGGTAGAAGTGACAGTCACTCTGAATGACTGATACTATGTCCTCTTCATACTTCAATTACTTTCAACACCTGACAATGAGAAAACAGAGGGAAAATTTTTAGGTTTTACAAAACTCATGTTTGAGATAATCATGAAGGAAATAAAATATGCCAACAGTTTATGAACATTTTAGCCAATAGCTTTGACCACTTTTTAAAAAATGGCAATATTAAACGATTTGATTTCTCTTTTAATTTACTTCTTAACTGAAATTGTTTATAGACAGAACAATGTTTAAAAGCTCAATCCTTTGTTTTTTCCTCCTCAGTAGAGCTAGGAATTAACTGAATTATTTGTTTAAAAATTAGAAGGTTGGCTAATTTTTTAAGCAGTATACAGTCATTAGTCCACTCTCGTTTTTTTTTTTTTTTTTTTTTTTTTTTTTGTAGTACTAGGGGAGATCTATCACTGAGCTACACATGCTCAGCCCTTTTCTTTTCATTTTTTATTTTGAGACAGACTCTTGCTGATAAGTTCCTGAGGCTAGCCTCAAACTTTCACCACCACACCTGGTCTTGTTAGTGACATTCTTAAATCAAGGACCACTAACTAGGACCACTTACATACATGGTAGCTATTAAAAAGAAAGGTGGGGCCGGGCGTGGTGGCACACGCCTGTAATCCTAGCACTTGGGAGGCTGAGGCAGGAGGATCGCAAGTTCAAAGCCAGCCTCAGCAATGGCGAGGCACTTAGCAACTCAGTGAGACCCTGTCTCTAATAAAATACCAAAAAGGGCTGGGGATGTGGCCCAGAGGTCGAGTACCCCAGAGTTCAATCCCTGGTACCAAAAAAAAAAAAAAAAAAAAAAAGAAAGGTGGGGAGAGAGAAGTGAAATGATAGCATAAACAAAAACATAAATGACAGGAAAAATGATGGTGAAATAAACAATTATACTAGTTGTTCTCTGGAGCCATCTTCATACTAAATTGCTACTTACTTATGCATTTAGTTAAAAAACTGTTCAAAGTGTGTCTAAAACTGAGAATTAAAGGTATTAGTATTATTAACATTGTTATCTTTCCCCAAAATAAATCCAGTGTTTAAAAAAAAAATTTTTTTTACCAGGGATTGAACCCAGGGATCCTCAATCACTCAGCCTAAGCCACACCCCCACCCTTTAAAATTTTCTTTTATTTTGAGACAGGGTCTCCCTAAGTTGCTTAGGGCCTCACCAAATTAATGAGGCTGGCTTTGAACTTGTGATTCTTCTGCCTCAGCCTTCTGAGCCATGAAATGTTTTTCTTTTTCTTTTTCTTTTTTTGGTGGTGGGGGGCTGGTTGCAGGGGACTGAGGATTTAACTCAGGGGCACTCGAACACTTAGCCACATATCCCCAGCCCTATATTGTATTGTATTTAGAGACAGGGTCTCACTGAGTTGCTTAAGAGGCTGGCTTTGAACTTGCAATCCTCCAGCCTCAGCCTCCTGAGCTGCTGGGATTACAGGTATGCGCCAATGCATTTAGCTGAAATATTTTTCTTAACATATAGAAAATAACTTAAAATGTTCTTTGCAGAATTTTTAACTTCTCAACAATTTATCACTTAAGTATATCTTACATTCTTCCATCATGGTTGAAGATTGATTGGTAGAAGAAACTAAGAACCACTATCCTTTGTACCAGTAATAAAACAAACTGTAAACAGTGATACTGTAGTTATAATTTTCAAGTCTTCAAAACTGGGTTTAACTGCATTACCTATCTCCATCATGGGCTAAACTGCTGCACATGTGTTAAGATCAGCTGTATTTATTTAACTATGACATACTCCATTCAGAAATGTTTTCATGAAATCTAACCAATGCTTTTGATATACCTTTTAATACACAGAAAACAGAGGGGATAGAGGAACAAGGCAAATACACATATAAAACAATCAGACATATCTAGAAGGAAGTGTATACTCAGAGTAATTGGCCTAGTCTTTTTAGTTAGTCAGTGTCATTAAGAAGGGGGGGGGGGGGGTATTCTAAATTAATAGAGACTTAAGGGATAAAACCAAGTACAAGTTTGGATAAATCCAAATCCAGTGTTGGATTATACACTGGTTTAGAAAAATCAGCTATATAAGACATTAAAACAAAAAAATAGAGAGGGGCTAGGGACATAACTCAGTGGTAGAGCACTTGCCTAGCATGCAAAAGGCTCTGAAGTTCCGCCCTCAGCCCTACAAAAATAAATAAATAAAATAAATTCTAACATGGATTGGTATTACACAATATTAAAAATGATTTTATCAGGTATCATTGTGGCTATATTAAAAAACATACTGTTTTAGATTCATTAAATAGTTAAATCATGAATCCATAATTTATTTTTATGCCAAAGAATTTTTTTAAAAAGTCAAAATGAGAAAGAAAGTAACCTAAGAAATTATTTGGCTCGTGTTTATAAAAGTAAAAAAGTCAGATCCAAACTTACAGGAACCATAAGTCCACACTCTTTTTGTCATTGTCTTTTAAACCTTATACTGTATGGACAAACTTTATATTAAACTGTTGGAAATGTGAATCCTTCAGTATACTGCTTAATTCTTAACTCAAATTTAGGGATAGCATTATACAAAATGCTAAAAACAAGCTAGATTAAGAGAAATTGGCCTGATTATTTGTCAGAAAAGTAACATTTAACCATAAAATTATCTAGTATTTTTAAAATTTCCAGCATCTATATATCTAGGACTTCTGAAGAATTAAAATTGGACTTCCTGCCATATTATGAAATACTAGGTGGTGCTAATTCATCAATCATGTTATAAAACAAAATGTTCAAAATATATTGCTAAGTTTAAAAAGTCTACAAAGCAGCATATGTAATAAAATTGGTGTAGCATGCTATTAGAGTAGTTCTCAACAGTTTAAAAGTTTAAATTCAAAAGTTATGATGTGGGCTGGAGTTGTAGTAGCAGTAGTAGAGCGCTTGCCTAGCAGGCGTGAGGCACTGGGTTCAATCCTCAGCACCACATAAAAAAATAAAGGTATTGTGTCCATCTGTAACTTAAAAAAAAAGAAGTTATGCTGTATAAAGAAAGCTGTTGAAAGATCTATCTAATTTATTGGGTAGTTTCTTTGGATTCTTCTATTTTGATAACCTTCATCTTTCTTCAGGGAACAGGTATTACTTACATAATTGTAAATAAGACTTGAAAATCTATTAGATAAATCACCTACAACAGGTAAATGGAAAAAGAACAGAGACAACTCATAAAAAATGAAATATAAATGGACTGATAAATCACTGAGATGCTATTTTAACTATTTTAATTCGAAGCTTAAAAACTATTAATACTCAATGACACCAAAATTGCAACCAAATAGTATACTTGACTCATTGATTTTATGCAATCTTTCTAGGAAGCAATGTGTTTACATATATCAAAAGCCTTGGGCTGGGGCTGTGGCTCAGCGGTAGAACACTTGCCTAGCACGTGCGTGGCCCGGGTTTGAGCCTCAGCATCACGTAAAGATAAATGATTGTGTACATTGTGTACAACTAAAAAAAAATTTTTTTTTTTTTTTTAAAAAAAGCCTTAAATATGTTCACACCTTGTAATTCCACTTCTGGCAATCTTCTTGAAATAATCTAAAAGATGAGGAAGTATAAAAAGATGCTTCATACTTCAAATATCACATACAACAAAAATTTCAGTTTTGGAAAATAACAAATATGAAAAAAATTAGCATACCTTATTAAATTTCCAAGAAAAGGGAATAGTTATAAACCATGGCATGCTCATTAGAGAGAATACCAAGAACTACTACAAATGATCCAATGTTAGGTTTAAGTACTCAAATTTATAGAGTATGATCTGAACTAAGCAGAAAAGACTAGAAGAAACCATACTAAGTTCCTTTTATAATCACATTACGAAAAAATGACAGTAATAGATAAATTATATAACTATATAAGATCCAAAGCCCATTTAACCAAGGCTCAATACTTCCATATGCAGTTATGATTCAAAGGTCAGATATAAACTACAAACCTGTGAAGATGTGTAAATGTTTATACTTGTTTGCCTCCTCCTCCTCCTCGTACAGCCACTGGCTGACTATTCTGAACAAATGCCCCTCCTCCACGAATTGCACTTGGATGAGTTGGAGAAGCTGCTGGATGTTGCCCAGGACGAATAGGTTTAGCTATTAAGAAACACAAAAACTCACTTTAAAAAATGCTTAACACATGACTGCAGTGACTGTTTAGGTCTCTTTTTCCTTCTGAAGAATTCCCACTATATCTTGCCTTTTTGTTTCTTGATTTCTCTCTTTCTGAACACATCATTTTCTCCAGAACCTATATAATCCTTAGCTCCTTAAAATTTATTCCTGCAGTAGTTAATTACTTTGAAACATGAAATAAACACTGATGGCTTATTTTCTTGTAATACTCTTTTTGCTTTAATAATATTTATATATAGAGTTTCTTGTATCCCTAACCATTCTTGCTTGCATATCTACTTATTTATCTACTTGTCCTAGTTATGTGGTTATTTCTCAATTTCTCTTTTCTTTCCTAGTGGTGTCACCCTGGAGAGCTATAAACAAAAGACAAATACTACCATGAGAAGACAAAATTTCAGGTCATGTTCAAGTACACAAAAGCATTCATACTTAAAAAGTATTCATGGCTTAAAGGTTTTCAGTGTGTTCTACTAACCAATCTGTGCGGAATGCCCTCTTCTGGCCATATTCTTTGACCTGACTGCTTCCTTTATGCGATCTACTTCTTGCTGATAGCGTTTCCGATCACGAGATGCATTTTCTTTGGCTTCTTTCAGTGCTGACTCCAAAGCTTTCACTCTCTCTGCTGTAGCTCTAAGTCGTTTCTCTAATTTAGGAAGTTCACAGCGAAGATCTGCATTATCTCGTACCAACTAAAGATACACAAACAAAATATAGATTCTAGCTTTAACAAGATGGTTTAAGAGAATTTCAAAATTTCTCTTTAGAAAAGAAGTAAAACTACTTTTTCTATAAGGTTTTTCCATTTAGCTACATGAATTTAAGCAGCAACATGCAACATTGTAAACATTCATACCTATTTACATATATTTCTCCCAAAGATATACTTTCATTTAATTTGGGGGAAGAATGGATTGTTCCTTTCTCCTACTAGGCAAAGACAATAAAGTACACATAGTGCTAGTGCACAGTGCTTTCTTCAGTGTTTATAAGGTGAAATCCTTATAAATATCCTTTTAGGTATATTAAAGCACAAGTAAATATAAACTTAGCATGCCCCTTAATTAAGTATTGAAGATAAGTTAACTTTACTCTGGTGCAAGATAACAATGAAGTTTAAAAGAACGGAGTGTGTTCAACTTTTTAATAGTAATTTAAAATCATTTATCAAGCCATAATTTTTTTAAAAAAATCAGGAAAAAAAACCCATAGAATTATTAAAAAAAAAAAAAAAATAGACTGCCTCATTATTTTAGATAGTAGCACAGTAAATACTTCCTGGCAGTCTTCAGTGGTTTCTTTAAAATCACTTAATACAATGATGGAACAGCTCAGAGTATAAAAATTTCTTACAACTCTGAAAGATTAAAGTACTTTATACTCCTGTATTTGATTCTTAAAATCTGTTACCACAAAATAAACTATTACCTGTTTGTGTACTTTTGTGAGTTGTTCAAGATTATTTTCAAGAAAGGAGATTTTTTGCTTTTGAGCAGCACTGCCTCCAGTGTCATCAGAATCAATCTCGGCACTCTGAGAAAAGAAGTTTCATGAATACTATGAAAAAGTTTTAAATCCAAAAAAATCTAAGCCTATCTACACAAACATTTACATGACAATGTAAAATTATTTCACTGATGAATAAAAAATACCCACCTCAGCATTATTATATTACCTTTTTAACTCTGGTAGCCAGGTCCTGAACAAAGAGCTTGCGCAGATTATGTAAAGTCTGAAGTTCTTTTGCCTTGAATTAAGAATATCAATATTTTTAGAATTCAGTCTTTAAATTCAGGGGAAAACACACACACACACACACACACACTCCCCGATTGTACTTATTTTTACATTTTTCTTACCACTGTCTCTTCCAAACCCTTCAGGTCTTGTCTTGCTTGTTCTCGTCTGTCTTGCATAACACTACAAGTGGAAGAATACATTTTTTGAAGTTTGATTTTATAAATTCTAGTTTTATTTGACACAAGAGCTGAATTAAATATTTTGTGAAAGAATCAATTATTAAATAAATTATCAAATGAAATATGCTTATATTTAAAGTTTATCCATATTGTACTTGCCAGAGAAATTTTTATATGTTTTGTAACCTTTTATTTGGGGGGAACAATGAGGATTGAATGCAGGGGCTTTACCACTGTGCTCAATCCCTAGCCCCCCCTTTTTTTTTTTTAAATTTTTTTTTTAGTTGTAGGTGGACACAACACCTTTATTTTATTTATGTAGTGCTGAGGATCAAACCCAGGGCCTCACACATGCGAGATGCTGAGCCATAGCCCCAGGCCCCCTATCCCTTCCTATTTTTTATTTTGAGATAGAGGACTCCCTATGTTGCTTGGGGACTCTAAGTTGCAGAGGCAGGCCTCAAACTTGCAATCTTCCTGTCTCAGCCTCCAGAGTTGCTGGGATTATGGGTGTGTCACCATGCCCAGAACTTTATACTCTTTTAAAAAAATCAAGTTTATTAGGAAGAAGTCCTCCTCATGTAGTAATTATGAAGTAAAATGTGGCAAAATTAGAAGAGTAAGGAATGGCTCAAATTTTCACTTTGAAATATGCCACATACATAGTATACTGCTACTTAACCAAACTGATACTAACTGGTAACTACAGATTATAAACTGTCCAAAATTAACATTATTTTAAATTGAAATTATTCTTAGCAAAATTATGGCTACAATTCAGCAGAATCTTTTTATAAAATCTTCTCTGAACTGGTTGATGGTATAACAATCAACAGTAATTCACTGTAAATTGTCTTAGAAATTCAAGATGTGAAAAATTATAGTCAAGTTTTTTTTATCTGCTCAGATTCTTGAAAACAGAGTATTAACTCAGTAATGAGAAAAAGTCAACAATGAAAACCACTGTTTGAAAAGATAAGGTTAATGTTCCTTTAATAAAATCAAATTTGACAAAATGTCAGTTTTTGTGGCAGGTATTAAAGTTTTCTATATTACTTGTTATGTTTTAGGCTCATTTTTATAATGGCTCCCGAAGTAATATGACAACAAAGAAATAGTAAGTAGGTTGATAACAGGACCCTAAATCTTGACTAGCACTGAAATACAACATTGCTTTAGCTGAAGTACAAGTATATATTGCAAGCTTTTAGACATAAATCAGAAGATTGATATTATCTACATAATGCCTACAGTTTTATTTTAAAATTTTAATTAAAACAATTACTCACGTAAGTTCATGTAGTTTTCTGCTCTTTTCCTGATCTGTAGCTTTCAGCTTCTCGTGTTCTACTCTTAGACGTTCCTGCTCTAACATCATTTTCTGGTTTTGGCTGACAAAAGAAAAGAAATTATAAGCTTAATTTCAGTTTCCTGGATGCCATTGTCACAATTTTTTGAAGTCTAAAATTACATAATTACAATTTTCAAAAACCCAAGGTCTCCTCTAATATATCATCCATGAGGGCAGAAAGGAAGGGGACATGCCTAGTTAGAGATATATGATAATTTTTCATATTTTGATTTAATGATTTTATTCTGCTTCTTGAATCCCTATTCCTGCTTCCATTAAGCATTAATAACACCCACATGTCCCAAATTTGTCATCATTTTATTTTTCACTCTATGGTTCCTACTTAAATGGGTGCAGACCTCTAATTTATAGAGTCTATGGATATGAATCTAGTTATAAAAGTAGGCAAAATGTGTTCTAGATAAAACGAGATGATAACTTCTACTAAAACAATAGCACTTTTAAAACCCACCGTTCCCAGGTAAGGCTTTTCTCAAAATGACTCAGAAACTGTCTATTTGCAATAATGAGTTTAACCTGGATTTTTTTTTTTTTTTTTTTCTTTTTACTGAATATTTAGATAAAAAGACCTAAATTTTCAAGAATTTGACCAGGAACTTAGAAGTTTTACTCATAAGTGTGAAAATTCCTTATTTTCTAAGTAAAAAATCTATAGGTTTCTAAGATTGTCAGTTGGAATTTATTATTGCATCCTGTCTAAACAGCCACCATCAGTATAAACAGTATACTCTTGAAGATCAGTTATAAGTTTTTCCTTTGCCTCAACTTCATCTCTCAAACTACTGATTTGTTTTTGATGAGTTTCTCTGTGACTCTGGATTTGTTGTTCAACAGCTTGCTAACATTTTCAGGAAAAAAATAAAGATATTAAAATGAGACTAACCAAAACTAATAATGAGGGACTAAAGCCATTAGAAATCCAATATAACATCAGACTTGCCTTAACTTCATTTGCAGTCTGAACCTTATTTAAGTGCTCCTTTTCCATTTCATGGACTTTCTCTGTTTGGGTAAGGCAGAAAAGAGTGAAATAAACCTTCTAGTTCCTCACTAAACCAAGGAAACAAATGGGTCATGTTCTATTTTTCTTAGCAGTCCTCCAAGCATGTTGACTAGTTGACTAGTACACTAAGTTATATCCACTGTGCTGATAAAATGGAAGGGAAATGAAATAGCCTCTCAGCCCCCTATATTAAGATTTGCATACATACATGCGCACGTACATACTCTCTTTCTCTTCATAACTTTATGGGAAATTTCTAGATTGGCCATTTATATATTCTAACACAATTTAAAAAAAATCTTAAAGCCATTTTAAAGTGTTATGATTTGCTTATCATTCCAAGTTATCCACATTTCTACTATTTTCTGTATGACTATAAATATACAACAGTTACATTAAAGCAAGAAAGGATTAACATAGATATAACTCATATATAATTAATTGAAAGCTAATACCTTGTGCTCGGAGCTGGACTAATTCTTCACTGAGACAATCAACAGATTCTTCCAGCTGTCTTTTCTTTTGCTCCACGTTTTGAAGGTATTCAGTCAACGACTTAATTTTGGCTTCATGCTTTTAGAAAAAAATATACTGATATGAAGTGGAAAAACTATCTTATTTTGTTCTTAAGAATACTTTAAAGGATACAAGTTTTACTAATATATAAATGTATGATAGATTTGAAGGTATTTCATTCTAGAATGTTCAGGTGTCAGATTTAAAATGTTAAACAATATATTCAATCCAATGGTTACCTGTATAGCTTATGCCACTTGTAAACTACAGCAATGAAAGACTGCAATATAATATTCTTATCATTACCTCCATCTAATGTCATTCACTTCCCTCTGTGAATAATTCCTATCTTGGTGAGTGACTCCCATTACTCAGCAGCCAAGCTGGAAAACTGGTGCCCTGTAATCCTGCCCGTCCTAAAATTCTTCTAATCTTCAATAGTCACAACAATCACATCTTTAAATATACTTATCGTATATAGATGTTGGCAAATACAAACCAGTTAAATCATTCAAGTTATTATACTCTAGTGGGACTAGGTAAACAACTTGACTAGAGTAATCTTTTGATTTAGTTACTAACAATAATCAGAAATTTTGTTTTCTAACACATACCTGAGAGATACGAAGCTGGCATGCTGCTAACTCCTTTTCATTTTCTTCCATTTTTTTGTTGCTCTCAGTTTGTGTGCTTTCTAATTGTTTGCAGCGTTTCACCATTGTTTTTACTTCTGACTTCATTTTGCTAATGTACAGTCTTGCAACAGTGAACTCTTCATCTATCATGCCAGTTCCCTCAGGTTGCTGTGAGAAAAAAGTGAAATAAAAAATTAAATCCAAAAATATTCAAGTATGTGTTTTCCCTATTAGTCTGCAATTTTTAAAATTACTCTTTTAATGAAGGGTAAGAGCTTACTTTTTCCCTTTCCTATTCTGAAACCTGCAATAATGTTAATATATGCCTACAAAGCATAAAAAAAATATATAAACATAAACACATTGATGCATTATGCCTCTTTCAATTTCTGGGTTTCCTCTTCATAGGACCTTTTCTGTAAAAATCATTAATGTGCAACTTAAATTTAAAACTTAAGAAGAGGGTGCTTAGGGAGGGAAAGGAAGACTTAAGTTTGACAAGGAGGAACCGTGGTCACTGTACATTCTGTAATTTTTACGGGTTGTATTACAAATAATCAGTGGCAAAATTATGAAAAGGAAGAAATAAAATTTTTTTTTTCATTTTTTGGGTTTTTTTGGTTGTTGATGATATGAATGTCAAGAAAAACTGGAACTAATAAGCCATTATAGCAAAGTTGCAGGATTACAAAGTTGATGTATAAAAGTCAACCATTTTCCATATATCAACAATGAATAACTGGAATTTGAAATTTTTTTTTAAAAAGTGTCATTTTCATTAGCACCAAAGGAAAAGAAAAAACAAGATAATACTGAAGTATAAGTCTAACATAATTTGTAGAGATCTACATATGGAAACCCCAAACTGATGAAAGAATGTAATTCCCATCAAAAATCACAGAAAGCTATTTTGTGAATATTGACCAACTGACTCTGAAATTTATAAGTAGAGAGTCAAAGATCCTGAATAATGAACAGAATGCTAAAGAAGAACAAAGACTGACACTAAAGATTTACTATAAAGTTTCAATAATCAAGATAGTACGGTAGTCTCCCTTACCCTAGGGAGATATATTTTAAAAATATTCCACATGTGCCTGAAACCAGATAGTACTTAACTTTTTATGTGCCAAGTTTTTTCCTATAAATACATACCTATGATAAAGTTTAATTTATAAAGTGGGCATAATAAGAGACTGACAACAACAACAGTAAAATAACAATTATAATTATATCCTGTAAAAAAGTTAATGAAAACTTATGGTTTAGTTCTGGAATTTTTTACTTAATATTTTCAGACCATGATTTACTGCAAGTAACTGAAACTTTGGAAAGCAAAACCATGAAGAGGAGAGACTATATAGTATTGACAAAAGAAAAGATAATTGAGTCAAGCAACAGCAGAGAGAACACAGGAACAGACCCACACAAATATAGTCAACAGGATCTCTAACAAAGGATAGCCTTTTTTTTTTTTTAATATATTTATTTGCTTTAGTTGTACACAATGCAATGCATTTATGTTTACGTGGTGCTGAGGATCAAACCCAAGCCGCGTGCGTGCTAGGCGAGCACTCTACCGCTGAGCCATTACCCCAGCCCCAAAGGATAGTCTTTTTAACAAATGGTGCCATAACTACACAACAAAATAATGAAACCTGATGATACAGATATTATACCTTTAAGTTAAAAAACTTAACTCCAAATAGATCGCAGACCTGAATGTAAATACAAAACTAAAACATATTTAGATGATTAACAAAAGAGAAAATCTAGGTGACCTTGGGTTTGGGGTAAATTTTTAAATATAATATCAAAATGCAATCCATGAAAGAAAAAGTGTTAATCTGGAATTCATTAAAATTAAAGATGTCTGCTCTGTAAAAGACACAGGTAGGAGAAACAAGATAAGCCACAAACTGGAGAAATATTATAAAACACTATTTGATAAAGGACTCAATCAAAATGTTCAAAGAACTCCTAAAATTCAACAAGAACCCAAATAACCCAATTGCAAATTAAAATAACAATGACCTAACACTGTACATTAAGAAAATGGCTAATATCCAAAAAACTAATAACATCAAATGATGGTGAGGATCTGAAACAAGAACTCAATTAATTGCTGGGAGGATGGCAAAATGCTACAGCTACTTTAGAAGACAGTTTAGGGAGTTTCTTACGAAGTTAACAAACATATGATCCAGCAGTCACACTCAAAATCACGCTCCTAGATATTTTTACTGAATTGAGAACTTTGTCCATAAAAAAACTTGCACATGAATGTTTATTGCAACTTTACTCATAACTCAAAAAGTAGAAGCCACTGAGTAGGTGAATAGATAAGTTATTGATAAACTATTATTCAGTAATAAAAGAAATTAACTACTGAGCAATAAAAAGACATGAAAGAATCAAATGCATATTGCTAAATGAAAAGTAGTTTGAAAAGCTTACAGCGTGATTCCAACTACATAACATTTTGGAAATGAGAAACACCATAGAGATGGCAGAAACATAAGTGAACTCCAGAGGCTCAGGGGTAGGGATGAATAGGTAAAGAAAGCATGGGGGTAGTGAAAGTATTCAATTTGATACTGTAATAATGGAGCTATTATATGCAGTTTTTAAAATTCATACAAATGTAAAACATAAAGACTGAATTGTAATGTGAAAACACAAAAATGCAGAGATTAACAGGAAAAGAGAAATGTGTAAATGGTACAATTACTGAGGATCCTCATTTTAAAAAAATTTTTATCTAAGTACCTATTATTCAAAACTCTATAACAGCATAGTGGCTAAAGCAGTTAAGTAGTCAGGGAACCTATACTTTATCCCTGGCTCTGCCACTAAACATAAACTACCTCTATTCCTTTTTTTCTCTAACTTTGTCATTTTTTCACTTAGATTATGATTACTTGAACACAAAATGGAAGACTTTTTTTCTTAAAAGAAGTAGGTTAATCTACAAAGCAAATTTTGAATACCACCCTTCTAGTGTTCAATGATAAGAAGTCAATCTTTTCCATTCCCAAAGGTTCCTACATATCTCTATATCTCATATAACTTCACGATAAACGGGACAAGGCAGAATGTTCAGACTGATGGTAAAGATAGTGCAAATTAAGTCACCCATTACTTAACAATACTTTTCCTTTGTTTCAAAGGTGAGTCAATATGAAGAAATGATCCGATATGAGAAAGGTCACAAGAATCCTCACACCTTCATCAACAAAAATCAACTTTAGACAGTAAACAAATGGAAAAAATGTGTGTTCCATACCTTCATTTCTAACTCGCTAAACTTGACTTTTTTGTAGGCTCTCACTATAAACCCAAGTACAAGCTTATTCTCTGTTATTATAATTAGGGATTTTTTTCTTTTGGGTGGGGAGGTACCAGGGTGTTAAAATTTAGATGTGGTGTCCCCCAAAAGCTCACATGTGAGACAATGCAAGGTTTGGAGGAGAAATGATTGGGTCACAGCCTTAACCTAATCAGTGATTTAACCCCCCCCCCCCCCCCCCCCCATGGGATTAACTGAGTGATAACTGGAGGGAGGGGGTGTGGCTATGGGGTATATATTGTGTATCCAGAAAGTGGAGTCTCTCAGTCTCCTGATCACCATGTGAGCTGTTTTCCTCTGCCACGCTGTCCTGCCTCACCCTCAGCCTGGAGGAATGGAGCATGCTGTCTATGTATTAAGACCTCTGAAACCCTGAGCCCCTAAATAAACCTTTCCTCCTCTACCGGTTGTTCTGGTCTGGCCAATCAGTAGCAGCAGCGAAAAAGCTGACAAAAACATGGGATTGAACTCAGGGGTACTTAACCAGAACCACATCCCCAGCTTCCCCTTTTTTTGTATTTTATCTAGAGACAGGGCCTCACTAAGTTGCTTAGTGCCTCGCTAAATTTCTGAGGCTGGCTTTGAACTCATGATTCTCTGCCTTAGATTCCCAAGCCTCTGGAATAACAGGTATATTATTAGGTTTTAATCAATAAGGTAAGGTCTAAGGAATAACTACTACAAAATACAAATTTTTCATATTACATGCATATTTTTGCACTTAAAAAAAAAAGATAGGAGCCAGATGCAGTAGCTCACACAGGTAATTCCAGTAAGTTGAGAGACTGAAGCAGGAGGAGCCCAAATTCAATGCGAGCCTGGGGCAAATTAGCAAGACTGTCTCTCAAAATAAAAGGGATTGGAGGTAGAGTATCACTGGGCTCAATCCCCAGTACTGAAAACAAAACAAAACACCAACAACAAAAGATTGTTTGAAGGGGGCAAAAACAGGGCATAAAGTATGGCAGATTTTTTAAAACTGATAACTCTAGGGGGAGGGATGGGTACTGAAATCAAATTCTCTCCATGTATGATTTTGTCAAAATGAATTCAACTACTATGTATAATTATAATACTCAAATTAAGAAAAAGATAACTCAAAGTTCATTATTATTCTATTATTCTCTGTACTATTGTATATTTGAAATATTTCATACTAAAATTTTTTTTAGAAGAATGAAACACTCATCTTTTACTTTTATTTAAAGCACCATAGTTTCTTTCCTGAGCTAATCTATCCCAAATACTTTCACATATGGCAATTTATTTTGTAAGTGTGAAATCCTTTCACAGTTGAAGAAAAAGCCAAACGTGAGGTTCAATAAGTGCTATTTACTGAAGATTTTATTTGGATAACCCCATTCTGTCTTTTTTTTCTCATCTATAGGTATGAAAATTAAGTAGTAAATAAAAGTATGAGTTATATACAGACTATACTTAACATTTAGATATCGTATTTACCTTTACATCATTGTTTCCCACGGCAATTCCTATTTCTGCAAGGTCTTTCAGTAAAGATGCCATCATCTCAGCTGCTCGTTTCTTCTGATGATTGGTCATTTCCTTAAGTTTCTGAAGCTCAGCATCTATACTTGCTAATGTTGCCTAAAAGAACCAAAAATAAAAAGTATAATTAAACTACAAAATGAAAATTGAATTCAAATATTCACAGGTATTTCAAGTTTTTCACCTAGCCCTTATTAAACCATGTATTTTCTGCTTTCATGTTCTTGAACTATCTACTGAATTCTGGGCCAGCTCCCACCTCAAGCTTACTATGTACTTTAGACTTATAAATTATGTTATAAAGCAGCTATATATATTTCGCTGAGATCAAGTAGCTGCTCTTAAATTCACTAGATTTTTGAGAATGATGATGTTTTCTGCCTAGAAATGAGACATATCAAAATTAATCTTTGGAAATAACATCTGAACAAACTAATGTTATAATCAAACTAACAGTTTTCTACATGGTTAATGTGCTCTCTTTATCCACTCTCTATATACTTACCACTTAAAAGAATACACTTAAACCCAGGGTTTTGTGCATGGTAGGCAAGCACTCTACCACTGCACTACATCCTTATTCCCCATATCACTACATTTGATATTATGATGCAATTTAATAGGTGTCAGTGATGAAGTAATTATATTACTTGACTTTAGTGACTGTAAGTTTAAATTAATAGCTATTTTGCCAGGTACAAAAATCACCAAATATTGAAAATTCTAACCCATTTTGGCTCTCTTTAAAGTTCTCACAGATCAAATAATGCATTTTTAATGCAACTTAATGATTTTTAGTTAATATATTTTAGTAATGATGCCACCATCTTGGCTGGTCATTTCTTCTGATGGCTGGTTATTTCCTGAAGTTTCTGAGTATCAGTACAGTGTATGTTCACCCACTTTCATCTATAATATGGATACCAGTTTTCTTGAAAGTATCATAAGATAGTATGCTTCTATCATAAATGTTTAAATTGCCTGATTTTCTAACTATCAAACTATTATTAATACTGCTTAAGCATATAAAATGATGCTAAATACTAGAGATTTCTAACTGATTACCAATGTAATCCTGACTTTAGCTACACAATTGGCACATAATTACCACTGTTTGGAAGACTGAAACCAGTAGACAAGGACCAACTTATAGAGTTCTAATAAACTTCTGTTGTTCTACCAGCTAGCAATTAGGTTTCTTATTATTAAATCAACTCAGGAAGAGATTTATAATGATGTCTTCAATCTCTGTGGTATTAAATATAACTTCAAGTAAACAGTTACTTTGGAGATTAAGAAGAGAAAATGAATCATCAGGAACAGGAAACTTTTTTTAAAAGTGCTATTTTGTAGAGTTCATAAACAGGGAAATAAGTGGTGGGTATTGATCCTGAGTACAACTCTAGGTGCTGATTTCTAAACAAGAAGCTAGCATTAACAACAACAAAAACATAAGAATACAATTAATTAATGGTGACACTGAAAGAATTAAAGCTATGTACTATTCCTGGCATCAATATTAGAGGTTGGCAATTCTGTCCTACTGCAACAAGTAAACATCTCCATCTATTGGAGAACCACATGAAAGATTCTAATACATTGTGCTGGGAAGGCATAGGTGGTATTGAGTATACAATACTGAACAAAAGGTAAATTACATGAATCTATATATCCTTATGACTACTACAAAGAATTCACTTAAATAGCATTTTATTTTATGTGCATGTCTGTATTTGCAGTACGAAAAATCATCTAATAGCTTAACTAAAAATAAGGAGGTTTCTTTCCTCCTTAAGCATTTGGAGTGCCATTAAGAACAGCCAACAGCTCCAAATATAGAGTTTAAATTATAGATTAATGGACCTTTAGGAATACAAAGGATAAGCCTCCTTCCCTACTTATACCTCTAAGGCTTCACAAATAGGGGGAATTAAAATTAAGGGCCTTGATAATTGATAATTTCAATCTTAGGCTAATATAGAACTACATTACTTAAGTAATTTAAAAATGAATATTATAATAAAGTTTTAAGAAAAAAATAATAAATAATAACTATATCCTACCGATTTCTGATTCAATTCATCGCTTAGCAGTTCATATTCCTTAGTTTTGTCTTCAACTTCCTGAGACTTCTGATCATAATTGACAGCAAGTTCCTCTAAGGCCTGTAAAACTTCTTTTACTTCTTCCTTAGAGGCATCATTTTCTGCTTGAAGGCGATTCAGCTCTGCTTGCATATTATCTTGATCCCTTCTGGTAGATGCCAAAAGCTATAAAAAGAGTAAAATATCTATTTGCACTGAAAGTATATAGTTTTAAAAAAAAATCAATTTGCTTCATCATTGCTAAGCACAAGGGAAATTAAATGTGGGTGCTAGTAAGCATGTCAACATTCATTAATTTAACAGATTTACCGAATGTCTACTATGTCCAGGCACTTTGCTAGACACTGTGGCAAACAGAAAAGTAAATATAAAAATAAAGACGTTTACTCTGAGGAATCCGGTAAAAGAGAAGACAATCACATAAGTAAGTACAATACAAGATGGAATGTAAGAGTCATAAAAGAAGAATGGGACAAATAAAGTGCTTGATAGTATAGGAAAGGGGGGATATTTCTGGAGAGAATTCATGGAAAAGTTGGCTAAGAATAGGTAGATTTAAGTCATGTGCAAATTACAATTAATTACAATTAATAGCAAAGGCATTCTAAATTCAAGAAAAATATACACACAGACACAGAAGTTATATACTCAAAAGAATTACTGCAAAGTTTAGACTTGTTTTGGGCGAAACAAGGGGTAGCATCTGTGCCATGCTTCAGAGAACTATGGCATCAGCATATAAAAATTTAACTAGAAGGACAACAAAAGACTAGTCAGGAAAATACTACAACCATGCAGGTAAGAAGCTTTTCAGTAGGGACATCTGTAAATGTGTATGAGTGGTTTAGAGTTGTTTGCAACACTGGGGATTGAACCTAGAACTTTGCACATCCTAGGAAAGCACTATACTACTGAGCTACATCCCTACCTGTGGGACTGTCAATAATGGGAGTTCATAGAATTTAGGACTAGGGATGAGGGATGTTAAATGTCCTATATAATGCACAAGACAAAAAAATTATCCAACCCAACATTTCAAATGCCACTCTGAAAAACAAAGCTATAGTTGAAATAAGCATAAAAATGAACTGACCACGACACATGACATTTTCAATTCCCCACAAAGAGTCATATTCAAAATTAAATACTTTAGACCCGTATCTTGTGTTTAAATGAATGAGTGAATATAAAAAATTATGTTTGATACATTTGTTTCCTCATATACTTTTTATTGAGGGAGAATAAAAAATAAACAACAATGTACTTCCAACACAAAGTGGAAGACAATTAAAACAATCCAATAAATGTTTGCTAAGGAATGAATATTTTTAAAAGATCTCTTCTGCCCTCCAGGTGACAGGAAACCCAAACTTCAAAATATGATCTTTAATGTATTGCAACTCTGTCATTCCTTTAGCTTTTACATTGAAAGAATAAAGACCAAATGTAAAGTTTTTCTGGAAGCATTATGAAAGGTATTCAACTCACCTCTTCCTGATCTAACATTTGTGTCTTCAGTTTCTCTACCAGTTGGCTCTGTTGGTTAATTTCTTCATCCTAGAATTTTTAAAGTATCCAGTTAACAAAGTAGCTCACAACTTGGTTCTGTTTCCCAATAAAAATTTAAAAATGAATTTCCCTCAAAATATTTCAAAAGCATCTCTCCAAATTCAACATAGTTATGTCTTAAGAAAATTTTCAAAAGGAGAAGGAATTTCTTTCAATCATTGGTATAAAAGCCATTCATTAAATACCTTAATGTCTAAAAATATAAAAGGTTTAAAGTTTTTATTGACAATGGTCATGTAGCCACTTCACACATACCATCTGTTTAAAATACATTTAAAAAACTGTGTGTGTGTGTGTGTGTGTGTGTGTGTGTGTGTGTGTGTGTGTTACTGGGGATTGAACCCAGAGGGCGCTCTACCTCTGAGCCACACCTCTGGCTCTTTTTTATTTTGAGATGGTGTCTCATGCAACTGCTGAGGCTGACCTCAAAATTGCAATCCTCCTGCCTTAGCCTTTTGAGTCTCTGAGATTACAGGCATGTACCATCACAACTGGTTATTAACACAAATTTTTACAGTTAAAAGAAATCAATGAGTATGTATATATCATAAAGACCCTTAATACTGAAATTTGAAAAAGATTTAGAATAAAAATACCTATGTTAATAATATTCTGTAACAAAAAAGATCTAAGATGAACAGTGTCTACCTTGTCATCAAGTTGTTTATATAATTTAGCAATTTCTTCTTCACACTTTCTTCTTTCACCATCAGTAAAACTTCCAGTAACTCCAATTGTGGCTGTTGGTTTATCATTGGTAATAGTTATATCCTTATCCACTGCAAAAGCTTCCAAGTTAGCTTTCTCTTTGTCAAACTGTTCATCAACAGGCACTGTCTCCCCTAAAATCAGAAAATAAAATGGTTAATAAAAATCTACCAATCAAAAACTAATTTCAATTTTATTCATTTTTACTTTCTTTCTTGACTGTATATTTTCAAATAATATGTCTTTAAGTTCACATATTCTTCTGCTGTTTGTGTTCCCATTGCTTTTTTTTTCATTATTTGTTGTATTTTTTAGCTTAGGATTTCTGGCTGAATTTTAAAAATTATTTCAATATCTGCTAAATTTTTCATTCTGGTCACTGTTTTCATTGGACTATCTCTGTATTTTCCTGAAATTTCCACAACTTACTTATTAATTCAAAATCTTTGTCTAGGGCTGGGATTGTGGCTCAGCGGCAGAGCGCTCGCCTCGCATGTGCGCGACCCGGGTTCGATCCTCAGCACCACGTAAACCTAAATGCATTGCATTGTGTACAACTAAAGTAAATAAATAAATAAATAAAATAAAAAATAAAAAATAAAAATCTTTGTCTAGTAGCTAATATCTCCCTTTCCTCCCTCCTTTTCTTTTCTCCCCCTTATGCCTTCCCTCTATTTTGGTACTGGGGACTGAAGCGAGGGGCCTCTATTACTAAACTTCAGCCCCAGCCTTCTTACTAAGTTGCCCAGACTGGGCAACTTGTAATTTGTAATCCTCCTGCTTCAGACACTCAAATCACCAACATTACAAACACGTACCACCATAACCATCATATCTGCATTTCTTTAGGGTTAGTCACCAGCACTTTATCCCTTTGGTGATGTCACCTTCCTTTTTTTTTTTTTTTTTTTTTTTTTTTTTTTTGTACCGGGGATTGAACTAAGGGGCACTTGACCACTGGTCCACATCCCCAGCCCTTTTTTGTATTTTATTAGAGACAGGGTCTCACTGAGTTGCTAAGTGCCTCACCATTGCTGAGGCTGGCTTTGAACTCGCGATCCTCCTGTCTCAGCCTCCCAAGTGCTGGGATTACAGGCGTGTGCCACCACACCATGATGCCACCTTTCCCTGAAAGTTCTTGACCCTTATGACTGTGCTTTGAGGCACATCTGAAATAGCTACTTATTTCAGTCATTGCAGACTGGGCTTATCTGGGAAAGCCCTTCAACTGTCAGCCCACCCAGAAATTCTGGGCAGGTTGTATGGTGTAACTGTATACTCCGGGGCCACTGGGGTGATTTAATGCTCGGGCAGGCTGGAAGACTGGGGCTACAGCAGTTTGCATGCTGAGGACTGTCCAGATTCTGGGCTTTTCCACCTGACACTGAGATCATCTGAAGGCTCAGACTGTAAGTTACTCCTTAGAGTTAGGGAAGTGGGAGCCTGCCTAGTGCTAGGTTTTAGTGTGCTGGGGTCCACTGAAAAATTCTGTGCTCACTTCCTTCTCTTTCTCCTAAACACTATGATATGTGGGACTGGGGAAGAGGTGATATGGGTAAGATAAAATTGTCCTTTCTATCTTCTTCATTGAATCTTTTCTTAGTTTTATGCTATAAACAAGTATTGTGATTTCACACCTGGCTTCTTAACTCTTGTGGTATTTTCTTGGACAGTTATTCAAATTCATGGTTCTGCAGAGGATGACTGCTAACATCCTATGTCACCATCTTGCTCTCCCTTACTCAGTTTTAGCAGCTATTAGCAACTTTCCTCTCTGCTCAGTCCCTGAGATTCTAATGTCTGGAATTACCTTTGATCCTCCCCCATTCTTTGAAATTCAGTCATAAATCTTGTCATTTTATTTGAGTTTACCCTTATCTAGACACCCTGCTATGTTGTGACTTTCTGATTAGCACCCATGCCTATATAATCACTACTTCAGGTAAAACCAAAATTTAATATAAAAGATTTATTTTCCTTTTATTTAAAGACCCCTAATGGTTTCAAAACTTAAAATGAATATTAAAATTGTAATATTTATTTGCATTTTATGTCAAAATCTCAAGTTTATAAAACAGGTCTAAATCTCCACTCAAAAAAACGTAAGCAGACAAATTCTGAAGTTATTACCATTACGCCATCGGTTGAGTTCATTTTCAAGCCACTGAATGGTGTTCCTCAGGGTCTTATTTTTTTCTTTTTCTTTTTCATACTTCTTTTTCCACTGTTCTGCAGTTAACTCTACATTGACACAAACTGTATTCTTAATTGTTTTGGCCCTAAATGATGTAATTGGAGGGAAAAAAGAATGTGACTAAAATTATTTCTCATATCTTTATGTAATATATTTATATGATTAAGTAACACTTAAAATTGCCCTGTTAACGTGGTGCTCTCAGTCTAAATACAAAAAGCTATAACACAAAGTGCTCATTCTATTCACAACACAGCTAAATTTGAGCCAGACCCAAAACCTATGAATAGTTAAAAAAAAAAAAAAAAAAAAAAAAACAAAAAAACCACCCACTAAAGATTAAAAAAAAAAAAAAAACAAGGACATGTATTTTCTCAAGTGATTTGCATAGCTAAATTAAAAAACTAAATTATCACTGAAGGTCAAAGATAAGGCCACTTCTATTGATTTTTCTAAACTAACCTTCTTATAGATTATTTAAATCTGTCAGGCATGTCAACAAGCTTAATGATTATATTTGTTGGGTTTTATTATATGCTTCATATGCTCATTTGCATTAATGGTGAATATAAAGTTGCTCACATAAATTTGGCTAAAGTTAATGTTTGACTTTAAATGTGCATGAAATTTAACTCTAACTTAAATCGCATAAATAAAATGTAGACCTAACTTGTATTGTCTCTCAATTAAAAACTAGAGTCTACCACACCAAAAATATGCACTAATTTGAATATTAGCTATTTGACAGGAATAAATATAATAAACAAAAGGCTTGTCTACATTTAGGCCTTAAATTTTTTTAAATTTTATTTATTTATTTTTTTTAGTTATTGATGGATCTTTGTTTTTTTTTATATATATATATGCAGTGCTGACAATTGAACCTAGTGCCTCACACATTCAAGGCAAGCAATCGACCACTAAGCCACAACCCTAGCCCTAGGCCTTAGATTTCTTAACAACAAACCTTTGACCAAATAGGAGTGTAGATTTTGTTTCAGACTCATTGTATGATGATGGAGAACAGCAAATAACAATAGTGGTTCTACAGTTGCCACCTAATGAGTCTTGAAGAATTCTTGTCATTTTACTGTCTCGATATGGAACATATGTCTACATTCAAAAACAAAGAAAACACAGAACACTGATGGGTTTCTATATAAGTACATTATATATTACTCTAAATAATGAGTTAATCAGTTATCTTAACTGCTTGATATTAAGATGGGAACTAGGAAATGCACACTAATAATATAAATTATTAAAAAATGACTACATTACACATACTAATTTTCTCTCACACACATACGTGTATACATCTATAGTTAAATAATTCCCATAAAATAACAAGAAAAATAAAAATATGTATACTCACACTACCCTCAGCCAAAGCAGAAATAACATTTCCAAGAGCAGAAAGTGACTTGTTAATGTTCTTAGCTTCATCCAGCACAGCACCTTCAGCTCCAGTTTTACTAACCTATATATAAGATCCAAAATAATGTCCAAAATAATTAAAAAATAAAATTAGAAACTGAAGATGATTTTCTTTGAATTTCCAAAAAATTCATATAGGTCATCAGAAACCAGAAGAGAAAAAAATGAAAGATTCATGATGATATCTGTCAAGCATTTGAGGTACTCCTATTTTTTGAGTACTAACTACTCGTTCAAGAACTTTGTCAAACAACTAGTTACATAAGAATGTGATTAAAGAGACATCCAATTTTATTTTTGGTTTGTGTTCTTGAAGATAACCAATAGACATGCAAATTTGTAGTTGAATAATTTACTAGTCCCTTGCTATACTGAAAAAGAAATCTAGGGCTGGGGTTGTGGCTCAGCGGTAGAGCGCTCGCTCGCCTAGTGCGTACGAGACCCGGTTTGATCCTCAACACCATGTAAAAATAAAGGCAGTGTGCACAACTAAAACAAACAAATATTAAAAAAAAAAAAAAAAAAAAAAAAAAAAAAAAAAAAAAAAAAACTAGACTTTGCTAAAGCATAATCTAAAGCATAATATTGATGCTATCATTTTTTTAGTTGTTGATGGATCTCTCTCTCTCTCTCTCTCTATATATATACACACACACACATATATATACACACATGTTGCCAAGCATATCCCTTTCCTAAAAAAGCAATTTAAACATACAAGAAAAACTTGCTTCTTTTAAAAAATGTAAAATGTCTAAATGCCTATGTTAAAAATAGGTTAGAACAATAAGTTAGCCTAAATAAATGGTTTCTTGCAAGATGAGAGGCAGTCTTTGAAATATGTATATAACACTTGAGTAGAAGGGAATAGGTACATTATTCTAATTAGAAGAAATGAAATTACCAGAACAATGTAATAATAATGGTGACAGAGGTCCATATTAAAACATTTGAACTTATTCAAATTTTAACATAAACTAGAATTAGATTAAATACGATTATAGTAATGACAAATATTCAAAAGGAAAGAAAACAAATAAGCAGAGTGGTCCCTTTGTATCTATAGATTCAGCCATGAAAATTACACAAGAAAAAAAATTCATTTATACTGAACACATATAGAAGTTTTCCCCCCCTTGTCATTATTCTCTAAACAAAATAAAACAACCATTTATACAGCATTTAGATTATATGGCAGGACATGCATAGGTCATATACAAACACTAAGCCATTTAATATAGGGACTTGAGCAGCTGAGGATTTGGGTGTAGGGATTGGAGGGTTTCTGAAAAAAATCCCCCACAGATACTGAGGACAACTGTAGAATGAAACCAGAAAGGACCAAGGAACTAGTTTTAATGGTCAATACAGATAAAAATAAATAGCAAAATTAGGAAAGGGATACCTAATAAAATGTATAATGACATATGCTAAACCACTTCTCACAAAACATCCTCTTTAAAAAACAAACAACAAAAAAAAAAACTTTATGGTTATACATAGTAGTTGGGTTCACCTGATAAACTCATTCAATATATGAAAATCAATTTCAGTACAGGATCCCCCTTTTCCCTCCCACCATCATCCACTCCTCCTTCCTCTACTCTACTAGACTTCTTTTCACTCATCTATTAATTCATGTTTGACTGGTTCTTTATGCAATCAAAACATATGTAGTAGTACTTACTGGTTGAACTAAATATGGCCATATGAATTGGAAACAGATAATTCAATTTACATAATCATAAAGCATTGGCATCAGTTAAATTTTCAGATTAACAAATCCAATATTATAGATTTTCAAATTATAATAATGAAATACTACATAAATCCCAATTTAAATTTTAGAAAAATGCTTAAATATCTATGAGTATATAAATTAAGACTTTACCTTTTCACTACCAGCTAAATCAACGAGATAAAGTTTTCCACTCAGCTTTTGCTCTGTTTGTGTGTTTTCTTGTTTTACATTAATAAGAAATATACTGTGACTCCTAGAACTATGTTCATTCATATCTGAAAAGAAAATAAAAAACAATAAACACTAATCAATTTCCCTAAATCATTAGTTTATATAAGAAAAGTCTTGCAATTAATCAACTAGAAACAAATCCACTTATCCTTAAGGATAAGACTGACTTATTCCCTGACTAGTATTAACAAATTTTCTACTTACTTGTAACTGCTACATGTCTGTTGGATTTTCCTTCATCTATGGTATCCATAACTTCATCTGGACTACATACAAAACGCTCTGTGCACCCCTGTGAAAAAGCGTTTTTAAAAGTAGGTCAATATTCTTCAAACAATTTGTTATGAGGCTATTCTAAACAATCTCTATTGTTTTAATAAGTACCTTTACATAAGGAACTCGGTTTTTGTCTTCATGAACTGAAAGGTTGGTCTTCGAAACTGAAAATTTAAAATAAATAATATTAACAATATTATTCTAAACTCTAACACTAGCTATGAAATAATGCCTACAATTAACAGACTTCCTTGAACAGCCTAAAAAAATAGGTAAACTTTTAAAAATATGAAAATATTAAAGCAGTATTTTATATACAACAGGAAATTCAAATAGAAACCAATGCAGCAACATACAATTTTATGTCCATTCAAACCCCTATTACTCACATTTTATAAATAAGAACATTAAGCTTAAGTGATTCAATAGGTTGCATTGGGACAATGTATCTAATTAACAGCTCATTAGAACTTGGGTTCCATAACTCCCAGTCCAATGTTCTAAGTATTGTTTAAAAAGTACCCACTAGTATATTCTTTTAAATCAATTATTCCATGTCAAAAGATATTCACTAGAACCTCAAAAGTAAAACTTTAAATACCCATTTCCTATCATTTAAGTCAATTTCACATATAACTTATTAAGAAATGATCTCATTCTACTAAAACAAAGCAATAGGGACCATTTAGAAATGATCAAAAAAGCAGGATTTTAACTTACCATCTAGTAGGTCCCTTATCTTATCCAAATATATTTCAAAATATGAAACCTAAAGGGCAAAGAAAAAAAAAAAATCAAGCCATTAAAATTAGAAATTAGCGTATTCACTTACTCATTAAATAGATAATGAGGTCTGAGTGGCAGTTATAGTCTACACTAGGGGGACAGAGTTATAGATTAATTAGCTACACTTCACATTCTAATGGAAAGACATAGATTAATTAAATGGCTTAAATACCTAAAATTAAAAGCAATTTCTATTATATACCTTCATCTAAAATGAATTAGATTAGGTAGAGCAGAAAACAAGCTCTTTAACTTTATATAGAAGGTGTCTAGAAAAAAAAGGAAGGTGGCTGAGGACATAGAGACTTAGTTCACTTATTTAAAGTAATTTAGTGGTATATGAATAAGAATCAAGGTTACTACCTTAATGATCTTTCAACTATATGTATCTGCAAAAGCAATTTTACTATTTTTTTTTAAATTATTCTGGTATAGGCTAAAATACAATTTTCCCCAAAAGAATTTACCTTAATATGAAATTCCAAATTCTCATCCATGGAGTAAATATAATTAAAAATATCTTGTACTATTCTTGGAATAATTCCCATGCCTTCTGGATCATGAAGTTTACCCTATATGGAAAACAAAATTAAAACTTCTTAAATTAGTATAAATTAAAAAATGAAAAACTTTCAATCTATAATTTACATTCAATAGGATACAAATTTGTAATTGTGATTTTTATATAAAGCTCTACAAAATACCCCAAACCCTATTCAATAATTACACATAATATCACACATCAACCTCATAGTTGTATCAACTGATCCTACCTCTTTATCATTACATCTAGATAACCCATGCTTGTAAAATGAACGTATTTGAAAAGGTTTTAGTTTCTTTCCATGTAAATCTGCATTGTTCCTTCAACTTCAAATCAAATTCATGGAAATGTTAGGAATGTCTTTATTCTCTATTACTTTATGAAAATGAGTATTAGAAATTATACCAAAATGAGCAGTCGACTACTTTGTGTACTACCCTCAGATAAATGATAAAAGCAGATGCCCTCTACCAGTGGCAGAGGATCACAGGCTGTTTTATAGAAGCAAAGCTAGAACAGGCCACATCTATTATTAACAGCAGTACTGATTGTGTCACTTTCTTATCTGAGAAATGTTGCAGGTATTTGAGGGAGGGGTCAAGGAATGGAGGAAAAATTAATGTCTCTAAATAGATTAAACAACACATAGGAATCCTAATTTTCCCATGTTTAATAGGGTGATAGAAAATCTCTGTTATATTCTAAAATGTTCATTATTATGTATGCTAATAGATAAGACAAAGCTACATATACTTTAAGCATGTTATCCCTTATTATCCAAACTCAGGAACTAACTGGATTCCAACAATGATGTTCCCTGTATATTATTTATATGAGGAAAAGCAACAAAGAATAAACATTTAAGCATAGTAAAATAATCTAACAAATAACAAATGACTTGTCTGTATTGCAAACCATATTTAAGTACAGATTCTAAAGTGTTACCTCCATTGTGTGTGTCTTCCCAGAGGATGTTTGTCCATATGCAAATATTGTTCCATTATATCCCTCAAGTACATCTATGAGAAAATGAGATTCTATATGTCAGGAAATGTGTTCCTTAAGTAAGATTATATTACTTAAGAATGTTATAGGAAAATGTCACACCTAACCTTAGTGACATATAAACCATTCTAAACAAATTCACCAACACAACTGTGTTCTTAACCCATGTATATTCAACTCTGCAATAACAAACTATTTGTAGGAAGGAATGATAAGATTCAGATTTTCTTTACACTAATGTGAAAGAATCCATCAAGGTCCACCAAAGTTTAGTACAGAAAGGATTTATAAAGACATTAAAAGAAAATAAAAAATATATTTCACAGTAATTTTCTTACTGATGGTCCATCTAAGCAATTTCCTACCCTCAGACCTAAATTACTTTTTGTGGTCAATTAACAAACAAAATTTAAATTACTTGTAACCAATCATCTCATATCAATGTATCTCAAATGTCATTTACATTTGTATTCCAAAGTAGTGTGACTTAAAAGAAAAAAAAAAAAACCCTCCACCAATTTATATACAGACATGAATTAGTTTTTAGAAACAGCATTAATTGTAATTAACTGGTGATTAAACCTCACAAACCCATACTTTTTTCCCTACCCCACCCACAAAACATAACACACACAGCCCTATCTCAAAAACAATTATCAGAATATTCTTATGAAATTACAAAAAATATTTTTTCTAACTCCAACATCTACCATTAACAATATTAAGTATCTTCCACTATTTGGCTAAAGGAGATTAAAAAAAAAAAAAAGTTAGCAAACAGGTAACCTTCAGATTTTCAGTTTCAGTGATTTTGTGTTTTTGGTTTTGTTGACAAGAAAGGTACTATATAATTGTCATATTCTCAAGGAAGGCAAAATAAAAAGTGTCCGTTGCAAAGAGCAGATGGTGACAGGAGAAACTAAAGCAATCATTGTGTTTATTATTTTTAAAAGGAAAAGGAAACAAACTCCCAACATCAGGCACATATAACTAGAGTAAACAAGACTCCCAACATCAGGCACATATAAATATATAACAGATTTCCTACAGAGACTAATGAGAAAAAGAAGGCATCAATACTCAGTTCCCCAGAAGATTTAAACTTTTTTTTTTTTTTTTTTTTTGGGTACTGGGGATTGAACTCAGAGGCACTCGACGACTGACTGGGCCACATCCCCAGTCCTTTCTTGTTATTTTATTTAGAGACAGGGTCTCACTGAATTGCTAAGTGCCTCACCATTGCTGAGGCTGGCTCTGAACTCTTGATCCTCCTGCCTCAGCCTCCCAAGTGCTGGGATTACAGGCATGTGCCACCTCGCCCAGCAGATTTAAACATTTTAAGAGATTCCAAACATGTGAAACTTTCCTTCAAAATTGGTTTTATTTTTAAGTAGGGGAGCAAAATCATTTCACGAAGCACAGTTACAACAGATGAGATTGCAACACCTTTACCAGTAATTCTAAAGAAAAAAATCATTTGGGAAATAAACCTTTTAGACTCATTCCAATTCACCTCCTTTTTTTTTTTTAATTTTTTAATTTATTTTTTATTCTAAGATGTTATAAATGACAGCAGAATGCATTACATTTCATATTACACATATAGAGCACTTTTTTTTTTACAAATCTCTGGTTGTATGCCAAGTATATTCACACCATTCCTGACTTCATACATGCACTTAGGGTAATGATATCCATTTCATTCTACCATCTCTCTTTTTTTTTTTTTCTTCACCCTTTTGCCCCCTCCCATCCCCTCCCTCCCCATTGGCCATTCTAGTATTCCTCTAATCCTCCTATACTCCCCATCCCAACCCGACTGTGAATTGGCCTCCTTATATCAGAGAAAACATTTGGCATTTGGCTTTTTGGGATTGGCTAACTTCACTTAGCATTATATTCTCTAACTCCATCCATTTTCCTGCAAATGCCATGATTTTATTCTCTCTTATTGCTGAGTAATATTCCATTGTGTGTATATACCACATTTTCTTTATCCATTCATCTCCTGAAGGGCATCTAGGTTGGTTCCACAGTTTAGCCATTGCCAATTCACCTCCTTTTATGAAACTATTCTTAATAGGTCTATGCCACACTCCCTGCTTGAGATGTTTTAATCAATCACATAAATCTAAGCATAAAATTTTGTTAGAGCTTTAGAAAGTACTTTCATGACAGGATCTTGCTATTACCATGATAGGTATTAAGAAAATATTTGTAGGTGAATATCTATTATGATAGCATATTTATACTATATGAAACTATGTAGTATATGAGAAGTCCAGGGATAACAAATGCATGCACATTTGAGATTTCAAGCATATCTTTAAAAGTTTTATATGATTATAGAGATTGACACTGAAATATTTATTTAGTATCCACTATGATTTAGGCTTTGCTCTGGGAATAGGAGGTATAACGATTGATTAGATTATTTTTAGACATGACATGCATTACTAAGTGAGTATTTTTATCAATTAGAAGCATACAGTAGTCTTTTGTTAACGAAGAAGGGTGATTATAGGACCTTCTACAAGTAACCAAAATCCATGGATGCTTCAGTTTTCCATAAAATGGGATAGTATTTGCATTCTATGCACATCTCTCATATACTTTAAATCATCTCTAGATTGCTCATAATACCTAACCAAATGGAAAAGCTATATATATAGCTGTTATATTTTATTGTTCAGGAAATATAAAAATCTGTATATGTTTAGAATAACATAATTTTTCAAATATTTCTGATCTGAGGTTGGTGGAATCTATGGATGCAGAACCCAAGGATACTGAGGGTTGACTGTAATATGTTTTCCTCTATCTTCAAATCTCATCCTGTTTTCTACAGCAATTTTACCCCAAACACTTAATTATAAAAAACTTAAATGTGTAGAAATCTGAATTTTACAGCAATCCTATAATCAAATATTCTACTACTAACATTTTATACGTTTACTGCTTCTATTAATCATATATTTATCCATTTCTCAAATAATTTAAAAGTAAACTACAGAAATCAGTACACTTCAGTATATTTTCACCTAGATACTTCATCATGCATAAATACCTCTAACTAAAATTCAGTATTTTACATTTTTCTTAGGTGTATTAAAATGTACAAATAATACTCAACTATTTGAAATCCTAGGTAACACAAAGCTGTAATCAGATAAAATTAGGTATTTTTTAATTTCATATGGTTCAATATCAAAGTCATAGCATAAATGTTTGCTGTTTCTGCACATGCAACAGTTTGGTCCAGGGGTCATCACCCTGCCTGGAAGGCACCCTTCTCTTCTCCTTAGTCTTTGTGTATCCTTTAAGACACACTTTTGTCTCCAGAGACATACTCTTAATCATTGTACTGTATTCTCAAGAAGCACAAGAGGTAAAATACACATATAGCAGACTACATGTGGAAAAATCAAAAGTGGCAGGTAGTCCAGGTCAGAAAGCTATGGCAGGAAACAAAGAAATCTGTGAAGGTTTGGTGGGATACATGGCATTGTATAAACAACTACTTAATATAGGGGCAACAAACTTAATGGACTTACTGAGATTCAGAATTCAAAAGAGAATGCAAATGGACAAATCTTGTTCAAAAGAAGCAATTCTACTAATGAATCTAAACCAGAAAGGTAACAGCCCCATACATAATAAAGTTATATAGTTGTACAGATATTTATGAACCAATGCAAACATGATGAAATGTTATTGACAGGGACCCAGAGAATATATCTGTTTTGAGCTCATTTCTGGCAACTTGCCTGTCAAATCCATATCTCAGGAGAAATCGCAACTGGCCCATCATTTTGCTGATCTTGCCCACCAACAGCTTCTGTGTCCTTTCACCTAACAAATTTATGCTATCCTCTCACTTTCCTAGGCACCCACACCATTTTTCTCCTTAAATCTCTATCTATATGTATGCATGCATGTATGTATGTTTTTGTGGTAGTAGGGATTGAACCCAGGGGCACTCTAGCCCTTTTTATTTATTTGTACTTTTTAAATGTTTTTTATTAGTGCATTATACTTATACAAAATAGGTGGGTTCATTTTGATATAATCATACATGCACAGAATATAATTTGCTACATTTCAGGACCCAGTACTTCCCCTTTCAGGGTCTCACTAAGTAGCCAGGCTGGCCTTGAATTTGTGATCCTCCTGCCTCACCCACCCAAGTAGCTGGTATTACAGGCATGTGCCACTGTGCCCAGCTAAACCTATGTATTTACTGGTAAATGTCAGATTCACATCCTTGTCCAGGACAAGTCCTACTAGCTACCACATACAGGCTCCCCTAAAATGGTAGAGACAACTGGGTGAAGACAAAAGGAAGTCATAGCCAGGTGACACTGTACTAATATAAATTACAAAGTTAGCATATAAAACGAAGAAAGATAATGACAGAAACTTTCTATTCTAATACTTGTTTGGACATCGAATTTTGTAAAGTGCAAATACACTATGAGTTTATCCCAAGTACAGTCTCAGTAGATTGAATTAACAATTTCCTCTCGGAAGACAGAGGAAATAGTAGTTGATATCTGTTGTGTAAGAACTTATAGTTATCTCCCATTTTGCAGAAGAGAAAATGAAAGATTAGGTAACTCATCAAGTCACACAGCTAAAAAGCAACAAGAGCCTAAACTTCTACATTCTTAACCATACTGCAAAGAGAGTGTTATCCTGAACTCAGTTCCAAACAATGAAGTAGGAAAAATGCTGGTGAAGTAAAAGGAACTGAAAATTTGAAATAAGGAGGGAAATTTCAGGAAATAAATTATCTCTCTCTCTCTCTTTTTTTTTTTTTGGTACTGGGAGCTGAACTCAGGGGCACTCAACCATTGAGCCACATCCCCAGCCCTATTTTGTATTTTATTTAGAGACAGGGTCTCACTGCCTTGCTTAGCACCTCACTGTTGCTGAGGCTGGCTTTGAACTTGCAATCCTCCTGTCTCAGCCTCCCAAGCCACTGGGATCACAGGCATGCGCCCCTGTGCCTGGCTTTAAATTATCTTGTTACAGAATTATAAACAGTAATAAAATAGAGCAAAAGTAGTACACGTACCCTAGATATCAGGACAACATATTTCAAAGCATTTGAGAATGGTAGGTATGAGTCTATTATTAAAAAAAGACTCTCTCTCTATATATATATATGTGTGTGTGTGTATATATATATATATATATATGTACATATATATACACACATATATAAAATCAAGAATTTACAAAAGACAAAAAAAAAAAAAAAAAATCACTAGAACAGTATGTGGTAAACACCCAGGGTAATAAGTCTTATAAAAACAAAACAAAAAAAAATTAAGGCCCCCAAATGAGCTTTTAAACCAATACTCAGAAAAAAATAATAACGAACAAATAAACTTACACTGCTTAGGAAAGATGATAAATGTTAACTGATATCAAAACAGAGATATTCCTATTTTATCACTATCTTCCAGAAAGATGATCCTCAAAACAAAACCAGAATAAACTGGAGAGATATGATGTTGGTAGGAAAAAAGATTTTAAATGAGTCCAAGTTTCTAGTTACAAAGAGAATTACATTCCAGGGATAAAAATCTCTCAGCTACTGCAGGTAAGTTTTAAAAGTCAGAGAGAACAAAGGTAACAGGCTATGAATAACTTGCAAAGGTTAAAAAAAGGAAAAAAAAAATTGAATAACTTTTGCAAGGTTATTTGAGGCAAAAAAGTGAAAAAAAAATACCAAAAAAAAGGGCTATATGACAGATTATGGGAAATCCCCGGTACCACAAAAAAAAAAAAAAAAAAACAGATTATGGGAACTACAAGACAAGTATACCAAAACTTCATAAGGAAAAAATATGGTTGAACTAACTTCATTTCCTGTTTGACTACATTCAGTTGGTACTTTGGGGGAAATACCAGAGTCATGCAACACAATTTCACAGAAAGATCCAAATTTTTCATCATCTTTTTGTAGGTATGTTGACAATGAACCAGGTTGCACAGGTTACAGGCCCTGAAGCTGGTTGAATACCCCCAAGCAGTGTGATTTAATTAAAAGCCAGCATTATCTAGTTTTTAGAAAATTGGTCTAAGAACCATGATCCATTAAGCATTTTATAGATGATTTAAAATAATATTTTTTAAACTTTGATGTCCTAGACACACCATATTTGTTAAAAATATGCTAACAGCCAACTTGGTAGAGCAAATAGACTAAGACAAACATCAAAAATGAACAAAATGGAACCTATTCTTTAAAAGGCTTGCACTCTAATATACAAGTATGGAATGGGGTTTAAACTGGCTGCAACACATGTGAAAAAGATCTGTACATTTAAATTTATTTAAAAAGCTAAAAAAGCCAGGCGTAGTGGCACATGCCTATATCCCAGTGGCTCAGAAGGCCAAAGGCAAATTAATTGCGAGTTCAAAACCAATCTCAGCAACTTAGCAAGACCCTGTCTCAAAAAGTAAGAAGGGCTTGGGATGTGGCTAAGTGGTTAAATGCCCCTGGGTTCAATCCCTTGTACAAAAATAGAAAAAGAAAAGAAAAAAAAAAGCCAAAACTAATGTAATCTTTAGAGAAACAGAACAAAAATACTAGATACATATAACTCTAGACATCAAGACATAAGATGTCACAAAGAATGTAGTAATTATGTTCAATAATAGATCCATTTGGAAAATTATCTGATGCTTACATCATAAGATGACACTACCTATTCCTCTTTGTTCTAGTAACAAGTTAATTCCCTCTCCTCTTATGAAGATTTCAACCCCAGTTTAGTGTCTTTCACCAATACCACTCCTATTGCAATTCTTGGTGATTTCAGTGTCCATACAGAAGATGGTCTCACTAAAACACTCTGGCCTCTAAGATACAAATTTTTCTATGATCTAGTCCTTTACTATATCAGATGCTAACCCCGTGGTGAGATCCCAACCTTTTCGCTACTATCTGCACTGCCTCTAAAATCTCAATTTTTAAGTACCCATCTTCAATTCTTCTAGTACCCAGATTCCAACAAACCGTTGTGTTCATTTTGATCTACATAACCCACCAATCTTGCCACCACTGTCACTGTCCATTTAGCCTCCCTCATTCATGCTCTCCTTCCTGCAATTTACCCACCTTAAGTTCCATGGTCTACCATATAATCACTCCCTTGATGATGATCTCATTTTTCTTGCCTTTTGCTACCTCTTCTGTACTTGCCTGAAAAACTCCAAATGGAACATCCAACTCTTCTGGCAGCTAACCTCAAACTGGTCCTGATCATTGCCTGGTAATACTGCCACCTTGTCCTAATCCATCCATTTCATGTCTTTTCCTTAAACCTCCTCCCCTTTTCCTCACTCTTTGTGATGACTTTCAGACAATATGGTATTGATATAAAAGAATGTCTATATTTTCCATCACATCTATAAACTCACTTCTATCCATAAACTTTACTTCTTCTCATGTTACTACCATGTACTGTGCCCCTACTTAATCTAACCTGTTTACTTTTATACTGAATCCCAACCTCTACCCTGAGTAAATGCCATAAGAAAACAGATTTTTGCTTCAATCTAAGAGCCCCTTTTAACACAACAGCTGTCAAAAAGTAATCCCAGCACTTGGGAGGCTGAGGCAGGAGGAATGCAAGTTCAAAGCCAGCCTCAGCAATGGCAAGGCACTTAGCAACTCAGTGAGACCCTGTCTCTAATAAAATACAAAAAAGGGCTGGGGATGTGGCCCAGTGGTCAAGACCCCCTGAATTCAATCCCCAGTACCCCCCCAAAAAGCATCATAAATAGCTATTTAACTGTGGATTCCTTTGAAAAAATTAATTTTATAGTAACTGGAAAGTAAGTCCAGACAATCAACTTAGCACCCTTTCAAATCTAGAATTCTACGATTTCAGGAATATAAAATCAGAAAATATTCTAGTATAAGGAAACAGTATTAATTGGATTGTACATGCTTTTCTCACCCTTGGCAAATGCTGTTAAATTCCTCAAAGGTTTCTCTGCTGACTACAAGAGTTTGGGGGAAGGAATAACAACAGAACTGAAGAAAGATAAACTGCCATTTTCTAATATTTTTTAGAAACTTGTCTAGCCATTTTATTTTCATTTTCATGCCTTTCTATTTCTAGAACTGCTACCTTGGAAACTTCTAGTTTCTAATAGAAATGCATCTTTCAAGAACAAGTATGTAAGATAATTCTTACAACACCCTTGACTAGGTATTACAGAGAATAAGATCATGGTATTTGAGCATTACAGTGTATTTACTAATTATATTTGGTCATTTAATTAATTATTTAAAATCTTTATTCTGAAACTAACTTAGAAGAAAGGGGCATTATAATGAAAAAGCAAATGCTGAGTAAGTGGGAAAGATAACAAACAAATTTTACTTACTGCTTGGACTGTAGTAAGTAAATCTGCACACAGCAAGTTAAATATAGTTACCTTTAACAATCTTCTTTGCACAGTCATTGTACACTTGCTCTTGAGATGTACTTGACTGGAACACCCGATCAAATGCATAAGGTTTGGACTGAAAAACAGAAAAGCATTTCAATTACACAAATAAAATGGCGAGTGCATATTTCTAAGCCCGCTTAAAGATGCAATCGTATATTTAATCTTCAAAATAGCATACACAATATGCATCGTTTCCTGTTATTTATCTTAAGTAGGACGGATCTTAATGGTTCCCCATGTACAAATCCATTAGAATAAACTCCTTTTTATGAAAACAAGAATGTCTGTTTTAGTCTTATGTTATGTTCCTAGGGCCCAGCCCAGTAATTACAATTAGCCAGTCAGATACTGCTAATTTCTTTTTTTTTTTTTAATGTCTATTCTGGCAGGCATTGTGACTCTATTTTCAATGTTTAATATCCTTTTGTAGATAAGGAAAGTAGGACTTTGAAAGGTACAAATATGGTTAATGATAAAACTAAATTTGAATTCAAATACTTGCATTAATTTTGTTAGTAAAACAATTATACTAAAATTCAGGCCTCATTCTACTACTCCATTCAGCTTTTCAGTTTACTGGAACAGCTTTTTAAGCACTGTTTCAATTAACAAATATTTATGGAATGCGAGATGCCACCCTAGAATGATGATATCTTAAAGATGATACTCTCTTTACTTTAGTGGAGATTAAGTAATAGTGAGGCAGAAATTAGTTTATTAATTGACTAGAATTCTGACTCATGCAGCTGGGTATTTTGACAGTTCTAAGAGAATACAGGAGAACCCGAATCTAGGGGAGAGTAGGAAAATGTCAGGAAAACACTCTTGGAAAAGAGATGTTTAAGAATCTAAGAATAAGTAGCACCTAGCTAACTGTCACTCTTTTCAACATCAGTCATGAAGGGGTGGAGGTTAGTGAAGGATAGTAGTCTAGGAATTAAGAATAGTAGCCGGGCGCAGTGGCGCACGCCTGTAATCCCAGCACTTGGGAGGCTGAGGCAGGAGGATCATGAGTTCAAAGCCAGCCTCAGCAACGGCGAGGAGCTTAGCAACTCAGTGAGACCCTGTCTCTAATAAAATACAAAAAAGGGCTGGGGATGTGGCCCAGTGGTTGAGTGCCGCTGAGTTCAATTCCTGGTACCAAAAAAAAAAAAAAAAAAAAAAAAAATAGATGCTGAAAGATCCTAAAGCAGAAAAGAGCTTACAGCATTCAAGAAACCAAAGGAAGTTAAAGAGAATCAGAATATAGTATCCAGGCAAGTCAAAGAAAAAAAAAATGCAGCCCTGAGGTCAAGACAAAACTGAAAAGTATCCAACTACAAAGGTCAGGGTGCAATAGGTTAAAAAAAAAAAAAAAAAAAACACGAAGGGAAAAAAACAAATAGAGAGAAATTTGGCCATGTTCTACTTTATTCATTTGTATTTTTAAAAGATGAGCAAGACCTGAATAAGTATAAATGCTAGTAGGAACAATCAAATAATCTAGTAGGGAGAATGAGTCTCTAAAAGAGATGAGAGAAAGAGGAAGGAGGTTCTGGGTATTTGCAACCATCTACCTGCCCTAGGTTTCTTCTAAAGAAGCTGGGCCCTAAAAGATAAAACAATTATGACCCCAGAAAAAACATAACATTACAGAATACTTTCTAGGTCTTAGCTGTTAAAGATCTACTTTTTCAGTAACTAACTGTATAGTCCTCTCCCCAAAGCTTGCAATAACATTTAAACAAAGGAGACACTCCCTAAAGAGCTATCCAAAGTCATTCCCAATTCCCCTTTGCCTGACTACCTCCCACTGGAAACCTGAAAGCCAACTAGCCTAGTCTCCTTGCAAATTAGTGGTCACATGACCTAATTCTGGATGATATGAAATGGTCATTTGCTGAGAGGTCTCTGAGAAGTGTGTTGTTTTCCTGATAAAAGGGACCATATTTCAGCTGAAACTGCTCTTTTTCCTTCCTGGAATGAATGGCTGGAGCTGTAGCATCCATCTTGGAAACATGACAAATATTATGATGAAAATCCAACAGTTATGAATGACACAAGTTTAATAGAACCAGGGTTCTAGAAATAGTAGGAGTTAAAGGCCTATTTTTAGGCTTTTGTTACTGAGAGAAATAACCTCTTATTTATCAAAGCCACTACTGTTTGTTTTCCCCCTGCTGCTAAAAGCATTCCTGATAGATACACTGAGATGGCCTCAGTTTGGCATCAATTTTAAAATGGCATCAACATCTGATTATTCTCTAGCTATGTCATAGATGAAAGTATCCTTTGCTAAGATACTACTGAAAATTAACATGCAATTCCACAGTTATGATTAAACAAAGACAATTCAAAAGACATTTTCATGGTAAATAACACTGAAAATATATAAGTACAATTAAAAGTATATTCACTCCCAGCAGCTCACGAGGCTGAGACAGTTCAAAGCTAGTTTCAGCAATGGCGAGGTGCTAAGCAACTCAGCGAGACCCTGTCTCTAAATAAAATACAAAACAGAGCTGGGGATGTGGCTCAGAGGTTGAGTGCCTGAGTTCAATCGTCAGTACCAAAAACAAAGTATATTCATCACCCAGAGATAAACCATGCTAATAGTTTTTCTATATAAAAAAGAAAGTAATCTTTCCTCTTTATTTATCCAGCAAACACTTAATGATCATAAAATAGCAGATATTATGGATAAATAACACAATTTTATAAATGATATTTAATTACTATAGACTGTAGAGTTCAAAAAGTAATAAAGGATAAGGCTGGATAGAGCTTGAGTACCAACAGAAGTTATATACTAGGATCTATAATATAGGTAATCAAGTAATGTTAATTGAATTGCAATCTTGATGGCCTAAATCTGGTAAAGAAGCCAAAAAACTGCAACTAGCCAAAATATACATTTAATAACAGGTATGAAAAAATGATATGAACCAGGCACGGTGGCGCACGTCTATAATCCCAGCCCTTGGGAGGCTGAGGCAGGAGGATCACGATTCAAAGCCAGCCTCAGCAGTGGTGAGGTACTCAGCAACTCAGTGAGACCCTGTCTCTAATAAAATACAAAAAAAAGGGCTGGGGATGTGGCCCAGTGGTCAAGTGCCCCTGAGTTCAATAGCCAGTACCAAAAAAAAAAAAAAAAAAAAAAAAAAAAAGTGCTGGGGATGTGACTCAGTGGTTAAGTATCCCTGGTTTCAATCCCCAGTACCCCCCCCAAAAAAGATATGAAGTAAACATTAATAGTCAATGCTGATTTTGCTTACAAGAAACATGTTTTAAATTTTGTTTTAATGTTTACATACATGTCAAAACCAATCAAATTGCATACTTCAAATATGTGCATTTTATTGTACTTCAATTTTACCAATAAAGCTATGGAAATAGCTTTACTGAATAGAAATTTAATGAATAGAAAATGGGTAAAACTATGAAGTATCCCTTCAAAATAAAGTTAAACTATAAAACCTTTTAAAAATAAACATTTAAAACACAAAATGAATAATATTACTAGGCTTAATATCATATCTCAATTTTTACATCAATTAAAAATAGCGGGCTGGGGTTGTGGCTCAGTGGTAGAGTGCTTGCCTAGCACGTGCACAGCCTGGGTTCGATCCTCAGCACCACGTTAAAATAAATGCATTGTGTATAACTAAAAGCAAATAAATAAATATTTTAAAAAAAATAGTATCCCTAAACCATTTACAAAAAGATATGCCAAAAATAATGGGTAACAGTAAAGTCTGCCTTAAAAGAACTTTATGCAATTATTTTACTTTATCAGCATCTCAAAGCAAATATGTAAAACTACAACCTTACTAAAATAATGTAAATGGCAATGACTAAGTTGCTGAGGCTGGCCTCAAACCTGCTATGCTCCTGCCTTAGCCTCCTGAGTTGGTGGGATTACCACCATAGGCCACCACACCCAGAATAAATGGCAATGATTAAAAGGTAAAACACAAATATAGAAATAATTAAGTTGAAAGTGAATGATTTACATACTTGTCAAACAAAAAATTAACTTAAATGCTTAGCATTAAGTTGACAAGTGGTCTTATTTGACTGCAAAACTAAATTATAGTTTTAGTAAGTAAGGTAAATGTTTTGATAAAGATCTAGTGGAAAAGTTATTAACTGACCCTAGCTTCCTGGGTTGAAAATCAAGACTGTGAAACAAAACTTATTTGTAATGGTGTATAATTAAGGCACATTTCAATTTTTCAAATAGATTAAACAAAGGAAAATAATTATCTGAACAGCTATATTTTTAAAACCTGGTTTTTAGACTTGAAATGTACATTATGTAGCCTATAATTCTATGTATCTTCAAAATTACTCAGTTTTACAAACCTCAAGTCATAAGATGCATTCATATATGACTTAGGCTTCAAGGGGAAAAATGAAATATAACAGGTTTATCTAACTGGAACCCATATCTCAAATTTCTTAAATGAAGTGATCCTGTTTTGAGTTTGAAACAGACCAGAATGAATACCAAATTGGTTTTGAAGGACAAGGAAGTATATCCTGGCAAGGATATACTTTGATTTGGAATTCTGAATAGTGACCTTTTCAGATCACACAGGACTGTATCATATTAGATTTTCCTTTATCAGACAATGACTGTGGGTTAACATTCCACAATTATAAAGGTATGTGATGATGGCTCCCTCTTCCAAATTTTCACTCAAAGTCAAAACATCAAATCACGCTCTAACACCAAATCATCAGTGACTTAAAAAAGGAAATCAGGTGGCGCACGCCTGTAATCCCAGCACTTTGGGAGGCTGAGGCAGGAGGATCACGAGTTCAAAGCCAGCCTCAGCAATGGCAAGGCACATGGCAACTCAGTGAGACCCTGTCTCTAAATAAAATACAAAAAAGGGCTGGGGATGTGACCCAGTGGTCGAATGCCCCTGCCCCTGCCCCTGAGTTCAACCCCGGTACAACAACAACAACAAAAAAGGAAATCATGTTTTGCTTTAGGCAAGGAAATGGGCAAGATGATCTAATTAGTTTTATTCTTTTCCTAATTTCAATGAACTACAACAGCCAGTTTTGGGTTCTGGCCAACTTGTAGAGTATACCATATAAAAACTATGATTAGCAAAGATTTAATCATGCAAATGAGCACAACCAGGCACAGAAGTTTTTCTACTGATTTTGTTTTTAGTGTTTTTCAGCAAGCTCATCTGGACTCCCTGTTTTGTGGATAAGTTCTCTAATTTAAAACAAATTGGTTATATTTGTATCATTTAAAAATTTCCGTAAAACTCATTCATTTCATTCAATGTAATAATATTTATTGCAATTCACTAAGCATTTTTTAAAATATTTATTTATTTACTTTAGTTGTACACAATGCAATGCATTTATGTTTATGTGGTGCTGAGGATCGAACCCAGGCTGCGCAAGTGCGAGGCGAGCTGCTGAGCCACAACCCCAGCCCCTCACTAAGCATTTAAATTGCTAAAAAAATTAAAAGCTGTACAACACAGAGAAAAACACCATAAAATCAAAAAGTTTATCAAAAGGCTTGCCTGCCATGGGGTAATATTATGTTAAAATCACTGCTTCCATGAGTAACAGAAAAATATTTGCACAAAGTATTAAAAATTGCATTTAGAAGAAAACCAGAATCCTTAAAAATTATTCTCTCCATGAGCACTATTTATGCTTACAATTTAGTAACATTATAAACTAAAATACATGTTTTAAAATTTTTTTTAGTTGTAGACAGACACAACATCTTTATTTTATTTATTTATTTATTTATTTTTATGTGCTGAGAGGATTGAACCCAGTGCCTCACACATGCATGGCAAACAATCTACCAACTGAGCTACAACTCCAGCCCACATGTTTTAAATTTTGTTTTAATGTTTATATACACGCCAAAACTGATCAAATTGCATACTTCAAATATGTGCAATTTATTGTACTTCAATTTTACCAATAAAGCTATGGAAAAAAATTTTAACTCGAAAACTGTACAGAATGTTCTTAAATCATATTTAAGATAAATAAAACAAACCAGGATTTTCTAATTTTGTTCCTTCCAGCTGCCCTATGAGTTCCCAACCTTTCAAGATATGATTGATTTAAAAAACTGAACAAAAATACAAGATTTCCACATAATAAATAAAGCTATTATATACAAGAAGTAGCTTACTTTTTAAGGCTATGTAACCCAGTTAAATGTATTTTCCCTTATACTTTCTTAAAAGACCAACTAAAAGGCTCACAAGCTTATATAACAAAGTGTTCATTATTGATTCACAAATGAAGCACCTATCCTTTATTTCTAATATTATCATTTATTTCTATTTTGAAATAAACTTATAAAGTTTCCAAAGTAAATGGTCTAGAATAAATGTATGTTTCCTGTGGTAATTATTTGGTTTCTTTTAACTCTTTCTTCATATTTTAAGTCATATTTGAACCACAAAGTTTACTTTCTAATCTAATCATAATAATTTTGTGAGTCCTACATTTTAGCATTTCAACAAACAGAATTCTTAGTTATACTCATAGGTTTGTTTAAAAACAAAAGTCTGAAGAAAAGAGACAATACAAATGGAAAAGAAAAAAATAGCTTTGTTAAGTAAAGTATTGCTGAGTAATCACAAACACTAAAGAAATTGGTAGCCTCAAGTTTGACAACTAATCCAGGAGTTGAAGGCATCCACTCATTCCATGTCAATGCCATGGAAATGAGATCCTCCTAAAGGAAAAGGATCACTGTGCTTAACTTCTCAGCCTTGCTATGATGTCATTTATAGCTAGAGTTTTTCTTGCAGACTTGTTAACAAAGAACTGGCCTGACAGTTTTCACACAGCTGTAGTTTGAAGCTATTTAAGTGACCTAATGACTTTTCTTTTTTTTCCCCAAAAGCCTATTAAGAGGATGTGGAGTTAACACATTCATTTTCTTAAGCTGAACTTTGGAAACCTTCATATTAAAATTCTAAACAACTTCAGTCCTGTTTTCTACACTAATGCTTTCAATTATCAATGTCCCACCTCCTGTGACCTCTCTGTTCTATTTCCAAATTAAATAGCACAAACAATACACTAAATAAAAAATGCCATTAGAAGAAAACAATGTATTAACATATTACAATTGTATACCCTGATAACAATGTAGGAAAAAAAGTTCTACCACATGGCATTACCAAAATAGGTGAATTTAATTTTCAGTCATAGTTCACTGTACTGTATGCAGTATCTTATTCATATATAATCTACTTGAACTAAGAATGCTATTTTCAGGTACGTTCAACACTAGAGATCAGATCTCAAAAAATCCTCACTTTCTGGTCTTCCTATAATGATGGCTAAAACTAACTGTTTTACCCTACAAATAAACAATGGTTATTATTTCTGGGATTACCAAAATCAATTTTTTTCCAGGTGGACCTTAATGGTATAAATAGGAATCTAACAATGGTCAAATGTTATTTTTTTTAAAAAATATCTTTGTTTATTTATTTTTATGTGGTGCTGAGGATAGAACCCAGTGCCTCATATGTGCGAGGCAAGCACTCTGCCACTGAGCCACAACCCTAACCCTCAACTGTTATTTTTTATAAACTTGTTTTTTCATTAGTACTTTCTATCTGATAACAATGGTTACACTTTTTCCTAAACTGTTACCCCATAAAATCGAGTGTGAGAGTCTGAATTTTTCTGATGGTTATTGTACCAAATCTTAATCTGCATAACTCCGATTTTAAAGAAAACTATTTCTTTTCACAGTCCTCGATTTTTTACAGTAACTGTTTAAATGAAAAGTCATTCACCTCTCAAAAGATGGGTGGGTGAACATTTTAGACAGGTATGTTTGTAGTTGTATGTTAGCTTTCCCTCTCGGGAGGGAGGGGGCAACACAGTTTTATATTAAGCACCTAAAAGATAAAATTAGGGCTGGTTTCATGGTTCAATGCTCTAGTTAAACTCGGAATTAATATTACACATTTGATGAATGGTAAATTTTGTGGGGGGGGGGGGTGCATAATCCAAAATACCAACAGCATCAGCAACAGTAAGAGCACAAACACTGGCAAAAGTGCCCCTAAGCTCCCCGACGGTTCCCCCAGCGCCCCAGGTGGGGGAGTGTCCCAGGCTGAGCCTAGGCGCCTCCCGTCTCCCGGCGCGGAAGACCCGGGTGGGGACGAGCCTGGAATGCCAGTGGACTCAACAGAGCAGTTTCCGCGACTGAGTTATGTGAACCTGCAAAACTCCGCAGGAAGGTGTTCGGGCCACCAGTGTTCCCTCTCAGTTCTGCACCCCGCCACGTCCCTGAACTCCTAGCCCGGCCAGGCTCAAAGAAGCGGGACTAGAGGTGGTAGCGGGGGTCACTCACCGCGATCATGACCGTGTCATCTCCCTGAAACTTGGCGACATACTTGTCGCCGCGGTTCACCTCAGACTCGTTGAGCGGTCTGAAGCGACACATTACTTTGATGTTGCACTCGGCTGGGTCCGCCATCTTTCTCGCAGCCGGGGCCAGAGACCGGGAGACACTCCCCGCCTCTCAGTCTTGGAGGGAGCGGCCCGAGTTGAGGGTCCGAGGTCGCAAGGGACGTGAGAGTCAGCGTCCGCCGCGCTGCGCTTCCCCTGGCAGGGTTGGCCGGGGAGCCGGGACTCTAGAAGCCGGCGCCCGCAGCCCTGGCCCCGAGGCTCACTTCCGATCCATCATGGCAGCCATGGCGGCGGCTGTACCCGGTAGACCGGCGGCTGCTCCTTTAGCTTCTCCCTCGCGGGCCTGGGCAAACTCCGGGAACTGGGGAGATGATAGGGCCCTGGAAAGTGGCCCCCTTCTTTCTTCCGGTAACCAGAAGGCCGGGCCCACCTGTCCGCCCGCGAGACTGTCCACTTGCCGGCTACACTACCGGCTGACGCCCGATCCCTAGAGGCCAAAGACCGGCGACTGGGCGCCGGGCAGGGTGGCGCTGGAGGAGGACTGCGCAGGCGCGGCGGCCCGGCCGTCCAGACGACCAATCCGCGCTCGCGCCGCGCCGGCGGCTCAGCTGCCACTCCAGGCGGGGGTCACGGATTCAAGTTCTCTGGAAGTTCACGCGCAGAAATTCCTTTAGAACCTCGGCGGCGACTTTGCGCCACCAATCAGAGCTGCCGGAGAATTTTTTAGGCTCTAAGCTATCTTTTCTTTGGGAGAGAAGGAGTCTATTAATATTTTCGTTTAAATACATTTCCAGATCCCTATAAGGAAGTGTTGCTTTCGTTTCTGCCCAGGGGAAAACATCACCTTTTTAGAGCGCGCTTCCAAAAAAGGGAGATTTGAATGAAGGGTGGGGCATGGGTCTCCTTGACGTAGTTGCTTCTTCCTGAGCTAATAGGTGGGAACACAGGAATAAGGGGGAAGGGCGGGGGGGGGGGGGATTTCTCCTAAGGAATGAAAAAGATTACTGAAAAAATGTGGAATAGTAAGGTGAGGTGGAGAACCCTCCTCTCCCTTCAGTTTCTGTCACCCTCAGTTGCCCAGGGCCTAGCATCACACAGGTGAGTCGCAGCTTCCCAAACCTGCACATTAGTAGCCTCACACGTACATATTCAATGAATTAGAGGTCCTACTTCCCTCCGACAATACATTTACAGAATTCATCAATCTCAGCGAGGAGAGAGGCGTGGGATGGAAATGGCAGACCTGTAGCATAAAGATGCTCTTAAAAAGGTTTGTGGATTAAGGGGCTGGTAATGTAGCTCAGTGGTAGAGCACTTATGGAGCTCGTTTGAGGCCCTGGGTTTGAACTCCAGCACTACAAAACAAGCAAAATTATTTTTAGAAGAAGGATCCCATAAGTCTTCTTTATATGGAAATGGCTGTGAGGTGCTGAGAAGAACTACAATGACATTTAAAACTCTCCCTCTGGCTCCCAGTTTTTGTTTGTAAAATGAAAAATTGGACTATGAAAACCTCCAGTGACCTCTGTGCTCACCCAAGCATCCTTAAATACCTCCAGAAAAGAACCCATTGTTCGGTAAGTTTAGTTTGACCTGTTGCAGTGAGGGAGAGTTTACACCAGTGGAATGGTGGAGCATCTCACCAAACAAAGGAAAAGGTGGAGTAATCACAGGCCATTGGAGAGAAGTATGGAATATTGGTAAATTTAAATGATACAGAGTTTTGAGAGGCCTCAAGCAAAACAGAGCTGTGAATAAAGGCTCACAGGTTGAAAGCTACAAATTTAATATAGATGTTAAATGTCTTCAGAAACACCCTCCCCCCCCAAAATAAAATAAAATAAAATAAAATAAAACACTCTTCACCTAGTTGGAAATCAAGGCTATTTCTCTATGTATTAGATTCTCCAGGCAGGAATGTTTTGTTCTTACTGATATAATTTGTAACAGTAATTTCTGATAGTCAATGATTTTAGAGAACAAAGTTTCTCAGTAAGAAACCAGTAGTCAAAGAAGGAGGTTGTGACACTATGGATTCAGCATGGCCTTGAAGGAAATACTTTTCTCTGTTCATTTTGCAGCTGTGTTTGTTAGCCCACTCTGATGAGTGAAGGGTAGATTTTCTTTTTCTTTCTCACCCTTTCAGTCTTTTTAAAAATTCTTCATCATATTTCTCCATTATCTATGTCCTATTACCCTTATCTCTAATTTCAGAAAAATAAAAAAAACAGCTATCTCCCTCTCTAAAATTAATTTTTCACTTACATCTTGAATTCTAACTCAAATAACTGGATTATACCAATGTTCGTCAGCTTCTTCTATATTTGATTTCTCCCTTTTCTCAGCTTCCTTGAAGGAAAAACAGGAAACAAATATGCTTAATCTTCCCATCTTTCAAACAACAAAACCTAACACCTTCATTGTTGACTCTTAGCCTCTGTCAAAGATAAATAAGGCCAGACCCTAGTTAAAGTGATAAGGACAGATTTTAATCAGTAATAAGCTATTGCAATAAGCGTGAAAAATTACAAATAAACAAAAAACAGGAAGTGGAAGTTGTTTTATGTACAACCTATTTGAGTTTGCTTACTGGTCATAAATGGAAATTAGGCTCCTACCCATTCACAGATGCTGAGAGATAGGGACCTTATCTTCTGGTGTTTCCTGGTAGTCTTGAGTTTTCTGAGAAAGGTACATTAAAGGTAGCTGGGGTCATCCTAGGGATGTGTCATTCAGCTATTAGAAATTTTGTTAGTATTTTGTTCAAAAATTTATAGGCCAAGGGTGAGGCCTGAGAAAGACCTCAGAGGAACCTAGCTAGAGTTCAGTCAAGAAAAGAATCTTGTCACTTTTGTAGCATATGTAAGTGAAGGTCACTAGAAATGACTATGTTCCACTGCTCAGAAGCAGCCCCATCTGATGATAGCAGTGTTTATTCAACATGAAGGATGTGGGCCCAACATTGTTAAGTCTTCCTATTTTCCAAAAAAGGCATAATTTAAATAGTGTTTAAACTCCCAATGTTAAATTAAATTTGCCATCAACATAATAATAATTTAAATAATATGTGAGCTAAGTAAAATGTTTCTCGTATGCTGGATACAGGTGTGCCGCCAGTTTTCAGCCTTTGCAGCAGGATGTAATGAAGATATAACCTTCATGTCCTCAGCCCTCTGCTCTATTACCTCTGAGCTCACTTCTTCAATAATTGCTGGAATCTCTTGTTTACAACCTTACCTTTTCATCTGTTATGATAGTCCCATCTCTCCAGCCACCTTATAGAATATGTGCTATACCATAGCCTCTAATTTGGCAATTCAGAAATGAAATTAAAGCTGGGCACCTTGGCACTATCTGTGATCCCAGCAGCTCCAAACGCGTAAGGCAGGAGGACAGTGAGTTCAAAAACAGCCTCAGCAGCAGTGAGGTGCTGAGCAACTCAGTGAGATCCTGTTTCTAAATAAAATACAAAATAGGGCTGGGGATGTGGTTCAGTGATCGAGTGCCCCTGAGTTCAATCCCCAGTACCCACATCATCCCCTCTCCAAACAAACAAACAAACAAAAAAATGGAATTAAGTATCTTCCACTCCCTGCCAAGACTTAATTCAACTACTCAGCTTTCTAGTTTTGATGACTGGAATCAATCAGCATTCTTCTAAGTTAAGAAGTTTACAATCACTGGTAACTCTACTATTCCCTTTATCTCCTATACATGCAAAAGAGAAGCATGGTAGTCTGTATCTGAAGTTCCTCAATTTTCCACTCCATTGCTCTCTTTTGTTCCCCAGCTCAGGAGATCTGTGATCCCAGCAGCTCCAGTTTAGAGCAATGATTTCCATATTCTACTCCATGGAAATAGAGGTTCCAAAGAGGTGACTCTCCTGATTCACACCTTTGTGCATCTTCCCACTTAGAACCTTGGCTGGCACTGTGATACATTTATAACCAGTATAATGTGCCAGAAGTGCATGATATGGCATGCTGAGACTTGGTAAGAAGAACTCTTGCTGCTTCTGTCTTAGTCTCCTGTAAGATTCTTTCTGGGACCTCTGACTGCCATGTAAGCAGACCAGCTACACTGCATAGTGCTGGAAAGGGCACAGGTAGGCACTCCAGGCTATTGTCCCAGTTGATCCTTGCGTTATCCCTACCTAAGGACTAGACTTGTGAGTAAAGCCATCTTGAACCATGCAAATCAGCATATTGACCCACTGATTAAGAGTGAGTAATCTCAATTGACAATCTCAGAGTAAAAGAATCACCCAGTTGAGGCCTGCTCAGACTTTTGACCCATAAAGTCATGAAATACAATAAAATGGTTATTGTTTTAAGTTGTTGAGTTTTGAATAATTTGTTATATAGCATAGATAAATGAAATAATAACCTATAACTTGGAACTTAAAATTTACCTCAGAATAATCTGTAAAATGTTACTTAGGAGCCGGGCGCAGTGGCGCACGCCTGTAATCCCAGCACTTTGGGAGGCTGAGGCAGGAGGATCGCGAGTTCAAAGCCAGCCTTGGCAATGGGGAGGCACTTAGCAACTCAGTGAGACCCTGTCTCTAATAAAATACAAAAAAGGTCTGGGGATGTGACCCAGTGGTCAAGTGCCCCTGAGTTCAATCCCCGGTACCACAAAAAAAAAAAAAAAAAAATTACTTAGGTCCAATAAATATATTTAAATTGGACTCTATTCTAGATTAATTGTAAATTAAGTACTTGAAGGAAGGACTCATAACTACTATTTAGAACATTATTATTGTAAGAAAATATGTTTTATATTCCTGTGAAATGCATTTTTAAAAACAGGTTTTTAGAATAGGAAATTATAGCATATCTTCCCTGCTCTCCCACCCCCACGGTACTAGTGGTTAAATCCAGGGGCTATACCCCCAGGCCTTTTTATTTTATTTTGACATGGGTTCTTGCTAAGTTGCCCAGGCTGGCCTTCAACTTGCAATCCTTCTGCCTCAGCCTTTTGAGTAGCTGGGGTTGCAGGTGTGCACCAGGGTGCCAGGCTAGCTTCTTTCTTTTCAAATGTGTAGAAGACACACATATTTTCCTTTGTATTTCTACTTCCCCTTCCAAGTCCAGGGTTTCATTCAGTAACTTATGACTCTTTCTTATTCGATCATTCCATAAATATGGGTTGAGTGCCTACTATGACCAGTTACTGGAATAGGTGCTGAGGATACAACAGTGAAAAGACGAAAGCAATTCCTCCTATGTCCACTATTTTGCAGGCCCTTTTCAGATTAATTTTTCTAAAACACTGCTTGTATTACATCAATTTATTGCTCAAGAACCTACAACTCCCTCCCCCTCCTCCCCCTCCCCCCAAACAAGTTCAAATTCCTCTGGTTGGATTTCAAGGCCTTCAATCACCTGACGTCCCCTTAAATATGTAGGGTTTTCTCACTGCTCCATAACTTACTTTCTTAACCCCTGGAAACTGACCTTTTCACTGTCCCTCTTGTGATTTGCTAATTTCCAAGTCATGCTGATCCCACCCTGTGTCTTTCTCTCTCATGCCTCTCTGAATCTATCCATCTTTTCTCAATTCCCACTTTCTGTAAGTAGTTTTGCACCATGGAATTATTTCACAGGCTGGACAGAAAACCCCTATACTCTATTTAATAGGTAAATTCTTTAGGACACATTTTTAAAACTACTTTATCCAAGTAATCCATGAGCACAGTTTAAAAATTAAAATTATACTACAATAATGCAAAAATGTTGCAAGTTCTTGTTCCACCAATTCCCTCATTTCTATTTTTCAGTGCTCCCATTTTAACTCCTCTAGCAATTTCTTCTGGTATTTATCTCCATGTTTATAAATAATATCTTTTTATTGTTGTGTCTTGATTAATTAATAATTATTAGTAAATGAAGCTATAGCTTCTTTATACTGGTCTCCATCTGAATAAACACACACATTTTTTATCTTATGTGAATATTTCTATCATAATTAAATCAATATATAATGTTTACATTTTAGATAAATACCCTGCTCAACCATATACTGTACTATGGTTGCATTTCCTCTTTTTTTTTTTTTTTTTTTTTTTTGGTACCAGTGATTGAACTCAGGGGCACTCGACCACTGGGCCACATCCCCAGCCTTTTTTTTTTTTTTTTTTTTTGTATTTTTGTTAGAGACAGGGTCTCACTGAGTTGCTAAGTGCCTTGCCATTGCTGAGGCTGGCTTTGAACTTGCGATCCTCCTGCCTCAGCCTCCCAAGTGCTGGGATTACAGATGTGCGCCACTGCACCCGGCGCGCATTTCCTCTTTTGTACAACTTTTTTTGGGTTTTTTTTTGGAATTAAAAATTGCCTCATTTTTTTCCAATCATTTACTCCTAATATATCCCACATATCCACCAGAAACATAAAGCTATTTTTGATATTTTAAGGTATTTTTCCACTGTCTTCTAGCTCCTGTTGACATGTCTGATTCCTTTTAAAGTCTAGTCTTTATATGTGATCTTCATTTTTCATTCAAAAACTTTTAGAATCTTTTTGTTTACATTTCTCTTTTCTTTCCTATTTTCCATTTCTTTGATTTTTGTTCTCCTTTCTCAGAGATTCTCTAAACTTTATTTTCATCTCTTTTGTTGGAGATATAGAGAGATGTAATAGATACAGATATTCAAAGAATAACATTTCTTGGATGTTCTAATCCCACCCTGTGTGTGTGCAAGCACATAAAATTCTATGAAGTTTTATTCTCTGAATGGATGTTTTTAGTGAAATGTTTTTGTTTCATAGAGCAGTGTTTTTCTATCAGTCTAAGGATATGTTTTGTTTCATTTTTAGTTTTCTTTTGTTCTCTATATTTTCTTTGTAGTTTGTTTTGGAATCTGCCACTCCAAGAATATCTTCAAATGTGTGGTGGACCATGGTGTTTTAACATATTTGAATGAGAAACTAAAACTTATTGAAAACTTGAGCATGTTAGTCAGGTTCAGAAATTGATGGCTTTACTACTGTGGTGACTGAGCAAGAATACTAATTTCATTACAGAATTCTTAACATCATTTTTAAGTTCAAATTTTTATTTTTTAATTTGGCATGTACTATTTATGTATCTACCATGTAAAAACATGATGTTTTGAAATATATATACATTGTGAATGACTAAATCTAGCAATTAACAAATGTATTACCTCACATAGTTATCATTTTTTCAACAAGAACCCTTTATATTCACTTTCTTAGTACTTTTCAAGAACACAGTATAGCTGGAATAACTGGAAAAACATATTTAACAAATGAAACTGAACCTCTATCTCTCACCATGCACAAAACTCAACTCAAAGTGGATCAAGGACCTAGGAATTAAACCAGAGACCATGCATCTATTAGAAGAAAAAGTAGGCCCAAACCTCCATCACATCGGATTAGGCTCCTACTTCCTTAATAAGACTCCTATTGCACAAGAATTAAAATCTAGAATTAATGAATTGGATGGACTCAAACTAAAAATTTTCTTCTCAGCAAAAGAAACAATCAGTGAGATGAATAGAGAACCTATCAGATAGAGCACTGATCTCTAGAATATATAAAGAACTTAAAAATCTTAACACCAAAAAAACAAATAACTCATTCAATAAATGGGCCACGGAACTGAACAGACACTTCTCAGAAGAAGATATACAATCAATCAACAAATACATGAAAAATGTTTAACATTTCTGGCAATTAGAGAAATGCAAATCAAAACTACTCTAAGATTTCATTTCACTCCAGTCAGAATGGCAGCTAGTAAGAACACAGACAACAATAAATGTTGGTGAGGATGTGGGGAAAAAGGCACACTCATACATTGCTGGTGGGACTGCAAAATGGTGCAGCCAATATGGAAAACAGTATGGAGATTGCTTGGAAAAGTGGAAATGGAACCACCTTATGAACCAGCCATCCCACTACTGGATCTATTCCCAAAGGACTTAAAAACAGCATACTACAGGGACACAGCCACATCAATGTTTATAGCAGCACAATTCACAATAGCTAGGTTGTAGAACCAACCTAGATGCCCCTCAGTAGATTAGTAGATAAAGAAAATGTGGTATATATACACAATGGAATATTACTCAGCAATAAAAAAAGAATAAAATCATGGTATTTGCAGGTAAATGGATGAAGTTGGAGAACACAATGCTAAGTGAAGTTAGCCAGTCTCAAAAATCCAAATGCCGAATGTTTTCTCTGATATAAGGAGGCTGATTCACAGTGGGGTTGGGACGGGGGGCATAGGAGGATTAGAGGGACACTAGAATGGCCAGTGGGGAGGGAGAGGAAGAGAGGGGACAAGGGGGTATAAAGGAATAAAAAAAAATGATAGAACAAGATGGATATCATTACCCTAAGTGCATGTATGAAGACATGAATAGTATGAATATACTTCATATACAAACAATGATATGTAAAAATGTACTCTATGTGTGTTACGAATTGTAATGCATTCTACTGTTATATACAGCAACTTCGAATAAAAAAAGAATGAAGAAAAAAAGATGCAGTATAGTATTAACTATAGCTGCCATGTTGTACAATAGATCTCTAGAACTTGTTCTTACTTTAAAAATGCAACTTTGTATAATTTGGCCAACACTTTCCCAACTTCCCCCCCACCAAGCACTGTAGCCCCTGGAAACCACAATTATACTCTGTGCTTCATTGAAATCAACTATTTTAGATTCCACATGAGTGAGATCATAAGGTATTTGTCTTTCAGTGCTTACTTTATTCACACTTAACATATATCCTTTATATTCATTCATATTGCACAAATAACAAGATTTCCTTCATTTTAATGCCTGAATATATCCGTTGTGTTTTATATGGCATTTTCTTCATCAATTTATTTATTTATCAGTGCTGGGGATCACCTATTGATGGACACTTAGGTTAATTCTTGACTATTATAATAATGAATAATGAATCCATGATCTTGACTATTGTGAATAATGCTGCAATAAACTTGGGAGTGGAGATTTCCCTTTGGCATATTGATTTCATCACTCTTAGAAACATATTCAATAATAGGATTGCTGGAATGTAAAGTAGTTCTGTTTTTTATTTTGTAAGGAAACTCCACATTGTTTTCCACAATGGCTGTGCTAATTCATATTTCTACCAACAGTGTGTGAGGGTTCTTTTTCTCCATATCCTGGCAAACATTAATCTTTGGTTTTTTTGATAATAGCCATTCTAAAAGGTGTGAGGTGCTAGCTCATCATGGATTTGATTTGTAGTTTCCTGATGATTAGTGATGCTGAGCATTTTTTCAGGTATCTGTTGACCATTTGCATTTCCTCTTTTAAGAAATGTCTATTCAGATCCTTTGCCCATTTTAAAATTAGGTTATTTGTTTTCTTGCTATTAAGTTGTTCACATTTCTTATATAATTGAATATTAACCCCTTATCAGATATGTAATTTGCAAATATTTTCTCCCATTCTGCAGGTTGTCTCTTCATTCTGTTGATTATTTCATTTGCTGTACACAAGCTTTTCAGCTTGATGTAATCTTTTTTTTTTTTTTTAAAAATAAACTTTTCCTCTTTTTGTTTTATTTATTTATTTTATGTGTGCTGCTGAGAATCGAACCCAGTGCCTCACGCATGTTAAGCAAGCACTCAACCACTGAGCTACAACCCCAGCCCCTTGATGTAATCTTATTTGTTTATCTTTGCCTTTGTTTCCTGTGTTTTGGGGAGTATATGCAAAAAATCATTTTCCTGGCAACTATAGTGGAGATTACCCTGTATGTTTTCTTCTAATAGTTACATAATTTGGGGTGTTATATTTAAGTCTTTCATCCATTTTGAATTGATTTTGTATGTGGTTTGAGACAAGATATAATTTCATTCTTCTGCATATGAATAGCCACTAAATATATCATTTATGGAAAAGACTGTCCTGTCCCCACTATGTGTTTGTGGTACCCTTGTGGAAAATCAGTTGGCTGTAAATGTGTGGATTTATTTTAGAGTTACCTTTTCTGTTCCATTGGTTGACACGTCTGTTTTTATACCAATACTGTGCTGTTTTGGTTACTATAGCCTTGTAGTATATTCTGAAGTCACATCTCCAGCTTTGCTCTTTTTTGATTAAGACTATTCATGGTCTTTATAGTTCTGTGTGAATTTTAGCATTTTTTTTTTCTATTTCTGTGAAGAGTGACATTGGTATTTTGATAGGAATTACATTGAACTGTAGGGATCTAAATGTATTTTATAACATCTCTTTGGTTAATTTTCCTCAGAAGTGAACTCTCTAATTTCTTGCTAGATTAACGTAAGTCTGGTTGTCAGTTTCTCTGAGTAAGTGTGGTTAGGCAATCTCAACATTCAGTTTGTAGACTTTATTTCCCTGTTTTCAGCAAGGCGTCCCTCTCTTTAGCTGTGTCTAGTGCCTATGAGTTCATAACCTTCTCTGGTTCAACTTTTTCAGAGAGTAAACTTTCATCCTTTTTTTGTGCTGAGGGAGGGAGCAATCTTCTGGCAATTTTGGTTGAGCAGACTTGCATTTTAACAGCTCTCTACATAAACTTCTAACTAAATCTTTCTATTTTCAGCTCTATCCTGCACCTCTCCTCCCTTATCTGTAATTCCTGAGGCTCTCTGGTGTTCTTTGTAGAAAACGGATTTACTTCTTAACTTTTTACCCTGCCAGTATAGCTCATAACATTCTCCCAGCTATTTATGCACTTACACATTTCCAAAATTTTGCTGAAATCCAGTCTGATGATGGTCTTATATCAAGTTTTTCTTATACTTGCAGCTTTAGGACTTTTATATTTCTTTACTATTTTAGTGGAGCTTCAGGGAGGATCAAAGGTAAATGTGAATATTCAACCTGCCATATTTAGTTGGCCACAGTTTTTGCCTTGGTCTCTAGTTATCACTCCAAGAATATAAGTTTCTTGAGGGCAGCGACTGTGACTCATTTTCTCCATCAATGTTTATTTAGCTCAGTGAGGATCTCTTAAGTGCCAATAAATCCCCTGTATTAAATGAAATTGAAGTTCAATAAGTACCCATTAATTACCATAATGTGCTCAAGATGATGGTGGGATGAAACAGCTTCCATGTGAACAGTTTTTCTTTTTTTTTTTTTTTAATGTGAACAATGCAGTGGTGCTTCAAACCCAGGCCATGTGAACAGTTTTTCTTTGAGGAAGTCTTGGTCTATTGGGGAGTTAGAATAATTAAAATCCTAGGGGTAATTTTAGTAAGAGCGGTGCCTTGAGAACATAGAGTGGATATTATGGAGAAACTTTCTGACAATTTGAAGTTCATGTCAGGCATAACAGTAGAAATCTTTCACAAAATCTGCCTCACGTTTGCAGAATGCTGGGCTGATTGTACCATGGGTTAATGGTTTGACAAGGTGTAGCAGCTCCCTCATGTCTTCATTGGCCAAGATTTTGTTCACATTCAGCAAATCATACAATATTAACAATTAATTGTATCATTGGGAGAGTGGATATAATTCAGAAAGCTGAAACTGTAGAGTGTCTCCTATTTTTTCATTTATTTACTGTGATTGGCAAGTTTACTTATTCTATTTTTTAAAAACCAGACTTGTATACATTCTACATATTTTATATTCCATATGTGTGTGTGTTATACATGTGTGTGTGTTACATAACAACCAATATCTAGGATTAAGCAGATTGAGCCATAGGAAAACCAGCAGAAATTTTATTGCCACTAGCCCAACCATTCAGATCAAGTTAATAAAGCAATAATCTACAATGACATAAAATGGTTATTTCTAATTGTACCAAAGAATTTTGCCCTGTGTCTTAGGTTCAGTTTCATGGGGAAAAGATACTTTTTCTGAGGCAGAAATTTGCTTTCAGGTGATTAACTGGAGAGAGCCAACATTGCCAACAAGGGAGCAGGATTAAGCAGAGAGATTGGACTGTAATGCAGTTGGAATGGAGGCCTCATCTGATGCTAAGGGGAAGCTTTGAAGCAGAATGACCATCTTTTTGTTCTAATTGAAAAGGGACTAGACCTGGGATGTTTCCTGCCTCTGAGGGAGGGGTCCAATTTTTAGGAAAAACAGCTTTCTTCTGTGGAAGGCAATTGCCAAGGAAGTTGTGAGCCACCACCAGCCTCATTAATAAATGGAAAATTGGAACTTAGATAACACATAAGAGCATTCACTACATCAATGTTGCAAAACGGTTAGGGAGTCTATAGTGTTTATTTCTACAAAGACTTGATTTTTAATAGAGTAAAAGCTGTCAATCTGTGCCATTCTGTCAACTGCTCCTTTCTTTACCAAGAGAAAAGAGTAAAACCAAAACCAAGTGCCTAACTAGCTTAATTGACAGGCAGAGAACTTGAAATTTATCTGTAGGAACACATTCCAGAGTTCAGGTTCTTCCAGGTTTTCTGACTGACATAGTAGACTCTTTCTAGGAGTCTTAATGTTGAAGAACATTCGGAGCCTTGAACCTTGACCTGTCACCACTGCCCACCTCCCTTTCAGTTCTGTTTATTATGGTCATTCCACAAGATAAGGAGCCAGAATAAATACCCTATTTAGAGCGGTAGAAAGATTTTCTCTCTTATTTTGGAGAACCTAAAGTGCCATATAAAAGTATAGTCTGATATTTTATCAACTACATCTTAGTTATAGACAGGATTAAAATAGAAGACTCTTGAAATCAAGAAGGTGAAGTTTCTCTCATCCTAATCATTGTCCTGTTGTAACATGTCTATTCTAGTTAAACCTTTTGCAGGAGTGCATTACCTCAATCAGGACAACTGTAGCCTCACCCCTGGGTTTCAACTGTAAATACTCAAGTAATCATTACTATGACAAAGACATACAGTAGTTCCCCCTCATCTAAGTTCCAAGGCACACAGCGAATGCATAAAATTGCAGATAATATAGAACCCAATACATACTCCACTTTTCTTATACATACATATGGTATAGCATGGCCACCCTGGACAAATGGATGATTCACATTCTAGGCAAGAGAGACAGTAGAACAGTACAAGATTTCACCATGCTACTCAGAATGGCCTGCAAATTAAAACATGAATTGTTTATTACTGGAATTTTCCATTGAAACTTTTAGATGGCAGTTGACCAAGGATGATTGAAAATGCAGAAAGCAAATCCATGGATAAAGGGGGACTACTGTGTAAATTCAATCTTTATGAGGATCTGGTCTTTTTCAAGATCCTGGAACTGTAAATATTTTATTTATGGGTAGTAATTGAATAGCACTGGCAGTAAACTAGTGTTATAATGGTTTGCTTGCTAGATGAAACTATTAGGCACCAAACCTTTTATTTACAACATTAGGATATAATTGTTTAATGTTTCTGAAAGTGATTTGTACTTAGCACATTTGCAGTTCATAGTTTCAAAGCCCATAATATTAATGAACTGACATTATTATTGGTGTAAAAGGAAACCATTAGAAGGAAAATGTATCATTTTATTCAGAGCAATAAAGAAAGATTTCAGGTAAGAAGAATTCTGTTTTTAAGTATTTTATGAACAATATTTAATATTCTTTTATTTACTGTAAAGGGTGTTTAGATTTACATATTAGAAGAAAGGGAAGACCTAGTATGATACATATATGTCTTATCTAAGCAAAGACAGAATGGGATCTATTCTTTTTTGTGCAAAGTATACACTTTATTCTAGTTGTCTCTGCAAAATATAGTCTATATAATATACAATAATAGAGACTATTTACCAAGTATCCACTGGTCTTATACTAGAAGAAAAGTAAACATTTGTAAAGCATGTTTACTTAGTTTATCCTTTTGACTTTTAAGATTTAGTAGACTTAAAAGAATGTTCAACTATTCTAAAAGTAAACACCAATATTTATGATTAAAATGGAGGAAAACACACTTTGATTGATTGAGGAGTCAAAATGGAAACTCTAAGTATGGTATCTATAATTCAAATGCAGCTTTTTTGTTTCATCATTGGCATGCTGAGAATAAGCACATGACTTACCAGAATCAAAGTACAATATGTGTCCTGACTACAGAATCTTCAAATCAATATGTGAAAGTAGTTCAAACTATCTTTTGCCAAATTTGACTCACTGTGAAATAACTTGCTTTTCTTTTCAGGGCACTAAGGAAAATGTATATGCGATCTGGCTGAGCTCATTCTAGAATTCTTTGATATCTCTTTATATGTACATATATACTCACACACACATATATGACATTTATATTGATCCATAATACATATATTATACATATAGATAGATATAAATACAGATATATCTGTAACTTGGGGTCAATCATTTATTTCTACATCATTATTTCTACCCCTCCCCAAATTCTGTTCTGCATTCCATTTATTATAGATTTAGGAAGTCTAAATAGTTAAGAAATTTTGTTCCTGCAAGTGCAAAGTTGCAAGAAAGAGAACTCTGACAGACACTGAGTGAAGTCTAGGGCAACCTTATAGCACCCATCATTAATTTTTCTTATTTGCAATCAACAGTCAGTGCTCTAGCTGAGCTGACAAGGAACAGGGAAAGGGGTGGACTCAGAATTAAGCTACCTTGCTCTTTCCTCCTACTCTTGGCAATAACACAGATCAGAGGAATCTCCAACCCACAGCAGTATCTTCCAGGATTGACATCTGCATTCTCATATTCCACTTTTAACACATATTGATTGACCACCTACTAAGCAGTGAGTCCTGAGGTTATAATGAGGGGGGGGGCAGAATCTATGTCAAGATTCCATGGAATGAAAAGACTACGATACAAGGTTAGCTGAGATAGAAATCTAAGTTTTTAAATAGACAGACTCTTTCCCCTGCACCATTTATTAAATAGTTTATCACTACTTTGTAATGCTACTGTTATATACTAAGATTCATATATTCCTGGTTATGTTTCTGGGCTCTTTAAGATAAAAGATGCTAAGATTCTACTGATCTATTTGTGTATTCTTTTACCTTACAAATTTTAAAACTTATAGCAGTCAAAAGAATTTTATTGTAATTCTCTGTGTATTTACCAACAAGATTCTACAATTAGTATTCACTCTTCTTTCTATCTCATGTATCCAGCCAGTTATACATTTTTCTATCCATCCATTGACCCACCTGCTTTTTGGTGCGTTTTCAATTAAACTGTAGATACTGGTACGTCTTACATACAACACTACACTTTTAAATGTACTATAATTTAATAATAAGTTCAGAGTTTCACTGTTGTTGCGACAGAATTTTTCTATTATATGTCTCAGAAATTTGAGTATTTAATTTCCTATATGAAAAATGACCAAATCTGGGACAACAAAGCCCAGCTTGAGAGGAGGGCAAATGTAGCTCAGGTAATTCTCAAGCCTGGGAGCTACTCTGATTATCTGGGTCCTTGGGATCTTTAAAACTAAAAGTAACATAAAATTACAGACTCAACTTCATGTTGCCAGAGGAGTAAGATCAAATTTATGTCTGAGGGCAGACTGGTCTCTTGTTTCCTGGTTTTTGGAAGAACATGTTAATGGACTTTTTGGTAAAGAAAAATTCTACATTATAATAAAAAAAAATCCAGGAAAATGAGGAGCTATACTGTTCTGCATAATATTTCAAACATTTGTCTTCATTTTGGGAGTTATGTCTCTGTCAAATAAGATTTATTTAGAATAATATTTCTTCTTCCTTTGCTTTTCTTCTTTTTTTCCATTTCTTTTTTTTTTTTTTTTTTTTTTTTTTGTTTCTTGTCATACTGGGGATTGAACCTCAAGAATCCTATCACGGAACTACATCCCCATCCCTTCTTATTTTTTATTTTGAGACAAGGTCTCACTAAATTGCTGAGGCTGGCCATGAACTTGAAATCCTCCTGTCTCAGCCTCCCAAGTTGCGGGCATGTGCCACCAGGCCTGGCGTTGAATATGGTCTTGCTCTCTTCTGTCCTTGAAAATTATTGATTATTTCTGTAGATGTATATGTGTACTACCTGCGTTCTTGTTTAAACTAAGATCAAAGTACCTGGCACAAAAATACTTAATAAAAGTTAATCTTTATTAATAATAAAAATACTGGACTTCCATGCGTCATACAGAACAGAGGTTCAGACTATTCATATTTCAGCATGAAGGGAAGTGAAATCTTACAAGGTAGAGCCATCAGGCATGTATGAGTTATAGATTAGTACAAAAAATTATTGTTGTACCTTCTAATTACTGCAGTTGTTTAATTTTCCAGAGAGTTAAATGCTAACTAGCAGGAAATTGCTTGCTACTGATTCCTACCTGAAGTTAGGCAGCTGGGCAAAGGAAATTGGGCATCTGGAAGATCATAGGAAAATTCCAGCTTTCAGTACCTTCTAAGCTGCTTTCCTTGCTCCACTGCTCTGTATGTACAAAACTTTCTTTTCCTAAAATTAATTTATTTCAGCAATGGCGAGGCACTTAGCAACTCAGTGAGACCCTGTCTCTAAATAAAATACAAGAAAGGGCTGGGGATGTGACCCAGTGGTCGAGTGCCCCTGAGTTCAATACCCGGTACCACAAAAAAAAAAAAAAAAAAAAAAAAAAAAAAAAAAATTAATTTATTTATTTTCATTCTAAGTTGTTATAAATGACAGCAGAATGCATTACATTTCACATTATACTTATAGAGCACAGTTTTACATATCTCTGATTGTATACAAAGTATATTCACATCATTCGTGTCTTCACACACGCACTTAGGGTAATGATATCCATCTCATTCTACCATCTTTTTTTTTTTTTTTTTTTTTTACCCTTTTGCTCCCTCCCTTCTCCTCCCTCCCCATTGGCCATTCTAGTGTTCCTCTAATCCTCCTATGCTCCCCGTCCCAACTCCACTGTGAATCAGCCTCCTTAAAACAGAGAGAACATTCGGCATTTGACTTTTTGGGATTGGCTAACTTCACTTAGCATTATATTCTCCAATTTCATCCATTTACCTGCAAATGCCATGATTTTATTCTCTTTTATTGCTGAGTAATACTCCATTGTGTATATATACCACATTTTCTTATATATATCCACTCATCTACTGAACGGCATCTAGGTTGGTCCCACAGTTTAGCTATTGTGAATTGTGCTGCTATAAACATTGATGTGGCTGTGTCCCTGTAGTATGCTGTTTTTAAGTCCTTTGGGTATAGACTGAGGAGAGGAATAGCTGGGTCATAAGGTGGTTCCATTCCCAGTTTTCCAAGGAATCTCCATACTGCTTTCCATATTGGCTGCACCATTTTGCAGTCCCACCAGCAATATGTGAGTGTGCCTGTTTCCCCACATCCTCACCTGGCCACACTCAAGCTGAGGTCAGCAGGACTCCAAAACTTTCTTCAGCAGAGGATTTTAAACTTAGTCACAATAAGGAACAAACTTAAGGGCTTGATATGTTAACTTCTCCTAGGGGTATTGGAATTTTAACTGGAATTTGGTTTTAATTTAGCCTCTCTAGGGCTGTGAGCGAGGGTTGGGCATGAAGCATAAATAAACAAAATGGTCCCAGACCACAGGGTCTAGTGAAGTCTGAATGAAAATTCAAATTCAATGATAAGAAAATGACCATGCCAAACAAAACATGTTGGAGGACCAGATTCAGCTTGTGGAACTGCTGGTTTGTAACTCATGAGATAAAGGAAATCTAAATGTGATTACATAATTATTATTCAGTGAATAGTTGAAAACCGTGTGTATGAGGGCCCTTTTTATAGGGGAAGAAGGGAAGATTTGGGAAGTAGTGGAGCTAGTTAGTTTTTCCAGAGATGCATATGGTGGGTCCTCTCTCTCATTAATGGAAAGAGCCCAGACTTCAGGGATCAGATAGTTCTGTTTTAGATTTTAGATTCCTATTTGATGTAGTCACTTGCTTTCTATAAGATCTTGCACAAGTCACTAAAGCCTTCTAGTTTACTCATCTGTCTAATGGGAATGATTCTTGCCTATGGGCAGTTTAAAAGTTTTGGTGAGATACATGTAAAGTGCCTGCCTAAGTACATAGGACCAAGGGCATTCAATAAAGAGGGTTTTGTTTTGGTAGTGGGGACTGAACCCAGGGGTGCATTACCACTGAGCCATATCCCCAGCTCCTCCCTGACACTTTTTAAAAATTTGAGACAGGTTTTGCTAAGTTACTTAGGGCCTCACTAAATTTCTGAGGCTGTCCTTGAACTTGTGGTCCTCCTGCCTCAGACTCCTGAGTTGCTGGAATTATAGGTGGGGCCACTGTGCCAGTTTCAACAGTTGTTTTTTTGATTCCTAGATATGTCAGTAACTATGATAAGCAACACAAATACTCTCTCCTCTAGTGAGGAATGAGGTCCTTAAAACAAATACTTAGAGAAACAAGCATCCAGTAAATGGGGGGGGGGGGGGATTCTACAATCATCCAAGAAATGGCCCTTCAATCATGTATGTGCACAGATACATTTCATTTGTCTACAGATGTGAAGGAGAAAGTTAAGCTCTTTTTCTTTTGAAACATTTCATTCTTACAGTTAAAACTCTAAAAAAACAAACCAAAACAAAAACTTCTTCTTTGTTTGTTATTAAAGTGTGTTCCACTTTGACAAATGCTTGCCCCACCCATCTGACAAGAGAAATACATCAGGAAATAATTGCTATACTTCAAGTAGAAACGATATATAGTACTAGATACTCTGGGAGATACAGAGAAGCATGAAACCTATGACCTTAAATTATCAGATGTTTAAAATATAACCCTTTATTAATGTCTGACTTGGGGTATTTTTGTTCTCTTTTCCCTGAATGTGGATGTAAAGAGTGGTACAGTTCTGGAAGGTGATGAACAATTTGCCATTAATCTCTGAGATTTCTGAACCATAACTGGTAAGTGGAGGACTACCTGATGGCCATCCAGAAATACTTAACATAAGTAACAAACACTACAACATAAACCAATATTATGATCAAGGAAGGATTTAAGACCTCAAAATCCATGTGATGAATTTTGAAAGGAAAAGTAGAGTCTTGAGACCTGACAGCAATCAATTTGCATCCCCTGCATTCTCCCTTAGCCTTACGACAATTATCCTCCCTTCCTTGAGTCAACTCCTCCCTATAAGGCCTCCTCTCCTTCTGGAGGATTGGGAGGATCCAGTGAGACAATGGAAATGAGCAGCCAGTGAGTGATGGTTATTTTAAATGCCACTGCCTCTCTCAAGTGTAGCTTGAAATCACCCATCATCTCCATTTCAACCCACCAGTTCTTTGTTCAGACTCTGACTTGTTCGTGCCTGGACTTCTGCAGTCACCTCCTTGCTGATCTCATCCCCAAACCATTCCCTGTACTGCTTCTTAAATAATTATCCATAACCACTTACACAATAACTCAAGAGACTTGCAACATCTGTACCAGTACCTTTTTTTTCCTTTTATGACGGCATTATCTACACACAATAAAATCCACGTATTACAAAGTGCTTGATGAATTTTGGTAATTGTGTGTAATTGTGTAATCACCACCACAATCAAGATATAGAACAGCCCCCCTTGCCCTCACTAACTGCGCCTTTGTTGTTGATCTTCTCTCCTGACCCCTTCCCCAAGTAAAATACTGATCAGCTTTCTATTATTATAGTTCTTAGGATTTTTATATAAATGCTTTTTTAAAATAAAAATTTAAATTTACAGAAAAATTGCAAAGCTAATTGTGATATTATGAAAATATATTTTTGGTCCTCATCTCTATTTCCTGGCACACAACTCCTAAATGCCTTAGAATCTCCAGAGTGACAAGTGTCTTTTATATGCTAATGAGTGACTGGGGGCTAGGAGTCTCTAGAAAGTCCAAGGTGTAATTAGAAGAGTTGAAACTTTCAGCATCATCCCCCAACTTCCTGGGAGGGGAGAGGGGCTAAGATTGGGCTGATCGCCAATGGCCAGTAATTTAATCAACCAATCATGGCTGCAATAATGAAAGTTCCCTCAACTTGAGGATTTTACAAATAGCAGAACACGTGGAGGTTCCTGGAGTGTGGCATGGAATCTCTGAGTCCCTTGCCACTTGCCTTGCCCCATGCATCTCTTCCATCTGGCTGTTCACCTGTGTCCTTTGCAATGTCCTTCAAAATAGATGGATAAACGTTGGTAAAGTGATTCCCCGAGTTCTGTGCACTGCTCTAGGAAATTAATGGAACCCAATCAGAGAGTCAAGAGAACCCCAATTTACAGCAAGTCAGTCAGAAGTACAGGTGACAATCTATAACTTGCAGGTGACATCTGAAGTAGGGGCAGTCTTGTGGGGTCTGATACTATTTTCAGGTAGCATCAGAATAGAATTGAGGTAAGGATATGCACCAGTGTCTGTTGCAGAAGAACTGCTTGTGGGAAAACAATCTTATACATCTGGTGTCAGAAGTTAAGTGGCAAGTGAGAATAGGAAAAAACACTTCTTCTTACCCTTTTCTTACCCTCAATACTAGTATCAAGAGTTTCTGTGTTCCCCACACCTAGTTTCCTCTATTATTAACATTTTGTATGTATGTGGTAGATTTGTCACAACTAATAAACCTATATCAATAAATGCTTATTAACTAGCATCCATTCTTTATTCAGATTTCCTTATTTTTTACCTAATGTCCTTTTTCTGTTGCAGGATAATGTCCAGATATATTCAGTTAGGCTTCTCTTGGTTCTGAAAGTTTCTGACTTTCCTTGTTTTTAATGATGATTTTTTTTTTTTTTTATTTATTTGCCTTAGTTGTACACAATGCATTTTATTCAATGCGTTTTATTTGTACATGGTGCTGAGGATCGAACCCGGGTCGCCCACGTACTAGGTGAGTGCTCTACCGCTGAGCCACAATCCCAGCCCTTTAATGATCTTGACAGGTATTTTAAACCTTTTTATTTTCAGATGTATTTTCCTTCCTTTCTTTCTTTTTCTCCCCTCCTCCTCCTCCTCCTCCTCCTCTTCCTCCTCCTCCTCCTCCTCCTCCTTCTGTTGGTATCAGGGATTGAACCCAGGGGCACTTAACCACTGAGCCACATACCCAGCCTTTCTTTGTATTTTATTTAAAGATAGGGTCTCACTAATTTGCTTAGGACCTCTCTAAGTTGCTGAGGCTGGCTTTGAACTCACGATCCTCCTGCCTCGGCCTCCTGAACTATTGGGAGTGCAGGCATGTGCTACCCAAGTATACCAAAGTATAGTCTACAAAGCTATCTAACAGCTCATCCAACTGGTATTGGTTTGCTAGGGCTGCTAAACAAAATATCACAGACTGGGTGGTTTAAACAACAGAAATTTATTTTCTCACAGTTCTGGAGGCTTAATCCAGGATTAAGGTGTTGGCAGAAGTTTTCTTCCTTTTTTTTTTTCCCCCTAAGGCCTCTCTTCTTTCCTTGCAGATGGTCTTTCCTTTGTGCATACATCCCTGATATCTGTCCAGATTTTCTCTGCTGACATCAGTCAGATTGGACTAAGACCTCATTTTAATCTAGCTAAATCATTTTAATTTAACTTAATCACCTTCTTGAAGTCCTAATCTCCAAATACAGTCACATTCTGAGGTACTGGGATTACAGCTTCAGCATATGAATTTGAGGGGACACAATTTAGCCTATAACATTACCTGATGGTCTCATCTTTCACTTCATCTCTATCAACAGCCCATGTTCCTTACCTATCTTTTCAGCATTCATCTCTAAGCTGTCCCATGCTTAACAGGTTTTCACCCTTTAAGAAATCAATAAAGCTGATCCAGAGGGAAAATGTGTCATTTCTGCTCTGCAGCCACAAATCAGTTCTGCAGGTATCACTCAGGAAATAACTTTATTCAATCCTTGTTGAGAAGAGGAACTTCTGCATGTGGAATTGCCATTCTCCTTATTTGCCAAGCTGTGAAAATTTAATCACTTGTTCCAGTGAGTATTAGTCAATTTTCCATTATTGTGGCAAAATATCTAAGAAGACCAACTTAAGAAGAGGGAAGTTTTGTTTTGGCCCACCAATTTGAAGGTTTCATCCCATAGTCAACTGACCCATTGCTTTCGGCCTGTGTTGAGGCAGTACATCATGGCGGAAGTACATGGCAGAGGAAGCTGCTCACCTCATGGTAAGCTGGGAAGCAAAGAGGAAGAAAGAGGGGCCAGTGTCTCAGTATCACCTTGAAGGGCATGAAGGGCATGAAGGGCAAAATTCACACTGGAGACAACCGTGCAGCCAAGAGATTTATTCACCAGCCTCTACGGCTGGTCCGGCTGGTCCGAGGCAGAAGAAGTACAGGGAGAGAGGAGTCAGGGAGAGGGAAGCGTGCGGTCTTTGGAGCTGTCGGCTGGGGGCTGTCCGCTGGGGCAGCTGCCAACGGGCTGCAGGCCTGAGTCTGGAGCCCCTGCAGTGGCTGCTTCCTCTCCGCAGGGACAAGCTGTTGTGTAGTGAGCTCCAGGCAGGCAGGGACTTAAGTAGGGATTGGGGTGGTGCCTGAGCGACCTTTAACGCCATTGGCTCTTTTCCCAGTAAACAAGGTGACCTTTAAGCAGATTGGCTCCTGCCTGGGGAACAGAGTGACCTTTAAGCTGATTGGCTCCTGCCTGGAGAAATTGAAACCAGGTTGCTCCTAGTGGAATTTTCCATGGGGGAGGTGGCCTGTCAGCTCAAGCCTATCTATCAGGGCACACCTTCAATGACATAACTTTCTTCCACCAGGCCCCACCTCCTAAAGGTTCCACCATCTGCTGATAGTGCCACAAGCTGGAAACCAAGCTTTTAACACACAGGCTTTTGGGGGAGCCTAATCCAGCACTGTGAGAGTGTGACTTCTAATTCCACCTCCAGAACAGATTGTTGACTAGTGTGGAAAGTAGGAAGGGAAGGTCCAGGGCATTTCCAAGAGTGGATGGTGCCCACGTTGGAGGTGAGAGCAGTGACAGAATCATGGTTACATGTTTCTACTGCCACATGTACCCTGGCAACCTGGGCTTCCACACGCCCTTTTCACCTGCCCTTTCAAAGTGTTGTTAACGTTTCATACTTCAGTAGAGCAGCTGGAAGAATAGATCCCCAGCTGTTCCTCTGACTCATCTCTTGGCACCTTCCAGATTTTACCTCAGGGCAAGTGTTCCAGGTGCCTCATGGGAATTCCACCTCTGCCAACCCCCTGGCTGCTTAACAGGTCACAGTAGACAGAAAGCCTTTTTCTTTAATTCACTCTTCCTTCACCCTAGATAAATCCCAGATTCCCCTCTCATGTATCCATTTACCTGAATAAGAGTATCTGTGTGCATATGTAAAGTATATGTATCTTTACAACTTTTTAGTACGATGGTATCCAAAATTAAGTACTATTTAATGGAACTAGAGAATATTATGCTAAGTGAAATAAGCCAATCCCAAATAGCCAAAGACTGAACGTTTTCTCTGATATGCAGGTGCTAATTCACAATGGGGTGAGTAGACTAGAAGTACTTTGAATTGCATAGAGGGGAGGGAAAGGAGGGAAGGGGGTATAGGGGGTAGGAGTGATAGTAGAATGAATTGGACTATTACCCCATGTGCATATGTGATTACATGACCTGTGTAACTCTACATCATGAACAACCAGAATGAGAAGTAATACTTCATTTATGTATGATGCGTCAAAGTGCATTCTACTGCCATGATTAACTAATTAGAACAAATAAAAAAATTTAAAAATGAAAAAAGTACTTTTTAATTAGTTTAAATTCATCTACCAGTGAACAAATAATTCTTTTTTAAAGATAATTTTAAAAAATATCTTTATTTTTATTTGTTTATTTTTATGCCATGCTGAGGATTGAACCCAGGGCCTCACATGTGCGAGGCAAGCACTCTACCACTGAGCTACAAACCCAGCCCAAACAAATATTCTTAACAGTACATAATGCACAAGGAAGAGAGGGGAGTTTTTAACATCAAGTTTTAGAATTTAAGTAACCAAAATCAAAAGAAATAATCAATAATCAAAAGAAATACCTGAGATAGGAGGGGGTTTTCAGAATGAAAATTTGGATTTTAGACATGTTGAGAATAAGGCGGGGTCATAGGCCTGTCCAAGCTGGTATAGTAATGTCCTGGTGACCACACAGAGCTAGCGATAACTTATGAGTAGTCAGGTTTCACAGGGGCATAGGGACAAAGACATATGGAAAAAGGAGCAGAAAGTTGAAGGTTGCAACTTCTAAACTCAAGTTGAGGAAATGCTTTTTAATTGCATCAGATATGCAGTGATTGCATGTAGCTATTAAACTTTATTAGGAAATAGGGAATTGGGAATTGGATATAATGCAATAGTACTTACCATGATGTATGTGGTAAAATACATTCATGGGCAACTTTTCTGATACTTAAAAAAGTGTTTATTTATTTATTTTTTTGTCAAACATGTAGGCTTTGGAATGGTTTATGCTCTCAAAAACCACTTAAAAGTGGTTGCTTCCTGGAATAAAAACTTTTTAAAAAATGACAGTTTGCCTAGCAACTCAGAAGACTTAGGCAGGAGAATCTCAAGTTTGAGGTCAGCCTCAGCAACTTAGTGAGACCCTCCCTCAAAATAAAAAATAAAAAATAAAAGGATCAGGGATGTAGCTCAGTGATAGAGTACCCCAGGGTTCAATATCCAGTAACACACACACACACACACACACACACACACACACACACACACGTTTGCAATACAGTAGAATAAAGAAGTGTGTTTTAGTAACAGGAAAAGACCATCAGTGGGATATGAGTTTCTATGATTTTGTTACCATTTGACCCCCTTCAACTTGTGTGGGCAGTCCTCACTGTGCACAGTAGTGTAAGACTATAAACGTGATCATAAAGGCTAAAAACATGCAAAGAAATCTAATTATTAGTGAGAAAAATTACAGTTGTTCTGTGACCTTTAGAATTTTTTTTGTCAAAATATTAAAAATAGCCGGTGCACACCTGTAATCCCAGCAGATCTAGAGGCTAAGGCCGGAGGATCCCAAATTCAAAGCCAGCCTTAGCAATGGTAAGGAGTTAAGCAACTCAGTGAGACCCTGTCTCTAAATAAAATACAAAATAGGGCTGGGGATGTGTCTCAGTTGTTGAGTGCCCCTGAGTTCAATCCATGGTTACCCTCTCCCCAACAACAACAACAACAATAACAACAACAACAACAACAACAACAACAAAAAAAAAAAACCCACAGAAAACTGTCAGTTATAAAGTATAGGAAAATTAAATAGTCAAATGAATATTTAGTACATAATAATTTAAAACATTAGAACCATTAAGCATTAACATTTTTTCCTTTGTTAAAAAAAATCTTAAGAACAGTTTGGTGCTTGTCCTCTTCTTGTCATATCACTTACAACTTGTTTGGTTTCTCTTCTGAGACTGGCATTAGAACATGTCCCACATACTTCCTACTGCAGGAAGTGCAACTGAACAAGGGTCCCAGCTGCTATGCTCTGAATTCCATGGTTCTGAGGCCACCATTACTTGGGGCTGCTTGCAGCCAGTGACAGTGCAGCAGAGATTCTAAAACACACATCTTCCTGTGAGACAGGAGACTTCTCTGATGGTCAGTTTTGGCTTATAAACCCTTTGCTAGATTTGCTGGACTTTGACTTACAGTGATCTACTGCAAATCTCCACCTGAGATTCTTTCTTTCCTTCACTCAGAGTCAGACTTGTATGCTGGGTGAATGTTCTCCTAGATTTCCTCAGCCTCCTCTTCACATTTTCTCACAATTCGTTTTTCCTTAATAAAATTCTTGCACATTCAATCCTATCTTGGCACCTGCTTCTTGGTACATCTGTATTAACACAACTTCTAAAGACATATTTGTTTCTATTCTCTTAGTTTTCCATGGGCCCATGGCAGTCCATTAAAAGAGATGGGAAGAATGTAAAGACAATGAGATTTCAGACATCTGGAAGAATTTTATTCTACTTATATGAAGGATTCAAAGCAAGCATTTCCATTAGAAAATACTACACAAACATAAAAACTAAAAGATGACTGATGAATGCTTGGGGATTTGGGAGATATAGAGTTAAGAAATCCTCTTTTTAGTGGTTCCCAATTTCTGTTACCAAAATTACCTCCCCACCTAAATGCAGAGAAGTGAAGTCCACTCTTTCCTATCCTTAGCCTAGACCTACAGAAACAATTTCTAGTGTTGAAACCCAAGGATATGAATTTTTATAAAATTTTGGTCATGATTCCAGTTTGTACAATAAGTTTGAGAATCATTGAATAACACTGCCCCCATGACTCCTGAAGTTGTTTTCTTAGGAGTAATAATGATTCAAAAGCTTCTGCCTAGTTTCCCCCTTCCTCATTCAAATTGTGTTTTTCTTGTACTCGTGCCACCTGATTCTTTGTGACCTGAGATTTTTTAAGGTAGTAGAGATATGGAAAAATCTTGGCTTTTTATGACTCCTGTGTTCCTAACAAATTAGATATACACCTAATTATCTTAAATGCAAAGATAAATGAAGATGAAGAATAATTTTCTTATTTATGTCTTCAGGTTTGTAAGTTCTGTATGAGATTTCCTGAAAGGTAGACCCCACATGTGTGTATTTTCAAATAGTTTTTGTGTGTGTGTGTGGGGGGGGAGGTACCAGGGATTGAACTCAGGGGCACTCGACCACTAAGCCACATCTCCAGCCCTATTTTGTATTTTATTTAGAGACAGGGTCTCACTGAGTTGCTTAGTGTCTCACTTTTTGCTGAGGCTGGCTTTGAACTCATCATCCTCCTGTCTCAGCCTCCTGAGCCACTGGGATTACAGGAATGCACCACTGTGTCCAGCTCAAAATAGTTCCTATGCACTATTGGTGGTCTACTTTGAACGCATTACTTTCTAGAGAAATGATTACTGGGTTCCAGAAATTGGCTCACCATGCATATCTCTTCCACAGACTTGGCCACATTTAGGATATTGATTGAAATGGAGCCAAGGAAATGAGCTCTAGCCAGTTTCAATGTTGACTGTTAGATTCAGAAGAACAAAGGGCGAGGTCTCCAGACCAATTGTCTTTGAGTAGGAAGATGGAAAAAACCCCAACTCAGTACATATGACATGATCATTTCCCAGCAGCTGTTCCTTCTGAGAAAACTTACCTTGTGCGCAATGAAATATTCCTAAACTCAGAAGATTTTGGGTTGCTCAGATAAAGTCCATGTTTCTTTTTTCAAAGTGGGCTATCACAATAATTTGAGCTTTTAATGAGTGATATAGTTTTTAGTATATCTATAAGGTTTTAAAAGTAATTTTCAAGGGCTTAATGTCTTTTAGGTAGTAAACATGATGATAGGATCATTGCCAGAGCAATCTTACTTGAGCAAATCTCTGGTTATAACACTCCTCTGCTCTAGAACCTTCAATGGCTTCTTATTGCCTCCATTCCACACATTTCTCAGTGTGGTATTTTAGACCTGGTGCAGCATATTCTCAACCACTTTTAAAAGTTTTGTTTTGGGATGGGGATATAGCTCAGTTGGTAGAGTGCTTGCCTTGCATGCACAAGGCATTGGGTTTTGCTTTTTCAATCCCCAGCATCACAAAAAAAGAAAGAAAGAAAGAAAGAAAAGCTTTGTTTCCTCTGTTTCTCCACAGGTGCTCATTCATCAGATGTACTTTCTGTTTCCAAACCTCATATGGCTTACCGCCTCTGTGCCTTTGTTTTCCATGGAATATCCTTTCTCAATATCTCACTCCACTAATTCTTAGAGTATAAGTTAGGTAACTCCCACAGCTTTCTGTATGACGCTTTATTGAATATGCCTTATATTAGGGTAAATAGAATATTCTACATACCCAGTTTATTAAATTGAAAGAAATCTTAGAGCAAGAACCATTTCTAACCCATCCTTAAGAGTGCTGGGGCAAGCACAGTGTATTTATTCAGTGTGCTTAGTTAAACTGGGTAATTTCAAACAAAGCCTCCAATCCATGGTGATAGACTCAACAAATACCAAGACTCTTTAATAAAATTACCAGTTCTTAAAAAGTGTTTGGTGATTGAAGGTGACAATTATAAATCCATCATTGGGGTAGCTGGGTACAAAACCAAAAGAAGAAGGAGACTGATAATTTTGGGTACTTACTATGTGCAGTGCATTATTATATCCTTTTATATAATTCATTCAGTTTGTCAGTCAATAAACATTTACTGAGTCCTACTAGCACTGTGCTAAAAGATGGGAATACAAGGTAAAAAGTCACAATTCCTGCTCTTAAGGAGCTAAAAGTCTAATTACAGCCAGTACATCATTGATTCAATATACCACACTGGAAGTGATCGTAGATGAACACAGAGATGTTTGGAAACACAAAGGCTAAATATTGAAATTCAACTACCTGAGCAGCCAATTCTTCTCAGAGAATGTATCCTTGAGGTGAGCTTTGACACATAAGAAGTCAGCTGGATAAGGACGTAGGAAGGACATTCCAGGAAGAGGGGAATGTATATGAAAAGGCGTGGTGGCATGAAATAGCGTAGCATGTGGGAATAAGGATCACATGAGGGCTACAGCAGGAAACAAGACTATGGAAGTAGGCAGGGGCCACATGAAATGAACTTAGGTTATTCTGAAAGCTAGAGGACATCTTTGAAGGCTTTAAAGCAGAAGAGAGATATGGTCATATTTGCCTTTTGCAAAAATCCTATTGGCAGTGATTGAGAGGATACACTGGAAGGAAGACAGGCAGACTTGTTCTCTCTGAGCAAACTGCAGCCAGGAGAAGTAAAATAACTAGCTGAAATTTACACAGCCAGCAAGTGCCAGAAGCCAGAGGCCAGAGCCAGCAAGCATGGACTGGATGACATCACCTCTCCTCTACCATAACTGTTTGCAGGGCTGAGATATTCTGTCCCCAGTGCTGTGAGCATCCGTGCTATGCTTTGTTTACTTTCCACTTTTAGCAAATAGTGATTATGTTAATAAAGGGAGGTGTCCCCAAACCCCATTGTCTTGGAGTTGATTTAGCAATAAAAGAGAGGTAATGTTACAGGTCCAACAGAAAGGAAAGATTGCAATTTACAGAAGAAAGAAATTCTCCAAGAGCCAGTCTGGAAGCAAAAAGAAAACATTGAAATCTGAAGTTTCTCAAAGTGTAGAATCAGCTAATGCTGAACTGATTCACTGGAACAACGACCCACCATTTTGGTCTTCAGTACAGTTACCTGCAACCAATACGATGGAATTAGGTTAAGATAGGGGCACCTGAACACTTAGGACCTTGATCTCAGAAGTCTTTAAGTTCCAATCTGCCACCCAATCTCAAGTGGCAATTATGGGGAACAATTAGTCTGTCTTTTACCTTGGTCAATTCTAAAGATTTTGAACTTTTGATTCTGCTGATACCTTTAGATAGACCTCTGAAGGCTACTGTGGAAGAATCTATTTTAAAGTAGCTCTAAGTAACAAAATTCCCAGAGCTGATAATAATCCAGTATATGACCTAGACTTATTGTAGTTTTCAGCCTGTTTAATGATGACTTTAACCACTGCAAAGTTCTGAATAAGGCACAGAATATTATTTAGACATATGTGTTTTCATACTTTTCTTCCCTTTTTTATGTGAATCAACTGTATCACATTTAAAGATTATTTATTATTGTGAGTCAGTGATATTTTTATGTCCCATGATGGCACTTTTTTTCCCCCCAAAAAAATAATGTAAAAATAACTTGTGATAATAATTAAAATAACTTTTAATTATTATTAAAAATAATACTGGTGACTTACTTAGCTAACCCAACATAAGGAACATTGTTAGTGGATCACACGTTTCCCCACACATTCATAAGGCTTTTAAAACACAGCATATATCTAAAGTCCATAGAGGCAATGGGACTTAATTTCCAGAAAAATTAAAGAGTTTCATGGCTAAAAGATGCAACAGGTTAACATATATTTAGTGGTCAATGCCATCAAAAGCAAATGTTAAGGCTAATTGAAATGTAGTTATCTAACTTGACCAGTTGTTAAAAAATGGTTTTCAATTTGCCAGGTGCTGTGTTGCAGCCCATAATCCCAGAAGCTAGAGGGGCTGAGGCAGGAGAATCGCAAGTTCAAAGCTAGCTTCAGCAACTTCGTGAGGGCCTAAGGAACCTAGAAGACAGACCATGTCTCAAAATAAAAAATAAAAAGGACTGGGGTGTTGTTCTATGGGTTCAATCCCCAATACTAAAAAAAAAAAAAAAAAAAAAAAAAATTGGTTTTCAACTTGTAAAATTTGGTCTTTGGGCATAAGATAAGAAAGTTTAAAAGTTCTTCATTGTGATTTCCACAAGCTAGCCATCCATTTTGGACTAAGACCATCTTTCTGGTCAGGGATAATTCTTCTTCCTTCAAGTACAATTGTAAATTTGTTATATTTTGAAATATTTCAGCATAGAAAAACCATATAGAATATATTATTAAGAATAGCTGTTCACCCACAAGCCCAATTTGAGTAAACTAGCTTGGTATCAGTAAAATTCCCTGCCTCGTTCCTGTCTTCACTATGGAGTACGGTCATCAACCCAAGTGATTTCTGCCACATGTCATCCTTTTGAACTGTTACATTCTTCAATGTTCATGTACTTTGGGATGGGGAGGGGAATACTCAAGTTCTTTGTACTATCCTTGAAAACTAATTTTCTTGATTATTTGAAAATAAAATTTTATCAATTACATATACTTAAACAAATTTAAACTGTAACTATGAATACATATATTAGTATTGTTCATTTTTAAGACATGTCTGATACTTCAATTAATTGAACAGAACACCATTGATTATAAAATGTAGTGTGCTTATTTTTAATGAATTATTTTTCATATTTTTATTGATACGTTATAATTATACATTAGTGGGATTCATTGTTATATATTTATACATGCACACATATAAAAATAAGATTTGGTCAGCATCATTCCCCTGTACCTCCCTTTTCTCCCACCTCTCAACATTATTAAAACAATATTTGCCCCTTGTTGGTAGGTGCTTCACTCTAATTGGTAAGACCATTAAGAAGTTTGATTACCTAGAAGATATATGGTTACCTTTCCTCTTTAGCTCACTTCTATTAGTCGACCCCCCCCCTCATTTTTGTTCTTTTGTGTCTTATGTGTGAGCACTTGCAGCAATGAAGTGTTAAACCCTCTTTTTCCCTGTTGTTATGTGTGACCACTGGGAATAATATTTTTTCCAGTGTTTTTATAGTCTCCATGCCTGAAACTTTCTCACAGTATCTTGTATTCAATATTTTTATTTGTACAGAAAGAAGTATATATCCATACTTTATAGACATAAATTTTAAGAAAGTGTACATTCCTTTTATTAAAATCAATAAAAATAAAACATATCCTCTTATAGTCACTCTTTTTAAAATAGTACATTATCTTTTGCATAAGTTATGTTAATATTCCTTTTATTGGAATCATAAACTCATGACCTTTCATAGATTCAAATTGTTCTAATTAACTATATTAACAATAACATTTATTATTTGTTGAAGCTTCCTTTTACAATGGGAAATCATTAAGCAAATTGCTTTGCCCTTTAGCACTGCTTCTGGCATGCTTAAAGACATTCTTGCTTTTTTGGCAAGACATGATGTTTCAAAAACCATCCTGATTTTTTTTTGCCCCAAGACATGGAATCTCATATCCCAGGAGTCCTTCTTTTTTCTTTTTCTATTTTGGTGCTAGGGATTGAAGCCAGGGCTTCCCTCATCCTTAAGCACATGCTATATCACTTGGCTAAGCCCCCACCCTTTTCTCCTTAAAAAAAAAATTATATATATATATTTTTTTAGTTGTTGATGGAACTTTATTATTTATTTATTTATATGCAGTGCTGAGAATCAAACTCAGTACCTCACACATGCTAGGCAAGCGCTTTACCACTGAGTCACAACCCCAGCCCCCCTTTCTCCTTTTCATGGAGAATAATATTGGAGACCAAAAGTTGCTGCTGTTGCTGTAGAATCAAATTCAATAATTATAGATCTAACTTTTAAAAGCTTTTATAACTTTTTAAAAGCCAAAAGAGTATACTGATTTTTCCATTTTAACATATTGTGTTACTATATTCTTCTTTTCTTTTTGTACCTTCATCATTGTCTAGCTAAGAAAAGCCATTCTCTACAAGGAGGAAAATTTTATTCTAACTCCAAAGCAGTTCATTCACCAAAATGACTGCCAGGAAATATTAGCTACTATAAAATGACACGTTTACCTTATTAGTCTATTTAATTAAAACACTACATGACTGGAGCATTCTGAAAATATAAGCAGGAATACTCAGCTCCTCTGGAGCTGAAGTTCATCTCCAAAATCATGAATGTGGTCAGTTTCAATAACTATGCTGTAATTATTTTTCACTCTATTATCTAAGGACCCTGGGACATAAGCATGTAAATTTTAATTTTCTCAAAGATTTTACAGAGAAATCTCAACTCTCATGTAAAGTCTTAATGTACTAATCATTTTGGGTTACTTAATCACTCTAAAAGCTGAATGCTCTGAGTCATTCACTTGTTTCTTTCACAACATTAAAAATGGAACACTTCCATTTTTATAGCCAGCAATCTACTTTCATTGGAATTTCTTGGGTTGTCTCCAACTATGCAGGCCAAGTGACTTATCTGGAGGAATCACAGCCCATTCTGAACTTGTGTGATCTTCATTTCTGTGAAGTGATCAGAGTGGGAGCTCTACTCAAATTGTCAACACATGTTTATTGAGTCCTGTGACACACCTTGCCCAAATATATATCAAAAATAGAAATTTGGCAGTGAAAACATTTGTTTCTTTCCTTTCAACTACCTCCAAAAGCTAGCCTACCTTTTTAGAATCAATGATTCAAAAGAATGAGTTCAGGTCCTCAGTGTTCCATGGAAATTACAGTCCCAGAGAGATGCCCTATGTATGAATTTGGTCTAGGATAAATTGACAGTGGCCTTGATTGTGTTTGTTGTACAGTGGAGGAAAGAAGAGAGGGAGGTGTAAAGAGGAGAGACAAGAAGTGAAAGGACCACAGAATTCCAGACTGCCCTTCCTAGAGTGGTCCAAGGGACCTACGCCTTTGACCATGATGAAATAGACTCATGACACCATCCCAGCATTTGAATGGACATGGGCTGATCAATGGTTTATCTCACTATATTCTATTCCATATCACCCTGGCAGTTACCCTGGAATTGAATACTGCAACTATCTTAGGTAAGTTACTATGTGTTTAAAGTTTTTAGGTAGCAAACAGGAGAATTACTATTTCTGACATTGAAGAAATCATGTTTGATGATCATAAATGAGTTTCAGCAATTAATCCTTGGGTATCTCCTAACTATGATTCTTTCACTGATTCATTTATTTAATATTTATCTATCAAGATCTTTATGTGTACTTAGCAGTAGTTAAGAAAGTTAACAAGAGGAGAATGGATTCTATAGATTGGTGACTGCAAGTATTATATAGTATAACAGACCCATAGTTTGGGAACAAGTTTTGAAAATGACACTGTGAAATTAATGTTAATTGAAAAAAAAAAACATAAAGTGAATAAAATTAGCCACTATAGAAGTTACTCAGTATAGATGATGTGAATGACAATGAGCATTTAAAATGTCAATTGCAGCTGTAACTATAGTTTGTGATTAGGGAAACATAATTTGAGGTTATATTTTAATGCTGTGATTCTATATCAGAAGCGTAAATGTCCAGAGAAAAAATGTTGGAAAAGGAAAGTATTAGCTAGTGTGCTCCAATATTGTCTAGGAGGAAAAAAAGTAATAGACCAATATCTGTTATCTAGATGTAAATATCCCTGGAGAAAAGGCCAATAACATTTGCATCGTGCTTCAATTTGCAAAGTGCTTTCATGTACCTTCTCTCTTTCAACCTTCACAATTGCCCTCCAAATTTAGTATCATTATCATTTCTATTTTATTGAGGAGGAAATGGAGTGAAGGGGGCTAAGTTACTTTTCAAGATCACTGTGCCAGTGAGGGGCAGAGCTAGGAGTTCTATGACTTCAAGGTGAGTGTACTTTCTACTTCCCCCACAGCAGTCTAACATACACCAGTAGAAAACTCACCACACTGATGTTAATGGGGGCAGAAATGTTTTCTTGGCAACACTCAATTTCCTTCATCTAATTCTAGGCTAAGTCAGTTTTTGACCAATATTGTCTCTTGGGAATGGTAAAATAATAATTGCACTCAGGATTGGCTTCAGGGTTCTGTAAACTGTGTAGTCACACCAGGTCTAGTGTTAGGAAGAGCTTCACTTTTGTTCTAATGCTTTGTTGTCACTGTATTGGAATTTTTAATATTTTTTTTGTGTGTTTTTCATACATGTACTTGGGGTAATGATGTCCATCTCATTCCACCATCTATTCTACTTTCATTACCCCTCCTATCCCCCTTCCTCCCCTTTGTCCTATCTAAAGTTCCTTCATTCCTCCCATGCTCCCCCCTCCCCGCATTCCCATTATAGATCAGCATCTACTTATCAGAGAAAACATTTGGCCTTTAGATTTTGGGGATTGGCTTACTTCACTTAGCATAACATTCTCCAACTCCATCCATTTACCTATAAATGCCATGATTTTATTCTCTTTTAATGCTGAGTAATATTCCATTGTGTATATATGCCACAGTTTCTTCATCCATTCATCTACTGAAGGGCATCTAGGTTGGTTCCACAATTTAGCTATTGTGAATTATGCTGCTATAAACATTGATATGGCTGTGTTACTGTAGTGTGCTGTTTTTAAGTCCTTTGGGTATAAACTGAAGAGTGGGATAGCTGGGTCAGATGGTGGTTCCATTTCAAGTTTTGCAAGGAATCTCCATACTGCTTTCCATATTGTTTGTACCAATTTGCAGTCCCACCAACATTGTATGAGTGTGCCTTTTCCCCCACATCCTTGCCAACACTTATTGTCATTTATATTCATTTTAAAAAAAACATTTTATTAGTTGTTTATGGACCTTTATTTATTTCTCTTATATGTGGTACTGAGAATCAAACCCAGTGCCTCATGCATGCTAGGCAAGCATTCTATCACTGAGCCACAACCCCAGCCCTGTTTATATTCTTAATAGTTGCCATTCTGACTGGAGTGAGATGAACTCTTTTAGTTTTGACTTGCATTTCTCTAATTGCTAAAGTTGTTGAACATTTTTTCATATATTTGTCGATTGACTGTATATTATCTTCTGAGAAGTGTCTGTTCAGTTCCTTGGCCCATTTACTAATTGGGTTGTTTGTCTTTTTGGTGTTAAGTTTATTGAGTTCTTTATATAGTGCTCTATCTGATGTGCATGTGGTAAAAATTTGCTCCAATTCTGTAGGCTCGCTCTTCCCCTGTTTGTTTCTTTTTGCTGAGAAGAAGCTTTTTAGATTGAACCCATCCCATTTATTGATTCTTGAGATTTTATTTCTTGCACTATAGGAGTCTTATTTGAAGAAGTCGGGGCCTAATCCAATGTGATGAAGATTTGGGCCTGCTTTTTCTTGTATTAGGCACAAGGTCTCTGGTTTAATTCCTAGTTCCTTGATCCACTTTGAGTTGAGTTTTGTGCATGGTGAGAGATAGGGGCTTAATTTTATTTTGCTGCATATGGATTTCCAGTTTTCCCCCACCACCATTTGTTGAAGAGGCTATCTATTTTCCAATATTTGTTTTTGGTGCCTTTGTCTAGTATGAGTTAACTGTATTTACTTGGGTTTGTCTCTGTGTCCTCTATTCTGTGCCATTGGTCTACAAGTCTATTTTGGTGCCAATACCATGCTGTTTTTGTTTCTATTGATCTATAGTATAAAGTCTGGCATAGTGATGCTACCTGCTTCAGTCTTCTTGCTAAGGATTGCTTTAGCTATTCTGGGTCTCTTACTTTTCCAGATGAGCTTCATGATTGCTTTTTCTATTTCTATGAGGAATGTCATTGGGATTTTGGTTGGGATTAAATATGTATAGTGCTTTTGGTAATATGGTCATTTTTGACAACATTTATTCTGCCTAACCAAGAACAAGGGAGATCTTTCCATTTTGGAATTCTTAATATTTTTTTCAACCAGGGGTCTGGTATTTTCATTGTGCATCAGATTCTACAAATTATATAGCTAGTTCATAGAGCACAAATGATGGTTTACCAGTTCCATGTGGGTCTCTAGGTGAAAAACCAACCTCTTGGGTGTTTGAAGGGCAGGGGAGATTTGGAAATGAGGAAAGGAGAGGAAGTGGAGGGCAATCTTGCTTGCCAAGAAACTCTGTGAAAGACAGAGTGGTAGAGCACACAAGACATGCTCTCAGGAGTAATACCATCTTGCAAACTCCCTCTATTTGGTTCATTCCAGAATATGGGAGACAAAAGAGTTAATGAAGCAGGTATCTATGCTTATCCTTCCATGTCTCCAAGGGAAATATGATTGATCCTTAGACAACAAATGGGAAATGTATCCTCTGACATCCTTTTATGTCAGTGATTGATAACTTTATTTTATGTACTTGGAACAATGGACCATGCTGTACTGGTTTGTCAGGTTGCTTTGTGTAAATGTCAAGAGTGATGATATCTACCTGGGTTCATTGTTGCGATTTTGAGTTTTGGTTGTCATGGCTGGTTGTATAAAAAGATTCACTTAGGAGACCCACCCTTCATAAAGGCCTTAGTTTCTGAGACTCAGCAGGCTTCTTTGTGTAGATATTTCACATATATAATAGGTAGATCTGCAGAGGGAAAATGTTCCTATGAAGTCTTCAAGAGGAAGACCATCAGAATCCTGGACTGAGGTTCTCAGGACTTCTCTTGATGCATGCTTATTTCCTGCTGTTTTTGATCAGCATCTTTTGCTGATCAAAAATTCTTAGCTATCATTACAACCTATCTTTGAGTTTTGTGTATCCTTCTGATGAATTACCAAATAACACAAAATATCACAACTAATTTAAAAATAGTCTGTATGCTATTTTTCTTTTTTTGGTGGTAAGAACCCATGTGTTTTAATGGAACCCACACTAGCTTCATTTAATGATACTAAGGACCAATAATGATAATAATTACAATGAGAAACTCCATTTCTAACCTAGCCTTTTCCTTAAAATTCTCTTCTAAAATCTGAAAGTTATTATTTTCTTTGGAAGATTTTAGATGGTCCAGTTGAATTTGAATAATTTTAAAAGGCTTTGTTAAAAACATAAAACCCTGTAGAGTCCAGATGCCAGTTAGCTGTTTGGAGAGTATCTTTCATTTTGGAGACATGTGCACTTGCTAAAATAGACTTGGAGCAGCTCACAGAGTACATGCCTTTGGGTCCTCTTGGATTGATTACTGTCATTCTTTCTTCTACAACATTCCAGAGGTACTGACTCATAGATTACAAGTGTTTCAAAATTTTACCACATATGTCCCTGCCAATTCTAGCTCAATTTTTGTATCTTTGCAAAAACTTGACCTCTAATGAGGTCTTGGGTTTATTTTATAATACACTTAGGCAAAAATAACCAGAGTTAGATTTCCTTTGTGTAATATTTGTCTGTATACTCAGATCTTATATTATAAAATGTTAAATGCATACTCATAAAATGTCAGAAAAACTATGTTTTTTAAGTCTTCAGAATTCATTACTTTCACTAAATCTTTCTTGGCCCTTGGTTTATAGTGCATGTATGGCTATTTTATAATTTTAAAACCTTTAATTAAAATATTTTATTGATTATTGAAATATCCTCTGCTTTGCAGAATATCTGTATTATAATCAGTTGACTCTAAAACACAAGATTCTGTAAACTAAATAAAATTTGTATATGTTCAGCATCACAACTGAGGTTTGAACTAGAATGTTCTTTACCTCACTTGCTCTTCAAAGCTTCCAAGAACTCAGGCATTGTGAGAGATGATTAACTAGAGAGGTTGAAGTTCATCTTGTCACCCTAAAGCTCAAAAATCTTCAAAAGCCCGAGGAAGAGAGTGGGGAGAAAAAGGCTTCAAAAGTTTTCTGTTCTTTACCAAATCACGTTTAAAGTTCTCTACTGTGGCTTTTAGAATTCTCTGTGGCCTGGCTCCATCTTGCCTATCTGCTCCCATTTCTCATCACTCCTCAGAACTTAGCTCATTGTGTTCAGTGCAAAGCTTAGTAAATGGTGAGAGCTCAGTATGTGCATGCTTCATGATAAATTTTTTAAAGATAAAAAACACCCAGCCGGGCGCTGTGGCACACGCCTGTAATCCCAGCACTTGGGAGGCTGAGGCAGGAGGATCGTGAGTTAAAAGCCAGCCTCCGCAATGGCGAGGCACTTAGCAACTCAGTGAGACCCTGTCTCCAAATAAAATACAAAAAAGGGCTGGGGATGTGGCTCAGTGGTCGAGTGCCCCTGAGTTCAATCCCCAGTACCAAAAAAAAAACAAAAAAAACATTACTGTAGACTATCAATAACATAAAACTTGAGGATATTATACAAAAATTATAACACAATCAGGAAAAGTTGAACCTTGACTAAACATTTGATTTTAAAGGATTATTATTAATTTTTAAATAATGGTGTTGTTTATGTTTAAAAATAATTGTGTATGTAAATATGTGTTTGTATATGTATAAAGTGAAGTCTGGAATTTGCTTCAAGATAATTGTTGGATGACATAATTATGTCATAGATAATTTTTGAAATTGAGGGGAACACGGGAGTTAATTATACCTTTACAATGCCTAATACTTATTAATAAATTAGTACATTTGAAGCATTTCTCTTGATATGGTCCCTCACCACTACCCACAAACTCCAGCCATGCGAAGGGAGTCAATACCACCTTCACATTGGAATCTGGCAACTGAGCATTAGAGTGTAGGTTTATAGATGGGAGAACAGCTGCAAATATATTAGACAAGAATTCTTAAGAGGTGCAGCCATTTTTATTTAAAGTGATTGAATGATGAAGGAAACCCAGCAAGAAAAGGCCTTCAGGGCAGACTGGAACTATTGACTATGTTTGTGTGTATGTATATATATAAAGACATTTATTAAATAAAATTTGGGAAGATTCTCTATGGCAAAGGGGCTGCTAGCACTCAATTTTGACTTTCCAAAATTCAGCAGTGTGTTCCAGAACAGCTCAATTCCTAAGAAAATGAAGTTCAAGTTCTTGGGTGGCTCACTTCTCAAGCCACTGAAATGGCAAGTCCTGGTGGCTTGAGGACTTCATTTCTTCAACCCAAAGCATATGAACATCAAGAGGAGCAGAAGTAATCAAGCATTCAACACAGTGACAAGGTGAAAAACAGTATAATCACAAGAGTGTGGTCAAGTTTCAGCCATGGATATGAACTATGTATAAGACATTAAAAAGAGTCTATAATTGCATCACAGCAACTCAACATGGTCTTAAATTTTCTTAATCCTAAAGGAACAAAACTAATAAGATTATTATTTTTAATAATAATTAAAACATTATAGATAAATAAATAAATAATAAAAAGAAAATGGCCATTTCCCTCTCGTGGAATTGCACAGAAACTGACAGATATCCTTCTGCAGGCTTTCCACTTGGTCTGGTACAAGATTCAGGATGTCAATACCTCAGAAGTTGCAGTACTGGCCCCACCTGTCCTAGTTCTGGGTTGGAGTCATAGATTTTTGTTTTTTTCAGTTCTGCGTTTTCTTCAGTGGTCCTGGGATCCTGCCAGGGCCCCGTTGTCAAATCCTACAGCTTTTCTAGCTACTGCACAGTATTACCATAAGCACCAGCGGCAGGAAAAGCTCAATCGTCCACGGCAAATGTCCACTGATGTCCAAATGCTTGTGTAGCTCAGGCCCGAGATGGCTCCTTTTGGGCCTTTGAGGGTCATGCTGGACTTCTGGCCCTTAGATGGCCTCCCTGGAAGGAAGCAGTTTCAGGATGTGCCTGTGGTAGGGCCCTTCTGGTATTTGACTCCTGGAGGCTCAGAGGGCCTTGTTCACAGCTTCCTGCCTCCTTGCAGAGCTTCTCTGTAACTGCATGCCACTTGGTGCTTTTTTTTTTTTTTTTTTTTTTTTTTTTTTTTTTTGCCACTTGGTGCTTTTGGTCTAACAGGTAGAAGAGTTGGATTCTGTTGAGTTCATGTCCTGGGGAACATGAATGGCAGAAGGGATTTCAGGTGCTCAGGGCATGAGAAGATGACTGTGCCAGGGGAAAGTGGGGTCCTGCTGAAGAAGGACAGGCATGTGCCACAGAGGTTGTCTGTTTCCTTGGTCCGTTAGTCACCACCAGGTTCTGACTCAATCTGTGTATGCTTTGCATTTCATCCTCCTTTTCTGAAATCATATCAGAGAAGGTACCCTGATCACACCCCTCATACTCCTTCTTGGTCCCTTATTTCTGCACACCCCAGCCCACAGGACACACCATGTAAAGAGTTAGACTGGAACATACCAGGTGGACAAGTGCATTCAGGGTCGAAGGCAGCAAGTACAAGGTGATTTCTCACCTTATGATATTGGCTATAGGCATGACTGGCTACAGCCATGGTGTTTCTCTTACATCCTCATGCCTGGTAAAATTCCCAGAAAGGAAATAGATGCAAAAGCACAGGTTTGTGTTGGTACAGAGACTTAGGTTCCTGCCAGACACCTGTCACATATTGATCTGGCATTGTCAACATGGTGGTATGTGCCAATGAGACGTGTTCTGTTCTGGCTGAATCATGGTGGTGCTGTGTTACTAAGGAATCCAAGCAGGATAGGGGAGCCTTGTGGCTACTTGGCCAGGGATATGGCTGCTAGGTCCATGGGGGAGGGCAGTGCTTTGGCTTGTGGTGGTCCCCATGGCTCAGGCTGGGCTCATAGAGGTGCCTGAGGAGAAGCGTCCACAGTGACTGGAGGACCAGTGAGGAGGGCTGGTAGCCAGAGAGCATGGGAAAACTTCCCAAAGTGAGGCCTCCAACCCCTACCAGCCACCCTCCCTCTGCTGCCCAGACTGGCCTGGCAAGGGATTGAGTACAACACCTCCAAGTGTTCTACTTTGATTTACATTTGGAGATTTTCAGTTTAAAAGTTTCAAAATTTTAGCAAAAATGAAATATTAAGAACAAAAACTGTGAGTAAGAAGAGGCTGAAGTTATTATCAAGTCAATGTTACCTGGCAGAGTATGGGGTGTTGGACTTAAGATTTCTTGACTCTAGGGATTTTCACAGCTTATTTGACTCTAGGAGCTCCTGCTTCTTTTTTCTTGGTAATTCTTATTCTTACCCATATCTTTTTTTTTTTTCCTTTAGTTGTAGATGAACACAATACATTTGCTTTATTTATTTTTACATGGTGCTGAGAATTGAGCCCAGAACCTCATACGTGCTGGTCGAGCGCTCTACCACTGAGCCACAACCCCAGCCCATCCTGCCCATATCTTTTGTAGTCCTTTTTCCTATTTCTCTCCAAATTTATGTGATGGAATGGAGCTGACCTGATAAATCAGTGAAATAGTTGGATACTTAAGAGAGGTCAGAAAGCCCATCTTACCAAGAAATATCTTTCCTTTGCTCTATCTCCCATGCATGAAGTTTTCTGAACTAATGCAATTAGCATCAGTTAATGGGCTGCCCTCAATAAAAAATCACACATACAGTCACACCTGGTTTAACTTGCTTTCCCACTTTGGGATGCAAATATAGCCTTTTTTCATTTGGTAGTTGGTTGCTGGAATACCTACCTTCATCCTCGACTTCCAGGCAGACTAACAACATCTCCTTAAGGACTCCTTCCACCTCCCAGTGTCTGAATCCTCCAAATTATTAAGTACTAAGCCCTTTACACAGCTATTTCTGAGTCAGAAAGAGGGAATGAGAGCATTCATCCCTCTCCCCACTCCATCCTCTGCCTCACTGCTTCTTGTATCCTCTCAGAGTCCCTGTCACTCAAGGCTAGCCTATCAGAGTCTGGCAGAAAATGTTTTTTCCACCACTTTGGGCATGATCCCATTGGTCCAGATTTTTGCCTAAGCTTCAGATGTTCCCCACATTGGATGCTAACAACTCTTCCTAATGAAGACTCTTGTACTCAATCTTTGCTCTCCAAAGCCCATTCACTGTGCTGAGGTGAGAAGATCTAAAGATAGCAACACATGCTGAGTCAGATATTTTTCATAGAATCCCTGAATGCTGTGCTTCCCCAAAGTTCTACCTACCTCTATAAATGGAAAGGGATTTGGGAGGAAGGGGCAGCTCTGTGAAATCAAAGAAAGAGATCCACTTAAACTGAATTCAGGATCAAGATGTCCTATCTATTACTGGTGCAAACAGTCAGCAACTGAATTGATAGTCACAGGATAAAGATCTGTGCCAGTGAAGATGTTGTCTCTCTATATACAGAGGTTTTCTGCCACCTTAATTCAGGAAAACAAAAACAAAACTCAGTCTTTTCATAGGTAAAAAGTTTGTCCACATTATCCTACCTTGGTAATAGGTTTATAGGGGATTTTTATTTCACTTATCTGTATTTCTAACTTTTTTTTGAATGGCATGTATTCATTACATAATAAAAGCAGTATAAAATAAATTTGAAACAAATGCACACAAAAGTCATTAGTTCTGATCCCCTGAGCAGACCCAATGAGGTACCAAGGTGGGGGTTCCATGTGAAAATGTTTATAAAAAATGGCAGGAAGACAAAAAAGCAAATGTCATGTGTGTCATTAGCATGTCTTTCCTAAGCCTTTCTCCTGCTTTTCAATAATTCTAAAGGAAAAGTGTTACTGCTAAAGACTACAGTAGAGATAATGGAAGTTTGTGGAGCATTCAAATCAGTTAAATTTGGCAAGTATTTCATTTCTTTTTCAATGTGCAAGTCACGGTGGAAGGTGTAAAACAAATGAGTAAGACACAGTTCCTGCCCTCAGAAAGCAGATAGCTTACTAGATGATGTGGGAATATTAAATGGTGTAGATCTTAGCCCCTGTGTTAAGGGCTTGGTGCCCAGCCTGTGGTGCTATGGGGAGGCTGTGGGACCTTTAGAGTTGGGCCTGGAGTAAGATGGGTAGGTCATTAGGAGTGTGCTCTTAGAATAGAGATTAGGACCCTCTGCCCTTCCCTTCTCTCCTGCTTCCCAGTTGCCATGGGTCAAGCAGTTGGTGCTCAGCAGTAGGGCCAAGCAACCATGGACTGAAACCTCTAACTGTGAATCAAAATAAACCTTTCCTCCTTTTAAGTTGATTAATTCACTCATTTTGTCTTAGCCATAAAAAAGTGACTAATATAGGACTGTATACAAAGGACAATAATATGAGAAAGATTGGGACAAACAGTTTATAGAGGGGGCTGTTGTTTTAGGACGATCACAACTATATATGTATGCAGGATTGGCTGGAGGTGAGGAGCATGAGGAAAGATGTAGGAATCTTTTAATTGGATATTCAGGAATTTCAGAGGTGGATATCGTTGGGTCAAATACAGACAAATGACTTCAATGCCATTTGTAGATCAGATTGGTAAGTTTGAAATTGAAGACTGAAAAACAAAACAAAACAAAAACAAAAACAAAAAAAACCCCCAAACCTGTGTTTACATGATGTTTGGTCTATTTTGGATGATAGCTTCCAGGGGGTTGGGAGTATAGCTCAGGGATAGAGTAGGTGCTTAGCATAGGCAAGGCTTAGGTTCAGTCCCCAGCTCCACCACCAAAACAAAGAAAGAAACTGTAGTTCCCTTTGAAATATTTAAGGCAATTTTGATGTAAAACTTTGTGGAATGATCATTCCAATAGAATTTGGATTTTTCTTACCTTAACCGTGTCCTTGACAGTCTGTTTTTCTCATTACAGTAGTGAGCCATATTGAAAACCTTGAAACCTTCTACAGATCCATTACTGTAGTTTTCTTAGGTAGGTCGTAGAAGGAAGATAAGAGAATTCCAGAAATATAGTGTACTGTTGAGCTGACTGAATATAAATGCTATAAATATATAGAAAGCAAAATTGCTTGTTGATGGTGAAGAGAATACAAATCCAACTACTAATGGTGCTGAAATTCATATTCTGGAGAGAAACCTGGATCGCTCTTACCCAAAACAAAAATAAAATAAAGAAGAAAAATTGACAACCTTCTCCAGCAGTTTTACACATAGAATCTCCTTTTAGTCAAATTTTCAGGTTTTATTTTTTTAACATAGGCTCTCAAATGTCTTTTTTTTTTTAAATGAATTCTTTTATGTTTAAGCCTACTTTTTTTTTTTTTTTTTTTTTTTTTAAAATTGATCCCATAGACTAGGAGGGAGAGTGGAGGCCCAGGATTTGTTATTAAGTGGATCAGGAAACTGGTCCCTCTTTGTTCTTTACTTAATAGCTAAGGTTTGTGATTCAACCAGACAACAATAAAATGATGATAAAAAAAAAAAAAAAAAAACCCACACAATACTCCAACAAATTAAACATAAACACTAACTGACCCTTCTCCACAGTGCTACTTAGATTGTTCCTAGTTAATATCTACCAAGAGCTATAATGTTTAAAATGCTGTCTTAGGGACAAAAAGCAATTTAGCCTGAGTTATTGGGCACAAAGACATTTCAGAATACTCTGAGCAAAGGTTGCCAGAAGCAAAAAGATGACTTTTACTCCCACTGCAGAGGTATCACCTCCTTAGTTGAGGCATTTGGTGCCCAGGGCTCCCAAGAACAGATGTACAGAGGCTACCACATTTCAGCAATAAGGAAAAGCAAGTCCTTCTAGCACAGTGAGTTTGGGTGGGGGAAAATACAGTTCCTTGACTTTGGGGCAGGGAACAATAGTGGAAGGTATTGTTCAGAGTAGAAGGTAACACACCCCTCAGAGTGCCTGCCAAAGAAAAGTGGCCCCTGTTTCCCTCCTGACAAGGGGAGAGAGTACCTGTCTGTCAGTTAATCTTTAGAGCCTATGGGGCAATGTCTGACTCCCATGGTGGCTATGCATAGGAAAGCTCAGACAGAAGGTAACAGAACACAGCCCAGCTGTTTGGAGTGACAAAGCCTCAGATGATGAGAAGGGACTTTGATGGCAAAGGCAGAAGCTGATTGTCTTTCAGTGTATTGTTTCTCACTAGAAACCCCAGACATCACAGACAAACAAATTTCAAACAGAAAACTTTTGTAAAAAACAAACAAAAAGATGCGTTTTTCCTAAATCCCACCCTTTGAAGTTTAACTAAGAGGGATGTGGTTCCTGATTAACTTAGGATCAAAAGCTGTCTTGAAGTCACAAACTGGGAGCCAGTCTAAACTGACTTTGAAAGAAAACCTGGTGCTTGGATGTTTAACATGAATGAGAACACTGAAAAGAAAGCAAAACACTGTTTTTTCAATGCTCCTTTGAGTCATTATTTTAACTTTTTTTTTTTTTTTTAGAAATATGGATCTACACATTATAATAGCTGCTTCCTTGTTTGAGTTTACATAATGACATGAGCACAAGGTCTCTGCCAACCCCTAGACCTGTTGACATTGAGATGGTGTATAAATTCGTAAGCCCCTACTAGGTACCAAAGCTGGCTGTCCCCAGCACTGAGGAGAGGAGATTAAAAGACAAAGTGCTGAAGGCACACAAAGGAAGAATGGATTAATTTGGGGTGGAAAAATTTAGCAAGATTCTACAGATTTGAGATGGACATTGAAATGTGAATAGGATTTCAGCAGGCAGAGGAAACAAACACAGAAATTCCTTTAGGCTCTGGACAGAAGCTTTGCCTTGTAATTTCCAGGGATTCTTGGAGGAGAGAGAAGGGTAGTCACCCCAGAGTAATGGGGAGTGGAGACTCCGTACTTAAAACACCCTTCCTGATATCCCAAGCCTTTGGGAGGAAATAAAGAGGAATTCCAACTCTGTTAGGGACCTCTGTGCTTGGAGCAAGCCTGGGATAAAGGCCTGGTGGAGATGAGTGAGGGAAAGAAGGAAGCAGTACACTCTGCAGACCCACAAGGATCTGAATCCTGCATCCTTTCCTTCGGGAGACCCTGCCTCTTTTCTCTCCTTGGGTTCCATAAGACACAGTAGTCTTGACTAATTTTTTTTTTTTTTTTTTAAACTTGCTTGAGTTGGGGATCTGTCACTCCAGCCAAAAGAATCCTGACCAATCCAGTACCATCATTTTCTCTCACTGGTGAATGATTAAATCTAAATCATGATGCCTCTTTATTTCTTTTTATCCTTCTGATCACATTTCAAACATACTAAGCTGGCTAGAGAATCACAATGGTTACTCATTGTCCTGAGCAATGGGAATGCATACGACAAAAAACCCCAGCGTGGGCAGGGTAGGCGGTAGGCAGGAAGCTCTGAGCTTTGGGCTTCATGTGGAGGCAGGGATGCTTTCTTGAAAAAATGTGCTTAGGTAGGAGTCCATAATTTGGGACCTGTCCTAGGACTCTAGCAAAAAATATTTAGTTGAATTAAGAACTGTCCTAAACTGCTTCTAGTAGCTTCCACAACACACACACACACACACACACACACACACACACACACACTTGTTCCTTCCCACTCAGAGTCTTCAACAAAAGGCTGTGTCTCAAGTACACTTGAGACAAAGGTCTATTCACCAATTTCCTGGGAAAGGCAGCAATCTAGGCATTGGCATAAGTAAAGAAAATAATTGTTCGTGTGAATTTCTAACATTTCAAGTCCGTGTTGCCATGTAGACAACCTTGTTGGCATCCCTTAGTTCACCAGTGTGAAGAAAAACATGTTGTTATTGAAGGCAAGAAGGAAATAAAATAAAGAAAATAAAGAGGGGAGAGGCAGCTCAACAGTAACACAGGTTTACTGGGGACAAACCTGCAGAGGGGCTTAGCGGAGACTGAGACCTGCCTTCCACTTACAGCCTGGGGTAGATGTAGAGGAGGGGGGCGGGGTTGTGGTTAGGCTGTTGCTAGGGAGTTGTCAGGGAAGGGTCCTTGTAGTGTCACCTTCATAAGGAACCAGGTGTTTTCAGGATTTCAGTCCCAGAAAACAATTTCCTTTCTTATGATGATGGAGTGTTTGGGGTTTCTTTACTTGACGATGGGGAATTTATGGGGTCTTGGGTAAGCTGAATAAGAGTTAGGTTACTCTTGTTCTAAGAGGGAGAACATGTTTCAAAATGGCATTCCCTATGTCAAGTTCTACCTAACAGTTATGCTTTTATCTCTTAGCTGTTGTATATTTCAACATGTCATTTTCAATTTGAGTCCACTAGTTTATAGTAGTGAATTTTAAAATATTCTCGAACGATCACAATGATTTTCTCTTATTTAGTCTGTCAGCTTTCTTTATTTATTAAGCCAACACTCTTGTTTCTTATTCCTTGGTTCTTATATTTCTCAAAACCTTGGCTATTTGTCTGCTTTTATGTTCTGCCTTCTCCTCTTCCCTCAGCATACTTTTATATGGAACTCACAATGCAAAAATACAACTCCAAAAGATGCTGTATAGAACCAGCCTAGGATTGGACTCTTCTTTTCCTCAAGGCTCCTTTTCACTATTCACCATGGCAGGAAACTCAATTTTGTCATTGAGCAAAAATAGAATCATTCTTACTCAACATATGCTTTTCAAAACACACATCTTGAGGGGTAAATATTGGACAGTCTTTCAGTATATTTCAATCCTATGATACTTTTAGTAAAACCAATGATGATATATGGAAATACTTTCTACTATCATGAAATAAAAAGTAGCATTATGGCTCTAGTTGCCCTAAAAATAGCATTAAAGTTGTCATTGCCAAGGAACTGAACAGATACTTCACAGAAGAAGAAATATAGTTGCTCAACAAATATATGAAAAAATGTTCAACATCGTTAGCAATTAGAGAAATACAAATCAAAACTACTCTTAGATTTCATCTCATTCCAGTCAGAATGGCAATTATCAAGAATGCAAACAACAATAAATGTTGGTGAGGATGTGGGGGAAAAGGTACACTCATACATTGCTGGTGGGAAGAATGCAAATTGGTGCAACCATTATGGAAAGTGGTATGGAGATTCCTCAGACAATTTGGAATGGAAACACCATTTGACCCAGCTATCTCACTCCTCAGTTTATACTCAAAGGACTTAAAATCAGTATTTTTCAGTGATGCAGCCACATCATTGTTTATAGCAGCTCAACTCAAAATAGCTAAGCTATGGAATCAACCTAAGTGCCCTTCAACAGATGAATGGATAAAGAAAATGTGGTATATATACACAGTGGAATATTATAGAGCCTTAAAGAAGAATGAAATATGGCATTTGCCAGTAAGTGGATGGAACTGGAGAATATCATGCTAAGTGAAATAAGCCAACCTCAAAAACCAAACGCTGAATGTTTTCTCTGATATGTGGATGCTAATTCACAATAAGGGTGAGGGCGTGGTAGGGAAGAACAGAGTTACTTTAGATTAGGTAGAGGGGAGTGGAAAGAGGGGAGGGGGTTTTGGGGCTAGGAAGGATAATAGAATAAATCAGATTTATTACCCTATGTACATATATAACTATACGACCAGTGAGATTTACATGATGTACAACCAGAAGAATGAGAAATCATACTCCATCTATATATATGATGTATCAAAGTGCATACTCTGTCATGTAAACTAACTAGAACAAATAAAAAATTAATTTTTTAAAAAAGTAAAAAAGTTCTAATTGCTATTAAATTTAATTAGATATTCTTCATTGCAGTACAGATTCCTCATAATTAATCTAATAGCTCTTTACTTGGTATCTATGTATAAATTGTTGTCCATCACAATTGCAAATATTCACATGCTAAAAATGCAAATTGTTTAAAAAATGCAGTCATTTGTAAAATCAGCACAGTAACTTAGAAATAATCGAAATTGATCTCATACGTGTAACATCAAAAGCTACTAAAGCATTGACACATTTCTGATCAAGATTTAATGCAGTGGCAGTGGCACAAGCCTGTAATATCAGCAGCTCAGGAGGCTGAGGCAGGAGGATCACGAGTTCAAAGCCAGCCTCAGCAAAAATGAGGAACTACGCAACTCAGTGAGACCCTGTCTCTAAAAAAATAGGCTAGAGATGTGGCTCAGTGGTCGAGTGCCCCTGAGTTCAATCCTTGTTGAAAAAAAAAAAAAAAAAAAAAAAAAGATTTAGTGCAGAACAGGGCTGGCTGCTTCTTCATATCATTCTGAAGCACCAGGCATCTGTTCAGAATCCAGCTCTGCATTCTGGATCCGTGTCAGTTATTTGTCACTGATAGGGGTGTAAGTCTCCTCACCATGAATCCAGGATGCTTGACATGTCCACCACATTCAAGAGAGCATTGGCAGATATCACAGCTTGGAAAAAAAGCTAAAGACTTGGATACAATTTTCAACCCAAGAAAACTTGTTATTTATGAAACATTTCAGGTTCTTAGATTATTATTTTTCACTAGAGTACACTGAAGAACTTTTATCTTGTTTGAGTTTACTCAACCCTTTTTTAAGTTAAGAGAATACCTATTTCTATGATATGTAGGGTCATCGAGGACATGCACTGAAGGCTTTCAAGGAAAAAAAAGTAAAAATTATGAGCTGAGGATATCAAGGAATAAACATTAATTAAATACTTTTTTCTTTTTCTTTCTTTTTTTTTTTTTTTTTTTTTTTTTTTTTTTACAACACACAGGCTACAAACAGTGACTCTAAGTCCAAATGAGAAAAGGGACTCCTCATTCAGACAGCTTTACCAGTAAGTTCAGTAAATAGGAAAAACATTTTTACTGACATTTATAGATAGCAGAGTGCATAGGTTGATTGTATTTTCTGGGCATGGAGATGGTCTGGACAGAGCTGTATACAACTGCTTTTCCTCAATCCTTATTTTTAGTTAAGATTTTTTTTTTCTAGTGTTGGGGACTGAAGCCAGGGCCTTACACATGCAAGGCAAGTGCTATACCACTGAGCTATATTCTCAGCCCGTGTATGTTATCTTGACCGTAGTTCTGACTATGACTCTAATAAAGATCAGAATCATGACCTTGACCCGCTGAGCTAGAGCTTTGCTATCCAATAAGGTAGCCAGTAAGTAGATGTGGTTATTAACACTTCAATTAAATAAAATTAAAACATCAGCTCCCAATAGCCTCATTTCAAGTGTTCCATGGTCATATATGCTTAGCGCTAAGTGGCTACCATATGGGACATACAGAAAGATTTTCATTATCACTGAAAGTTCTATGGACTGTACTGGCCACATCCTTGGTATTCAAAGTTTGTGAATCAGCAGCATTAGCATCACCTGGGAACTTGTAATAAATGCAGAACCTCAGCTTCCCCTAGGCCTATTGAGTCACAGTCCATTTTTTTTTTATGAACATCTCAGGTGATTTGTGTGCCATTCACATTTAAGAAGCACTGAACTAGATAATCAAGGAAATACACCCTGAGGGTTAAAGAAGGAAAGAACTGCATCCTGTACATCCAGGTTGGACTCAACAGTCACTTCCTGCAGGAATATATTTTTTTACTGTGGCCTCTTAAAACAAGAAAAACATCAGACTACTTATCTCCAGTTGTAACTTAACAACCAGTGTCTATACTTGAGGTTGACCCGTGTTTCCTCCTCTTAACTCCCTCATAAAAATAGCTAAACATATAGTAAGCCCTTACTCTGAGCTACTCATTGTCCTAGGGGCTTCATATGTTTTGATTCATTAAGTCTCACAAGCCTAGAATTGCCTTCTATTAACACTATTTTACAATTGAGGATTCTGAGATACAGAGAATGGAAGTAAGCTAAGGTCACAATGGCCAAGCTAAAGGTCCAACTCAGCCATAACTGGGCTTTGGAGAGGCCAGCAAGGAGGATCTCTCTACAACACTGGCCGTTCCTGGGAAACTGCAACTTGGGCAGTGTGTGTGTTGGGGGGGTGTCTTACCAGGTTCTTTGACCTCTGAAGCAAATGCACAGTCGACAGTGTTGACAGGATTCCTTGAGTGTCCTGTACAGCCTGTGGTTCCACTTAGGTCCCTAAGAGGCTCCATAGTTTGGATTTATTGGCCTACTTTGAGGGGATGACAAGGCAGAGCACCTCATATCCTTCCTATTTTGTTTCCTTGAACTCATCCTATTGCTCAACTCTCTTTCCCCAAGCCCCAGGAAAAACCCAAGAAAGAAAAAGAGTTGCCAATTAAATTCATGCCAAGATCCTAATGCAACCTGTCCACCAGGGGAATACAGGCCCCGCCTAGAACAGCAACAAAAGAATCATCTGTTTCCTGCCCAACCTAAGTGGCGAGTCATCACTTTCTCTGCCCCAACTGAGGCGTGGCTCCTCCAATTTCTAGCAAAATGCTTCCGCTCCAAAATTTTCAGGCCAGTCTATTGAGGCTGGAGAGCCAGCTATTTCAGAGTCTCCTTCGAATCTCATGAATTAAAAATGACTGCACTAAAGCCCCAAAGTGCCCACTAACAGTCTTGAAATTAACTCTGCTAGCTTTTGGCAGACACCAAACTACCCACATGCATTAAGCCCAACGTGGAGGATGGGGGCGTGCCAGGGCTTTGCCTCTCAAATGACTGAGAGGCATGTGCGTGAAGCCAGCTGTGGTCAGCATCAGTCTTGCTTGTTTATTCAACACGCAAGTATGGGGTATACAAGTATGTGACATACTGCTCAGAACCAACAGGAAACATCACTAAAGGCAACTTTTAGCTCTTCGTCTCCTGTATAATACTTGTTTTAATTAGTATATGTTAAATTCTGGAATGGCTGAATTGTGTCTCTGTATCCTCATGGGTGTCTGGCAGAGGGCTGTGCATGCAGTAGGTGCTCATTAGATGTTTATTAAGAGAAGAAATAAAAAATGAATGGGAATTCCAATTATTACTATTATTACTCAGTAGCTAGAAAGAGTTTCATGATACTTGGTAGCTCTATAGGCTTCTCCAAAATTTTTTAAATATATAAAATTTCAGATAACGAGTGCTTATGTTAGTCCTATTTAATAACTGGGAAGGCCAAACTTGAATGAGGTTATGATTTGGCTACTGCTCAATCTGGCAGGATAAATTCAGCCTTCCTTATTTGCACTTTGAAACTTTATTGTCTAGCAAGCACAGAGATCTAAGAGGAAAGAGTGTGTTTATAAGCAGTCACTTGTGTCAGCTGATATAAATCCATCAGAGGGTGACCTGAGATCAGAAAGATGTATTCGCTGCAGGACTATAGGCTTTTTCAGAGGGCAGATGCAAAGCCCCAGGGCCTCTGGGGTCTACACAGACTGTTATCATTATAATGAGAAACCTGGAAAGGAAGGAGAACTGGGGAATGGGGGTCGAATCAACAAATAGAAATAAGATGCCCCTTTGGGATGGGCTCATGCCAGAGATGGTCTCTCTAGCATTTATCTCTGTCAGGACAAAGCTCCAGATAGTACCAGACGAGAACACTTATCTTAGGTATTTGCCAACACCTTCAAGCTCATGGCAACTGAGAGGAAATATTTCAGGGAGAATATGATTACATCATGCTCACTTTTGCTCTCCTAGCTCAGAGTCGTGCCACCCGCTTCACTGTTACCCGGCATGCTAAGAACACCCACGTTTAGCTTTTCTCTTCAAGCCAGTGAGATGGAATAAATGGATTATTTTGTATCTACACAGGACTCCCATCCTTAGATATCCTCATTAAAGAACCAGCATTTTTGAGAGTCACTCCATTTGCTGGTTCATTATGCACTGAAAGACTTCTCAAAAACCTCCTGGAGAAGGCCATTTGCTCCACAGTCTTGAGCCCTGGTGCCATCATCACGTGGCAAATGAAGGTCCTGTGAATGAAATGCATGACGAAGATGAAAGAGAAGTAACTTATCCTCTCAAAGAGAAGCCAGGTTTTTGCATAGTGGCTTAAGGGTGACTTGGAACTTTTGAAAGTCTTTGTTGAAGTAGTAAGAATTTTAATGAAGATGATCATAATAGTAGCAACCACTATATATAGTACTTTACTTTTTCAAAATCCTGAGATATTATAGTATTCTCCTCCTTTAACCCCAGAAAGAATCAGTTCTCTCCTCTAGGTTCTTATCAAGAGTTTCTCTCTAGTTGGGATGAAGGAGACACAGCATTGAATTTAAACAAAAAGTTCTGAGTTTGAATCTGATGTATTACTTGCTAGTGGAGGGGGACTAAAATATTTACACAAAATATTTTATCCTCTGACCTTTGATTTACTTATCTGCAAAATAAAGAAAATCATTAAACTTACCTCACAGATTCATTATAAGGATTATATGAGATCTCAAGCAAGAAGTTAGGCTCTCAATCAACACTTGATAAGAGAATGAATTATACCATATCATACTGAATCGGTCACGTGCCTCAACTGGAATGCCAACTTCATGCCAGTGATGCAACAGATACCATCTTTGGATCACTGACCCCCACCCAGCAAGTGCCCAGCCCTTCATGGGTGCTAAATAAATGTTGTTGAACTAACGAATGAATGAGCACTATAATTCATGGCACTATCAGGGCACCTAGGCAACACAGCTCAGAGCTCTACTGAACTGGAGAGAGCTGATCTGCCAGGTGTTGGAGTAGCCAGTAAAGATAATATGCAATTGTATGAGTGAGAGGTTACACTGGAGAAAGCACTGGAGCTCCTGATTCCATGCCCCCTCTACCATGGAAAGGCACAGTGAGGGTCAACTGCATAGTATAGATACAATGCACAGTGGGGGCAGTCCACTGCTGAAGGACCCCAAGCAAAATGCTCCTGCAGTTTTATGGACCTGGGAGCAAGAGATCAAGGGTGGGGACAGGAAGTATGGGAGAAGGACTAGGAGTGGAAAAGTACTACAGTCTAAGTCAGAGTGGACATAAAATTTCCCCTCTGTTCCCATATAAGGAGATCTGGGCAGAGTTGCCTGAGGAAAGCCTTTGATGAAGATTCCCTTTAAATCGAGGTGCTTAGACTAGGAATACAGACATGTGTAAGAGCAAGGCCAAGTCCTTCAGTGCAGCTCCCTCCAGAGACTGCAATGCACTGGCTGTGCAACAGGTCTAGGGTTGGGGAGGACAGTTCTACCCAGTGAAGCCTGCCAGTAAAGCCTTTGTAATTGTATATGGCAGGGCGCGGGCGTGAGGAATACACAGGGATCACACATAAATGTTTGGCCAGTAACCAGACTCCTTATCCAGTATGTTGCATCTGATAGATAAAATAGCTAGAGACTTTAAATGGCTTGTTAACTTTACTTGGTTTGGTGGCTACAGAGCTGGGATCAGAACAAAGTTCTTTGGGCTCTAATTGGATTATTTCATATTGGACCAGAGTAGATATATGAAGAGTTGTCGCCTCTGATCTAATGGGAAGTTTCTCTTCTGCTTCAGAAAGTGGGCCAACCCTGGCCAGCCTTTAAAATGAACCATCAACTTCCAAAGCCTGTTCTGTTGGGAGCATTTTGAGCCTGTCACTTCTGCCCCTGATGTTCAATCTGTGACTATACTACAATACTTACAAAAGGGACTTTGCCGATATGATTAAGGTGATGAGCCAATTGACATTAAAATGAAAAGATATTCTGGATTAACTGGATGGGCCCAGTGTAATCCCAAGAGCTTTTAACATAGGAGGGAAGCAGAAGTCATTCCAAGAGATGTGGCAGAGGGTAAGTGAGAGGGATTTGGAGCATGAGAAGGATTTGCTGTACTGTTGTTGGCTTTGTAAATGGACAGGACCATGAACCAATGAAGTGGGGGCCTCTAGAAGCTGGGAATGGCCCTTGGTCAACAGAAAGCATAGACATAGGAACATGATTCCTACAACTACATAAGAAGGAACTAAATTCTGCCAACAACTTGAATGGAATTGAAAGTAAACTCTCCCCCAGAATCTGACTCTTTTGATTTTAGCTTTATGAAACCCTAAGCAGAATACTCAAGTAAACCCACCTGAACATATGACCTAAGGAAGCTGTAAGTTAATAAGTGGGTGTTGTTCCAGGTCGCTGAATTTGTGGTCATTTGTTATAGCAGCAATAAGAAACAAATACAGAGGTTCAAAAGCACAGCACAAAGATTCATCCTGTCAACTTCCCTTACATCCCCTCATGACTACTCTAAAACTGGCAACCACTCCATCAGCCAGCTGGTCCTTTTCTTAGTCAACTGGTACCAAAACAGTACCTGGTAGAAAATGCCATTGCTAAACCCAGTCCAAACATTTCTAACTGCAGCTCAAAGTTCATTTTGAGCTTCTGGGTTAGAAAGGCACTGGGCCTGTTTCTGTGATGTCAGAATTTTTAGTGATGGTATCTTTATCCTTTCTGTCTATGAGATAGCCAGTGGGAAATCTTTAGGTCAAAGAACTAGGGTTGCCAGGTAAAATACAGGATCTCCAGATAAATTTCCCTAAATACTACATGGGACATACTTACACTAAAAATGTTATTATTATTTTTTTTTTAATGTCTGGAAACCCTGCAAGGAATAGACATTAAACAATTGAGTTTTCCAGGGTATGAAAAACTAACCAGGAAAGTAGTAAGTGGTGACCTAAATTTGACTTAGCCTCCTCTTTCTGGGACAAGTGCCCTTTTGTTGCTGCCACAACCAAACCTGATATCAGGAAAGGATTTTATGTCAGATACTTATACTTCAGTAGGAATTTTTACCGGCAGGGTTATGTGTGTCATTAAATCCAGATTCCAATGTGGGATGAAATAGTTTGCATACTGTTAAAATAAGGCTGGTATCACTGAGCAGGTGGGTGTTAAGGCCTTTATTCTGACTCCCCTCCCACCTCAGGACATTATAGAGTAGAATATTCCTGAAGATCCCTGAAAGCCCCAAATATTAAAAGCTTGGCCTGTGGTGCTATTGGGAGGTGGTAGAACATTTAGGACATTGGCCTAGTAGAAGGAAGTTGGTTCCTTGGAGTTGTGTTCTCAAAGGGGATATTGGGACCCTAGCCCCTTCTTCTCTCTCTTTTTGCTTCCTGGCCTCCCTGAGGTGAATAGTTTTCCTCTGTCATAAGCTCCAGCCCTCAGGTACTGTGCTGCCCCAAGTCCAGAGCAATGGGGCCAAGTGACTGAAAATTGAAATCTCTAAAACAGTGAGCCAAAATAAACCTTCTTTTTTCAAAATTGCTTATCTCATGTATTTTGTCACAGTAACAGAAAGCTGAGTAACACATAAGGGGATAGGGGGGAAATACAGACTTTTAGAGTTAGATCTGTTTTTCTTTTTTTTTTTTTTTTTTTTTTTTTTTTGTGGTACCGGGGATTGAACTCAGGGGCACTTGACCACTGGGCCACATCCCCAGCCCCCTTTTTTTTTTTTGTATTTTTATTTAGAGACAGGGTCTCACTGAGTTACTAAGTGCCTCACCATTGCTGAGGCTGGCTTTGAACTCGAGATCCTCCTGCCTCAGCCTCCCAAAGTGCTGGGATTACAGGCGTGCGCCACCACGTCCGGCAGATCTGTTTTTAAATCCTGGTTTTGCCACTCTGTGCTTTGTAACTTGGAATAAATTAATATTTCTCAGCACATTTCTTTTGGTTCACAGTACATTTATCTTCAGGATTATTTTAAGCCTTGAAACAAATCTATAAATGACTCATAGTAGGTGCTTGGTAGACATTTATATTTTTCTTCTGGAGCTCAGAGCTAGTAGCTATATAATTATTCTGTGCAGAGGCAAAGGTAACCACGTGTAAGGTCACTTGCATGCATCTATCTAAAATGCTGATCTGTAGGGTTAAAGAAGAAAAGATTGTATGCAGAATTGTTCAGGAGGAATAGCTCTGCCCTAATAACATGTCTATGGAAACCATTTAATGGACACTATAATAGGCAGAAAACAGTCATGAAAAACATCATATGCCAAGGGTGGTTTCAGATGCTTCACATCTGTCAGCCCATTGAACACTCACAACAACCCTACAAGAAGGCATTATTTTTGTCATTTCCATCCTCATTTCAGATAAGCCAATGGAGGCCCTGCATGGTCAAGTAACTTCTTCTATTTCACTCAGTTAGTATGCAGCAGAACAGATTTTTGACCCAGGTAATTTGGGCCCATCTTTCAGTGCAACCAGCAGCTAGTAAGTGGAGGAGCCATCTCGAAGAATAGAGATTAACATGGTATGTAGGTATTCCAAACTTCCTGAATCTTAATAGCATTACGTTTATTATCATTAAATTGTGCACATTTCATCCTAGAGAGGGCAAACTTCATAGGACTGACACAACTTGGTATGTCATATGTCAGGACATCATTTGTTCTATAATGTTCGCTTAGGATCTGAGAGAAGTTTGGTCCAAAGGGCAGCCTTTCTGGCCTCTCTCAGAAGTACTCTTTAGCATGAAGGGTGATCACCCCTGAAACAGGATCCCAGTATGCTGGTTTGGTCCACCTCCTATGATGCAGCATTCTCTTGTGTTTTTTGGTGACAAGTGAATCAAATTTCCATTAAAAACACTGATGCCAAAGGGGAAAAAAAAATAAAAGCTCTGGCATGACTTTGGAGGACGATTCTTTGTCTTAACTCTGGGGCCCAGAATGGAAAGTTGGCAGCTCAGCCTGAAAGACGAGAGTGCATCAGGCAGCTGCAAGAACAGGAGATAAAAACCACAAAGCAACTCACTTAATCTGAACTGTGGATGGGGCTGGGGACAAGAAGCAAGCACTACATTTGACTCCAGGTCTCAGTCTCCCAGGGTGGGATCACATTGCCTAATCATGACATCATGTGAGCCATTCCCACGCCTGTGGCCCACTTTTGAAATGACTTAGCAATGGAGGCAGAAGCCAAATTTGAAATGAATTACTCTGTGACTCAGACTGTTAATCTCTGTTTTGACAACCAACAGTAAGTTATTGGAACTTTAGCTTATATTTGGTATTAAAATATAATTGTGTTGCAAAGATCTCCTTAATTTACCCTCCTACCTCATGAAAGTACTGTGTACAGACAAGGTAGCAGATTCCCTTGTATTTAGGGACAATAGGTAGAATTTGCCTTTGATTGAAGGCCTTGGGTGAAGATGTCATGGTTGTATGTAGCCTTTGGAGTCAGACATCCTGCGACCCTACATACCACTGTCCTCTTCTGTAAGTGGCAATAATAACATCAATCACTTTATAGTGTTGTTGTGGCGGTACAAAGACATGACTGATCTAAAGTTCTAGCATGGTGCCCTGTAAAAAAAAAACAAATTTCTTTTTATGCTTGTATTTGTAAACACAGAGGCTCAAAAATGAAGAGGACATCCTTGATCTTGCTGGTTATTATTTCTTAGAGGTGAAGTGATTAACAGCTACCTGAACACCTGGGGGATTTGAGGAAGCAAGTAGAAGTCTTCCACCAGGTCATTGAACAGGAATATTGCTTGGGCAATCAATTTCCTCACAGAAGACTGTGGGATCTATGGCTCAGGAGCATTTTCTTTCCCTGATACAAGTTTCTGTGAGAAGCAAAAATTGAACTTGGATTAATACCAGATGGTCTTTAAAATGTTTCCATCAGTGACAAAAGGTTTGCATTACATCATATCCTTCCATTCAGTTTATTTTTTTTGTTGTTGTGGTTGTTCTGACTGCTTATCTGTCTGAGAAAATCTGTGTGTCTATCTAGTTATCGCCTTCAGTTTTGTGTTATCTAAACAGTGGTTCATGCCGTGAAAACAATTTCCTAGGGGTTTCGCTTCTTTTTTCCTCTAACTAGAAATTAAATCATTCATGTTTACCATCTGCCTACAACCTGCTAGGATTTCTGAATTCAAAAAGGGAATTTAAATTTTCACCAAAGTTTTTTAAAGTTCCAAGAAGCTCTTTTAACTCTTTTTTTAAAACAAAAACTTTATTATTTGAGTAATCTGAAAAAAATTCAAGCATATTTAAATTACTTCCAACCATTTTCAGAGTTATTCTGTTAGCAAAGTAAACAACATGATCAGTCACGGGAATTTTTTTTCTTTTTGTAACTTCATTATTACCACAAAACTGACAAGACTGACCTCCTCGATGTCGTCATAACTATGGGGAGGTCATTCCCAAGATTTTTTTTTCCTGAGTCATAAAGTAAGTTTTTTTTTAAATTTGTATATGACAGTAGAGTGTATTATAATTCATATTACACATATAGAGCACATTTTTACATATCTCTGGTTGTATACAAAGTATATTCATACCATTCATATCTTCATACATGCACTTAGGGTAATGATATCCATCTCATTCTACCATCTTTTTTTTTTTTTTCCTTTATACCCTTTTGCCCCCTCCCTTATCCTCCTTCCCCAGTGACCTTTCTAGTGTTCCTCTTTTAACTCTTAATCTCAAGTACATCCCTGAATGCTGTGCCAGTTCACCTGCAGGACCTGGAATGGCTCTGGCCTGGAGCCATGATTTGTCAATTCTGTTGCTTCCTCTCTCATTTCTGTTGTTTACTCCTCTTATTCCTTTTATGCATTTTTTTTTGTGTTCTTTTGTGGTGTTTCTCTTCTTTTTCAGCCTATCATTCTTGCACACCTGTGCTTATAGCAACATTATTCACAATAGCAAAAATGTGGAAGCAATCCAAGTGCCCATCAATAGATGAACACATGAGTAAAATATAGTATATCCATGCAATGGAATATTATTTAACCTTACTTAACCTTTATTTAACCTTAAGAAGGAAGGAAATTCTGAAATATTCTACTATAGGGTGAACCTTGAAGACATATGCTAAGTGGAGTCATAAAAAGACAAATGTAGAAATCCCTGACTTACAATGGCCTGACCTACAATTTTTCAACTTTACAATGATGTGAAAGCCTATGTATATAACCATCCTACATTTTCTTACATTCAGTGCAAATATTCAATAAACTATGTGAGCTATTCAACACTTTATTATAGAATTGGCCTGTGTCAGATGATTTTGCCGAACTATAGGCTAATGTAGGTATTCTGAGCATGTTTAAATTAGGCGAGGACAAGCTAGGATATTGGTAGGTTTGGTTTTTATTAAATGCTACTAAATGCATTTTTAATTTACACTATCTTTAAGGAGGAATTTATCAGGGTGTAACCTTTTGTGAGTTGATGGGCATCTATACTATGATCCCACTTCTGTGATCTACTTTCATCATTCTCTCACTTTTGTTATCTCTATAGGACAATTGGATACTCTGTAGGGGACATCTAATGAATTTGCTGCCCAGCATCCCTTCCTTCTCTTAACAGGATTTCTTTCTCAGTTCTACTTGATGGGTGAGGAAAAGAGAAGACTGTCAGTCATAACATCCTACCTCAGGCTGTAGCAATTGGTCCAGGGATAGTCATGTGACCAAGAAAGGCAAATCAGAGTCTTTCCCTGGGGTTTTGTATTTGAATACTAGGAGAGTTGAACAGACTCCTTTGTCCTTGGATCTTGAGGTCTAAGATGATTACTCTGTGCCATGTTCCTTGAAGGAGGCTTGGCTGCTGTGGGATAAAACGAGACTAAAGCACAGAGAGAAGCAAAACTGAGCAATGAAGTTATGTGAGTCAATAAATTTCTGATTTGCTTAAACTGGTTAGATTCAGGTTTCTGTCATTTGCAACCCAAAAAAGTTCTAATTAAAATATAATCTCATATATACACAATGGAATTTTATTCAGCAATAAAAGAGAATAAAATAATGACATTCGCAGGTAAATGGATGAAGTTGGAGAATATAATGCTAAGTGAAATCAGTCAATCTCAAAAATCCAAATACCGAATGTTTCCTCTGATATAAGGAAGCCGGTTCACAGTATTGATGGGTCGGGGTACATAGGAGGACTAGAGGAACACTATAATGGTCAAAGGGAAAGGAGGGGAAAGGGAGGGTGCAAGGGGGGAAGGGGGGAAAAGTGGTTGAATAAGATGGATATCATTATTCTAAATGCACGATTGAAGACCTGAATGCTGTGAATATACTTTGAATACAAACTGTTTTATGTAAAAAGATGCTCTATATGTATAGTATGAACTGTAATACATACTACTATAAATAAAAATTAAAAAAAAATAAAATAAAATATAATCTCATTTTAAAACCACCTACTGCCTTGTATTCATATTTTATCATGGTGTACCATATTCACTCTTTTAATACAAAGTTTACTTTGAAGTAATTATAAATTCACAGAAAGTTGCAAAGATAATTCAGGGAAATCAGTGTATATTTTACCCAGTTCACTATAATGGCTATATCTTTTGCAACTATAGTACAAATATAAAAAATGGGGCTCTGGGTGTAGTTCAGTGGTAGAGCACTTGTTTACCATGTGTGAGGCCCTGATTGCATCCACAGCACTGCAAAACAAAACAAACCTCAGGGAATTAACATTAGGACGATGTGTGTATAAGTCTGTGTGTGAGTGTTTGTTTCTATATCTATACCCTTTACAGTATATAACTTATCACAGTTTACCAGTATCAACATTTGACCAGTTTGAATGAAGTGAAGTGTACTTTTTTTTTTTGGTACCAGGTATTGAACCCAGAGGCGCTTAACCACTGAGCCACATCCCCAACCCTTTTTAATATTTTATTTAGAGACAGAGTCTTGCTGAGTTGCTTAGGGCCTCACTAAGTTGCTGAGGCTGGCTTTAAACTCATGATCCCCCTGCTTCAACCTCCCAAGCCTCTGGGATTATAGGTGTGTACCACTGCGCCCGGCTGAAGTGTACAATCATATTCCCTTTACATTCCCTTAACCTTCCCCACTGTAGGATGATTATCTTAAATACCTCCTCTACATACATTGGAACACATCAGATATTGTTATTTATTTTCCTTCAACTATTAAACACAATTCAGAAAATTCCAGAAGAGAAGGAAAATCTACTCTATTTACCATACTTTAAAAAAAAAAATTGCTGTTTTTTTCCTTAACATTCTAAAATCCCTCCTTCAATTATTTCCTTTATGTTAAGCAAATTTTCTTTAGCCATTCTTTTCAAGCACATCTGCTAATAAGAAATTCTCTTAGTTTTCTTGTTAGCTTTTTCTCACTGTAACAAATACCTGAGATAATCAACTTAAAAGGGAAAAGTTTTATTTTGCTCAGGGTTTTGGAGGTTTCAGTCCATGATCAGTTGGCCTATTGCTTTGGAGCCTGTGTTGAGGCAGCACATCATGGTGGGAAGTGCCTGACAGAGCAAAACCACACCCTCATGGCCAGGAAGCAAAAGAGAGTGTGGAAGGTGGCAGGGTCTCACCGTCCCTTCAAGGGCAGGCCCCCAATGACCTGAAGACCTCCTCCAAGGCTCCAACTGTTATTAAAATGTTTCCACCATTTTCCAAAAGCATCAGTTTGAGAAACAAGCCTTTAACATAAAGATCTTTTAGAGGACATTCTAGATCCAAACTTTAGAATCTTTCATATGAGGATGCCTTGCTTTACTTTTCATTCCTGCAGAATATTTTCACTGACTATAGAATTCTGGCTTGACAGTTCTTTTCTTTCTAAGCTTGAAAAATACTGTGGCCTCTGTGGATTTTTAGGAGAAATATGCTGTCATTCAAATTGTTTTTCTCTTGTGGGTAAGGTATTATTTCTCTCTTATTGTTTTATAATTTTTTCCTGGCCAGTTGTGGTGGGGCACACCTGTAATCCCAGCTGCTCGGGTGGCTGAAGCAGGTGGATCACAAGTTCAAAGCCAGCCTCAGCAGCTTAGCAAGACCCTGGGCAACTTAGCTAGACCCTGGGCAACTTAGCCAGACCCTGTCTCAAAATAAAAAATAAAAAGCACTGGGGATGTGGCTTAGTGGTTTAGCAACTCTGGGTTCAATCCCTGAAATCCCTGATACAAAAAAAATTTTTTTCCTTTGTCTCTTGAATTTTTAGAACATTGAATTTGGTGTGGATTTCTCTGGGTTTATCCTATTTGAGATTCTCTTAGCTTCTTGAAAATATAGTTTTATGTCCTTTGTCATAATTTGGGAAAATTTCAGTGATTATTCAAATACTTTTTTTTTTTTTTTCTGGCACTGGGGATTGAACCCAGGGTCACTCAATCACTGAGCCACATCCCCAGCCCTTTTTATTTTTCATTTTGAGATAGGGTCTCACTAAATTGTTTAGGGCCTAGCAAAGTTGCTGAGGGTGGCCTTGAACTTGCAATCCTCCTGCCTTAGCCTCCAGAACTGCTGGGATTGCAGGTGTGTGTCATCACGCCCCACTCTTCAAATACTTTTTTGGCCTTCCTCTTTTTCTCCTGTTCTGGACTTTAGTCATCAGAAATTTGTGCCATATAAATCTTTTGATATTTTCCCACAGGCATGCATGGCCATGTTCATTTTTATTGCTGTCATTGAATTTATTTTCTCTCTGTTCAAATTACTTACTATTTTTCCACCCTCCAGTTTGTGATTCTTTCTTCTGTTCTTCTATTCTGCTATTGAGTCCATTCATTGAGTTTTTAATTTGGTTATTGTATTTTCAGTTCTAAAATTTCCATTTGGTTCTTCCTTATAGTTTTTATTTATTAGCTCACATTTTCTATTTTTTTTTTTTTTTCACTTGGTTTGAGCATCACTCATTGAAGCATTTTTCTGATGGCTGTATTAAATTTTTTGTCAGATAATTATAGCATCTTTGTCACTTTGGTGTTAGCATATCTTCATTATCTTTTATCATTCAGGTTGAAATTTTCCTGGTTCTTGGTATGATGAGTGATTTTCTTTTGAAACCTGGACATTTTGGATATTATGAAAATTCTGAATCTTATCTAAATCTTCTGCTTAGCAGAAGAAATTATTCTGCAGATTCTGATACTTCTCTGATGGTTAAAGGGAGGGGTGCCACCTCATTACTGCCAGGTGGGTGCCCACTCTGCCTTCCTCAACACCTGGGACACCTTCTTCTTACCACTGAGCAGGGGTGGGAGTTCCATTGACAAGAACCTGGAGCCCTTGTTACTGCTCCTCACATGGCTCCTGATGGGAACCATGGGAGTCACCTCCTGTGTTAGTCAGGTTTTTGTCACTGTGACCAAAAATGCCCAATAAGAACTACACGGAGAAGGGAAATTTTATCTTAGCTTGTGTTTCAGAAGTTTAGTCCATGGTTAGCCAAGTCCATTGCTGTGGGCCAGGATGAGGCAGCGCATCATGGTGGAATGGCATGGTGGAAAGAAGCCTCTCCCCTCTTGGCAGCCAAGGAGCAGAGAGAGGGCTGGGCGTGGTGGCACATGCCTGTAATCCCAGCACTTGGGAGGCTGAGGCAGGAGGATCGCGAGTTCGAAGCCAGCCTCAGCAATGGCGAGGCACTTTGCAACTCAGTGAGACCCTGTCTCTAATAAAATACAGAAAAGGACTGGGGATGTGGCCCAGTGGTCGAGTGTCCCTGAGTTCAATCCCCAGTACCAAAGAAAATAAATAAATAAAATAAAAGAAGAAGAAGAAGAAGAAGAAGAAGAAGAAGAAGAAGAAGAAGAAGAAGGAGGAGAAGAAGAAGAAGAAAAGGGGCCATGGGGAAAATGCACCCTTTCCAGGGCACACCCCCAGTGACCCACCTCTTCCAGCCAAGCCCCACTTGCCTACAGTTACTACCCAGCCCATTCAAAGTAGGATGCACTAATTAGGTTATAGCTGTCACAGTCTAAACATTTCAGCCGTGAACACTCCTGCATTAACACAGGAGCTTTGGGGAATGCCTCATATCAAAACCATAATACCTCCTTAAGTCTATACAGTAGCGAAAGTCTGACTCTCCACTAGGCTACCTCTGACATGACCCCAACAGATATCTCATTACTACAAGATTGATAAAAGTGACAGGCAAGAGAGTAAGAATGGAGCCATAATTTTTGTCTGTGATGTTTGGCTGGAGCATGTGGTTACTTGCCTAAATGTTTACTTTCTTGTCAGGCTACCCACTTCCTGGTCCTTTAGGTAGAAAGCAAGTATTATCTTGAGTTTTGTTTTGTCTTTATTTTCTGTTCCTGTTGAAGGAGCCCTAATTGGGAAGGGCTGTTGTAGCTAGCTGGAAGCCATGGGTTCCACCTGATATGTATGTGACGCACCTGTAGGCACCCGCAAACCTGAAGGTATATAACCGGGTGAAAGCGGTCCGAGTTAGGAGAACGGAGAATTCAGTCAGCCGGGCAGTCACTCGGTCGGTCAGAAGAATCAGAGCGGCCAGAACGTAGGCAGAGCGGTTACAGAAGAGAAACCAGATAGAAGAAGTAATGACTGGTCAGAGTTAGGCCGAGACTCCTGAGGAAGACAGAAGACAGAAGAAAGAAGAAGGAAGAAAGAAGAGAGAAGAAAGAAGCTCTAATCTTTCTCTAAGCTAAGCTCTATCTTTCTAACTCTAACTCTAAGCTCTAAGCTAAGCTCTATCTTTCTAACTCTAACTCTAAGCTAAGAAGACAAGAAGAAAAGCTCGCTTTAATCTTTCTCTCTAAAAATCTTTCTTTCCCTCTCTAAGCTCTAAGAAAGTAGAAGTAAAAGTAGTAAAAGCTTAACTCTGCCTCCGAGAGTTTTTCCTCCCGGTTTTCGGTACCAGGCAGCTTACATCCTGTTGGTATGTCTATTTTAACAACTTCTCTGATATCCAGTGCAGGATATATGAGGCAAAAAAGAAAATCTAGGGGACTCACTCCTTATTGTTCTTCAGATATTGAGGTTCCTAGTCAGACTGGCTTCTTCTCTCCACCTTGCAGAGTCTTTGTGTTACACGTAATGTTCAGGTTTTTGTTTGTGCTTAGTGAGAGGAATATGGAAAAGTACATCTATACATCTTTCTGGAGGTAGAAATTCTGCTTTGTTTTTGGAACTGTATTAACACTTTTGCAAAGAAAAGGATATATATAAATAAACAAGTGATGGAAGATGCCTTTCAAGTCCCAACTCAAATGCTCTCTTTTTCTCTTGGCCTTCTTCCCTCAGGGCATCCTCCTGTATGGTCGCTGAACTCTGTTTCTACTTCCATCATTGCAGGGATATTATCATGTTGTTTTTCCCATCTCTGTATACCTTCCCAGAAAACAGACTGCACTCAGATTTGCTGAAGTATTCTTTCAGATGAGTAGATTCAAAGAAGGGATAGAGTTGTAAATTTTCATACAAATTAACAAACTAGAATTCAAGTCATAAGCTGTTGTACACTTAGAGGCTCATAATTTTATACAAACCCTTCCAGTAATCTGTGATAAATTGTTTTGCTTTGAGTTTTAGACATTTTCAATCATGCCATGTCAGCTTATCCTTAGTTCTGGCCAAACAGGCTAGACACTAAGTCTTATTTAAATATCAACATAAAGTACACTGGTTGGGAGAAAAACAAAAACAAAAACAAAAACCCCCAAATTCTTTCCTAATGTTCAAACAAAACCCAAAGCCCACTTAACTGAAAGCTCCAGAGACTGTGCTTTTTCATTTCTGTATCCTAGCTTTTAGCACAGCACAGGATTTGTGGAAGGTCAGGGAATTCTAACCTGTTAGTCTGAATTTTGTTAAGTAAGAGACAAGGTCATTTACTGAGAGATAAGGAAGAAGGTTGTCTTGAAAGAGAGGTGATGCACTGGAACACCTCATTTTCAAAAATAGATGAATATGTACAGGATTGGGGAAATGAGGGAGAAAGGAAGGTCTGGGACACTTACAGATTTTTGACTTTAATTATTAGAAAGTAGATCATTATTCAAAATAGTGAATATGGGAGGAGGAAAACACTTTTAAGAAAAGAGAGTGAGCTCAGCTGGGGACGTATTGATTTTGATGAATGTGTAGGATCTCAGGTGAAGTTGCTGGGTAGATGGTTGAGCATACCAGGCTGTTACCATCACCCGGAAGCACATGGTAGGGACTGTAAACTGTGCCTGCCTTTACACGACCTAGGAGAAGTGTAAATGAGAACAGACCAAGGATGGAACTCTGTGAAACATTAGCATTTAGCTGGTGTGTTAAGAGAAAACTTAAAAGGAGACTGAAAAGCCATGGCCAGATAAAAAGGTCTAAGACTAGGATCATCATAGAATCCAAGGAGGATAGAATTTCAAGGAAAAAATAAATAATGGCATTAAATGCTGCAGAGAGGTGAAAGAAAACTTGGATAGCAACTTGAAGCAATGTTGGATTTGCAACTTGAAGATCGGGAGTTGATTACCATCAGAGGGCAGATTGTGATGGACTGAGAAGAGAGGAAAAAGAGAAAGGGGCCACGTGAGCAAAGCTTACTCTTCAAAGAAGGAAGGTGAGCAATACTCAGGAGGCAAGGAGGAATGTGAAAATAAATTATTTCTCATTACTAAACCTATATTCTTAATAGAAAATTTAGACTACAGAGATAAGTGTGAAAGTATAAACTTCTTACATAACTTCTTCTACCCAGATAATCACTGTTAATATTTTAGTATATACAGTATATTTATAGTCTTCTTATATTTTTTAATTTATTTTTGTGGCACTAGGGATTGAACCCAGGGCTTTGAATATACGAAGTATTTTACCACTCTACCCTCTGTGCTACCACTAAGTGCTCTACTACTAAGCCATACCCCAACCCTTTCTACTTATTTTTTTGAAGTCAGGGGTCTGATTTTGTTGGCCAGGTTGGCCTTGAACTCTTGGACTCAAGTCATCCTCCTACCTCAGATTTTTGAGTAGCTGAAACTACATGTGTTCACTGCCATGTCTGGTTTTATAGTCTTTTTAAAAGCAGAAATATACTTTTAATAGATAAGTGGTAGAGTAATTGCCTAGTATGCATGAAGCCCTGTGTTTAGTCCCCAGTGTCTCAAAAAATATACATCATGGGTTTAATATCATTTTGAAGATGACTTTTGATATTCCTATATATCATGAATAATTTTTCATGCCATAACAAATTTTCCTACAACATCATCTTTAATGACAGCAGATAATATTCCATTATATTTCCATATATTTTATTTAAGTATTTCTCCTATTATTTTTGCCTTTCTTATTTGTTAATTTCTCCTATTTTTTGGACACAATGTTAAACAGCATATTTAACATGTCACCATGTTATAAACAACACTAGAGTGTCTCTCTTTGTAAATATGTCTTTGAAGGCATGCAAAATTGGAACCTCCTCTTGGCTGGGTTCTTTTTATCATTAAGACTTTAAAAATTTTTCTCATTCTCCGAGAACCCTCCAGTTATGTTATCTAAGAAAGCACCCTTTTTGTGCCTCTGGTCGTACTACTCTACTATCAAATTTCTTGTCGCTATATGAAAGTGTCTTGTTCATTTATTTGCTTGCTTATTTAGTCATTTATTATATTTGTCTCCCACTAGAGTGTAGGGATCATAAGCAGATACCTATTTATCTTATTCATCATTGGCTTTTCCATACATAGAACAATATTTGATGCATTGTGGACTTTAAAAAACATATTGTTGACTGATTATATAGCTTTATGGTAGATTACTATTTCCATTAAAAAAAAGGAGTAGGGGAGAGGAAAGCATCCCTGGGAGAAAATGCAGAGCAGAAGGGAGATAAGAGTGTGTGAGAAGAGGGGGACTTGCCTCTAAGGTGGTAACCAGGCACTGAGGGGTGAAAGATAGTGTTCTCAGGATTCTGGGGCAGCGGATGGTGGGGCCCCAGTGGTGGTGAAGACCTGAACACATAGGGAAACAGCCACCCGGTACTTAGGGGAAGAGTAAATAAGAAAGGGACAATTAAATGCTGGGACAGATATTGACAGGGTGGGTCCCTGTGATAAGCTTTTTTTTTAAAAAAAGTGCCACATGGGGGGCCTCTCTTCTTGCACACACCCTGAGCAGAATGGTGTCTGACGAAGGAATGATGAAGGATAAACTCCCTGAGAATTCCCCCTTGATACCATCCAGAAGACTCCATGAGAGAGCAAGTGATAAATGCAACAGAAAAGTTTGAGTTGGCTGAACAAGGGCACAGCTATCTCTGTGTGAATACTTTTCTGTGCACAAGGACTTTTGTAACCAGAGAGGAAGGAGGAGTTTTGCATAAGCCTAGGGGATGGCAGGACATTGAGGAGGAGGGAAAGAAAGATCTTGCTGTTATTCCTTTTTTGGGCCTTTGGACTGCACTCAAAGGATTAGAGAAGCAAAGATTAGAAATGGATGCACTTGTCTCTTGCAAAACTCAGGGCAAGGGTGATGGTGAGAAGATGGTGAAACTGTACTTAACAACTTTGTAAAGATCCTAGGCAGCCGGGCGTGGTGGCTCACGCCTGTAATCCCAGCACTTTGGGAGGCTGAGGCAGGAGGATCGCGGGTTCAAAGCCAGCCTCAGCAATGGCGAGGCACTTAGCAACTCAGTGAGACCCTGTCTCTAATAAAATACAAAAAAGGGCTGGGGATGTGGCCCAGTGGTTGAGTGCCCCTGAGTTTCAATTCCCGGTACCACAAAAAAAAAAACCAAAAAAAAAAAAAAAAAAAAAAAAAAAAAAAAAAGATCCTAGGCATAAGCAAATCTGCTTTGGAACTCAAAAAAAGACCAGCTGAAGATGCCCATGTTCTCTAGTCTTAGTGATGGTGAGGGAGGGTAGCCAATGTGCCCACCCAACTAGGTTCCACTTTGGCCTCCCTGCAAAAAGTCCAGCCTGCAAAGCTTCCTTCTCCTCTTATTTCTGAGCACCATCAAGGAGTCCACACATGGCACATGTGCTCCTTTTGGTTGTTGCTCCTGCTCTGAGTCCTGTTCCCTACTTCTGATGCTGCCTCTTGCCAACCTGTAATGGTGTTATTGCCATGCTGTCATGTGCTGGACAGGTATGGCTTCAAAGTGTAGCTAACTTCCAGCTTGAATGATGACACACCTTTACTGGACTTGAGACTAAAAGAAATTACAATGCAGCAAACACAAACTTCAGTATTGGACATTCTCTCTTCTCAAAGTGTGGGCACCATGCTAGAGTCCTGGACCCCACCCTCCATACCTGGAGGGCTACCTCGTAGAGGTGAGAAATAACCAACCCTCATCACAGGTGAGGCAATCCTAAGTGTTAATGTTACATTTCTCTGCATCTGAGTAACTAATTAGACTTGAGTAACATCATGTGTGAGATTCCAACTGTCCTGCAGAAGCAGCTGTGCCCTGAGCCTAGTCCAGTGTCTTCATATATTCTTCCTCTTTCCTCCAGTAAAGATGAACAAAACAAGACTGGTGAGGTCTCATCTTATGTTATCCTGGGAGAAAATGCTTGATAAAAAATCACACACACACACACACACACACACACACACACCCTCTCTCTCCCTCCCTCTCTCGCTCTCTCCCTCCCTCACATATCCTCCCCTTCAATACAAATACCTCTTCTCAAAAGATTCCAATAATTTTCAGGATTGGTTCAATCAAAATACATGCTTTTAGGGGGTGGGATTGTAACTCAGTGGCAGAGTCCTTGCTTAGCATGTACAACTCTAGTTTCTGTTAGAAAACTGCTGAAACATAGTTAACTTAGCTGGGAACACCGTGTTAGTGAAATAAAAGGGTTTATTGGGGTGCCACGTGGGCAAGGGTACGGAAGGGAAGGGAAGGGGGGTAGGGAAGGGATGGGCAGGAACCGAGAGAGGCAGGAACAGAGAGCAGGAACAAGGGGCGGCAGGAACAGGGCAGAGCTCAGTCCGGGGCTGGCTTAAATAGAGTAGGGGCCATAAAACCCCCTTGGAGTGAGTCCTTGTCCTATAGGCCAGCAGAGGTCGGGGGGGTGGGTAGTGGACAGGGGACTTGCTGGTCAGGTTTTTGGTCACGCTGAGGATCCTGGGAGCTGTAGTTTTTCACAAGGCACCTGGGGAGGTGTGGCCTTCTGCCTGGGAGGTGCAGCCTTCTGCCTAGAATCCAACAGTTGCACACACACACACAAAGTATACAAAAAATAAAATAAAATACCTTAAAGAAACCTTCAAAAAATTGAAGTGCTGCTAAAGATAAGCCAACTTAGATAATTGAAAAATATTTTTAACACCTCAGTCTGAAGCATCTTGCAGTTCAAGGGTTCCACAATAGGACAAGAATGGTTCTTATTAGAACAAAGGAAGGCCTCCCCCAAGCCCAGAAAGAGTTTCCACCCTGGAATGCAAAAAACACTGGTTACCATCTCTCACGTGGCAATTTTCCAGTTTCAGCAATGGTAAAATACAGACTCCAGCTCCAACAATGAGAAGAAGCTCCTCATGGTACTAAAATAATAGTTTGTGCCATTAAAAGTATGGTCCAGTGTGGGAAAGTTGTTTTCCCCCCTCCCTTTCCCCATCTCTGTTTGAAATCCAAGTCAAACCTAATGCTTCTGAGGACTGGAAATTTGGCAGCAACCAAAGATAGCATGTAGGATTGGCTTATGGCATCTTGGGAGGGCAGGGGTAGTCTAGGTGAGGCTTCTCCTGGAAAGGGTATGGGCAGTAGCTCTGGACATAAAGGAACCAGGAAGGAAAGGACAGGGCAAATACTTTGCAGTGACTGCAGCTAACAGAATATTTGGGGGTACATGGAAGGACCATGACCTCTAGAAATCCTGGGGTGGGTGTGGGGGACCTGGGACAAAATTATTCCCTATGATCAAGCCAATGGGAAACTGTGACATGAAGTTGAATATCAAAATAGTGTGGCCTCTCCGTCTGTGATCACAAGTGGTGGGATATAGGACATTTGGGTTAGACAAATGTGATACAAAATTTAGTTCTTAAATAAATTTCTATAGTTGCCAGTCTTTGGTTGCCTCCCTCCCTGCTTACCTTTGGGCTGCAGCCACTGCTGCTTCTCCTTCCAGCCCTGCAGCAGAAGCAAAGGGAAGCCAGTTCCAGCCTGTGCTGGATGTGGCAACACACACTAGGAATTTTCCATGTCATGCATAATCAATGTCCTATCAAGAATACACTCTTTCTAGCCAGGCCTCGTGGAATACACCCGTTATCCCAGCGACTTGGGAAGCTGAGACAGGAGGACCACAAGTTCAAGGTCAGCCTTACAACTTAGTGAGATTTGTCTCAAAATAAAAATAAAAAAGGATTTGGGGCGCTGGGGTTGTGGCTCACTTAGCACATGCGCAACTTGGGTTCGATCCTCAGAAGCACGAAAAGATAAAGGCATTGTGTACAACTAAAACAAATAAATAAATACTAAAAAAAAAAAAAAAAAAAAAAAAAAAAGGATTGGGGCTATAGTTCAGGGGTAAGACCCTCTGGGTCCAATCCCCAGTGCCACAAAAAAAAAAAAAAAAAAAAAAAAAAAAAAAAGATCCGCTTTTCCTTCCATTTTCTTCTAGTAAATATTTAAGCCACCATTCTTAATATGTATGTGTTAAAAACTAACAGAGAAATTACTTCCCCAAACTTTCCAAAGTTTAATTCCATACTATTCGAATGCAATTCTGATATTCATCATTGTGGCTGCAAGAAAAGGAAAGAAGACATTTACATACTAGTCAGCTTAAATGTTCCAGTGGACATTGCTATGAATATTGGAACTAGAAACAAAGGATTACAACTTGTGTTTGTGGCCCAACAAAAACATGTTCCTTCTCTCACCTAGCTCAAGGAAAAATCAGGGCATCCCCCTCACATGCTTCAGGTTGGAGACTGTAAATGTGAAAAACACACTTAATAAAGTATCATTTTTCAGTTACTTGTACATTTACATTTTAATGAACAGATTTTGAGGTGCAAAACATAAAAGTACTGCACCGATGAATAAAGGAGAAGACAAGTTGTTTAGGTAAGTAGGAAGACCATAGGCCTTTGAGATGATAAGAACTTCACAGTTTATCTTGTTGAGTTTACCTCAAATTTAATATGTATGTCTGAATAGCCCTCTGGAAATTCAGGTTTCTACCTCCAAAGGGACTGCTTCAATAGCCCAGGAAGCTTCGTTTTAAAACAAGCATCCTCTTCTGGTTAATTTTCATTTTTGCCATTCTCTACCCTTCTCCATCAACCTGTGCTCCAGGGAGGCTGACATTTAGGGACTGCATTAGCCAGGCAGTTGCTGGGTTCATTGAATAGAAAACTTTGGCAGGAAATGAGAGGATGGGAGGATAGGAGGTTTGGGGTATTAAATTCCTTCAGCCACTTCCTGGCCAGGGTGGTAGCAGCTGTGTTCCCCTACTGAAGACTGGGTCCTCTCTGACAGCTCCTGTCTTTATTTCTCTAGCCTCCTTTTCTTTACTTTTTCAAGCCTAGGGTGCTCAATACTCAAGGTGCATCCAAGACCAACTGCATCAGTGACCACCCAGCACTCAGACTTTAGCACCCCCGTGAGATTCTAACGTATGGCTGAGGTTGACAGCAACTGCTTCAGACTGGGAGTGTTTGTCAATAAGTGGAGGCTGGTTCAGTATGTCTGAGGTGGGGCCTGAAATTCTGCAGGTCTTACAAGATCTTCAGGTGATTCATAGGCATAGTAAACTCTGAGAAGTGCTCTTCTCCACCAACTCCTTCATTTAACAGATTTAAAAATTGAAATCCAGAGAGATAAAGCTAATTGCCTGAGAATACCCAGGACCAGAACCCAGTTTTCCCAAGTCTAATGCTCTTGCCGTGGCCTATGCTGAAGTCATAGACTAGAGATCTGAGATGATCTTTGAAGGTGGCAAAACAGAGTCCAGCAGAAGCCTGGGTGTTCTGCTAAGGACATTTTCAACCGGGTTTTCCCACAGGATACACATACCCAACCCCTGGATACATGAGACCCAAAGAGAAAGGAAATTTCCCGAGGCCTCACAGCAGCAGGTGCAAAGCAGCAGCTGCTGGGAGAGGTCTCCACTGGGAGCATTTGTGAGGGAGAGAGAACAGATCAGATGGTGTCAGCTCTTCCAAAGACCATGTCCCAGGAGTCCTAGAGTGAGCTCGGCAACACTCTGATCATTAGAAACGTGATAACTTTGTCACATCATTCGGGTGGAAAATGACATGGCACCTCTCTTAGCAGATATTGCCTAAGGTGGATTGTTGGCAAGAAAGGCCGTGAGCACGCTTACAGATTGCATGTCCATCTGCAGCCTTAGCCATTCATTGCTTTTCAGATTAGCCACCTCAAGAGTGACTTCAATAAGCACTGCTGTCCTTCATTTTGCAAAAGTTTGAGAGTGGGAGTCTGTATCCATGTTCTTGAGTAACCATTTCTCATACTAACTCTGGGTTTGGCTACGTGGTTTGCCTTGGCCAACAGGATAAAAACAAATCAGCCACAGAGAAAAGGGCTTGCACATTTGTGACTGCCTTCTTTTGCTGCTCCTTGGAACCTTGAGAACACCACGTGAAAAAGCCAGCTGGTCTATTGGAGGATGAGAGCCCTTTAGGAGCAGAGACAAAGACATTCCAGTTGAGACTCTCCTGCTGCTAGGTCAACCAGTCTGCTAACCACCAGACAGGTGAGGGAGGCCATTTAGCTACCACCCAAACTATCAGCTGAACAAAACAGATGTGGGAACCCAGCAAAGATCAGCAGAGCCAGTAAGCAAGTCATGCAGCTGACCCTAAGTTAAATCAAATGATTATGGTGTAAGCCTATAAGCTTTTGTGTGGTTTATTGCACAACCAAGGTTAACGGATCCACCTTCTAACACAACAATTTAGCTTGAAATATTGTAAACTCCTTGAGGCCAAGTCATGTTTGTGTGGTGGCAGAGTATTAGAAACAGAGTAAGTGTATATGCTGTACCATGGAATATCATGCAGCCATTAAAAGGAATCATTAGATCTGTACCTATGGTTTAGAAGGATTTCAGAGAGGTATAAGTGGGTAAAAGAAAACAAAATCACAGAGCAACTAATATGTAATAAGAACCCATCTTTGTGAAACATGGCAAAATCCCATGCACATATGTTTGCATGATTATGTGAGCTGGGAGAAAAATATGAAAGGATACATACCAGTGAATGGTGGAGATACTGATGGGAGAGGGGGAGAATGAAAACATGGGAGAGGAAAAAGAAAGGTGTGCATTTAAAAGTATCTGAAATGCTGGGGATATAGCTCAGTTGGTAGAGTGCTTGCCTCACATGAACAAAGCCTTGGGTTCAATCCCCAGCACTACCAGAAAAAAAAAAAAAAAAAAAGCAGATTTAATAAGCCTCCAAACCATACACAATTCTGCTTGGGTGAAATGTTAGTTTTTAAATGATTAATAACATAACAAAACATCTCAGGTGATAATATTTCAGTGACTCTTTTTTTCTTTTTCAGAATTGTTCAAATTTTATATTGAATCTCTGGTATTTGATAAAATTAATACATAAAGCTATTTTGTTATTTTAAAAAAGGGTTTCAAACCTAAATGTGCAATAGAATCACCTGTGCTACTGTTTAAAAATTCAAATCCAGGTCTTGCCCCAGGAATTCTTCATGAGAACCTCTGGGCACGTGCACCTGAAACTATGTTCTAAATAAGCATCCCAGGCAATTCTAACTGGCACTATGGTCTGAAAACCACTCTCAAACTTTTGCAAAATGAAGGACCAGCAGTGCTTATTTTTTAATTTATTTTTATTTTTAAAAATTTATTCTAATTTGTTATATATGACAGCAGAATATATTTCAATTCATATTGCGCATATAGAGCATAGTTTTTCATATCTCTGGTTGTACACAATGTAGAGTCACACCATTTGTGTCTTCATACATGTACGTAGGGTAATGATGTCATCTCACTCCACCATTTTTCCTACTCCCATCCCCTCTCCCTTCCTCTCCCTCCCCTTTGCCCTATCTAGAGTTCCTCTATTCCTCCCATCCAGCAGTGCTTATTGAAGTCACCCTTGAGATGGCTAATCTGAAAAGCAATGAATGGCTAAGGCAGCAGATGGACATGTAATCTATAAGCGTGCTCAAGGTCTTAGAATCTTGCCCCTCTCCTTTTTGACTTCTGGCTTCCACTGCTCCCTCCCACGCACAGGTGTCTAAGCCTTCTTTCATTCCTGACTCCTCCATGATCAGGGACTGTCTCTTTTGAACTCCTACAGATCCACCTTCCGAGACCGACCCTTCCCTGTACCACCCTGCCATACTCCCATGCAGTGGATAGCCAGGACTCCTTTTGAAGGACCCCAAGGTACCTGCATCCTCATAAGTAGTCAGTTGAGAAACCCCCAAACGAAAGGATAAAGCTGGAGATGAGGTGTTGGATAAGCAGACTCAGGATGGAGGCCTTGCAGGTAGTTGTTTCTTCTTGGGGGCCAGAAACTGAACCAAGATGTGACTTTCAGTCTATGAATTTGTGACTGGTTTTTAATTTGATAGTTAAATATAAGTGATACCACTTTTTTTTCTGACTTGGATAGCGCAAGAATGGATTTGAAGGGCTTTAAGCTGTCATGTTGCTTGATTTATTTTTAAGTACTCAAGCAAAAGAATATGTGTGTGTGTGATTTTCATGGTCCTTTGATCTTCATGGTTCTTGCTAGGGAATACACAATTTGGGGGTGTTTAGTTAGCATTTAGAAGAATAATAGAAGCCCAAGAGAGGAAACCCTAACTTTGTTAGAAAACAATGGGTTTTGTAACTGATTTTACATTGGTGAAATGCCTGGGCATTAAGCTAGGTGAGCGGGCTTCCAGCATTGCTACATGATGGTTCTTCTACTCCTGTGAGCCCAGGATCTCTTATACTTCAGCATGGTGGCAAGGTTCTGGCTAGATTCCCAGAGGCCCCCCTCACCAAGTCTTGGCTAGGTTTGCTCAGACCTGCTGCTGGGACATTGCTGAATTTACCTTAGGCAAATCCATCATGCAAAATCCTGAAATAAGAGTGCTGCCATTTCATGGAACTTACAGAACAGGCTCTACAACTATTATTCACCAACTTGCTAGTAAATATTTGTAGGTGTGACAGTTGTTCTCTGAGAATTATTTTCACTGTAACAAACTGCCTCCAAAGAGAGGTGGTTTAATTATAACAAACTGCAAGTCTTCCTCTGCTATGGATTTTATAAGTGTTCTGCAAAAGCCCATGTGTTAAAGGCTTGGTACCAGCCTGTGGCACTATTGGGAGGTGGTTGAACCTTTAAGAGGTGAGGCCTAGTGGAAGGAAGTTAGGTCCCTAGGGATGTGTCCTTGAAGGAGACACTGGGACCTTAGTCTTTCCTCTCTTCTTTCACATGTTGACCGTGAGGTAAATAGTTTACCATGTGCTCCTACCATGATGTGCTGCCTAACCACAGGTCCAAAGCATCAGAGTCAATTGGTCATGGACTGAAACTTCTGAAACTGTGAACCAAAATAAAACTTTGCTTTTTTTTAAGTGATTGTCTCAGGTATTTTGTTACAGTAATGAGACGCTGACTACCACACCTTCACCTACTTCTAGTCTTTTGTGGTGGCTCATATCCATTAATTCTTAAAAGGCTTAATAATTGTGAATGGCCAAATTTACTTAGATACTCCACAACATAAGTGATCTATAATATGTTTCTTCTTAGATCTGCCTACCTCCAGCACAGTTGGATGTACTCTGAGGGAATTTCCTTGGATAGAGCAGCCTGCTGCAGAGGCATCAGCCAACTCACCCCTGAAAGCCTGATCTACTAACTACTTGCCCTTGTGCTCTATGAGAGAGACTTTGAGACTGCAAGTGCAGTGCAATGATTCCTAGTGGCCAGGAAAAAAAAAAAAAAAAAAAAAAAAAAGCAGAAACCAGCACAGAATTTCAAAATACTTCCATATCTTATTGCTACAACATTAGAGGTGTTCAGAGGACCTCAAGTGAACTCAAAAGCAATTCCTGAGTTGGTGCTCTGTGGTCATGGGCTTGGGTGGGTGGAGGGATGGTAGAATATGAAATTGATGCAATTTGAAGAAAAATGTGGGTCAACTTAATTAAATCATATAATTTCTGGGATATTTTGAATGCTTATTACATGCCAGAAACAGTGCCCCTTCCTTCCTTCCCTCCTTAAAGTGCTGGGTATTGAACCCGGGGTCTTGCTCATGTTTAGCAAGCTACTGAGCTTCACCCCAGCCTTGTGCCAAGCATTTTACATGGATTATGTCATTTTATCCTTTCAACAAATGAATGAATTATGTACTATTATCAAGACCCTTTGACAGAGGAGAAAATTGAGTTGATAAGTTGCTTGACCAAGGTCACAGAGACAGTAAATAAGAATAAGGACTCAGATTTAGAAGGGTGTAACATGGGACCCCAAGCTATCAATAGCTGTTTCCTAAATAACTGAAACTTCAGGTGAATGGAAGCCCAAAGGAAGGAAAAAACCATCAACTGAGTCAGGGGTTTGAGGGCCTGCTCTGGTCCTTGGCATGGACAGAACAATTGCAGGTTTGGCCCCTTCACTTCCCACGTGTGTTTGCTGGGGAGGGGGTTGGCATCTTCCCTTGACACCTAGGGCCTGAGGATGCTGGTGTGGTGCCCCAGGGTGTTTGCTCTTCCTTTCCAGGTGAGATTAGAAGCAAAAACTGACCAGAAGTCACTCCCCATGGTAAAAAACATAGAAAGAGGATGATGTTGAGAGAGAAGGAGAGAGGGAGGAAGGAAGGAGACCGGAATTTTGAAACAATTATGAAAAGGGCGTCAAGGAAGGCAGAGCCTTAGCCAGTGTGGTGAAAGTCTTTTGCGTCCTGTTTTAATTGTCCTGTGTTAATTCTTGGCATTATTTTTGTCCTTCCCAAACTGGTCTTTGGAGCACTTCATTCTGATTCCTTTGCTCATTTGGTTACACCCTAAATCCAGCCATGAAGCACGTCAGACATGCACTGCTACTGACATGTCAGCAATGATCAGACCTAATACCTCTGGACTTCCAGCCCATTCCTTATTGGCACTCAATCTATCACATCCTATGTTGGTTCAAACCTATGGCTTGAATGGTTTTGAAGGTGTTTTAAATGTCATTGCTAGTTATGAAATGAAATGCTTCAAGAAGCTTTTGTTGTTGGTGGGTTGGATGAAAGAGACAGAGAGAGGAGACAAAGAATTCCTGTCCAGGGTGAGACACTCCAGGACTTGAACTAGAGAGAAGCCCAAAGATTGAAGCAGGGATGTGTTCAGCAGCCATACTACCATGACTGGTGGGTGCAAAAGAACCAGAGAGGAAAGCTACAAGCAGACTGTATTTCAGACATCTCCTTAGAGGCCCCACTGCAGAACATCAACACAGCCCTAAGCCCCAGGGCCTTTCCTATGATGTAAGTACATTGAGCAGTTGCCTAGCCACGCCTCTGGGCACCTCCCATCCCAGGGGAAAAGCCAACTCTCTGGGGCCTGGAACTAATGAGAAGAAGTAAAGTGATTTGTAACTTAACAATAGGGCTGCTGACTAATAGCTGTAATAGAAACAAACCAGAGTCAGACATCAGACAAATAGAGATTCTTGATATGTTACTAGCCGCTTCTGAGCACGGCAGAAAAAAAAAAGAAAAACACAAGAAGTGGTCCCTTTGACAAGTGGCTTTCTGTCCTGGTTTTGTTTATTAAGCTTATTAGAGTAGAACTACTTCAAGGGCAAATGGGCATTTGTTCCACAAAGATATCTAGAGTTTCTTGTTTAGTTTAGTTTCTTGTTAGTACTTGACATGCAAAATTATTAACAGTCTTTAATTGCAAGGAACATAAATAATAATGTAATCTAATAGGGAGATAAGATATACAACTATGATATAATGCATAATTTAAGACATTTGGGACTTAAGGATGTAGAAGAAGAAAAAGTCACTTCCAGCCAGGGTGGTCAGGAAAGACTTCAGGGAAGAGATGGGGTTTCTACTGGTCTTGAGTTCACCTTTAATAGAAAGAAGTAGGCTAAGAAAAAGATTAGCCTAAGAAAGTATTTGGAAAAAAGGTCAGATTAGGAGTTTAGTTTGATTTACATATAGGAAGGAAGGAGAAAAGCCTTTCCAGGTAGCTGGGACCTTGTTTCTCTAGCCTTCCCCACAAATTTTTAAGTGTTCAAAATTCTGTACATAAATTATTGCTCTGCAAAATGGGTCAAAATTTTTGTTGTTGTTGTTTTTTGCTACAACAATTCCATAGTAGAAACTTGCAGGAAATTGTGTTTTCAATAAATCATTAGCAACATTGGGTGTGATACTAATGATGTTTATTGATCAACTACTGCAAACCAGACCCTAAGTAAGTAGTGGGAATACAAGAGGCAATAAAAATCCCTTCCCTCTGAAGCTTGTGGATGAGTGACTTTCACATTATACAGATGAGCAAACTGAGGCCCAGTGAGGCTATAAAACCTGTCCAAGTTCACTTACACGGTTAGAAAATAGCAGAGCCAGGATGATTTGAAGTCAGGAAGCTCCAGCTCCCCTGAGCACTTCTGTGTCACAGGTGGATAATGATCAGAATGTTTCTAGAAAGAACTAGAGCCAATGAATGGGCACAGACCAGTCCAAGGATATACAGCACTCACTTCCTTCTAGAAATAATTAGGACAGGTTGGTTTTTTAAAAAAATATGTAACTATAAAGAGTCAATTACAAAACTATAATCCAGCACTTCCTCTTCCCTTCCTTGTTCTTTGCTTTAAAAAAATTATTTTGCATCAAGGGACATTATTAAGAATGTAAAAAAGACATCCTAATGAATAGAAAATATTTTCAACTCATACATCTGTTAAGGGTTTAGAACATATAAAGAGCTCTTCCAACTCAATAACAGCCACATAAAAAATGGGCAAAGGACTTGAATAAACATTTTCCCAAAGTTATATGAATGACCAAAAAACATGTAAAAGATGTTCAATGTCATTGGTTATTAAAGAAACGTAAATCACAGCCACAATGAAATACTACTTCATAGCCACTAGGATGGCTAAACAAGAAAGAGAGGGAAGGGAAAGGAAGGGGAGGGACAAGTGATGGAGAGGACGGAGAGAAACTGAAACCATGTCTACTGCTGGCAAGAGTCTAAGATGGTGCAGGCACCCAGCAATTCCTCAAAAAGTTAAACACAGAGTTTGCATATGAGTGGGCAACTCTATTCCTCATTACATACCAAGAATAGTGACAGCATGTATCCGCAATGGAATTCATATACAAATGTTTGTAGCAGCAGTATATAGAATAGCCAAAGGTGGAAACAACCCAAATGTCCATTGGCTGATGAATGGATAAACAAAATGTAGTCAATCCTTACAACGGAACAGTATTTAGTCACAAGCAGGAATGACATACATACATGCTATAGTATGGTTGAACCTTGAAAACACGGTGCTAATTAAAAGAAACTTGTCACAAAAGGCCTTTATTGTATGATTCCATTTATATAAAACATCCAGAATAGGTAAATCCATAGAGACAGAAAGCTGGTTAGAGGTTACTAGAGAATGGGTAAGGGAGAAATAGGGGATGAGTACTTGATGGGTACAGGGTTTCTTTTTGGGTGACAGGGAAAATCTTGAAATTAGAGCTGGTGGTAGCACAACAGTGTGAAAGTTCTAAATGCCATTAAATTGTTAATTCAAAATGAACAAAATTTGCTAATTTTTATGTCATATGAATTTTACCTCAATAAAAAATTATTGGGAGAAATAAAGGAAAAGGGCAAAAAAAGAAAAGAAAAGAAAAGCTAGCTGGGACATGGATCATGAAGGGGCAAAAAGCCAAGCAGTAGAATTTGTGCTTTTGTCTATAGGCAAAAGTGATTGAAGGTTTTTGTTTGTTTAATTTTGTTTTTTGTTTTGTCTGATAACAGAGTTGAATCTTGCAGAGCAGAACAGAGGGGAAGAGAGAACTTGTTAGGTAGGCCACCTGGAAAGCCATTCCCGTGGTGTAACCGCAGGGCTGAGCTAGCTTTGTTCTCCCAGCAGCAGAGAGGAAAAGACAGATGTGAGCAGACCGTTTCAGAACCAGTAGGTCTTGTAACTGACTGACCATGGGCAGCAAGTAAAGGCAGGAGGCGTTCAGTTCTGAAGTTTTGAACCTAGGGCTTGGGTAAAACTGGACTCTTAGGAGAAGCAGTTCCATTTGGGGTTAAGAAGGAAGAGAAGAAGGAGATGATTCAGATGAGTTTGAAATCAACTGGGCTAGTTACGGATCTAATGAAAAATTCTCCCAGTAGGAACCATGACCTGGCTCTGGGGAGCAACTCAGACCAGTTGAAGTTTATTCCGGAGATTCAAGTCCCACCCAGTCCCTACTGTTTCTCCAGAGCAGCAAGTCAGTCTCCATGATTTCCCCAACTGAAGAGGATAAAGCCAGGACCAGTGGAGACGTCTGTCTGCTTCGCCCAGCCTGGAGGGAGAGGGAAGTTCTCACTGCATTCTTCGTTCTGCACAGTGAAGGAATCACAAGTGTGGGCTGTCTGGAAATGAAGGGCTGAAAAACAGTATTAATAAATAAAGACAAATAACACAAGAAATAAAGTTTAAGCGGGGACTTTACTGGGTCTGATCCTAACAAAGAGTGAGGCTCCGGGTACTTTATTATAGCAAAACACATCAAAGGGTCAGGAATGGTTTTTCAAGGTAAACAAAAAGCGAAGGGCTGTGGGGACGTTGGCCTGATTGGAGCCTGATTGCTCTTCCAGGCAGCTGGGGCCTCCAGGCCAGTTGGGCGCACTGATATCTCTTCGCACCTCAGGGGAGTTGCATTTGAACCTGGGGATGTCTGAACCAATAAATTCCGAGGTATCACAGAATTCTCTTTGAGCAGGATGTTGCCAAGGCAACAGAGTGGTCTCAGATTGGTGAGAAGACTGCGACGGTTCTCTGAGGGGCACACCTCTGCTTCGAGATGGCTCAGACAAGCCCACAATTCACTCGCGGCTCCCAACAGGTGGTTGTAATGAAGACCCCAGCTTCACCAAGGAGGGTCCTGCTGTAACTGTGGCTCCCATAGGGCTTGAGGGAATGCACAAAGCACAAAGGTGCTGCCTTCGGGGCCACAGAGACCTGTGGCTGGAGTTACAGTGAGGGGTTGGCCCTGAGACCTGGGGGTGGGAATCGCCTCTTAAAAGACGAGACCTGAAGTTGGAATGGAAGAGACCTCAGAGATGACGATACAGAGAACAACAGAAGGGAGAGACAAGGACACACCTGGGGAAACACATTGGGGGGAGCACAAGGAAAGGAAAACTAGAAGATCCATTAGAGGATCTGGAGAAGGAGAGGTAACAGAGGTAGGGCAGGAACCAGGGGAGTGCTGTGTCAAGAAAGGAGATCATGTCCTTTCACAGAAACCCTGTGGAGCTAGGTGGCATGACTGTACACTGAGGGAGAGGAGGTACACAGAGCACATGATTGTGGTTGAATAGTGGGGGCAGGGGAGGGAGAGAGGGAGCATGCTGGAGCTTGAGGGGTTAACTAGACACCTGAGGAGCCATATTGTTGGTTTGTTAGTTGGCAGGATTGTATGTTGAGCAGTTATCAAAGAGGGGAACATGAAGGTTCGGAGTTGGTGGTGGGAAACTCCCAGATAGGTTCAATGAAGAAAAGTGGGGCTTCACCAAAGGCCAGGGACTGCTTCTTCTGGAATGCACTAAGGAAGAATGAGAATGAAGTCAGAAATTTTTTGAGGAACAGAGAGAGAAGGTCATTTTGGTTTGAGTTTCCTGCTAAAGCAGACCCTGAGACAAAGATTTGGGTACAGTTAGTATATTTGGGTGTGTGACTGAGCAGATGACAGTATGGGCAATAAGAGCTCAGTCTTGCTGTGGACATTTGCAAGTGTGTAGAATATGCCTCAGAATTGTCCCCCGAGGAGTGAAGAAGGTGGGGTTCTTCTCCACCCCTGACCCCCACTCATGGATCGAGAGCTACTCCTGGGTGTGAACTCTATGTAAAAGCTCTCCCCAAAACTTTGTGGTAGGGGGTGGCCTCCATAGTTCGTGGTGCATGTGTGTGCATGCACACACCTGTATGGCACAGGTGGGGTCATTCCAGCATTGGCTATAGGCTAAAGAGGCTGTTTTCGTCAGGGAAAGAGAATCTGAGAGCTGGTGTCCTGCTGTTTCTGAGAGAGAGGTAAGGACCCAGGGTAGGCTCAGATATAGTGCAGGGGGAACTTGCTGGGCTGAACTGTGGAGAAGGTTCTTTCCTACATAGAAGATATGTCCAAAATATGCACCAGGCGGAGAGGACAAGGGAGAGAACAACAGGGAAAACAGGCCAGTTATCAATCATGATAAAGAGTTTATTTCTGGCTCCACTGAAGTCACATATTTGGAAAAAAATTGGGAAATAAGGGAGGTTACTTTGGAATTATAAAAGAAGGATCCTTGGGGAAGTTACACTCCACAAATTTAGTTTCTGGAAATTTGAAAACAGAAATTCTCTCTCTTGAGTTTTTTGTTTATTTTACCTAAGATACTTACTTGGAAAGCAGAAGACCAAATGCTATGATTTTAAGCCACATGCCAAGCTCAGCATCCAGTGGTGCGGTGCTCTCTGCTGATCTCCTCAATAAAGCCATCCTAATGGCAGAGGTTAATACCAGCCCATTAGGGATTTGCAGAAGGAAGAGCCCAAATGTTGCTAGGAGAAACAGCCCTGCTGAATGGAAAGATGCCAGTTGGAAACTTCATCTCTACAGACATGTCCAACACACCCCATAGGGCTAGGATCTGGGCACAAGAGAAAATGCTTATCCTTCCACACCTGAGACCACAGACAGGGTGTTTATGGGGGTCTAACCAGAAATTGAGATGCCTTCCTCATCTTTGACAATTACTTACTGATGCCATATTGGGACAGATATCCACTTGTTTTTATCAGGATTTTGAATACAAGCAATTTATGTATAAATAATCCAAGGTATCTGGCTAAAATCCAGATGAGAAGGTGAGAATTGAATTTGTTTCTCATTAGACCCATCATGTACAGAAATATGTCTAACACATTCTTCTATGCAGCAAATTTGTAATTTTAAAAGAAATTTGGTTCATTTAACATGATTTATTGTCTAACAGGGAAAATACTGCCTCATTCATTTTATGAGATTCATATAAAAAATAATAACAGAATGAATATCTTATTATGTTTCTCAGCTACTGATTTTAAATAATTGACTTTAATTTCCTGGGTTCCCCTTCCTTTTCCTCCATTTGCTCTTCTTAAGTACTTTTCTTTTTCTTTTTCTTTTTTTAAACTGTTTTCCAAAAGTTAAGACAAATGGACTTATGATCCTGACTCCCAACCTTCCATTTGCCAGGCCCATTATAATTTTAGCCCTAATGATATAAAATCATCAATAAATAATGAGGATGCAGTAGGACCCTTTTATAGCAGGTGGAGGGACCCAGGATAGCAGCCCCATCATAGGCCTCAGGATCCTATGGGAAGCTGTGTGCAATACCAGGTAGTACAAGAAGTTGGAGATCAAGAAGTAAGCACCACCAATAAGTTGTGGGATCCTGAATACTTGAGTTGACCTCAGGATTTCAGTCTGTATCTATAAAGTCAGCAAATTAGATAATTTGAAATATCTACAGGTCTGAAGTGACTAAGTGTATCATTGGATAATAATGATGTAATTTCTCTTTTGAAAATGTTTTTAAGTTACACATTTTTTATTGACAAGGAAGAAGACTGTGCTCTCCCTGTGGAAGGATGATACCCATGGAACCTCTTAGATAATTGGCATGGAAGGGCTGAAGAGCCAGAAGGGTCTCTTCACTGCTTATCTGTAACAAGGCTTCCCCTGGAGATTCTGGTTCAGTATAGCTGAGGTGAGGCTTGGAATCTTTATTTTTCAAAAATTCCCCTGGATGATTTTGATGTGCATTAACTGTGGAAATCATGGGTCTAGTCCAGTTAATTGCTGATAAAAACCTAGGGTCAAGTAGGTTCAATGGGACGCCCAGTACTGTCGGCTCAGCTACCAATGGGGTAAAACTCAAACCCAGGTCTCTTGGCTTCCCACTGTATTTTCTTTCTTGTACAAAACACATCAGTGGGATGGAGGGGTGACTTTGAGCTTTGGAAGGTGGAGCTTTGGTGGGAAAGTGACCTGTGGACTTGTCTTCAATAGTGTAGCAAGCACACTCCTTCTGCTTAGAATCTTAAAAATCAACACAAACAGGATAAAGACAGCAAATTTAAAGATGATTAAGAGAACAATAGAAATAAAAAATTACTGGCTAGGAAAACAAACTTCCTAGAGCTGATCTTCAGAAAATAAAATAAAAATGTGATTTAAAAAATATATTTAATTTACATACATGCAATAGTTAACAGGATTTTATATACTTAACTTGAGGGTCACCCCTCCCCCAATTCAGCATTATTTTATTATAGATTTACTTCATTTATTCTCTTCTAAAATTCAGCTGTGCTATTGTCAAGCCAGAGATTTTTCAATATGTACTTTTAATCTTTCAAAAAGAATTTGGGAGTCAGGTAAGGTGATGCATGCCTGTAATTCCAGCTACTTGGGAAGCTGACACAGGAGGTTGGCAAGTTTGAGGTCAGCCTCAGCAACTTAGGTTAAGCACTGTCTCAAAATAAAAGATATTAAAAAGGGCTGGGAATGTAGCTCAGGAGTAGACCTATTAATCTACCATGCACAAGGCCCTGGGTCCAATCCCTATTACCACGCACACACAAATACACACAAGTATTTGGTGTGGGTTTGGAGAAGTTCCCAAGACACTTTTGATACTGTCACTGCTATCTTAGGACATACTCATGGAGTATGGAGCTAAATAGGATATTAGAGCCTTTTTATGGCTTTTGTATACCCCCAAATTCCACTTAAAGCATAGTGTGCATATGTATGCACAGGCACATGAGCACTAGTGCATAGATTCTCTCTCTCTCTCTCTCTCTCTCTCTCTCTCTCTCTCTCTCTCATCCTGGTATGTGGAACTCAACATTATCAAAAGAGTGGATTATGTCTTAAAGGTGCTCCACTTCAGAGAATGAGATAGTCCAAGGGAAACAGGCATTCTAGGCTCCCACAGGGTGCAAAAGGATGTATTGTATGGCTGGATCAAGTGGGGACCCTGTTGAAAAGGAAGATGACATGGATGAGGGCTTTCTGCCCACACAAGGCTTTCTCAGAGCTGATCTGCAAAGCAACTTGAACAGAACCTTCAGAAATCTTGGCACCATCCTCTCTGCATGTATCTGCCTCTGAGATCATCAATTGAGAAGGTTGGGTGCTTTGTGGGGAAGGTCTGAGCCTGCTTGGCCCTCCTGCAAGGAATTAACAGCAGTCAAGATTATATGATTCCTCATTATTTCCAAAGTGCCTTCCACTTATAATTTTTCTAGGATGAGTAAGATACTTGACTCATGTTTTTTTACTTCTTAAATTTCATTTGGATTTTCATATCAGTTAATGAATTTAAATTAGAGATTAATTAGTATTAGTATGTAGTTGGAGAGTTCATTTTATAAGAAAACTTAATTAACCAATCTGGGTCATTGTGATGTATTTTCAGCTCCCGACTTTCTGGTGCCACCAATTGGAGTTCTTGGTATCATGCTGTGAGGAAAGAGTTAAGAAGCACATCTGGTTATTATATCTGACTTATTCCTTGCATATATCAAGGAACAGAGATTGCCCTTCAGCCACCCTAGGAATGTTGCTCTTAGATTATTCTTTACGTTGGTCACTGAAATTTTTCCCACATACCCCAGGACTGTGCCAGACCAGATTATCACATTTCTTTACACAAACACCAAGACTGGTGATGGGCACCTACATTCTCTGTTGGAGTCCTGAATTTTGGTTGCAGTGGCTGGTTGCTAACAGTATATGCCCTGTTCACCTTTTTGGACATGGTCTCTATCCTGAGACCATGAAAAGCTCAACAGGGAAGAGTGCACTAGCATAGAGGTAAATACATAAATGATCTTTAAAACAAGCATCCAAAGCTAGTTTTTGGCAAGACTTTGAAATTAAGTCAGAAAAGTAGGAATGAGAGTAATTCAGTTGCATGAATAGGCTTTTGTGTTTGAAATGACTGTAGGAGCTCTTGCCCCTTCTGGTCAACAATTCTTGTGAAAGTTTTCACCAGGTGTCTGCTGGACAAGAGGCCATTTCTCAGAGGTGCCTGGGGAATTTATTGATGAGAAGTGGACTTTAAGTGGCTAGTTAGGAAAGCTCTCAGTATTTTTCTCCCAGCCACTTGGGCACAGGCTGATGAGAAAGCAAGAGAAAATCTTTTTCAGGGTGTATGTCTTCTTCCTGCACTCAGAGCTAAGTGGGAACATTTAGTTTCTACTGGAAACTGAATTGTTATGTCCCACCCCGCTACAACATTCATATTGTGTTAGCTTTCCATTGCTGTGACAAAATACCCAAGGAAAAAACAATTTAAAAGGAAGAAAGATTTATTTTGGCTCATGGCATCAATCCAAGGTTGCTTGGCCGCATTGCTGTGGGCCTGTGGCAAGACTTCATGCAGGCGAGGGTGCGGTGGAACACAGCTGCTCACCTCATGGCACCCAGAAAAGAGAAAGAAAATGAGGGTGAAAGGGGCCAAAGGCAAAAAAATACCCTTCAAGGGCACATCCTCACAGACCCAATTCCTCCAGCTAGGCCCACCTCCCAACATATCCAACACCTCCCCAAAGCCCATTTAGCTATAAATCCCTCCATGGATTAATTCATTAGATGGTAAGATTAGAGCCCTTATGATCCCATCACCTCCCAATGCCCCCACCTCTGAACACTAAGCTTTCGACACTTGGCCGCTTCCGAGACATTTCAGATCCAAACGATAACACACACGTGTTGAGTCCGAACCCTCAGAATGATGGTATTTGGCTCTGCCCTCATGAATGGAATTAGTGCCTTATAAGAAAAGACTTTGGGGAGCTGCCTTGCCCCTTCTGCCATGTAAGGGCATAACAAGAAAGTGCCACCTATGAACCAGGAAAAGGGCTTTCACCAGAATCCAGGCAGACTGACACCCTGATTTTAGACTTCTGGCTTCCAGAACCGTGAGCAATAAATTGCTTTTGTTTATAGCCCACCCAGTCTGAGGTAATTTTGTTATAGCAACCCAAAGAGACTAAGATAGCTTTTTGTCCAGCTGGCTCCCCTTCCCTGCTTAAAATTCAAAGACTATTAAGATAAGTCCATTAGACTTACCTTGCATTTGTCTCTCTTTCCTCTTGACACGTTTTATTTTCTTGGTGTTTATTCTTTCCTCACTTAAAAAAAAAATCTGGCTGATTTTGGTTCACATCAATTTAAATGTGTCTATATTTTTGTTTATCAAAAAAAAAAAATGCCAACATCAATTTGTACTCCCCTGAAAGTGGAAGATAAAGTTCCCACCAGTATATTTATAGTTCAGTTCTTTAAAGAGAGCTGCTGTTTCCCTTTTCCCACCAACCTGGGGCTCTAGAAGGGAATATCTACATCTAACATTCTTGGGATCCAGGAATGTAGTTTCAGATACATGGAGCATAATTACTACTATGTGGTCATACTTTAGTCATTTACTCATTTGTGACATAATAAACAACAGATATTTGTTTGTTTTGCTAAGTGTGGAAATATGAAGTCAGGTCTTACAAGGCAGAGCTCTTAGCCCAACAAGTAGCAACCAGTAGCCTCTGTATGAATGATTACCATCTCAGGAAGCCCAGTGGAAGAATGTCTGACTGGGTAGCAGGGAGGCTGTCTTGAGTTTGGTTCTAAAGAATGAGTAACAGAGAAACGGGGGAAGTAGGGGTTAGTAGAGGTATTTAGAAGATTTAAAGGAAATTCTATTCTATTTACTATGCAACAAATAGTATTGAAAGCTACAGTGCCAAACACTGTTCTTAGGTGTTAGCAATACAGCAATGAAGAAAATAAAGTTCACATGCAGCTTACATGGTGGTGGAGAAAACAGAAGCCAAGCAAAATAAATGTGTAAATATTTATGTATATAAACATATAAATTTCATTTATTCTATTGGTGATTGGTGCATTGGAAAAGAAAATAAAGCAGAGAAGGGATATAGGAAGTGCCAGAGATTAGGAGGTTGAATTTTAAATCTGACAATTTAAAGACTTAAGTTTAAATTTTCAAAATTGAAATTCAGTGGTCAGGGTAGGCTTTTTAAACATCACATTTGCGGAGACCTGAAAGGAAGTATGGTGTAGAGAGAAGAGCTGGTGCAGAGGCCCTGATGGGGGAGCTTGCCTGGCAGGTGTAAAGTTTGAGGAATGACAAGGACACCCGTGTGGCTAGAGTCAGGTTAGCCAGAGTAAGTAGCAGAATACTAAGTTAGCTAGGCGTCCTTCTGGTGTGGACTGCCTCGGCTGAGTTATGTGTTGCCCGGCAGCTCAGCTGGTACCAGGTGCTTAAGGAAGGCTTTGTGTCCTATGTTGGTGTTGACAGGCTGGTTGTTCTAAGCCAAGGCTTCACCTGGGGCAACGGTCTCTTCCTTGCTGTCTCTCATCTTCTAGTAGGCTAGCCCAGACTTTTTCACACAGTGGCCAGAGCAGCAAGAGCATATGCTGAATATGCAAGTGTGTTTTTGCAAACTTCTGCTTGCAATTTGCTTGCTAATGTCCAAGTGGGCAAAGAAAATCACACCGAGTAGCCCAGAGTCAGTGTGAGAGGAGATTACACTAAAGTGTGGGCACACGAGGAGGAAGTCTTCAGGGTCATTATTATAAATGTGTTACACTCCCCAACCCATATCATTTAAAAGTAGCCTTAGGCCAGACTAAATGCTCATGGTTTCTGCTGTCAATGGTCATTGACACTGTTCCCTTCTTCTATCATTTAAGGAACTGCATTCTCTTAAGAGTCCAAATGTCCTTCTTGTGCCTTTAAAAAAATGGATGTTATTTTCTAGAGCAGTTTTAGGTTTGTAGAAAAATTGAGAGAAAAGTACCGAGTTCTCATATACCCTCTACTCACATCACATCCTCACACCCAAACTCACACTCACATCCTCCCTGCTGGCAAATCCTACACCAGAGTAAAACATTTGTCACGACTAATGAATCCACTCTGACACCTCATCATCACCCAAGATTCAGCAGGGTTCACTCTTGGAGTTGAATGTAATGTGAGTTTGGACAAAGGTATAATGACATGCCCCCACCACTGCAGTATGTAATATGCAGTAGCTTTGTGATGCTTTCATATCCTCCCAGCACCGTCATCTTTAAATTTTAGTCAAGACAGTGTCCTCTCTCCAGCAGGACAAACTGCCTGTGAACTGGGGCCCCCACAGCACTCTATCTACCATTATTTTTACAATAATATACTAATAGTGTCTGTTTTCATGGCTGGCCCTTCAACACACTATAATTTCATCCAGAGTTAGAAAATCTATAAATCACCAATGCCCAACCCAACTTCTAGCATATAATAAAGGTGCATGATGGACTTGGGTTGTAGCTTAGTGGTAGAGGACTTGCTTCACATGTATGAGGCACTGGGTTCAATTCTCAGCACCACATATGAATAAATGAATAAAAGTTCAATCAACAAACTAAAAAATTTTTTTAAAATAAAGGTTCAAACCGGGCGTGGTGGCGCACGCCTGTAATCCCAGCACTTTGGGAGGCTGAGGCAGGAGGATCGTGAGTTCAAAGCCAGCCTCAGCAATGGTGAGGCACTTAGCAACTCAGTGAGACCCTGTCTCTAATAAAAAAATCCCAAAAAAGGGCTGGGGATGTGACCCAGTGGTCGAGTGCCCCTGAGTTCAATCCCCAGTACCACAAAAAAAATAAATAAATAAATAAAATAAAGGTTCATGGCAAATATCTGAGATATCCAAATTATCTTTTGCTTTGACTACTCATTTCTCTTCCCTAAGAAAATAATTGACTCCAAATCATGGTAACCACACTAAGGAGTAGATTGATGGAGGAACAAAAGAACTGTTCTGGGCAGACATAGGCAAGGGTATGGAGAAATGTAAACAATATAGAACAGGGGTACCCCTTGGCTCATGTGATTGTTGTTTGGCTGCATGCATCTATTTGAAGGTCACTATATGGTTAATATTATGTGTCAACCTGACTGGGCTAAGGGATGCCCAGATAGCTGAAACACATTATTTCTTCATGCATTTGTAAGGGTATTCCCCGGAAAGGGATAGCAGTTGAACCGGTAGACTGAGTAAAGAAAAATCAATCCTCACCAATATGGGTGGGTATCATCCAATCCCTTGAGAACTGAATAGAACAAAAAAGCAGAGGAAGTGTGAATTCTGTCTTTTTTCTCAAACTGAGATATTCATTTTCTCCTGCTCATACATTGGAGTTTCTCATTCTCAGGTCTTCAACCTCAGTTTGGGAGTTACATCATTGGCTCCCCTGGTTCTCAAGCTTTTGGGTTCGGACAGAAGCATACCTCTTGCTTTCTAGGGTCTCCAGTTTGCCGATGTCAGATAATGGGACCTCTCATGGACAAATTCCAATAATGAATCTCTCAGACATATAGATATCTCTTATTGGCTTTGTTTCTTTGGAGAACCCTAATACAATCAATATTTCTAAAACACACCCACCAACATTCCTACTCAGACATCAGATACCTCCAGTTTTAAAACCAGGAAGCATCAACAGGACATATTATGCATGTTCTCTGGCACTGATACTTACAGCATGAGCAAAATATACAAAGGTTCTAGCCCTGGTGGAGAAGACATCAACACATAATAAACATCAGAAGTCAATAAATGATGGGGTACAGAGGGAGCTAAGAGTGCCTGGGGGAAAGAAAGCTGAGGCAGGGCAAAGAGGACTAGGAAGGCACTGGTGACAATAATATACAGGGGTCAGCATATTCAACAAGATGAAACTTGTCAATACAAAGTTTATTCTAGGCATTCAAAGGATGATTGTACTAGTTTCGACAGAGCAAAGACTGGAAGATAGTGAGAAAGTTAGTGACTCAGGTAGCTGGGGGAAGCTCATTCAAGGCCAAGGGAAGTGTCAGCATGGTCCGAAGGTAGAGCTGTATTTGGTGTGTTTGAAAAACAGCAAGGAGGTGTTGGATCAGTCACAACTTTTCTGAAGGTTAGTGCTGCTTTAAAACTAGCCTCACTAGGTAAAATTTCCATCACTTCTTGTCTTACTTTGTCTTTTGGGTAGGAATTCTTCATCATGGTTTATTAGTTCCATTGTTTTAAATCTGGATAAACAGACTATCCCCCAAATTCAAGAGCAATAGATAACCAAGTGACTGAGTGAATATGTATGTGGGGATCCATGGTAGGAACAGGGGTGCTTCCAGGCTGAGAAATGGCCTTGGTTTCATAACTTTCACACACTCTCCAAACAGGGGAAAATATAGTTATCAGATATGTGTACTGATTTAAAGTGCTAATTGGTTAAATATCAATTTATAAAATATAAAATAATTTTTACAACTTTGTGTTGGTATTAATTTATTTTAATATAACCAGATCCTCAAGAAATGAAAATATCCATGCTGCTCAAAACTTCAAGAAGCCTTGTTAGTGTAATTCCAACTCTAAATCTTCCAAAAGTAGTATTGATATGGTCAGTAGTAAAGTCTTCAAATTATGTGGATGGCATGTACTATGCTCTTCCTGGGTTGATTTGGAAAAGGTTGTCCTTGCAAATGTTCTAGTTAATGGTTGCAAAGTAATATATTAGATTTTCAAAAGTGCATAACATTATTTTTCTATTTTAAAAGCATATCAATTGGTTTAAGATATTATAGTCACTTTGCAAAATTTTACAATCTACTTAAGGCAATAAAACATATGCAAAAAGTTTATAATGCAAGGAAATGTACACGTTAGATACTAAGTGAAGGACACCACATAAGAGTCAAGGTAGGTTCACTAGAGGCTGGAAAAGCAAGGGAATAATTGATGGAAAGCATGTCAGTCAGCTTTCCATTACTATAACAAAATGCCAGAGATAATCGTCTTAAAGAGAAAAGATTCATTTCTTGGTGGTGAGATAGTTATCATACTATGGTGGCAATGCATGGCAGAGCAAAACTTCTTACCTCATGACCAGGCAGCAAAACAGAAAAAGAGAAGGTAACCAGATCTCACAATCCCCTTCAAGGACATGCCACCAAAGCCTAAGACCTCCCCTGACATCCCACCTTTTAAAGTTTCCACCAACTCCCAGTGGTGCAAGGCTTTATATTGCAGGCTTATTGAGAAACACTTAAGATCCAAACTGTAGAAGAAGGCCTTTGGAAATATTGAGCAAAGAGAAGATTTTCTCAGTGCTTTGTTCCCTACCCATTACAAATTATGGCAAAAGGTGTTAAGCTTTTATGCCTACCCATAGCCATTCTCCTGATATCCCTCTTAATAGAATGCTAGTGTTGTTCAAGTATCAGGTGGAGATCCACTAAGGATGAGGATGTTTGTCCTGCCCCAGCTTCAGGGAGTGAATCGTGATTGGTCTGAAAGTGAGCATGTCAGTTCAAGCTTGTAGACACCAGTGGAAGCCTGAGTAAGATTTTCTTCTTGAATCAGGGTGGAAGACTATACTGTAAAAAGAGAGTTCGTTTTGTGACTACCCTGGCTTTTCCTCCTTTAAATGCAATTGTATGACAATGTGACACCTGGATTGCAAGAGCCATTTTATAAACATGAGGAAATAGATTTTCACTCTGGGTATAGGGATCATTGATCACCTACTTTTCAACAACTTGTCAGGGAAGTAATAAATGCCCCCCCCTTAGGCAGATTTTCTATTACATACATTTGAATGCATCCTAATTAGTATGCCAACAATATTTAAAATTTGTCTTCTAAATGCAAGACTGGGCAGAATACTCCTGTATATGATGTTCCTATACAGTTGCTTTCTAGAACTCTCCCAAAATTCTCATATGATTTTGCATGAATCAATTATTTTTCCTAACCATGTCAGATTCTATGGCTAGACTTTCAAAAGCTAGGATAAGAGATGCCCCTAACAGAAAAGGCACACTCATACATTGCTAGTGTGACTGCAAATTGGTGCAACTGCTAAGGAAAGCAGTATGGAGATATTGCAGAAAACTTGGAATGGATCCACCATTTGACCTAACTCCTCGGTTTATATACAAAGGTCTTAAAATCAGCATACTACAGTGACTCAGCCACATCAATGTTTACAGCAGCTCAATTCACAATAGTTAAACTATGGAACCAACCTAGATTCCCTTCAACAGATGAATAAAGAAAATGTGGTACTGATACACAATGAAATATTACTCAGCCTTAAAGAAGAATAATTATGGCATTTGTAGGTCAATGGATGGAAGTAGAGAATATCATGCTAAGTGAAATAAGCCAATCCCCCCAAAAAACAAAAGCCAAATGTTTTCTCTGATAAGCAGATGCTGATACATAGTGGGGTGTGGGGATAAGTTAGAATGAAGGAACTTTGAATTGTGTAGAAGGGAGTGAGAAGAGGGGTGGGGTGCTGGGGATGGGAAGGATGGTAGAATGAGACTGACATTATTACCCTATATACAAGTATGATTACAGTACTGGAATGACTCTACACCATGTACAGCCAGAGGAATGAGAAATTGTGCTCCATTTGTATATAACATGTCAAAATGCATTCTGCTGTAAAATAAATTTAAATTTTTTTCAAAGAGAGAGAGAGAGAGAGAGAGAGAGAGAGAGATTCCCTAACAATCCACATTCCAAGTGATCACATTCTTGCTTTTAGAGGGTGGATTTAACAGCCAATCAACACGTTTATAGATGGTCCCTGACCTTATGATGGTATGAAAGTCATGTGTTCACTGAAAACTGAACTTTAAATTTTAATTTTAATTTTTTCCTCTTGCTGGATGCTGCATGGCAGCAGTGAGATGTAGTGCCTAGTGGGTCTTGACTCACCTACAGGGGCAAACAACTGATACTCTGTAGAATACTGTGTTACTAAGCTATGGTGTTCAGTAGGTTAAGTGCATTAAATAGATTTTGACTGGCAATATTTTGTTATTGTGTTATTTGTTTCTTTGGTGCTAGGGATCGAATCCAGAGCCTTGAGCTTGCTTTGCACATGCTCTACTACTGAGGTACACCCCTAGTCTTAGTACTTTCAACTTACAATAAGTTCATCAGAATAGGGAGCATCAGTCTCTGTCCTTGTAAAGCTTATAATATGGTTACTGGCATTATAGTCATCGCTATCACTACATTTTATAAAGTTCTTAAGTCCCATTGATTAATTTAAATTGCATGGTCATGAAAGAAGCTGCTCTTAGAGCTCCCTAATTCTGAACTCTAGCTGTTTTCCCATTCTATTTCCATGTAACTTTAGAAGCTTCTTCTGCTTTTCATCAATTGCTTGTGGAGAGGAATTATAGAAGTGACATATTCATTATAAAGAAGATTGTAGCAGAACAAAAGATGTCTAGAAATAAAATACCCGTTGCAATACTTGGCATGGAACAGGACCTGATAAATGAGTTTCTTTTTGTTTTTGACCTTGTCTGCACTAATAATAAGTGCCACTAGATGGCAGACTTTGCGTCTAAAAACAACTCAAATTTATACATAAAAACATTTATTGGGTGTTCTCTTAACAGTGTTATTTGATAGCTTTTAATGTGTTAAAGTAGTACAAATCCATTTGAGTCCTAAATAATAGAAATCATTAATATGTGGGCAGCAAAGACCTTTTTAGGCAGGAAAACTGTCTAATGCTGTGTCCTGGTCAGTACTTAGCAGAAGTAATAATTGTGACTGTTACATTACATAAGCACATTAAATGTTAAATTTATTTTTCTTTATTTCCACTTTTTGTGTTTGTGCTGGAATCAAATCCTGGGCAGCATGCTAGGAAAGTGCTTTACCACTGAGCCATATTCCCAGTCATTTTTATTTTTATTTTTACTTTTATTTTTATTTTTATTCTAGGTACCAGGGACTTAACCCAGGTGCGCTTTACCACTGAGCCAAATTCCCAGTCCTTTTTATTTTTTTATTTTTGACACAGGGTCTTGCTAAATTGCTTAGGGCCTTGCCAAATTGTTGAGGCTGTCCTCAAACTTGTGATCCTCCTGCCACAGACTCCCAAATAGCTGGAATTAGAGGCATAAGCCACCACACTTGGCTAAATGTTAAATTTCTATTCATCTTGGAATTTTTTCAGCTTTAATTGGTGACAATGCTAATTTCATATTTAAGAGCCATGCATATTTGCAGCAATATATTCTTTGAAATACTGTATTGGAGATTTTACTAATCACAGATCACTCAGATACCTTCCTCCAGGAATTCAGAGAACAAAAAACTTTTTCCAGTAAACTTTTGCAGAAAATTGAGTCAAAGCCTAGTTTGAGATGAATAACAACTGAAAACATTGATTGAACACTTACTGTATGTCAGTTATTAAGACTCTTTAGCGTAACCCTGTGATGATAGTATTGTGTTTTCTCCAACTAACTTATGTTTATCCTCAAATTGGAATGTTGATTCAACATTTGAAAAATGAATATGATTTCTGTATGCAGAGATAAAAGAGGGAAATTATATGATTAACTCAATAGGTGCAAAAATGTCTTTGACAAAATTCAACACCCATTCAAAGTAAAAACTCATAGCAAACTGTGAAAAGAAGGAAACTTCATTAATCTGATAAAGGGTATATTTGCAAAATTTCTACAGCAAACACTACTTTTTTTTTTCATGGTGAAAGGCAATTGTAATAGAAAACTTGCTCTCAGCACAAAGAAATGATAAATGTCTGAGATGATAGATAAGCTGATTATCCTGATTTGAGCATTACACTGTACCCTGTAAATATGTACAATTACTATCAATTAAAAATTTAAAAAAAGTCATTACCCAGAAAGAAAAAAAAAAAAAGCACACTTGCCACTTAAGGCTGAATAATAATCCATTATATGTATGTATCAGAATTTGTTGATCCACTCATTCACTAATAGACACTTGGTTTGCTTTCACCCTTTGGTTATTATAAACAATGTTACAATGAACACAGACATGCAAATATCTCCTCAAGTTTCTGTTTTTGATTGTTGGGGCTATATACAGAAGAGGAATTGTTGGATCATATGTTAATTCTATTTTTAATTTTTTGAGAAGCTGTATACGGTTTTCTACAATGGTTGCAGCATTTTACACTCCCACCAACAAGATGGGGGGTTCCAATTCCTCTACACCGTGTCAAGACTTGCTATTTTCTGATATTTTTAAATAGTGGCTATCCCAGTGTGTATGAGGTGGTACCTCATAGTGGTTTTAGTTTTGATTCCCCAGTGATTAGTAATACTGAACATTTTTTTCATGGGTCTGTTGGCCATGTGTGTATCTTATTTGGAGAAATGTCTATTCAGTCCTATGACTTGAATAAATTGAGTTTTTGTTGTTGCCGAGTTGTGAGAGTTCTTTATATTCTGGATATTAACACTGTATCAGAAACATAATTTGCAGATATTCTGTGGGTTGCCTTTTCTATTGATAATATCCTTTTTTAATTAAAAAAAAATTTATACCCCTGCTTGCTGCTCCCAATTGGAGACTGCAGGTGTGATTGCCCTATACCTCCAATTCTTGTATTTCCTCTGACTCTTCATCTACCACTCAGTGCCTGGCCACTGTATATCCCAGCTTCATTCCTTTATCTGTGGAATGCCACCTCCATCTCCCTTTTCCAGCCTGCTCTACTCTATATTATATAGAGAAGGATCCATGTGCTGCTGAGAAGAAGGTGTATTCAGTCATTGATGGATGAAATATTCTATATATATGCATTCAAACTGGAACAACACCTGGGGTCCTGGGTCTCTAGTTTGACAACTCAACCTATAGATTTTGGAACTTGTCATCTTCCATAATCATGTAAGCCTTCTCCTTATAATAAATTTATTTACAAAAATATAAAAGTTTATATATATAAATGTTTATAATATATAAAAATATTTGTATATAAATGTACAAATTGTTTATACATTTATATATGATTATATATAAAAACAAATTTTGTTATAAATATGTATTATAAATATATATATATCTTCATATATACAAATATATTGTGAATATTTGTATATATGAATATAATACATATTTTGAGGATAAATATATAAAATACATAATTTATAAATTTGTATTCTGACTTTATATGCATAAAATCATTATACATAAATTTATATATGAATTATATATACACACATACATTTATATACCCACACATACATATATGCATGCATATGCATTTATTGTTTGGAGAACTTTGACTGACACAGTCACTATTATTACATACTAAATTCTCACTGTTTAACATAAAATTTATATCTGCTCTGGCAACAGAACTGAATCTTTGAAAATATAAAGCCATGTTGAGAATTTGTTTGGAATGTTGTGCCATAATATGCTTCATCTTTTTCATGATATGTGATATGTATCTCTTATCATTCACATCTTATAAACTGCCATTCTGTAAATTTCTATAGTTTCCTTCACATAGACTCTGCCCATTTATTTCTAGATATTTTTTCTTTGAACTTGTAAACATCTCAACTATATTATGAATATGATAGACATCTTGTAATAAAACATATTTACCAATAAAAAATTTAGTTGTAGTTGGACACATTACCTTTATTTTATTCATCTATATTTATGTGGTGCTGAGGATCAAACCCAGTGTCTCACACATGCAGGGCAAGCGCTCTACCACTGAGCCCCAGCCCCAGCCCCTTGATAATGCCCTTTGATTCACAGAAATTATAAATTTTGATTTTGTGAAATTCATCTATTTTTTGTTGCCTATAGTTTTGATGCTGTGTTTTTTTAAATTGCAATGTCTAATGTCATGATGCTTTCCTAATTATTTTCTTTTAAAAGTTTTTATAGTTTTAGGTTTTTATTTATGTCTTTGATTTTATTTTGTATATTGTATAAGGGAAGGGTCCAATTTCATAGTAGGTTTTTAATTCAGGAAGTGTGACTCCTCCACACTTGCTCTTGTTTTTTCCAAGATTAGCTTGACTATTTGGGCCCTTTGAGGCTCCAAGTTAATTTTAGTGTGGATTTTTCTATTTCTGAAAAAAAAGCTATAGGGCTTTTCAAGGGGACTGCAATCTACAAACATGAGATACACTGCCTTTTATTTGTATCTTGTTTAATTTCTTTTAGCAATGTTTTGTAGTTTTTAGTGTACAAGTCTTTCATCTCCCTTGTTAAGTTTATTCCTATGTGTTCTAGTCTCTTTGAATGCTAATGCAAATTGAACTATTTTTCTTAATCTTCTCAAATTATACACTCTCAGGGTATTTTATTTTATCCTGCAACTTTGCTGTATTCATTTATTGGTTCTAATAATTTTTGTGGAATCTTTAGAGTTTTCTATACATAAGGTTGTGTCATCTGTGAGTGAAAATAATTTTACTTCTTCCTCCCAAATTTTGATACTTGTTCTGGCTAGGACCTCTTGTACTAGGTTGAACAAAAGTGACAAGAGTGTGCATCCTTATCTTGTCCCTGATCCTAGAGGAAAAGCTTTGAGTCTTTCACTGTCAGTAGGTTAGCTGTGGGCTTTGCACATAGGACCTTTATTACATTGAGGTAGCTTTCCTGAATTCCCAGTTTAATTTGTATCATGAAGGGGGTTGAATTTTGTTGGATGCTGTTAGAGCATTAATAGAAATGGTCATGTGTTGTTCAGGATTGTTCTGTTTATTTGGCATTCTTTGCATTCCAGGAATAAATTCTACTTGCTCATGATGTATAATTCTTTAAATGAACTGTTGAATTCTGTTTGCAAGAATTTTCTTAAAAGATTTTTGCATCGACACGACTGGGGATATTGGTCTGTACTTTCCTTTCTTGTAGTGTTTTTTTGTATGGCTTTAGAATCAGGGTATGCTGGTCTCACAAAATGAATTAGAAAGTATTCTCTTCAGCTTTGGGGGAAGAATTTGAGAAAAATTGTTGATGGTTTCAAAGAACCAACTCTTGTTTTCTTCTATTGTTTTTCTATTCTCTACTTCGGTTGTCTCTGCTCTAGTCTTTATTACTTTCTTCTGAATTTGTTCAGTTCATTCTTTTAGTTTATTAGTTTATTAGCAGTCACATACCATATTGTTCAAAGGTTTAGTTCATTCTTTTTCTCATTCCTTAAGGTGCTGAGTTAAATCATTGATTTGAGATCTTCTTTTTTGTAATTATAAACACCCTCTTCACACTGTTTCACTGCATTCCATACATGTGGTTATGTTGAATATTTATTTCCCTTTGTCTCAGATGTTTTCTGATTTCTCTTATGAGTTGTTCATTGACCCAACTGGTTGTTCAAGAATGTGTCATTTCATTTTCACATATTTGTGGATTTTCCAGATTTCCCTTGGCCATCAATTTTTCCATTTTGATTAGAAAAGATGCTTTGCATGATTTTAATCTTTTTAAATTCATTAAAACTTGTTTTGTGGCTTCAGTATAGTCTGTACTGAAGAACAATCCACACACAGTTGAGGGGGAAAAAATGTGAACCTGTATATGTTTGTTAGGTCCAATTGATGTATTTGTTATTTAAATTCTCTATTTGTTTTCTGCCTGGTTGTCCTATCAAGTTGGTGGTGTTAATGTTTTTATTTTAGAGACAAGGAATGGAGAGAGGCAAAGAGACGTAAATTATGCTGCTGAAGGTCAAAGCTGTTAAGTGTGAAGTGTGTGTAGATAACATTCAGAATTTCTTTCAAAATATTGGTAGGTTTGCCTTCCTGGAATCTCACCAGCTGGCAGAACTCTGGGTTCATACCTGCTTTTCTTACTGTCTACTCCCTCTTTCCCACCTGTTCCAAGTGTGCAGCAAATTACCCCAAATCCATCAGGTATGATTATGTACATGGGTTCTGTGGGTCAGGAATTCAAATAAAGAACAGCAAGTCGGTATGTGTCAATTTCACAATATCTGGGGCCTCATCTGGGGGCTGGGATCATTCAAAGGCTCCTTCACTGACATGTGAGGTACCTGGGATGGGATTCCTGGAAGACTTGGGCTGTTAGCTAAAGTACCTGCTCATGGCCTCTGTGGGTGGCTTTGGTTTCCACACAGCCTAGAACCTCAAAGTAGTCCAACTTCTTATATGGCAGCTCAGGGCTCCAAGGATGAGCTTGTATTACCTTTTCTGATCCATCTTTGGCAGTCACATACTATGTTGTTCAAAGGAGTTGAGATCCCCCAGGTTCCAGGGTAGGGGAAATATATTCCAGCTCTAAAGGAGAGAGTGTAACAAGATCACATTGCAGAGGAGTGTGTGGGATGAAGAAATCATTGTGGCAATCTTCGGGAGACACACTACACCACATGTCCCTCGTCATCCTCAGCTCACTAATCATCTGCCTCTGACAGTCACCTATAAAGTCTCCCTGGAATCTGGAAATTCTCACTGGCCTGCTCTTTTCATGACTCCATTAATTTTTCCGAGGGCCTTTCTTCTCTTCCCACTTCTTGCCTCTACGAGAACAGGGATTTAGACCGAAGGAGGCAGTGGGGGCTGTTGACAGTCTCTGCAAAGCCCAAGGAAGGGAGGGTTGACCCCCTTTCAGTAGCTCAACATCATCTAGGCAGGCTTTATTTCTGGCCCAGTGATCATTCAGCAATTAAGGCAAAATATACAAGCTCTCAAAATAAAAAGCTCTCTTTCATCTCTAAAACACACAACTTCTCTAAAATGTAAAAATCACAAAATGTGTTGCCCAAAAGTCAGCTAATTCAATAGTACCCAGTTACAGGATGTTATAAGAAACAGTTAACTCTTCAAAGTGCATTCATGACATTTTGGTGAAATATTGCCTTCAGCTGAGGTTCTTGTGCTTTTTTTGCACAGGGCACTTATTATTGACAATCAGCTACAGAAAAATTAACGGCTAATTAGCTCTGCCAGAGGAGAAGAACAATGAGGGAAAGGGGAAGAGAGTCAGGGCCCAGGCAACCAGCTCCACCTGGGAGGTCCCATTTCCTTGTTCTCTGGATAAAACATTATCCAGTTGCCCCCAGAATGCCTGGGGTGGAAATCTGCTTAATTCTATTCGCCAAAAGGCAAAAGAAAGGGGGCGTAGGTTCTTCTGAAAACATATGTTGTGGGATTGAACATGTACAGTTATTTCACTGGTGTCTGAAACAGGAGATTCTTTTGATTTGATCTAGGTGGCTATTTAATTTAAGTTTTGCTATTAGTGGAAATAAGAGTCCCATGGGTGCCATGCTTAAGCTGGATCTTCAGATACTTAATAAGAAGTCACATTCACCTTTCATGTATACTCCTGCCACACGGGGAAGTGGTACATGGGCTTACTACTCACTTTTTCTGTTTAACAGAATATTCTTTCTCTTAAAGTCGTTGCACCATCTCTTATTGCTGAAGGAATGTGGGTTTCAGTGAGCTCTTTACCGAAGTTTTAACTTCAGTCCTTTTCATGTCATCCTGTGTCCTGTGAGGCAGGACCAAGGACCAAGTATGCCTTCTGGGAACTCGCATGGGTAAGTTCCTCCTAGCTCACAGGTTCTTGTTCACTGGGTCAGAAATCTTTGCATAGTTAATGGGATTTCATAAGTGGGAGGAGATCCAAGGTTGAAGGATATATTTTTCCCAGGTAGTAAAGAAGAAGGGATGGTGAGATATCATTTCAGGAAAGAACTAAACCTACATTTCCCAATAGAGGAAATGACATTTTACAATATGTGAAACAAGAAGTGGAGAACAACTTGTTCTTTGTGTGCAGTTGAATTTGATAATTCTTATATGTATTCAACAATTAAGTACAGTGTCCAATTCTATGAATATTATAGTAAAATTGACATAGGTACATTAAAATTCATTGGAAATCATAATCTATATATATATTAACATATACTTATATATAAATGTATAATATATGTTAAATACATTCTAATATATATCCTAATATGTCCTCTCTATATATTTTCATGTATATATATTTTCAAACATTCTAATCATTTACATATTCCATTTCTCAAAAGACTAGAACTCCAAAACCATAATGCTCATTTCAAAAGTTACCATAATTGGCATTTTTCTTGTTTCATTTAAGTTTTTATAGGTGTCCCACATCTGGAACAATGGGACTGATTAGGTTAACATGAAGGTAAAGGTTTCACATTTGGAAGGTTCATCTTGAAACTAATGATGAATTGGAAAAGGCCTAGGTTTTCCATATTATATTAAAAATTTCCAACTATATTTGGTGACAGCACCTTTGCTTTTGGGGGTTGTTGCCCACATAACATTCATCTCTCTAATTTTGCAACTCCAGGTCTCAAAAGGGTACTTCCCCAACTCCATCCATCCACACACAGCATACAGACACTCTAAATCTTTACTCTTAGACTGGGGGTGTAGCTCAGTGGTAGAGCACATGCAACACTGGGTGAGGCCCTGGGTTCAATCCCCAACACCAAAAAGATTTATCTTTACTCTTTGAGAGTGTAAAATTGGTCCCATCATTATTAGTATGTTCTATTGAAGGAAAATTAAACCTGAAGCTTTGGTTAGACTGTAAACTTCACTAGGGTGGCGAGATGGGGTGTTTACAGTGTTTCTGATCTTGGGCTCCAGAACCAGAGCATTTAGGTTCAAAGATCTATTCTGTCAGCTGTATGACTTCTGGTAAGTTATTTACTCTCTTGTTAGTCTCAACTTCCTTATCTGTAGGATGAAGATAACAGTACCTACTTATTTTTTCAAATATTTTTTAGTTGTTGTGAATCTTTATTTTATGCATTTATTTATATGTGGTGCTGAGAATCGAACCCAGTGCCTCACACATGTGAGGCAAGTGCTCTACCACTGAGCCACAACCCCAGCCCCAGCAATACCCAATTCTTAAGGTTTGAGCTTAAATTCACTGATTTAACAAAAAACTTATCAAACACCTACTTGTCAGGCACTGAGAATACAATGGACAAATTTTCTCTGTCCCCTTTACCTGTTTTACTTCTCTTCATCAAACTTACCCTCAACATATGTTTATTTGAGGTTTGATTCGTTCCTGTCTCTTCCACTGTTAAAGAAAAGACAGTAGGCCCCAAATAATCCATGCTAAATTCCACTAAACCAAAACATAAATTTCTTGCTTATAATATCTGCCCTTCCAAAAAGTCATGAGAGAGATGGTAGTTAAATACTATTAAGTTAACAAGATTTTGCTTACATCCCTAGAAAAAAAATTAACCTCGAATTTACCAATCCACTATTTTTCCCTTGTTCCTGTTTTCTTCCACTTTTTTCTGCCTATAAATCTTACCTACTCTGTTAGTTCATTGGAGAACCCTCCTGTTTGTGGACTGGGTGCTACTTTGTTCTTGAATCACTAACAAAAGATCAATCTGATTTTTAAAATGCAATTTGAAATTTTGTTCTCTATCACCCCAGAAGCTTCCCGAGGTTAGAGACCTTGTCTCTGTTGTTCCTTATACCTGGACTAGTGCCTGGTGTCCAGTAGAAGAATCACGCATTAATGATAGGATGAATGTATGGATGATATATGGATGGATGGATGGATGGATGGATGGATGGATGGATGGATTGCTGAGATGTTTCCCTTCTGAAAGTCCAGGTCTGTGAATGTTCAACATGCAGGAAGCAGGTGAGGTGACACCTCTTTTTTCTCTGATACTCTTGGACTGGCTGAGCAAGGGAATCATAAAGGCCAAGGATACAGTTCCATAACACAGTTGCCAATGCCCAGGAGAGTGTTAAGTGGGACAGGCATTCTCTTTTTTGTTCCCATTGCATCTACTCTTTTGACTAACATTTTCTCCTCTTCAGAGTGGAAGATCAAAGAGAAGTCTTAGTTGTAAAGCTCAAGACTTCATCTAATCTAGATATGAGGCATTCTTTTCAAGGTTCATTATCTTTCACTGTTTGGATTGAGGTCAAATTTCAATAAAAATGATATCACTGTACCTATCATTGTCCTCCAGGCATATATTTCCCTCATTGAACTTTTTAGGGTCCAGTGGCTTACTAAGGTTCCCAGATGAATACCATTGTAGTATCATTTCATTCCCACGGTATGTGCTAGGCCAGTGTTTCTCAAGTTGAGGTTCTGCTAAACATTGGTCTTACAATATGCTCCATGAAAGAAGAATTCCATACTTTAAAATTTTAGGGAATTAGAGAAAATTTAAGAAAGTCTGTATTGTATATTAGAAACTTTTAAAAACTTACTTATCATTAAAGACTCTGAAAAGTCCTATAAGGATGAAGGAAATTTGTTTACAATTATAAAAACTATTAAAAAGTTTTTGGTCTTGGAAAATCTATTCTGTGCTTTGAATATCTGTTTTGTGCATGGTGCTAATGTTCTGCAGAGTGCACTGGGAAATTCTGTGCTTAGCAATACATATACATTTAAACATAAGAATTAGCAACTGACCTCAAGCTTTGAACATATTGGCTGTAATATTTTCAGCTGTGAGATTTTGCTTGATCACAGAAAGGAAGGAGTTATTGCTTTTTTATGTTTTGGTGGATTCATGCACACTCACGCATCTCTGTAAAATGCTATTGAATATGTGTTCTTTTTTTTTTTTTTTTTTTTTTGGTGGTACCAGGGATTGAACTCAGGGGCACTCGACCACTGGTTCACATCCCCAGCCCTTTTTTGTATTTTTATTTAGAGACAGGGTCTCACTGAGTTGCTAAGTGCCTCGCCATTGCTGAGGCTGGCTTTGAACTCGCGATCCTCCTGCCTCAGCCTCTCAAAGTGCTGGGATTACAGGCGTGCACCACCGCGCCCGGCTGAATATGTGTTCTTAACAATTAATAGTTTATGAACTTTTCAATAAAGTTTCAAACTTTATGTTCAGACTACTGAAGCTGGGCTATTCTGGAAATGGGGGACATCTCCTTACACAGAATTAGTTATATGTGATTAGCTTAGCATTCATTATGGAGCAGGGACAATTAAACATTTTATGAAAGTGGCATTCTACTATGATAGACTTGGAGATTATATATATATATATATGTATATGTAATATATACATATTTATATATGTATATGTAATATATACATATTTATATATGTATATCTATGATATATACATATTTCTCAGTATTATACATATTTATTATACATATAAATACATGCATATTTCTCAGTATTTTTCAGGCTCTAAGTAGCCTCATCAGCTCCAAGACACTGGTATAGCTTTAAAGTCTTAGCTTAATCATGAAATTTAATTTCTCTAGGTAAGTTATTCCTTCTATTATAAATCCCCTTTCTGTTACACTATGTTAAAGTAGTTATATTTGATGAAATTTGTGACCCAAAATATATAGTCTCTTGCTACATTAGTCAACTTTATGTTGCTGTGCCAAAATACCCAACAAGAACAACTTAGATGAGGAAAAATTTATTTTGGGCTCACCATTTCAGAGATTCAGTGCATAGTTGGCTGACTCCATTGCTCTGGGCCTAAGCTGAGGCAGAACATCATGGCAGAGGGTATTGTAGAGGGAACAGCTCAGGACATGATTGCCAAGAAACAGAGAAAGAGAAGGGGCCACAGGGAAGATGAACCCTTCCAGGGCACACCTCCAGTACCCCGCGGCTTCAGCCATACCCTACCTGCCTATAGTTCCCACCCACTTACTCTGTTTGAACTAGAATGGACTGCTTAGGTTACAGTTCTCAAAACCTAATTATTTTACCTCTGAATACTCCTATACCAACACAGAAGGTTTTGGAGGACACTCATATCAAAACCATAGCACTTGCTCAAGTAGATTTTTCTAGATTTCTTGAAGTCTAGAAAAGTAGATTTTCCTAGACTTCTTTCTAGATTTTCTTCCTCAAATAAGGACTTCTGCACTTGAAATGTAAAACAAAAAAGTACATTTCGTTTTCATATTTAAAGTTCCTTTAAATTTCACTTATACTCCTTAAATATTGCTTCTTCTCAGCCTGAAGAAATAATGTATATATCAAATACATATGAAAACAAACTAACATCAGAGGAGTGCTAAATAAGTGGTGGCACATTCACCCAATGGACTATTAGGCAACTATTAAACTTATATTATGAAAGAATAATTTAGTTCCATGGCAAAGTTGCCAATATAAACATAGAAGGGGAAAATATCATCAAAATATTCAAGGTATTATCTTCAATATTTTTTTCCCTGTTACTAGTTTATTTTCTTTGATGTGTTCAAAGTTCCTGAGTCTCTTGTGTTTCTGTACATCTTTGGGCAGAGTCAGTGACTCTTTTTTTCTAGACTATCTTTTCAAGGATGTTTGGATAATAAACAGTTGGAAAAGATAGAGATATTTTCTCTTGCTGGTACAAAGGGCAGGTTTGTTTACTGTCCACTGTAGAACAGTAAAGTCTTCTTCTGGGGCAAAGATCAGTCAGAGAGTCTTACTTCTGAAGATAGATTAGAGTTCCCTAAACTCGGGGTTCCTCTCCTATAAAGTAACCTACTGCACAGACAGATGTCATTTGGCCCAATTTACATCACTCTGAAAGAATTTGAGTTTAGCAAACCTGTTCAAATGTTGATACTCTGGCTCCTGTGTGATAAATTAAGTCCTTTGTCTCTGGCTTGGACATTATGCCTCTGGGGCAATAATAATGTAGGATAAGTGTCCTTTGCCATCCTCTGGCTTTTGGTCTCCTCTTTCTCCAGAGTATTTCTTATCCTAACTACAGTCTGCACTGAGTCCTCCACAGAGACTAGATTTTTATGTTCCAAATCCATCTTTCTTCCCTCCCTTGTAAACAAACTATCAAATACTCTAGTGTCACAATTCGAACTTTTGTAATTAGTAATGGTTAATCCCCTCTCATGGACAGAGTATGTGTGTACCCACTGCACACACATGTGTGCACGTGCACATGCACACACACACACACACAAACACCCCTCCACAGCCTCCACTGCCCCAAAATTCATAAATTGAAATTCTAACCCCTGGGCTAGGGATGTGGCCATGTGGTAGAGCACTTACCCAACGTGAGTGAGGCCCTGGGTTCAATCCTGAAAGAAAGGGGGGGGGGTATGAGAGTGAGAGAGGGAGGGAGGGAGGGAGAAGGAAGAAAGTAAGATGGAAGGGAAGGGAAGGGGAAATCCTAAACTCCAAAGTGATGGTATTTGGAGGTGTGGGCTTTGGGAGTTATTTGGGCATAAGGACAAAGCCCTTATGAATAGGATTAGTGCCCTCATAAGAGACCCCAGAGTTCTTTTGCCCTTTCTCTGCCTTATGTGGATACAAGACGTTGGTAGTCTGCAACCTTGGAAGAGAACCTTTACCATGACTGGACCATAATTGGCACCCCAATCTTGTAATTTCAGCCTTCTGAACTAGGATATAAATTTCTGTTTTTAAGTCACCCAGTTTATGATATTCTGTTATAGCTACCTAAACTATTACTTCCCTCTTGATATTATTTGCATTTTAACACCTTACTTTAAAAAAATTAATTGCAAACCTGATGTAAAGAGGTCGTGGGAAAGGCAGGAAGTGGGGTAGCACACCCCTTGCTGTTGATATCTGGTAACCTGAAACATTTACATTTTTCAGGCAGAATCTAAAACACTCTTAGCACTCTTAAAAACATTGCCAATACCTTCCTATGGCCATTTCCTCAGCCTTCTTTATGGTTGCTGAGTAGTCCCATCTTGTAGTTTATAGTGGTAGAAACAAGAGGTAGATTTTTAAAAAAAAAAATTTTTTTATTGGTGAATTTTAATTATACATGATAGTGGGATTCGTTGTGACGTATTCATGCATGCACATAACATAATTTGATCAATTTCATTCTCCTGAATTTCTCTTGTATCTCCCCTCCTCCCTCCCTCTTATCCCCTCCTACTTTACTGGTCTCCCTTCTATGTTTTTTTTTTTTAATTGATACACTGTAATTATATATAAAAGTGGCATTTATTGTGATATAGTCATACATGCACATACCATAATTTGGCTCATTTAATCCCCTAGTACCTCCTCCTTTCCTTCCTCTCCTCCCACCCCATATCACCCCTTCCTCTATTGATCTCCCTTCTGTTTTCATGACATCCTTTATTGTTAATTCTTTTTTTTCCCCTCATATGAAAGAAAACATTTGGCCCTTGGCTTTCTACATCTGATTTATATCACTTAGCATGATATATTTCGGTTCCATCCATATTCTAGCAAATGACGTTATTTCAAACTTCTTTATGGCTGAGTGAAACTCCATCGTTCACCTGTTGACAGACACCTAGGCTGGTTCCGTAACTTTGCTATTGTGAATTGCACTGTTATATTAATATCCAGAATATCCAAAGAACTCAAAAACCTAAAACCAACCCCCCATAACCAATCAATAAATGGACAAATGAGTGGAACAGAGATTTCTCAAAAGAAGAAATACAAATTGCCAACAAATACATGAAGAAATGTTCAACATTCTAACAATCAGGGAAATGCTTCAAAGCCACATTGATGTTTCATCCCACTCCAGTGAGAATGGCAATCATCAGGGATACAAATAACAACAAATGCTGGCAAGGATGTCAGGGGAAAGGCACATTCATGCATTATTGGTGGGACTTAAAATTAGTACAACCACCTTGGAAAGCAATATGGCATTATAAAAACCAACGAAGTAAGTACTGCATGAAAACTAATGTAAAAATATGATGGGTAACCTGGAAATATTTTCAATCTTATGATATGTCAGTACATAATGAATCATGGAACCTACCGTAATTTTAACTCACTGATTCTACTTTAAGGTTTATAGCCCAAGAAGATAGACTAGGAATAGAAACAGCATATAACCCAGCTATCCCACTAGTTATCCAAAAGCACTAAAATCAGCATGCTGTAGTGATACATGCATACCAATGTTGTTTACAGCAGTGAAATTCACAAGAGGTAGGTTCTTTAGCTGTAGGTTAGTTTACCTGGATAGGAGACTGAAATCCTGGTGGGGTTAGGCAAAATTCTATCATATTTTAATCTCTACTTAATCCTATTGTGAATTTAGAATAGACTTTTAAATGGGGACGGGGGAGACAAAATGCTGCCTATCTACAGAAATTCCCTAAGCCTGCCACAACAAAGTTGAACTCATTGCAGGAATGCATAGGCCAAGCATTAAGATGCTTTAAGACATCACAAAGTGTGAAACCCGCCCACCCCACTGCCCAACCAGCAGCATCAACATCACCTGGGAACATAGGAGACATGCAAATTCTCAGGTTCTAACTCAGACCTACTCAATCAGACAATTTGTGGGTTAGGGCCCAGTGATCTGTGTTTAACAGATTCTGATGTATTGGAAGGTTTGAGAACTATGGCTGTGGATTTAGAACCTGGTTGAATTGTAATTGACAAGATGGGTCAAGGCTATGGTTGGTGCTGTCTCCACTTCCCCAGATGACCTATTGTGCACAGTCCTATCTTCTGCTCTCCTGTTCTTTGAGAGCAGTAAGATTCCTGGAAAATGAGATATGGATTGGTGAGATTCTACTAGCAAAAAAGCCAGAAACAGAGCTAAGAGTTACCTTTTTGCCTCAAACCCATCTGCATGAGAAGGAACTTGGTGAATTTCCTGCTCACCAAGATCCAGTATGGATGAAAAGCCAGGTGCCACCTGTGGATTATAGATGGACCAACTTCCTTTCCTCCTGAGAATGTGGGGGGAAGATGTTAATGCTCTTTAGTTTGGGGACTGACTGATTTTAAGAACTAAATGTTCCTTTAAAAATGTGACATCAGTGGTAAATACTCTTTTAAAAAGCAGCTGTCCTCTATTTCTGTTTTGGTAAATCAAAAACATAGTTTATCTTCTTATCTAGCAGAAATGTAAGACAGTTAAAACAGCTGCTCTGCGTTGGCCTTAGAAAGCGCTAGCAGCTGTGTGGTTTGCTGGGACCGTTTAAAAACCCACTCCTGTTCTGCTTTCCTGTGTGTCCCACTAGTTGTGCAATAAGAGGTGAAAACACACAGTGACCTCAGGAGAACATGGAGGAATGGAGTGGTAGGGAGAAAGCAGCAAAGGAATGATTAAGGCCAGCTTGGCACCTGAAAAGAAATGCCAACCCACTGTTAACAAAAGGGTAGAAGAGACCTGTGTACCCTGGGCAGAGTTCCTCAATGTTCATGTGCATGCCAACCACTGGGGAGCTTGCTAAAATACAGATTGTGAGTCTGTATGTCTCAGGGAAACCCCCAGAGCCTGCATTTTTCCATAAGCATCCTGATGGTGGTGCTGCTGCTGGTCCAAGGGCTTCACATTCAGTTGTGACTCTGGCGATGTCAAGTGGGTATGATTAGGTTGCCCTCTAGTGATAATCCCATGCAAATCCAAGGTGTTTCTACCTTAACAGAGAACCAGATCAATTAAAATATTTTAAAATGTTAAGATTATTAATACCAAATTAACCAGAAATTTAAACAAATCTACACAAAACAATCAGTAAAAGCTCTTTACTACTTGCATCACTTTATGATCTCATTTATCATAAACAAAAAGAGAATCTTTTGTTCCTAATCTGCCAACTTTTGAGACCAAGAGTACTAGGAGTCATCTTTATTCCACATGAAACTTTATCCACATAAGTGCAACTAATTCCTGTAGATGCTGGTTTTGTCATGTTGCTTCTTGTCTTGAAAAACATTTTGCAGTTCTCCTTATCCACAGTGTTAAGATTAAGCTCTACAACCTGGTACCCTGCAGCCTCCATAACATGGCTCTCATTATTCCAGCCTCGTTGGAATTGGATCATTATATGTGCCTAATAATTCTATAATACTGTATTAAGTGTATGTATACTATAGAAATTGATTCTGTTTTCACACTTTTAAGGAACACCAAATCTGCCATGTGCTGGGTGCTCCTGGGACTGGAATACACAATCCTGCCATCAAATCACTTATATTTTTTCATTCGACTCTTTTTCATGTACTATTAGTTTATAGAAACACTTTGAGGTATTGACAAGTCCATTGTGTAATATATGTATATATAGTGTCTGAAATTTTTTGATGTTATTTATGTGGTGCTATGTACACATACCTACTTTTGAAGGAGAAATTGGGAGAATCTATCTTCTTGGGCTATAAACCTTAAAGTAGAATCAGTGAGTTAAAATTACGGTAGGTTCCATGATTCATTATGTACTGACATATCATAAGATTGAAAATATTTCCAGGTTACCCATCATATTTTTACATTAGTTTTCATGCAGTACTTACTTCGTTGGTTTTTATAAATTCTAAGTATTTTTGTTACTTTGACAGATGCATTTATGAGTCACCACTAATTTGTCAGGGCCTTTGTGCAAATTAGAAGAAAGCAGCTGTGCAGGCTATGTGTGCAAGCCATTTTTGTGTGTCCTGGATGGACACAGCCTCATGCAGGATAGATGACTTTGTGGTGGAGCATGGGCTAGATCCACGTGAGGAGCATCAACCCCCTACCCACATCTTCACTGTGCACACCCTGGACCTTCATCTATGTGGGTCTGTGTTTATTTAACAAACATTTTGAGTATCTGCTAAAATAGGTAAAATCATAATTTTAATGCCAATATATAATTAAATTATATCAAAGATTTTATGTAACTCATTAATGAACAAAGAAGCCAGTAAGATGTTAATACTGGCTCAAGGAACATTTGTGGAACTGGACATTTGTAAGCAATTTGATAAAGCCTTGTTAGGATAAAATTGATAGGTTAGATTTTAAAAACTAATATCTTACAAGGCAAAAAAGAAACCCCTTAACTTTGGAGTTTATCTTTTCCACCAGACAGAAATTATCTCTATCTCTACCAGCCCTCTTTTTAGGTTAACCTTTAAACAGTTGTAAAATATCCCAATTTGATAAGAAAATAAATCAAAGAGGCAACCTAGCATTACACCGAAAGAACAATCAGAAACCTTTTCTGCCTACTTCCAAGTTTTGTATAGTTATTCTAACAGTCTCCCTCACTTTCAATCTGAAATAATCTCCAAAGATTATACTTGATCATAAAAAGGCAGGTCTTGTAATATTAAGTTGGCTTGATCATTTACAGAAGTATAGCAAGAATAGTAATTAACTATTAGGCTGACTTGAGTTTGCTCTGTGCCCCCAGAGCCACACAATATTGAGAAGCTACCAGGTCCAAGACAATACCAGATGTCACCTGCAGTTCCTATTTAGACTTACAAAAAGAGTATTTATGCTATATTCTCAAACATAGAATTCCAGATGTGGTCTTGATCATAATTTTTTTCAATTATTTTCTAGTAAAAAGGAGGACAAATGTTATTGAACATATACAAATAACTATGTTGTTATGAAAAGTATTTTTTCCAAATTCTGAGGGGTTGGTGAGAATCAGACATCATTAAACATGTTTCATTTCAGTTTACAAAAGCACAGGCTACTAAATGAAGAGTTAGCTATAGCTTAGAAAGAGAAAGGGCTTCCTCTTATTTCCATGAAATCTAAACTATTAAAAGTAATGCCAACAATACTCCAAACAAAATGCCACAATAGTACTACCGTCAGTTGAATACTATGTGAGTGATTCTTGTATAGCTGGATCTTGAGGCAGCAATCTGCTTTCATGAAGTCTATATATCCATACGTTTGCAGAGTCCTAGGAAATCCTCAGTCAGCTCATTGTTATGTCTGAATGTTATCAAGCAATGTCACTTCAAATGTTGTGTATGAGTCTATTCTTTCTTTTCCTTTTTCTTCTTTTTTGGATCCTGTGGTCGTGCTGGGTATTAATTCAGAACTTGCACATGCTAAGCAGATGCTCTACCACTGAGTTACACTCCCAGCTTGAGAGTCTATTCTTCAAAGTATCAATAATTTAAAGTACCTGTTGTAGTCCTTTCTGTGTGGTTCTTCAAGTGTCCTTTTTTGAAAAATAAATTCTAGATTATAGCAGAGCCTTTAGAGAAGTATCTGAGGGCAGCAGACTCCTCTACAGGAGTCTGATAATGAGCCTGCATAGTTCTGGTTAACTTATTACATCAGTGGTGGTGTCATAATGGAGGACAATGAAATTCTCTGTTGGGGTAGGTAACTAGTTTAATCAACATTTCCCTGAAAGTCAGTATATTGTATAGACAGCAAGAACATTATAAATTTCTGAGTCTTCCTATAAAATATTCAAGTTCTGGAATATTTATATTAATAACATTTTACTGATAAGAACTTAACCTAGGGAAGGATTAGTATCTTTTTGGATTTGCATTTTTTCATGCATCTTATTATAGTATTGAGCTAATAAAGAAATAGAGTATTATATGCCAAACAAACAAGATTATTTCTAGCATCCTCTCTTTTTATAAGGTAAAAGAATCAATCTTGGTAGTTTCCAAGGGCCATCTGAGAAACTTCAAAGATAGTTTAGGTATAAAAGGCAGCTTCCCTCCTCTTTTAAGAATAATGTTAAGGTCTGATTTTCAGAAGACAATATCAAAAGAATAATCAGAGGATATCTGTATACGTGATTAAGATAGGATCATGGGGGCTTGCTTGGTGGCTTGTTCAATCAATGTGAAAGTATTATAAAATAAGCCTAGAAGAAAGCAGCATGATTTTAAAGAAACAGCTCTTTTACAAGCGAGGAATACTTCACATTTTGTTTTTTTGTTTTTTAATAACCAAGGATATTATTTTTTGAGGTATGGAATCTCTGTTACCTGGACAGATTACCCAGAAGGTAAAGAATAACCTTATACTACACCTTGGTAAAAACCCCAAGGCCAACCTGTCATGTAGTAGAGAGAGAGACAAGTTCTAGTTTTACATTAATATAGTACCAGGAAGTAAATGTTTCACAATGCCTGTTCCTTTAAACAATTGTTTAATGAATAAGCCCATCAAAACAAGGCAAACTTGAACATATGTCATGGTTTCTCTTTAGACTTAGGTAGTATTAACCAGGACAAATAAAATCTACTTATTTTGCTCCTTCAACAACTTGCTATTCTTTTGACTTTTATCTTTTGCATGTGCTTATATATTCTGAACATATTTTATCTTAGGATAAAACTCCTCTTTTTTTCCTTGAAAACAAAACCTCATCCCATGTCTGCATACACAGTAATATTTTACTGTCCTAGAGCTGTACATATAGTCTTAATTAACCATGATTTTTAAAAAAAATATTTATTTTTTGCTTTAGTTGTACACAATGCCTTTATTTGTATGTGGTGCTGAGGATCGAACCCAGGCCACGCACATGCTAGGCGAGTGCTCTACCGCTGAACCACAACCCCAACCCCTAACCACGATATTAATCATGACTTTTAACCCAAGTAACTAAATTATATTTCAAATAGAAAATTGGGCCACTGGTAACTGTTTATATATACATATATATAAAATTATTTCTGCAGACTAGCAAAGCTCACAGGTCTATATAACATCACTCTCTAAAGCCACACACAAACATCCCTTATATGTCTTCTTAAAGTGGCAAAAATAAATGAATTCCTTAGCATTGTCCATAGCTCTGTCACATATAAAGACAAAAAGAAAAAGGTATATGAACTTAAAATCATAATGAGGGGCTGGGGCTATGGCTCAGCGGTAGAGCGCTCATCTCTCATGTGTGAGGCCCTGGGTTTGATGCTCACCAACACATAAATAAAATAAAGGTATTGTGTCCACCTACAACTAATAAAATATTTTTTTAAATCATAATGAGTTAATGAGTGTTTCAGTACTCAGTTGTACTTAAAAATTAGGTATCAAAATATTATTCATTAATTAAATTGACTTAATATTAATCCAAGTTGTTAAGTTACCTAAGAATCTTGGAACCATGTTTAAGCTGATATGCTATAAACAATCACTACTATTTCAAAAACATTTGTTAAAATTATGATTCTATCAAATGAACATAAATGCACATTTTTATAATCTTAAACATTTTGTGGATCTAATTGTTAGCTTATTTGATAAATCAATCAATATAAAATGTAGAAAGTTCATGTTAACTAAAATGCTGTTAGAATGAATGTCCCTTCTGCTGGGCTACTTCTGGTTAATAATTTATTAAAATCATAACTATGATTGAAGTTGATTTCTAGAGAGACTTAGTTAATTTTTATCATCATTTAAAAATAATTTTCTCTTTGTAGCATTCATTTCAAATAAAAGTCTAAAGAAATATTTTCAAGAACATTATAAATTTATAGAAGGTTTATCCAGAAAACAAAATAATATAAAATGTTTCTACATATTTTAATGATGATGGACTCAGCAAATGTTGTCCCCATTTTGATTTTACAGTTTTCATTGATTAGCTTTCTTGGGTCCTAAATTAAATTATGTCTAAGTCGTTGGGAGTTATTTTTTGGTGGCTGTAATGTCATCACTCTAAATGAAATATGAATGTTTGATTATGTTTCTAAATGTATTTTGCCGATAGAAAGGATGTAGTGGGTTTTCTGGTTTCTTGTGCAGGAGACTCTGGGTAAGGTATAATCCCACGATATGACTCCAGGCCCTGAGGTCCCCTTCTCCACTTAGAGGCAGTAGAGTGATGATCTTAGGATTCCCAAGATCTGAACCCTTGCTCCTGTCTGACTAGAGAGAAGTAAATAAACCTCACTGTGCCTTTGTTTCCTCAGCTAAAAAAATAGGAGTAATACTGTTTAGGAGGATGGTTTCAGCCCAGGAGTTCAAGGTTGGCCTGGTCAACCTAATGAGACCCCATCTCCAGAAAGAAAAAATGGGAGAAATGACAGTACTTGCCACCTCGGATTGCCAACAGGGTTAACTGAAGTAACATGTGCGTAGTCCTTACAGGCATAACTGGCTAAGAGTGAGTGGTCACCCCTTAAGTTAAGTGCAGACAAAGAAATGGAGAAGCACTGCAGAGCTTGGGAAAACTATGTATCTTTGGTGATAGGCCCTGAACATCCCAGGTTCATCTTGAATACTGAATGCAGAGGATCTGCATACACTTGCAAGGCACCAAGTTATCATAATCACCTTCTGACAACCAGAGAACACTGTAATTCTGATCCTTTTTTTGATCATTATTGCGGTTTCCATAATCAGTGAAATATTACTTTATAGTGTCCATTTAGTAAACATTCCTTATTTTGCATTGAGAGAGAGAGAGAGAGAGAGAGAGACAGAGACAGAGACAGAGAGACAGAGACAGAGAGACAGAGAGAAGAGGGAGATTGGCCATATGTTCCAAGATCAAAATCCTGTTTTTCTATTTCATATGCAACACTGCTGTCATAGTCATTGGTTTTGCCAATGTTTGTTGTGCATTGTGTTTTGCTTCAATTGGCATAATTTCATGGTACATTAGCCATATGAGGAAGATTTATGGCAAATGATATCAAACAATTTTAATTAGCAAAGATGCCAGGTGTGTGGTGTTGGAAAATTGTAATGGGAAGATTCTAACCTTGTTCATAGAGCACCCTAGTTACCCAAAACATTCTTTTAACATCTGTTCAAGTCACGTTCATTAGCAGGCATTTGCAGTATTGTGAATGGAATACTGATTTCCAAAGACAAGGCAATCAACAGTTGCTTGATTTGGAAACCAAATGGTTCCTGTTGATTTGCATGACACTGTCAGAGTGTGGCTGCAAATAATACTGTTCTGGTTTTGACTAAAAGAAATAGGAATTGACTGCAGGATCTTCTAGAAATCTGGTTCATTTGTGGGGAGAGCTGGAGAGGGCCTTCTGTTCCCCTGCACATTCATCCATCACTAAGATCAGCAGACTCTTTCCACCTGGCCTATCTGACCATCCTCTCCATTAGCTCTGCTCTAGTTTGGGTCTGCATCAACTGTCCACAGCTGCCTGTCATTGTCTGCCTCTAGCTTTGGTCCCTCCAATGATGTCTCTGCATTGTTCTTGTGTGAGTGATTGTTTCTCATATACAAATCTGAGTATTTTACTCCCCAGATCAAAGTTTCTCAATGACTCCCTGCTAACCATGTGATACAACCCGAAGTTCCGTGTTTGGCATACAAAGGTTGCTTCTGCCTTCTTGTTAAACCTCATCTCCCTCTCTGTTCCCTTCCACCAGGTGTGGTGGTGCATCCAAAACCAGCCTCATCAGCTGAGTGAGGCCATAAGCAACTTAGTGAGACTCTGTCTCAAAATTAAAAAAATAGGGCTAGGGTTGTGGCTCAGCTGGAGAACGCTCGCCTAGCACACTTGAGGCCCTGGGTTCGATCCTCAGCACCACATAAAAATAAATAAATAAAATAAAGGTATTCTGTCCAACTACAACTAAAAAATAAATATTAAAAAATAAAATAAAAAATGAAGGGAGGAGCTGGGGATGTGGCTCAGTGGTTAAGCACCCCTGGGTTTAATCCCTAGTAGAAGAAAGAAGGAAAGAAAGGAAAAGAAAAGGAAAGAATTCCCTGACCCTGTCTTGTATTCCTGTGGGGTCTTCCCTTCTGCTCCAACAGCAGAACATAGTTCCATAATAGAAAGTGAAACATCATGTTACTGGTGTTAGTATCTCTCTCTACTAAAAGGAAAGCTCTATGAAAGCAAGGGCTGTTTCATTCATCTTCACGTTTGAATTCCCAAGGTGTGTTGCGGGCAGGCAATATCTAACCGTTAAATGAATTTTAAATTGCAAGTTAAATGTAAATGTCAAATTTCATAATAATTTAAATTAAAAAATTGAAAGTGTTTTTAAAAAATGCTATCTACCTTCCATCTTCCTACTGCCATGCACTAATGCAAACATTTTATGTCAGAGTTTCCCAAATTTCAATTTTCTTTGATTTGACCCACTTTTTAATATAAATGTATTTTTTAAATATTTATTTGTTTTTTTTAATTGTACACAATGTATTTTTACGTGGTGCTGGGGATTGAACCTGGGGCCATGCACGTGCTAGGCGAGCACTCTACCGCTGAGCCACAACCCCCAGCCCCAATAATATAAATGTATTTTAAAAGACAATTTTTCCATGTGTGGAAAACTGGTATCACTCGCCATAAATGGAAATAAAATAAATCATGTAATGTATGCAGTAGAATAATCAATTTTGTTCTCCAATGAGAACAAAAATATTTAAGATCAGTTATTTCAGCTCAATTTCACATAACTTAAAGAATTATAAGGATCTACATTAATAAAAATTGTTAGTTTTGATGCAAACTTGAACCAAGAATTTTAATTCATGTGCATTCATAATTTGAGAGATGATTATATAATTTACTCTCTTGGCAGTTACTAACCTAAGTCATGTAAGAGACAGTTCAATAGAGATTGTCAGAATTTGTCCTGTGTCCACGAAAATGATGGAAAAAGAAATTCCTATTCATTTGAGGCTGCCAATGGGTTTAGAACATGTCTATTAAAATATATTTTTAACTTCTTTGAGTTCTTTTTCAGTTTGAAATTTTCTCAGCAAGATTTTTGGCAGAGTAAAAAACCAATTGGTTCAATTAACTAACAGTTTCAAGCATATCACAATTGAGAAGTGAAGTGCCCCTTCATCTAGTTGTTTTTCTTTTTTTTTTTTTTTTTTTTTTTTTTTGGGTACCGGGGATTGAACTCAGCGGCCTTGTCATCTAGTTTTATGGCCATTATGTATACCATCTTGCCTAAGGGCCACTTCTTTACAGGAATAAATTCAAGTGGTTCAATAAGCAAATGTATCTGAGGGTGAGGCTAACTTGCAAAGTCATATGGTTATGTCTATCAACCCAGAGAATAAGTTTCTCTCAGAGTGACTTCATGATTTGGAATGGATACTGGGAGATTCAATTTAGCTGTTAGCCAACAGCTAAAGGAAAAAATGGGGATGATTCTGATAAAATAGACAAATTTAATAACTTCTACAGCTCTATTTATCTTCGGGCTCACCTTCTCTGTGTTCCTACCAGTATATAGACTGTGATCTGGGACGACACCTTGAATAGATGGAACAGTTCCCTGGACTTCAACCCTATATGTGCTCAGCAGGTAACCTTCCACCTATCACGTCCCACTAGTGATCTGTGCTCATTGTGTTATACTCACACTTGTAAAGAATCATGGTGGCAGATACAGTTATTGAGGGCTTCAAATTTGTCATTTGTAGTACACAAAATCATGGCCCCATGAAGGTATCCCAGAACTTGTGAACCTTACCTGAACAAAGGGACATTGCAGATGTGATTAAATTTTGGGTCTTGAGGTGGGAGATTATCCTGAATTATCTGAATAGGCACAATCCAATCCCATGTGCCCTCAAAAATTGAGAACCTTTCCTACCTGTGGTCAGAGAGAGAGAGAGATGGCATCAAAAGAGGGATTAGAGAGATGTAACTCTGGATGGTCTATGAGACTGGACCAAACGAAAGCCTTGATTCCTAACTGTTACTGGTTATTAGCAAATAAGATAAAGTAATTAAGGCAGTAGTGCTTACCTTCTCCTATTCCTCTTAGTTTAGGAGGAACCAAGCTTATCAAAGCTCAGATGACAATCTTTTAAGGGGGATGAACTGAAATAAGCAGTGGGAGAATTTTTAAAAAGAAATATTTCAATGACATCCTTTCTATTTCCACACTTTTGACCTCCTTGCCCCCCCCCCCCCGCCCCCCCCATCCCCAGTAGCTCTGAAGGAGCCATTAAAACCCTCAACTGTCGTCAGGCACACCAATCCTGAGTTCAGAAAGCCCAGATTATGACAGCATTGGCCTTTGGGAACATGGGGAGGAGATGGGGGGGGCCAGTTCTTTGTTCACGATTCTTCACAGGTTGGCCTTTGGTCCTTTTTTGAGGGCTTAGTGCTGAGCTTGAAACACTTGATACCTGTAGCTAAATTAGGGAGATTACAGTAGGCTATTTAATTCTGGCTAATTCAAAAGTGGCTCTGAGGGCTGGGGTTGCGGCTCAGTGGTAGAGCGCTCGCCTAGCACATGCGTGGCCCAGGTTCAAACCTCAGCACCACATAAAAATAAAGGCATTGTGTACAACTAAACCAAATAAATAAATATTTAAAAAATAAAATAAAAGTGGTTCTGAAGTAAAAATGTAGAGTTTTAGTCATCAGACACAGTCATAGACTTTTACAATTAACAAAGAGGCAATGCAGATTGTCATGTCTGCAGCCCAGTTGTGCGTGGGCAGCCGGGTAAGTTGCTGAAAGGTCAAAGAAAGTGTCCAGAGACAGTGTACAAAACATATGATTTATCAAGGAAAGCTCACAAGGGATCTGGGACTGATCCAAGTATAGCTAAGTGACATTAGGCTGAACAGATGGCACCTCCATCCCTCAAGGAGCTTCACCAAGCAGCGCCTCCTCTCCCTCATGGCGTTTCAGTTTCCTCTGGTGGTGGCCAGCTGGATGAGTAACAAGAATCTCTTCCACAGTGCCCTCTGTTCTGCCCCAGCAACCACTGAGAGAGGGGTTTTCCATGTGAGGCTGCAGAAGTAGTGACATCATCACCATTATCTTGCTTAGTTTGCTTTTTTTTTTTTTTTTTTTTTTTCCGGCACCAGGGATTGAACCCAGGGGTGCTTAACCACTGAGCCATGCCCCTAGCCTGTTTTATTTTTAATTTTGAAACAGTGTCTTGGTAAGTTGCTTAGGGCCTCAGCAATGGAGATCCTGCCTCAGCCTCCTGAGTCACTGAGATGACAGGTGTTAGTTTGCTTATATAACCAGCATCTCAAAGAACAACTGTCCTGGCATACATGCAAGAAAATATATTTCTACAGATAATACTAACCCTATTTCCCAGTGTTTATAGTGTCCTTCAAGATACTACATATCTAGACAGTCCATTCCAGGCTTTCTATCATTGTTTCTTTCACTTGGCTAGGTTTTGGGGAACAGAACGAGGGCATTCATTCAGAGACACACTGTTTTACTGTCCACCTTTTCTTTAAGTATCATAGAGGGATGAAGGAATAGAAGTTTCTATGAAAGAAAATATTTAGTGCCCCTTCCCTGCCCAGCCTCGAAGATTTAAGAAATGTGAGCATATTTATTTAAGAAAAGAAACCAACAGAAAGGGAGAGGTTGAAGATGGATTGTTTAGAAAGCAGTGTCTGAGGATATAGGGAAGTTGACCCCAAGCACTAGAGGATGGGTAACCTTAGGTGGAGGAGGGTCACCTCTTCTCTAGGGAGAGGCAGGGGAGAGGAGATATGTACAGGTGCAGGTACATATCATTATAAGCATAGGAGTTGGGGAAGTAGAAGATTTCTCGCTAGAACTACTCCACTTTCTCCATGAAAGAGGACGAAGTTCTAGCCAAGAGGACAAATGCCAAGGGTCTGTAGTAGACTTGTGGAGAATCATGAGAGACATGACTAAGATGAGAACTCACAGATGGGAGAGGTGTACACATTAGTCAGGACAGCTTCATGCTTCTGAGGAGTGTCAACCCTGGATATTTTGCAGCTGTCACAAGACTTGGAAGTACCACTGTTGTATGACCTTGGAATTATTGCTGACTTATTTAGTATTATTTTGAGTCTTTTGGTAACCTCCTTGATATATGTCATGCAAATCTTACAATTCAGAGCTAGGACAAAACAACAAAAACGATTTAAGAATTAAGGGACTAGTGTGTTACATGGGATATCTATGTGAAATCCTCATGAAATCTAGAGTTGGTGTGGAGGTGACTAGGAGTCTTGAAGGAGGGAGGGGAGTTGATGTAGTAAAGTCAGGTAGTGTGGGTCTTAACATTGAATTGTGTGTGTGTGTGTGTGTGTGTGTGTGTGTGTAAAACAAGGAGCTGGGAGAACTTAAACACTGCTCTCTGGACCTGTAATTTAAGGAATGGAAGGAGATAGAGATATAGCTCAATTGGTAGAGTGCTTGTCTCACATGCACAAGGCCCAGGCCTCAATCCCCAGCACCACCACCACCACCAAAAAAAAAAAAAAAAAAAAAAAAAAAAAAAGCATAATTTATGGAATGGAGGAGGAGAATAAATGATTATTTAATTATTAGTGAACCAGAGAGAAAAACGTTCTTCTCTTGGGTATCTAAGGAGCATCCCTCTACTAAGTAGGTTCCCCCCCCCCAAGCCAAAAGCTGTGATGTTACAATATAGGGCTTGCTATAGTTTGAATGTTAAGTATGCTTCAAAGGCCCATAAGCTCAAGGCTTTGTCCCAGGGTGGCATGACTCAGCATGGTGGAACCTTTGGGAAGTGGGGCCTAGTGGAAGGTCCTTAGGCCATTGAATGTGTGCCCTTAAAGGAGATTTTGATATTCTAGCCTGTTCAATCTCTTTCTTTGCTTCTTGGATGATGAGGTGGTAATTTGGGTCTGAACACATTTCCACAATGATGTGCTGCCTCACAACGGGCCCAAAGCAAAGGGGCCAACCAAACGTAGGGAAACTTCAAATTTGTGAGCTGAAATAAGCCTTTCTCTTTATAAGTTGATTATGTCAGGTATTCTGTCATAATAGTGAAAAATATCTAATACAAGAACAGAGAGCAGAGAACGATTCTAGAAAGGGGAGATGCTAGTGAAATGGTTTGTTCAGTCAGTCTATGTGGCCATAAAGTATATATTCCTTGGACTCTGTAGAAATCATGGTCTTTGATACTAAGTAAAATTGTGATCCAGGGTTACAGTTTATGCAATGTTTGAATGACAGAAGGGTGTCCTCAGTTGGGTCTCTGGCTTATTCTATAAAATCAGTGCATTTTTCATTTAGTAGCTTATTTCTGTTCTTTTCTTTTTTCTACTTCCATGGTAGAATCTGTGTATTGACTAGATTATTCTTTTTATCCATGAGACATCTGTTTTCAAAGTTGATCAAACATAGTATATCTCCTGGGTTCAATTTCCAGCATCACATACGCATGTGGATGCACGCACACACGCACACTCTTGCACACACACATGCATGCACACACACACACACACACACACACACAACACTGTACATGTATACACAAATACAAGGTACATATTTTTCCTTATCCCGATGCTTTCTCTCTGATATTGTTTTTTTGGTTTTTATGCTGTTAGGCTATAATATTATGGATATAAGATATATTTTCTTTATTTTTTTTAACAACATGTTTTTTTGTCTGGGTCCTATTCCTATCAAACAGGTGAAAAATAAATTGCAGCCATTTTTAAGGCCGTGTCAAGGTTCTTGGGGCTTGTGACAAATTGTCAAGGTATGGGTGGAGTCTGTCTGGGTCTCTGTGTGTGCACAGAGAGGTCCATTGTTCACCTTCATGTGGCTTTTTCAGCCCTCGCCACTCTCTGAAGCATCCCTGTTGCCTTCACATACTGGACTCATTCAGGCTCCCTTGGATCCTGTGTGTCTCTGAGTAGCCTTGTTGATCCAGGGGTGTGCTGCTTCTCTGGCCTGCTCAGGAATTGGGCCCAGATGCCGTCTGTTCTAGGATGCACAGCCCCCTTGCTCTCATTTCTCTAGCATGGGGGAATGTCTTCCTTGCTGAGGATCTTTCTCCCTCCATATTCCCAGCCATGAGCTTTCTTTATGATCACCAATACTTTTCTCAATCTTAGGACTTCAACTTTGGAAAGTAAAATCAGAAGAAGGATTTGGTTTTCTAGGCCTGAAGTTTTCTTTATAGAAAGCTTTGTATCCATGCATTCAATGACTGCAATAGACACTGAGCTAGACAGGGTCTCTCTTCTTGAATGAACATTGATAGTTTCTGTCTTTCAAGGAATCTTCATTTACTGAAGTTTTCAAATTTATTGGCATTACTTTGCTTATATTCCCTTATTATTCTTGTAATGACTTTAAAAATTTTTAGAAGTGTAATTTTCTTTCATTACTGAAAGTAGTGACCTGCCCTTGGTCATTCTAGCCAATGTTCATTTTTCTTGGTCTCACAGAGTTGCTTTTTATTTTATTGGTTTTTTTTTTTTCTGCTGTTTTTCTATTTTCTAAGTATTGATTTTCACCATTATCTTTAACATTTCCTTTCTTTTGCTCATGTGGGGTTTATTTTGCTCTGCTTTTTAAAGTTTCTTAATGTGGGAGCTTAGATTATTGATTTTATTTTATTTTTTGTTTTACCATTATTATTTGTAGTGCTAGGGATCAAACTCACCGCCTTGTACATGCTATGCAAGTGTTCTATCACTGAGCTAGGTCCCCAGCCTAAATCACTGATTTTAGATCTTTCTCCTTTTCTAATATAAGAATTGAGTGTTGTAAAATTCCCTGTAAACACAACTTTACCCACATTGTACAATCAGAAACTGTACTTTGATTTCTTTCCTTCAAATTTATGGAGGATTATATTGTGGCCCAGAATATCATCTTCCTTGATCTAATTTCTGTGTATACTTGACTGCAATGTTTTGTGGTAAAGTGCTATTATCTGTTAATTAGGGCATGTTAGTTGACAGCATTGTTCAAGTCTTTAATGTCTTTAGTGATAGTTTACATTTGTTGCTTCTGTAACTGTTCAGAGAGGAGTGTAAAAATTTCCAATTTTGATGGAAAGTTTGCCCATTTATCCTTTCAGTTCTGTCAGTTTTTCCTTCATGTATTTTGAAACTCTGTTGTAGGTGCATACAATTTTTGAATTATTATGCTTTCTTAATTAAATTCATTGTGAAATGTGACATGGTAGCATTCCTTATTCTCGCTCCTATTTTGTCTGATACGAATCTTGCATGGTCTTTTTGATTCACTTTTTCTTTCTGTATGTTTACCTATCCTTTTACATTCAAATAATCTGAGCCTTTGAATTTAATGTCACTTTCTTATAGTCAGCACATTGCCAGATCTTGATTTTTAATCTAATATGATAACCTTTGTCTTTTAATTGGAGTGCTTAACAATTTATATTTGATGTAATTATCAATATGGTTGTGTTTAAATCTGTTATCATTCTATTGTTTCTAGATTGCTTCTCTAGAGATATCCCTCTTTGCTTGATTGTTTCTGGATTGAGTATTATTTGTAATCTAATTTTATCTCCATCATTAATTTACTAGTGATGTCCCTCTTTATTTTTTTAAGTGGTGCTCTGGGATTTACAGCATACACCTATAACATCATTTATCAGCTAGCTAATATTATATCGCTTCCCATAATGTAGCTCGATCAGGCTGCAAAGATTAAATTAAAATGAGATATAAGTGTATTCATAAAACTTTATTCATTAAAAATTTTGACAATTTCTTTTGTCCAAATGAGATGATCTACTACACACCACCTTAAATCTTCCTGTGATCTTTTTTTGCCCCCAACTTTATTGACAGTTTTCAACTAAAAATTGTATATATTTATAAGGTGTACAACTTGATAATTTGATATATGTAGACATTGTCAAATATCAACCACAATCAAGCTAAGTAACACCTTAACTTCATATATTTACCTATGTGTGTTGAGAACACTTAAGATTTATTTTCTAAGCAAATTACAAGTATATAATATTGTTGACTATAGTCACATTGTTGTACATTAGATCTCCATAGCTTATTGTACACACTGAAATACTGTAGTCCTTAACCACCCTCTCCCCATATTCTACTCCTCCTAATCCCTGATACTTACCAACTCTATTCTCTAATTCTACAAATTTGACTTTTGTTTTTCCAATGCTGGGGATTGAATCCAGGACCTTGCACATGCTAGGCAAATAGGCAAATGTTGTACCACTAAGCTAACATCCCAGCCCTGAGTTCAACTTTTTTAGAATCCACATGTAAGTGAGATCATGCAATATGTATCTTCCTGAATCTCGTTTGACTTAGCATTATTGTACCAATTTACATTGTTGATCCAAGACGCAAAGAAAAGACCACCAACTCCAATTTTAAATTAAAGCAAGCTTATATTGTATACACACAAAGAGAGCTGGCCAGTGGCTGCCCCTCCCAAACACTGGGCTTGGGGTCAGCCCCGCTCTCAGGGAAGACAAGGTTTTTAAAGTTCAAAGAGTTGCAAAAATTCTTGGGAACTTACAGCTAACAAGGTCAGACATGTGTAATTCAAAAGCAAGTAGCAAACTAATAATCTACATGGCATTGCATTCCAAGGGAAGGGAGTATAGTCAAACCCCACATCAAAAGTTTATGAGGCACCATTAGTTTTAGAGAGAGAGAGAGTTGTTATCTGGTCAAGGAAAGCCAGGCCTGAGTGAGCTCAAGGCCTGGGCATGAATGCCAAACAATTTTAATACATCAAAATAAGCTCAGGCCAAATAGGAATCCTAGCATTTCATAGAAAACTGAAGTGAGCTTTTCATAACTTTTTGACAGGATGGCTCCCGGTGGTCTTAAGATGGAATTAGGCTGGTTTATCAACATTCCCACTAACAGTATATTAGAGTTCCTTTTTCTCTGCATTCTCTCAAACTGTTGCTATCTTTCATCTTTCTGATAACAGCCATTCTATTAGGTGTAAGGTGGTATCTCTTTGGATTTTGGTTGCATTTCCCTGATGATTAGTGAGGTTGAGTAAATTTTCTTCAAACATCTGCCAGTCATTTCTATAGTCTTGTTTTGAGAAATGTTTATTCAGATCCTTTGTCCAATTTGTAATATTTTTTCTAAGTTGCTTGAGTGTCATATGTATTTTGGATTTCAACCTCTTGTCAGATGTATGGTTTGCAGTTTGCCTTTTTATTCTGTTAATTGTCTCTTTTGCTATGCAAAAACTTTTTTTTTTTTTTTTTTAGGACTGTACCCTCTCTGTATACCCTTTTTTTCCTGTTATCTGTGCTCTTGTGTTATATTTTTAAAAATGCTTAATTAATGCCAAATATTTTCCCTGTATTTTTTCTAGTAGTTTTATGGTTTCAGGTCTTATATTTCAATCTTTAATCTATTTTGAGTTGATTTTTGTATATTGTGTGAAAAGAGTGTCCAGTTTCATTCATCTGCATGTGCAGAGCCAGTCTTTCCAACATCATTAATTGAAGAGATACCCTTTACCATTGTGTGTTCTTGGCACCCGATTTGAAGATTAATTGAATGTAGACATGTGTGTTTATTTCTGGGCTCTCTATTTTGTTCCATTCGTCTATATGTTTATTTTTATAACAGCACCATACTGTTTTGGTTATTGTAGCTTTGAAATATATTTTTAAATTAGGGAGTGTGGTGCCTCCAGCTTTGTTCTTTTTTCTCAAGATTGCTCTGGCTATTCAGGGTCTTTGTGCTTTCATATGAATTTTAGAATTCTTTTTTCTATTTCTATAAAGAATGCCATCGGGATTTTGAGTGTGATTGTGTTGCATCCATAGATTGCTTTGGACAGTATAAACATTTTTAAAATGTTATTTCTTCTAGTCCATGAACATTCAATGGCTTTCCATCTGTCTTAATTTCTTTCATCAATGTTTTATAATTTTTAATTTATAAGTCTTTTGCTCCTTTGGTTAGGTTTATTTCTAAGCACTTTATTGTTTTTATTGCTACTATTAATGAGATTTTCTTGTGTTCTATTCCTTCTTTTCTTGGATAGTTCTTTGTTTACAAAAATTCAATTGACTTTTGAATGTTGCTTTTGATTCCTACAACCTTATTGAATTTACTTATTGATTTAACAGTTTTTGTTATTATTAAGTTTTAGACTTCTCTACAAATGGGATTATGTCATGCATAAATTGAAATAAATGTGCATCTTCCTTTCAGATTTGGGGGCTTCTCTTTCTTTTTTTCTTTCTCTTTTGGTTTGCTTTTTTTGTTTTTGTTTAATTGCTCAGGCTAGGACTTCGAGCAGTATGTTGGAAACAGTGGCAAGAGTATGTACTGTTGCCTTGTACCAGATCTTTGTAGTAAAAACTGAAGTTTTCCACACCCCCCACCCCAACTGCCCCACTGATTATGATGTTAGCTGCGTGCTTTTCATATACATCCCTTGACATGCTGAAATAAATTTCTTCTATGCTTATATTGTTGTGATTTTTAATCATAAATAAATGTTGAACTTTGCAAATGCTTTTTCTTCTCCTGTTGATAGGGTCATGTTGCTTTTTTTCCTTTCCTTTTGCTAATTGATTGATTTACCAATGTTGAACCATTCCAGTATCCCAGGTATAAATCCCACTTGGGCATGGTGCATGATTCTTTGTGTTGTTGAATTTTATTTGCTAGTATTTATTGAGGATGTTTGCATGTATGTTCATCAAGGATATACTGGCCTATTTTCTCTTCCTGACGTGTCTTCGTCTGGTTCTGGTGTCAGAGTCATTTTAGCCTCATAAAATAAGTTTGGAAGTGTTTTCTCATATTTTTTGGAAAAATTTAAGAAGACTTGCTATTAAATGTTCTTTTAATGTTTGGGGAATTCACCCATGAAGCCATCTGGTCCTCAGATTTTCTTTATTGGGAGTTTATTTGTTTGTTTGTTTTTTAAAATATTTATTTATTTGATTTATTTGTACACAATGCAATGCATTTATGTTTTACGTGGTGCTGAGGATCGAACCCGGGCCGCACACGTGCTAGGCGAGCGCTCTACCGCTGAGCCACAAACCCAGCCCCTGTTTGTTTTTTAAATGATGATTCAATCTCCTAGCTTGATGTGATGGAGTATGCCCGCAATCTCAGCTACTCAGGATGCTGAGACAGTAAAATCACAAATTTGAGGTCAGTCTGGGCAACTTTGTGAGACCTTGATTCAAAATAAAAAATAAAAAGGGTTGGAGATATGGCTTAGCGGTAGAGGTCTGCCTGGCATGTGTGAGGACCTGTGTTCCATCCTTGGTACAAACTATTAAACAAAGAAGCAAATAAATAAATAATACATAAATAAAAAATATTGCAGTCTCCTTATTAGTTCTTGATCTGTTTAAGCTCTCTATTTCTTCTTGATTCCTTTTTGGGAGGTTGTTTGGCAGAATTAATCCATTTCATCTAGATTACCCAGTTTGTTGTCATATAATTCTCAAGTTATTCTCTTATCCTTTTTCTTTTTTAAGGCAAACTTTATTCCATGATGAGCAGTTAGTTCTCGTCTATGCTGACTACAGCTTTTTTTATATATTTATTTATTTGTTTATTTTAGTTGTACACAACGCCTTTATTTTTACATGGTGCTGAGGATCGAACCCGGGCCGTGCACATACTAGGCGAGCGCTCTGCCGCTGAGCCACAACCCCAGCCCCAGCTTTTTCAATATAGTAACAGGCACATTGGTTACCAAAATATAGAACTTGTTTGGTGAATCTTCAACTTCCTTATGTTTTCTGGACAATCATACGTGGATAAAATTTCTTATTTCTTTGGCCCAAAAAGCTTGGTTAAGCCTGGTATCAATGCATATATCTGGGTCCCCATCTCCTTCATGGCAAATTTCTCTATCTCTTTGAGTGACGAAGGGCACATGTTTTGAAGCCCACTCCATGGCTGTGTTTGCTAATGTCGATGGTGCCTTCTCAGGTCACTACCTTGCTTTGGCAGAATGGCCCTTCTTCTCACCACCCATCTTTGTGGGGGCCACTCTGCCTTACCCAACTTGGAGAAAAATAAAGCTTCTGTTTCTTTTATATTGATGAAGATCTGTTTTAGTGTCTTCTCTTTTTATTTCAGATTTTTAAAAATTTGAGGTTTGTCAGCTTCATCTTTTCAAAAACCCAACTCTTTGTTGATTTATTTTCTTTTTTCTTTTTCATTGTCTACTTGATTTATTTCTGCTCTTTAATCACTGTTCTTTTCTCTATTCTGAAAACTTTGGTCTTAGTTGTTCTCTTTCTTGTTCTTCAAGGTGCAAAGTTATGTTGGTTGAGATCTTTCCTTTTTTTAAATATTTATTTATTTACTTTAGTTGTACACAATGCAATGCATTTATGTTTACGTGGTGCTGAGGATCGAACCTGGGCCACGCACGTATGAGGCAAGCGCTCTGCCGCTGAGCCACAACCCCAGCCCCCAAGATCTTTCTTTTTTAATGTGAGTATTTATTGCTGTCAACTTTTCTCTTAGTACTGCTTTTTCTGCATCCCACAGGTTTTGTTATGTTGTGTTTTCATCTTCATTTGTTTCAAAATACCCTTTAAATTCTCCTTTGAGTTCATCAATGACTCAATAGTTGTTTAAAAGTTTGTTGTTTAGCAGAGTTCGATAGAAGTAATAAGTCCTGGGCTGGGATTGTGGCTCAGAGGTAGAGCACTCGCCTAGCACGTGTGCGGCCCGGGTTCGATCCTCAGCACCACGTATAAATAATAATAAATAAATAAATGCATTGTGTACAAATAAAGCAAATAAATAAATAAATATTTTTTTAAAAAAAGAAGTAATAAGTCCTAGTGTTCTATAGAATAGGGGGTTGACTATAGTTCACAATAACCTATCATATATTTTATGAATAACTTGAAGAGGGGAGCTCAAAGCCCCCAAAATGCAAAGTAGTGATAAGGAGATGGAAACACTGATTACCTTGATTTGATATATTTTGTTCTTGACTTTAGACAGTTGGGCTCCAATGTGTCTTGAAGAAGACCTCTTGATTTTCAGTCCAGCTGGGTTCTTGGGAATCTTGATATGGATATTCATTTCCCATCCTACTTTCAAGATGTTTTCTGTAATTGTTTCATTAAATAAAATTTCTATTTCTTTCTCTTTTTTTTTATCACTCTGGGACTCTCATAAAGTATGTATTGTTCCATGAATTACAAGTCATATAGGTTTATTTCACCCCTTTTCGTTTTCTTTTTGCTTTTCTCTCACTGGATAATTTCCAATGATGTGGGTTTTTTGTTTTTGTTTTTTTATTTACTGATTCTTTCTTCTGCTTGGCCAGGTTTGTTGTTGAAATTCTCATTGTATTTTTCAGCTCCAGAATTTTCATTTAGTTATCTATCTGTGGTCTCTTGTAGTTCACTGAGCTTCTGTAAAATGAAAATTATGTACCCTTGGTCATACCATGTTTTCTTGATTTTATTTCTAATAGCTTTGTATTAATGTCTGCACATTTCAGGAAACAGTCATCATTTCCAGACTTTATAGACTGGTTTTGGTGGGGAAAAAAACTTTACCTATGGGTGTGGGTAATGGTGCTGGCTGCATGGTGTGTAGCCATTCTCACACCCTGGAGAATTCAGCAGCATAGTTTCCACGTAGCTGTGTCAGCTGAGGTTAATGTTGGCCAAGATTGTGGGGGGTCAAGGCTGAGGGTGTCCAGGACAGCGGCAAGAGCTATTGACATCCTCAGAGGGAAAGTTTACCATGGTCTTTCTATTTTTTATTTTTCTTCAGTGGGGAGCAACTATAGCTCTAGGATCCAGGACATAGGTTTAAACACTGCAGCAGTGACTCCGGTCTTTGGAGTACAGGTATGCCAACTGAGGCAGCAGCATCCATTTCTAAGGCTTGGATGCTCATGAGTAGCAGCAGGCTGAGTTCTGGAGTAAAACTGTGTGAGGAGCAGCTGTGGTTCCACGATTCAGGTATGCACATAGATGCAGGCAGTGCGTGTGTGTGTGTGTGTATATAGTGCTAGCCCAGGATAGCCCAACAATGGCTCCTTCTCCAAAGAGGTACGGTAGCCTGTCCTTGTGAAGTGGGGGTTTATGGCAGCTTACATGGCTGTTGAGGCCCTCAGTGTCAAAGGTTGCTGGGGTACCCTACATAGCAGGCCACTGGGGACTGCAGCATTACCTGCTGCATGGCTGACATGGTAACTGATCCTCTTTCTTCCAGCTGCCTCCAGATGTCTCAGATATCTGGGAGTGGTGGGGCATGCCTGTAATCCCAGTGGCTTGAGAGGCTAAGGCAGAAAGAAAAAAAGTTCAAAGCTAGTCTCAGCAAATTAGTGAGGCCCTAAGTAATAAGTGAGACCCTGTCTCAAAGTAAAAAATAAAAAGGGGCTGGGGATGTGGCTCAATGGTTAAGTGCCCTTGAGTTCAATCCCTGGTACAAAAACAAACAATATTGTTTGTTTGCTTGTTTGTTTTGTTTTGATACATACATCATATAGCTGATATCAGCTATGTTGATCTTCCCAAAAAGAAGATCTGGGTGGGATGGAACTGAAGAAGGTCCTTCAGGCAGTGCCCCAAAAGTCTGAAGAAGCTGGTTATTCACTCTGCTCTCCTTTTCCTTCTGAGAGGAATACATGGGCCAGGAGTTTCCCTCTCGGCACTGAGTATTGGTAGCCTGCAGGATGGGATAATGCAAATGAAATGAAGCTGTTCTTACCTTTTCTTTACTTATTCTTATCTGGACTCCTGAGCTCTCCTAGAGCTTTTTTGTTGTTGTTGTTATTCATTGATATCTGTCTGTTATTTTACATGGGAGGAATAAAGCTGGGATCTCTGCTATTTTGCATATGTCACTCAGATATTCCTGAGGTCTTAGCAAAAGGTAGTAAAGTCACGTTTGATTTGATCTTTACATTCAGGGCATTATTGCTCACTTGAAAATCTTTGGCAGATGGAGAGATATTTTTACTCTCCATCCCAGAAAGTCCTGGCTCCTCTATATTTCCTCTAAATTGTGTTTCTAAACACAACATTTCTTGTTTTCTTTATCTTGTCATGTATGACCTGAAGATAACAGATGATTTCAATATTCTGCCTTGAAACCTCCTTAATCATATCTGAAATTATGTTTGGTGTTTTTCTTGTCTTTCAAGTCAGTGCAGGAAATATTACTGTCAATTGGTTAGCTGCTGAATCACATGGGTCATCACTTTTTCCTGTTGCTATATAGCAATTTTCTCTTTGCACCACTGTTTTCATTAACACTTAATCTGCCACTTTTTTGAGTGTCACTTGCAGATTCTTTGCTACATTTTCAGCCTCTGCCTACTACCCAAATCTCAAAGCCAATGCCACTTATTTTGAGTTTTTGTTATGACATCTTAACACTTTTGGTACCAACTTACATATCAACCATCCATTGCTGCATAACAAACATCCCCAAAATACAGTAACTTCCATCAACAACCATTTTTGTTAGCTCAAACTTGTGTACATCAGCAATTTTAGCTGCATGGTCTTGCTGGTTTGGGAGGGCTCAGCTGCTCTCAGATGGGCTTATTCATCTATCTAGGTTAGAGTGCTTGGCTTGACTTGTATATCTGGATCTTTTGTTCAAACAGTTTCTCAACTTCTAGTAGGCTAGCTTGAGCTTGCTGCTACAGTAATGAAAGTATTACCAACAGCTAGAGAGAAATTCCCAATGCACTATCTTTTCTTGTCTCTGCTTCTACCAAGTATGTTATTTTCCCATCAGACACAGGAAGTCACTTGGCCAAAGGAAGTGAATACAAGGATGGAATTATAGTGGCTGTGTCTAAACAATCTACCATAAAACAATGTTTATCTTTGCAGTTTTGGAAATCAGGTGAATATCCTTTTTCTAAACTCCTTACCTGATAGTTATAGCATCCATTACTAATCTTCACTTATATTTTTTATTAGATTGGGAGTTCCAAAGTGGTGACTTTCTGTGTTACCATTCCTTCTACATTTACTAACTGGCATTCAGTAAAGAAAAAAATTCTTCCTTCTCCTTTCTTTTCTCTATCTCTTTTTATGTTTATTATTATGTATTCATGAATTAAGAAAATCCAGTGGGTTATAATCCATAACTTCTCTTTCTTTTTTTCTATGTATTTATTTTGGCAGTTTTTTTTTTTATTGTTTCCCAAATGTCTCAAAATTAGCAAGTGGAATCTCCTTTAAACTGGCTTCTCTTTTCTTTTGACATGACCTCATTAGCCTTTGAGCTCTTCTCTTTTTTAGGAACAAATTGTTGATGTTTCATGTTTACCTTGGACTTTTTTGCGTTGGGCTCTGGGATCAGCCAGAGGATTTCTAATTTCTCCAAGGATCCCCAATTCTTTTTAATGAGCAATGGTATTTAGAAACCAAGAGTTAGGTATTAGATGCATTCAGTATTCTGGAGTATTGTTGTTTTTAGATCCTTTCTTATAGGTGGAACTAGGAAACACACACACACACACACACACACACACACACAAGATTTATACTGAAACTTCCAACTTAAAACGGACAGACAGGATTCTCCTCCACTTTTCCCCATTTCATATGTAGGTACATGAGGGAATTTAGTATGTGATAAAGATAGTACTTCAGATCTGTGAGGAAAATGTGGTTCATTCAATACATCATATGGAATATTTGGCTATCAATTTGAAAATAAATCTTCCCTTAACACTAAACAAATTCCAAACTGGTTAAAGAGCTGTGACAACAAGGATAAAAAGTATTATAAAAAATAATGGAGAAAGACATATACAATTCTGGAGAGGGGAAACCCCTCCTCAGAAAGACAAAATAAAGAAAAAACAGAGGAATAGCTGACAGGTTTGGCAATGAACAACACTGCACAATATTCTTGTGTACAGGAGCAAGAAGCAGAATAACTGGCTCAAACTCATTGTGGGTTTCCACCTTTGAGACAGGGCTGTATTGCATTTCAAATAAGAAACACATGTTTAAACCAAAATAAAACCACCTGCAGGTAACTTAAAGATCTCGAAGAAACCAGGGGACAGATTCCAGACAACCACTTTAAAATACTGCTTCACCTGCTCAGATCTCAGCCTCTAGGAATTTGATTATTCTTTCCTGAGTCTGCTCAGCATCCCTGGGGTGGAAAAGGCAGTGTGTCCATCACAACAGCTCTAGGGGGCTGAAGCACAGAGGAAATACTATAGATGCTGATCACATTTCAGAGCAGGAAAAAATGAAATCCTCTCTTTATTATTCTAAAAGGATTGGCCCTGGTTTGAGGTAGTGTGATGGGACCTTGGATCCACATGCCAACATGTGCTATGGCCAAGAGTCTGAGGGACATATGGTGCTTTCTCAAAAGATTAAACATAGAATCACCATTTTATCCAGCAATTTCACTTCTAGGTATATACACACAAGAATTAAGAGCATGGACCTAAACATATATGTATGTACCAATACATAGCAGCACTATTGAAAACAGCCAAAATGTGAAAACAACTCAAACATTCATCAGTGAATGAATAGAAACAAAATGTGGTATATATCCACAATGGAATGCTATTCAGCCTTTAATCTAAATGACCCCTGACGACATAACTAAGTGAGATTAGCCAAACAAAAAAGGACAAATACTGTGTGGATCCTCTCATACAATGCTATGGACTGAATTGTGTCCCCCCCCAAATTCATATGTTGAAGCCTCAAATCCCAATATAATAAGGTCTTTATGGAGGTAATTAAGATTAAATGAGGTCATAAGGGTGGGGCCCTGAGCCAATAGGATTAGTGTCCTCATAGGAGACACCATAGAGCTCTTACTTGTACTCCGGCATGTGGGGACACAGTGAGATGGTAACAGTTTGCAATCAGAAAGAACCCTCACCATAACCTACTATGCTGGAATCCTGCGCTCAGATTCACAACCTCCAGAACTTTCAGCCTCTAGAAAATCAACATGTGTGGTATTTTGTTACAGCCACCAAAGCTAAACCATATGAGGAACTTGGAATAGTCAACTTTGTAAAAGCAGAAGGTAGAACAGTGGTTACCAGGGCTTGTGAGGGAGGGGAGAAAGGGCATTATTTTTAGGGTATAGAATTCCAGTTTAAGATGATGAAAATTTCTGAAGGTTGGTAGTGGTGGCTGCACAACAATGTCAACATACTTAATGCCATTGAATTCTTACATAAATTGGTAAATATTGTTTTACCACAATTTAAAAATTAAATTGAAGATAATAGGAGGGACATCTTATGGCCTTTCTGAAACCTTGCTTCTGCACAATCATTCTAGGCCAAAGTGCCACCTGTCCATCACTTTGCCACGGGCATGATAAAAATGTCCTTTTGAGCTGGGGCTTTGGAATGCACAGGGTACAGCAGTTAACAAAGTGTAGAACATTTAAAGTTCTTTTAAATAAGGTCTGGAGCTCTGCTGTCCCAACACAGAGAGAGAGAGGAGAAAGAGTGAGAGAGAAAAAAAAAAGTGTTTGCAGCTGGAGCCTGAATTAGCAGTTTTGTCTCCCAAGACCGGAAAACACCTGGCCCCAGCAGACTTTCTATTGAATTTTACACAGCTTTCAAAAATAGACTAATTCTTAGCTGACTGGCAAGAGTTAGTTATGTTTGGTTGTCTTCCACAATTTTATCTAAGCTCAAGCAATCACACAATATTTTATTTATTTTTTAGCAGGAAGAAGGATATACAAAATCACTGTTGTATCTTTCCTAGATCAAGTTGTCGTTTTGATAACTCAGGAAGCTTATAACAGCAAAGCACATAAGTTTTCATCAACTTTTGTGTTGCTGTGGCCAAGAGACCCTACAAGAACAACTTAAGGGAGAAAAGGTTTATTTTGGCTCATAGTTTCAGAGGTTCAGACCATGGTCATCCATACATAGCTCTGGGCCTGAGGTGAGGCAGAACATCATGGCTGAAATCTGTGGCAGAGGAAAGTAGTTCAGGACATGACAGCAAGGAATCAGAGACCTCTGTTCACCAATGACAAAATATAAACCCTAAGGGTATGCCCCCAGTGACTTACTTCCTCCAGTCATTGTTGGATTCCAGGCAGGAGGCTGCTCCTCCCAGGCAGAAGGCCACACCTCCCCAGGTGCTTTGTTAAAAAACTACACCTCCCAAGATCCTCAGCATGACCAGAAAACCTGACCAGCAAGTGCCCTGTCCACTAACCTCCTGACCTCTGGGAGCCTATAGGGCAAGGACTCACTCCAAGGGGGTTTTATGACCCCTACTCTATTTAAAGCCAGCCCCGGACTGAAATCTCTCTCTGTTCCTGCCTCTCTCTGTTCCTGCCTGTCCCTACTCCCGTCCATCCCTTCCCTACCCCCCTTCCCTTCCCTTCCTTTCCCTACCCTTGCCCACGTGGCACCCCAATAAACCCTTTTATTTCACTAACAAGGTGTTCCCAGCTAAGTTAACTATGTTTCAGCATTTTTCTAACATTTTGGTGCCAAAACCCAGGAGGGAGACGCGCATCCACCTTCTCCACAGCATCGCTGGACTTCAATAAACCCCCTTCCCTTTTCCTATACAACGGTCTCAGCGTGCGTCCGTCCATCCTGCAAATTTTTCTAACAGTCATACCATACCTGCTTAAGGTTACCACCCAATTAATCCATGTCAGTGGATAAATCCATTATTAGGTTATACCTCTTATAATCTAATCATCTTTACCTCTGAAAATTTTGCATTGTCTCACACAGGAGCTTTGGGTGGGGACACTTCATATTTAAACCAGAACAATATTAGGAAACACTTGGAGCAGGGTACACAATCGAAATGGACTTGAGACCAGGCAACCCGGCTACTCGGAGCACAGTTCTTATATGAGCAGCATTAGCATATTCTGTTTGTTAGAAACCCACACTCTTCACTCTCGGCCCAAACTTACTGAATCAGAACCTGTAGTTTAACAAAATACCTAGGAACATTCATTAAAGTTTGCAAAGGACTTCAGACATCTCTCAGCTGAATTGCCTGAATACTTATTTAAAACACCGATTCCTGGAGTCTGCCCACACCTGTGAAAATCACCTTGCGTGACTCTTAGACAGATGAGCTTGAGAACTGCTGCTTGTAGGTGTCTATTTAAAAAGCTCCTTTGGTGTTTCTAATATCTATTCCATTGCCATTGGGAACCACAGTTCTAAGAATGCGAGGTTTCTCAATAACCACACCCCGGGGGAGGGCTGACTAACAGAAGTGAAACCCTCTGTGTTAGTAGGACTTGAGGGGCCTGTGTCTCCACAACGCCCTGGTCGATTGGGTTTTTAAAGACTTGTCCATCATTCTCACTTCATTCTTTCTATCTCAATTTCTCTTCCATACTGCCGACACAAATATAATAGAGTTGCAACAAGGAAAGGATTCAGAGGAAGACAATTTTTGCACCTAAATCTTCTGAAGGATCAACTCATATGAAGTTCAGACCTTTCACCAGGCTTATCTCAGAGTAGCTGCCTGATGTGTCCTCAAGACTAGGCGTGGCTGTAACGGCTTTCCCTCTCCTGCTTTATGCAATACCTTAAATGACCTGGCAGCTTCTTCCTGCAAGGGTTAGCTTTGAATTGCAACATATGTGTGTAATGACACCCAGAGGGCTGGGGAAGAATCTCTCAGCGGCTCTCAGTCCTGTCTGGATTCCATCACTTGAGTACTGTGTTTCACATTGGATTGTGCAGATGTCTGGGAGCACCACTCTGCAAGCTGATTTAGCTAACACCATGATGGGGATTTGTTGATTCAGGTCTTTCTGATCCAGACCTCTAGTGGAGAGTATAATCCTACTGGCCTGAAGTAAAGGTCCCGAACTTTGAAAGAGTGGCTTGCAGCACTGGGATACAAGGAGGGAAAAGGGAAAAGGAGAAAATGTCACTTACTTCTTAGGGTCTGAAAATCAACTTTGGTAGGCTTAGATGAAGGCATGTAATGGAGACCTAATCTCCCTACTCCAAATACCTGTGGAACCTGGGTAAATGTGACCTGAAGCTAACTGAACTGGACTCTGTAGCTGGATGGCACTGGGTATGCAGTGTTGTCTGCCTTGCCATTTACTCTGTAGACGAGGATCCTGAATCCCTGAGAAGCCCAGGCAACCTCAATGAATAGAGTGAAATAGCAGGGTTTGTCTAGAACTGTGACTCTGATCTCGCAGTGTAGTGTTTTCTCAAACACGTCTTTCTGCCTTCAGGCAGGAAGCCAGAAAACAGGATCTATAAACATAATTCCTAGTCTTGCATGTAATAGTACACTTTATATCTATAGCTAGATCACAGGCAGCATAATATGTTAACTAAGAGAACAGATGCGATAGTTTCGATCTAGAAGACAGTGTTAAATTAAGCCAGGTTCCCAGCCCATGGTGCTTTGGGAAAGTGGTAGGATCTTTAACAGGTGGAATCTAGTGGGAGATCTTCTGGTCACTGGGGCCCAGTGCCTCTTCTTCCTTAATCTTTGCTTCCTGGCTGCCATGAGATGAGTGTCTTGGTCCACCACATACTCCCTTCCATGACATGCTGCCTCACCATAGGCCCAAAGCAACAGGATCAACCTAGCGTGGACTGAAACTGTGATTAAATTAACCCTTTCTCTTCATAAGCTGATTATCTCAGGTATTTGTTATAGTAATGAAAGCTGACTAATACATACACATATGTTTATGGATTCAAGTTAGCCCTACTTATTTGCTCATGGGTTATAGAGCAAGTGAAGATTCTGTGTTTCAGTTCTTACATCAGTAAGATGAGGAGAACTCTATCTGAATTGCAGCGCTGTTGGAGGACCAATGAAGTTACATGAGTAATGTTTGGTTTCTCAAACTAGAGTGAGTTTATGAATCACCTAACGATCATGTTAAAGTACAGATTCTAGATTAATGTTCTTAGGGAGTTGCTGAGGATCTACATTTTCTCAACAATTGCCAGGGACTTAACAATTGGGAGACTTATTTTTTATTTTAGTTTAACACTTTTAATTTTGAAATAATTTTGTATGTGCAAAAAGTTGGAAAGGGGGCTGGGAGCATAGCTTTGTAGAAGAGCACAGGGTTCAATCCTGGCACACACATACACACACACAAAAAAAAAAAAAAAAAAAAAAAAAAAAAAAAGAGGAAGAAGGAGGAGGAGGAGGAGAAGGAAGGCAGGAAGGGAGGTTGCATAAAATATAGTACAAATAATTCCCAGAGAACCTTCACCCAGCTTTCCTAAATGTTAACATGCTAGATATAATCATAGATCAATGATCTAAACAAGGAAGTTGGCATTGAAACAAGAGTATTAACCTTCAGTTATTTTCCCAGTTTCATTAATTTTCCCATTAATGTCCTTTCTCTGGACTGTGACCCATTCAGAATCACACATTATGTTTAGTAGTCCTGTGACCTCAGTCTCTGATCTGGGACAAATTTCCTAAGAGATGTTCAGTGAAAGACATCGATCACAACAGTGATAATTTGGACTCCTTACACTTGTTTGAATTCAAGTGGTTCTCAAACAGTGTTCTTAAGACTCACTGGAGGAGCTTATTCTACATGTTCACTCCCAGAGAAACTTATTCTGTAGGGTTTGGTGATGTTAGAGAATGGGTGATTTACTAGCAGGCCAGGGGATTCTGATACAGGTGATCAGAGGTGATACCTGTTCAAGAGTGTCTGGCAGAGTGTTATAAACACCTGCTATGATCTCTCCTTCTGCAAGGACGAACTGTCTCTATTTTTTGAAAACTCTTTTTGGAAGCATTACATTCACATGGTAACATTTCTAGACGTAGTCTGTCTATTCCCCAATTCCTACCCAGCTTCATAACACAAGTGGAAGCACAACATGCCCTGTTTCCGCCTTTGCCTTTTCACCTAACGTGCCCTTTCATTTTCCACCTTTTCTGAACAGCCATGTCATTTTGCATTTTCCCATAGTTTGCCACTAGGGGGACCCATGATGTCCTTCTTCCATTAAGTGCTTACTGAAGTCACCAAATTAGCAGTGAGCAAATGCTTGGAGAAAGAGTCTTAGAATGTCTAATCACCCAGTTTACCACCTATGGCCTCAGAGATCTGGATCTTTCCCCCTCTGATTAGGATGGATTCCAGAACTGCCTATTTGGGACCACCTTTCTATTGCTAATTATTCAAGAGAAATGTTTGCCTAGAAATGGAGTGTGGGCAGGGGGACCAGGCCTAGGGACTTCAGCATAAGGGGTTTGGTCTAGGCTGTCTTGGGTGGAAAGGACAGTTCTGTGAGCAACACAGCACCTATGTCAAGATTCCAACACAGAACTGCAGGCTTGACACACTTCCCCGACTAGGTTTTTGTGATTCTTTTAACTTCCTTGCATCGTTTGCCTCTGGAACATCCCCCCAAAGACTCGTGTGTTGAAGGCTTGGTCCCCAGCATAGAAATGTTCAGAGGTGGGGCATTGGGGAAATGATTGGATCATGAGGGCTCTGACCTCATCAGTGGATAAATCCATTGATGGATTCATAATTTGATGGTTTTAATAGGAGATGCTAGAAACGATAGAAGGTGGGGGCTAGTTGGAGGAAGTAGGGGTATGCTACAGAAGGGTATCCCTTGTCCCTGGACTCTGACTTACTCTCTCTCTTTCTCTCTCTCTCCTTCCTGGATGCCATGAGCTAAGCAACTTTCCTTTGCCAAGACCTACCTTCCACCATGATCCTCTGCCTCACCTCAGGCCTAAAGCAATGAAGCCAGCTGACCATGGACTGAAACCTCTGAAACCAGGAGCTAAAATAATATTTTTCCTTTACATTGTTTTTCTCAGGTATTTTGTCACAGCAATGAAAAGGTAATATACTTCCCTTCTTCCAAGCTTTTTGCTCTGAAAAAAGCCAGTGAACAGAAAATCAAAAGTGCTTGGGGAAAAAATGGGATTACCTTATTGTTCAGTTGCAGAGAAGACACAAATTTATTATGTGGTGTGCTGGTAAATGTTAAACAACCAACTCTCTCCAAACAAACAAGCTTTCTTTTTCTTTTCTTTTCTTTTCTTTTCTTTTGTGTGTGTGTGTGTGTGTGTGTGTGTGTGTGTGTGTTTGTGTAGGGGTAAATACTCCCTTCACACTATCAACATGATGTCACTGAATGCTGAGCTAGAAAGAGAAGTACAGAAGTCTACCAGGTGTCATTAATCCCATGTACATGAGGTGAATCAAGTTCAGGTTGCATACATTTTCATTGGGACGGACAATGAGTCCAATGTCAGCTGAGAGGACCTTCAAGTATTTCAAATGGAATGCTCAAACTGATGATTAGATCCAGGTCACAGGTTTTGTCCAGAGCTTCAGCCAGTAGTAATGTCCTTGGAAAACATCTACTAGGCACTGTTTGCCATCCCACCTACCTGCTACCCTGTTCTCCAGCTCCAATATCACTAGGCATATGATCAGGGGAAAAATCCTCTCCCTAGCTACTGCTTTGTTTTATCATCAACTTCCACTTTGATATTGGTGTTCTCCTGCAGGAAGTAGCCACCGGATTGATGCTGGAGGCCAGGGTTTTAGGTGATCCTTTGGCACACTGTGCTCTGCTAGAGTCACGCTGGAGTGGTGGCATAACCATGGGCAAACTGAGCAGGGCTTGGAGGGTAACCGTGGGCAGGAGTCTGAAAACCATTGCCTTTGCCAGTAGTGGGACAGCCCAACATGCAGTCCAGTGTCCTTAGGAACTTTGTTTCTCAGCCCCTGCTCTGACACCTACCTGCAGGGGGACTTGCCTGTTTTATATGATAAATCTATTTTTAAGTTTTTGAGTAACTGCCATACCATTTTCTGTAGCAGTGATGCCATTTTTTAAAAATTTATTTCTTTTTTATTCTAAGTTGTTATAAATGGCAGCAGAAAGCATTACATTTCATATTATACTTATAGAGCACATTTTTACATATATCTGGTTGTATGCAAAGTATATTTAAACCATTCATGTCTTTATACATGCATTTAGGGTAATGATATCCATCTCATACTACCAACTTTTTTTTTCTTCACCCTTTTACATCCTCCCTTTCCCTCCCTACCCATTGGCCATTCTAGTGTTCCTGTAATCCTCCTATGCTCCCTGTCCCAAACCCACTGTGAATCGGCCTCCTTATATCAGAGAAAACATTCAGCATTTGGCTTTTGGGATTGGCTAACTTCACTTAGCATCATATTCTCCAAATTCATCCATTTACCTGCGAATGCCATGATTTTATTCTCTTTTATTGCTGAGTAATACTCCATTGTGTGTATATACCATATTTTCTTTATCCATTCATCTACTGAAGGGCATCTAGGTTGGTTCCACAGTTTAGATATTGTGAATTGTGCTGCTATAAACATTGATGTGGCTGTGTCCCTGTAGTATGCTGTTTTTAAGTTCTTTGGGTATAGACTGAAGAGTGGGATAGCTGGGTCAAATGGTGGTTCCATTCCCAGGTTTCCAAGGAATCTCCATACTGCTTTCCAGATTGGCTGCACCATTTTGCAGTCCCACCAGCAATGTAAGAGTGTGCCTTTTCCCCCACATCCTTGCCAACATTTATTGTTGTTTGTGTTCTTAATAGCTGCCATTCTGACTAGTGTGAGATGAAATCTTAGAGTGGTTTTGATTTACATTTCTCTAATTGCCAGAGATGTTGAACATTTTTTCATGTATTTGTTGATTGATTGTATATCTTATTCTGAGAAGTGTCTTTTCAGTTCCTTGGCCCATTTATTGATTGGGTTATTTGTTTTTTCAGTGTTAAGATTTGTGAGTTCTTTATATATTCTAGAGATTAGTGCTCTATCTGATGTGCATGTGGTAAAATTTGTTCCCAATTAGTAGGCTGTCTATTCACCTCACTGATTGTTTCTTTTGCTAAGAAGAAGTTTTTGAGTTTGAATCTATCCCATTTATTGATTCTTGATTTTAATTCTTGCACTACAGGAGTCTTATTAAGGAACTTGGGACCTAATCCGACATGTTAAAGATTACGGCTTACTTTTTCTTCTATTAGGCATAGTGTCTCTGGTCTAATTCCTACATCCTTGATCCACTTTGAGTTGAATTTTGTGCATGGTGAGAGATAAAGGTTTAATTTCATTTTGTTGCATATGGATTTCCAGTTTTCCCAGTACCATTTGTTGAAGAGGCTATCTTTTCTCCAATGTACATTTTTGGCACCTTTGTCTAATATAAGATAACTGAAATTATATGTGTTAGCCTCTGTGTCCTCTATTCTGTACCATTGGTCTACCAGTCTATTTTGGTGCCAATACCATGCTATTGTTGTTACTATTGCTCTGTAGTATAATTTAAGGTCTGGTATAGTGATGCCACTTATTTCACTCTTCTTGCTAAGGACTGCTTTAGCTATTCTGTGTCTCTTATTTTTCCAGATGAATTTTATGACTACTTTTTCTATTTCTATGAGGAATATCATCGGGATTTTGATTGGAATTGCATTAAATATGTATAGTGCTTTTTGGTAGTATGGTCATTTTGACAATATTAGTTCTGCCTATCCAAGAGCAAGGTAGATCTTTCAATCTTCTGATGTCTTCTTTAATTTCTTTCTTTAGTGTTCTGTAGTTTTCATTACAGAGGTCTTTCACGTCTTTCGTTGATTCCCAAGGTTTTTTTGTTTTGTTTTGTTTTGATGCTATTGTAAATGGTGTAGTTTTCCTCATTTCCTTTTCAGAGGATTTGTCACTGACATATAGAAATGCTTTAGATTTATGGGTGTTGATTTTGTATCCTGCTACTTTGCTGAATTCATTTATGAGTTTTAGAAGTTTTCTGGTGGAATTTCTTGGATCTTCTAGGTATAAAATCATATCGTGAGCAAATAGTGACAATTTGAGTTCTACTTTATCTATCTGGATTCCTTTAATTTCTCTTGTCTGTCTTATTGCACTGGCCAGTGTTTCAATTACTATGTTAAATAGAAGTGGAAAAGAGGGCATCCCTGTCTTGTTCCAGTTTTTAGAGGGAATGCTTTCAATTTTTCTCCATTTGGAATAATGTTGGCCTAAGGCTTAGCATAGATAGCTTTTACGATGTTGAGATATGTTCCTGTTATCCCTAGTTTTTCTAGTGTTTTGAACATGAAGGGGTGCTGTATTTTGTCAAATGCTTTTTCTGTATCTATGGAGATAATCATATGGTTCTTATCTTTAAGTCTATTGATGTAATGAATTACATTTATTGATTTCTGTATGTTGAACCATCCTTGCCTCCCTGGAATGAACCCCACTTGATCGTGATGTACTATATTTTTTATATGTTTTTGTATCCATTTTGCCAGAATTTTATTGAGAATTATTGCATCTATGTTCATTAGAGATATTGGTCTGATGTTTTTTTGTTTTGATGTGTCTTTACTTGGTTTTGGGATCAGGGTGATATTGGCCTCATAGAATGAGTTTGGAAGTGCTCCCTCTTTTTCTATTTCCTGCAATAAATTGAAGAGTATTGGTATCAGTTCTTCTTTGAAGGTCTTGTAGAACTCTGCTGTGTATCCATCTGGTCCTGGGATTTTCTTGGTTGGTTGGCTTCTGATGGCATCTTCTATTTCATCACTTGAAATTGGTCTGTTTAAATTGTGCATATCATCCTGCTTTAATTTGGGCAGATCATACGTCTCTAAAAATTTGTCGATGACTTCAGTGTTTTGTATTTTATTGGAGTACAAGTTTTCAAACAAATTTAGAATATTTCCTGTATTTCTGTAGTGTCTGTTGTGATATTTCCTTTTTCATCGTGTATGTTAGTAATTTGAGTTTTCTCTCTCCTTCTATTTGTTAGCCTGGCTAAGGGTCTGTCAATTTTAATTATTTTTTCAAAGAACCAACTTTTTGTTTTGTCAATTTTTTCTTTTTTTTAATTTATTTTTATAATTTTTAATATTTACAATTCATAGTACCTGTATATATCATCTTTTTACATACAACTGTTTGTATACAAAGTATATTCGTACAATTCAGGTCTTCGATCATGCATTTAGGAAAATGATATCCGTCTCATTCAACCACCTTTTTTTTTCTTTTCCCCCCTCCCTCCCCCCTTGCTCCCTCCCTTACCCTCCCTTCCCTTTGACCATTCTAGTGTTCCTCTAATCCTCCTATATACCCCCATCCAAGAATACTGTGAACTAGCCTCCTTGTATCAGAGAAAACATTTGGTACTTGGATTTTTGAGACTGACTAACTTCACTTAGCATTATGTCTTCCAACTTCATCCATTTACCTGCAAATGCCATTAATTTATTCTCTTTTATTGCTGAGTAAAATTCCATTGTGCATATATACCACATTTTCTTAATCCACTCATTTACTGAGGGACATCTAGGTTGGTTCCACAACCTGGCTATTGTGAATTGTGCAGGTACAAACATTGAGATAGCTGTGTCACTGTAATATGCTGTTTTTAAGTCCTTTGGGAATAGACCCAGGAGTGGGATGGCTGGATCATAGGGTGGTTCCATTCCCAGTTTTTCAAGACATCTCCATACGGTTGCACCATTTTGCAGTCCCACCAGCAATGTATGAGTGTGACTTTTTCCCCACATCCTCTCCAACATTTATTGTTGCTTGTGTTCTTGATAGCTGCCATTCTGACTGGAGTGAAATGAAATCTTAGAGTAGTTTTGATTTGCATTTCTTTAATTGCCAGCGATGTTGAACATTTTTTCATGTAGTTTTTGATTAATCGTGTGTCTTCTTCTGAGAGGTGTCTTCTCAATTCCTTAGCCCATTTATTGATTGGGTTATTTGTTTTTTTTTTGGTGTAAAGTTTTTTGAGTTCTTTATATATTCTAGAAATTAGTGCTCTATCTGATGTGCATGTATTAAATATTTGTTCCCAATTAGTTGGCTCTCTATTCACCTCACTGATTGTTTCTTTTGCTGAGAAGAAGCTTTTTAGTTTAAATCTATCCCATTCATTAATTCTTGGTAGTAATTCTTGTGCTACAGGATTCTTATTAAGGAACTTGGGGCCTAATCCAACATGTTGGAAATTGGAGCTTAGTTTTTCTTCTATTAGGCGTATTGTCTCTGGTCTAATTCCTAGGTCCTTGATCCACTTTGAATTGAGTTTTGTGCATGGTGAGAGATAAGGGTTTAATTTCAGTTTGTTGCATATGGATTTCCAGTTTTCCCAGCACCATTTGTTGAAGAGGCTATCCTTTCTCCACTGTACATTTTTGGCGCCTTTGTCTAACAGAAGATAGCTGAAATTATATGTATTAGTCTCTGTGTCCTCAATTCTGTACCATTGGTCCACCAGTCTGTTTTGGTGCCAATACCATTCTGTTTTTGTTACTATTGCTCTATAGTATAATTTAAAGTCTGGTATGGTGATGCCCCCTGCTTCACTTTTCTTGCTCAGGATTGCTTTGGCTATTCTGGGTCTCTTATTTTTCCAGATGAATTTCATGACTGCTTTTTCTATTTCTTTGAAGAATGACATTGGGATTTTGATTGGAATTGCATTAAATCTGTATAATGCTTTTGGTAGTATGGACATTTTGACAATATGAATTCTACCTATCCAAGAGCAAGGTAGGTCTTTCCATCTTCTGAGTTCTTCTATGATTTCTTTCTTTAGTGTTCTATAATTTTCATTATAGAGGTCTTTTGCCTCTTTTGTTAAGTTGATTCCCAGGTTTTTTTTTTTTTATGCTATTGTAAATGGGGTAGTTTTCATCATTTCCCTTTCAGAGGATTTGTCACTGATGTATAAAAATGCCTTTGACTTATGTGTATTGATTTTGTATCCTGCAACTTTGCCAAATTCATTTACTAGTTGTAAAAGTTTTCTGGTAGAGTTTTTTTGGGTCTTCTAGGAAGATTATCATATCATCAGCAAATAGTGCTAATTTGAGCTCTTCTTTTCCTATCTGGATCCCTTTAATTTCTTTTGTCTGTCTAATTGCTCTGGCCAGAGTTTCTAGTACTATGTTAAATAGCAGTGGTGAAAGGGGGCATCCCTGTCTTGTTCCAGTTTTTAGAGGGAATGCTTTCAATTTTTCTCCATTTAAGATAATGTTAGTTCTGAGCCTCGCATAAATAGCTTTTATAATGTTGAGATATGTTCCTGATATTCCTAGTGTTTCCAGTGTTTTGAACATAAAGGGGTGTTGTATTTTGTCAAATGCTTTTTCTGCATCTATTGAGATGATCATATGATTTTTATCTTTAAGTCTACTGATATGATGTATTATGTTTATTGATTTCCGAATGTTGAACCAGCCTTGCATCCCTGGGATAAACCCCACTTGATCGTGGTGCACTATCTTTTTGATATGTTTTTGTATCTGATTTGCCAGGATTTTTGCATCTATGTTCATTAAAGATATGGGCCTGAAGTTTTCTTTCTTGGATGTGTCTTTGCCTGGCTTTGGAATTAATGTGATATTGGCCTCATAGAAAGAGTCTGGAAGAGCTCCCTCTTTTTCTATTTCTTGAAATAGTTTGAAGAGCATTGGTATTAGTTCTTCTTTGAAAGTCTTACAGAACGTGGCTGTAAACCCATCAGGTCCTGGACTTTTCCTAGTTGGTAGCTTTTTGATGATGTCTTCTATTTCTTCGCTTGTAATCGATCTGTTTAAGTTGTGTATAGCCTCCAGTTCCAGTTTAGACAAATCATATGACTCTAGAAATCTGTAAATGTTTTCAATATTTTCTGTTTTATTAGAATACAAGTTTTCAAAGTAATTTCTAATTATCTTCTGTATATCTGAGGTGTTTGTTGTGATATTCCCTTTTTCATCACGAATGTTAGTAATTTGAGATTTTTCTCATCTTCTTTTTGTTAGCATCGCTAAGGGTCTGTCAATTTTGTTTTTTTTTTCAAAGAAACAACTTTTAGTTTTGTCAATTCTTTGAATGGTTTCCTTAGTCTCAATTTCATTAATTTCTGCTCTGATTTTAATTATTTCCTGTCTTCTACTGCTCTTGGTGTTGATCTGTTCTTTTTTTTCTAGTGCTTTGAGGTGTGATGTTAAGTCATTTATTTGTTGGTTTTTTTTCCTCTTAAGGAATGAACTCATGCAATGAATTTTCCTCTTACTACTGCCTTCATAGTGTCCCAGAGATTTCTATACAATGTATCTGTGTTCTCATTTACCTCTAGGAATTTTTAAATCTCCTCTTTGATGTCTTCTTCAACCCCTTTTTCATTCAGTAGCATGGTGTTTAGCTTCCAGTTGTTGGAGTAGTTTTTCTTAATCCTTGTTTTGTCATTGATTTCCAATTTCATCCCTTTATGGTCTGATAGAATGCAGGGTAGTATCTCTATTTTTTTTTATATTTGCTGAGAGTTTCCTTATGACATAATATATGGTCTATTTTGGAGAAGGAGCCATGTTCTGCTGAGAAAAAAGTGTATTCATTTACTGAGGGATGAAATATTCTATATATGTCCGTTAGGTCTAAATTATTAATTGTTTTAAGGAGGCTTAAAGTTTCTTTGTTTAGCTTTTGTTTGGATGATCTATCCATTAGTGAGAGAGGTGTGTTGAAGTCCCCTAGAATAACTGTGTTGTGGTCTATTTTACTCTTGAACTTGAGTAGAGTTTGTTTGATGAATGTAGGTGCTCCATTATTTGGGGCATATAGATTTATGATTGTTATATCCTGTTGATGAATGGTTCTCTTAAGTAGTAAGAAATATCCATCTTTGTCCCTGAGCCACAATCCCAGCCCCGAATGGTTCTCTTAAGTCTCTTGATTAGTTTTGGTTTGAAGTCTACCTTATTTGATATGAGAATGGAAACCCCTGCTTGTTTCCTCAGGCCATGTGAGTGATAAGACTTTTCCCAGCCTTTCACTTTCAGTCTGTTGATGTCTTTTTCTATAAGGTGTGTTTGTTGGAGACAGAAAATTGTTGGGTCATTTCTTTTAATCCATTCTGATAATCTGTGTCTTTTGATTGGCGAGTTTAGGCCATTAACATTCAAGGTTATTATTGAGATGTGATTTTTATTCCCATCCATTTTTATTTATATTATGGTCTTTAGCTTGATTTGGTTTCTCTCCTGGTTGGCATTTCCCTTAGTTTAATTTGTTGATTTTCGTTGTTATCTTTCTCTTCTTCTTCATGAAAAATGTTGCCCAGGATGTTCAGAAGTGCTGGCTTTCGTGATGCGAAATCTTTTAACTTTTGCTTGTCGTGGAAGGTTTTTATTTCATCTTCAAATATAAAGCTCAATTTTGCTGGATATAAGATTCTTGGTTGACATCCCTTTTCTTTCAGAGCTTGAAATATGCTATTCCAGGATCTTCTTGCTTTTAAGGTCTGGGTTGAAAAATCTGAACATAGTCTGATTGGTTTCCCCCTATATGTAATCTGCTTCCTTTCTCTTGTGGCTTTTAGTATTCTCTCCTTGCTCAGTATATTAGGTATTTTCATTATAATGTGTCTTGGTGTGGATCTGTTGTGATTTTGTTTGTTTGGTGTTTGGTAAGCCTCTTGAACTTGGTTTTCCCATTCATTCCTCAAGTTTGGAAAATTTTCTGTAATTATTTCATTAAATAAATTACTCATTCCTTTAGCTTGAAACTCTGTTCCTTCCTCTACGCCAATCACCCTTAAGTTTGGTCTTTTTATGTTGTCACATAATTCTTGGATGTTATGTTCTTGATTTCCAACGAGTTTTTCTGTATAATCTAAATTCTTCTGTAGGACATATATTTTGTCTTCATTGTTTGAGGTTCTTTCTTCCAAGTGGTCTATTCTATTGGAGATGCTTTCAATTGAACTTTTATTTTGGTTTATAGCTTCTTTCATTTCTGGAATTTCTGTTTGGTTTCTCTTTAGAGCCTCTATTTCCCTATTAAAGTAATCTTTTACTTCCTGTATTTGTTTTTGGAGTTCTTTGTCAAAATGATCTTTCACCACCTGTAATTGCTCCCTCATCTCATTTTTGAGTTCATTCTTAAGATCCATAAACATTTGGAATGTGTAATTTCTAAATTCCATCTCTGGCATTTGACCAACTGTGCTTGCCATGAAATCTACTGATATCATATCTGAGGTTTGTTTGTGCCACTTTCTTCCCTTGATTTTTCATGTTGCTTGTGTGTCTTTTCTTCCTGCACTGTGGGACCTTGACTATTTCAATTTTTACCATAAATCCTTATAATTCCTTTACACTTTAAAATCTAACACTTTCTATTCAGAAAATCCAAGTTTGATCACAATGTACAGATTTGGTTAACCCAGCTATTGATTCCAATTTACTCTGTATGCTTCTGATGAGGTTTTATAGCTTCAAGTATTGGACACAGAGGTGTTATGTTTAGGAAGAAGGAAGTGTCTTGAATTGTTCTTTCTTAGAACGTATGAATAGAGAGTTCTATGGAAGTGGTTTAGTGGAAGTGGTTTAGTATCAGTAGATGAGAGAGGAAAGAGAATGGAGTGGACAATTAGGTGGAAGGACCAATTTATATATAAACCTAAGTTATGCAGCTGTTGAGAGAAGAAATAAAGTAAGATGGAAAAAAAATGATAAAAGAGCAGAAATTGGTGTATGAGAGAGGAGAGAAAGAGTCAAGAAAATAGTGAACTATATATAACACCGCTTTGCTATCCAGTTCAATTTCACCCGTTCTAGAAATCCCAAGTTCTGCGTATAACTTGTTTTTGCCTCTGTTTAGTATGCACTGGCAGGGTGTAAATAGGAAAGATGAAGGAAGAAGAAAAGATGCAAAAGTGAGAAGGAAGAAAAGAAGGAAAGAAAAGAGGAGCAGAAGCAAAAAAACAAACACACTGACAATCAATGCAAAAAACAAAGCAAAACAAAACAAAGCCAAAAAAAGGAAAAGAAAAAAAAAAAAAAAAAACCCAGAAAACCAACAAAACAAGCAAATCAACAAAAAAAAAAAAAAAGTCGAACCCCAAATCTCAAACAAAACGGGCACTGGGAAGCCTCCCTCTTTTTTCCTTTCCAGTTTAAGCCAACCGCATCGGATCGCGTCTAGACAGCGAAGGACCAGTGGAATCAAGGCTGCACCTTTGGCCAGTGGCAGAATGGCCCAGCAGAAGAGTGGCTCAGGGAGGTTGTGTGTCAGCAGATGAATGGCCCGGGAAAGGGACCCTCCAGAAGGCACCCTTTCTCCATGCCCACCCACAGTTGTAGCTTCTTGGGGCCAATGCGCTGGCCTCAGATACGCCCTCCCCTGCTGGTTACCCAAGCCTCACTCAGGTGTGCGCTGTTTTCTGGGCGTTGGAGGCTCCCTGGATGTCTGCAGCTGTCCTTCCTTTCTGTCTTTTTCTCTTTGTCTGGGTCAGCCACTGTATTCCTCAAAGATGGCGGTGCTCTCCTCCCGCTCAACAGCGACTCCACAGACCCGTGTCACTCCAGAACATGCAGGATTGGCTTGGCAAGCTGTGCGAAAGAGCTCTACGTGAACACTGCCCGCGCCTCTAGGCTCCTTTCTATCATTCCTTGCCGATTGGTTTCCAAGCTGCTGTGTGGATCGTCCCCTTGCCGAAATGATATCAGGCAGCTGCGCCTGCAGCGCAGACAGCACTGCTTCGGACTGTGGACCACTCCCACTCTGCCCCTGCCCACCGTGGTCCGGTGAACGTTGTATTTCACTGTCCAGAGGTGCACGAATGTCTCGGCTCCCTTTCAGTTGCAAGAGAATTGCTAGTAACGCGCTCAGACTTCCCACTAAGCATCTTTTAGTAACTGTGTCCAGAAAGCACCTCCCTCCTGTCGGCCATATTCCCAGGATCCCCCCTGGAATATCTTGTCAATTTTTTCAATCGTTTCTTTTGTTTCAATTTCATTGATTTCAGCTCTGATTTTAATTATTTCCTTCTTCTACCGCTTTGGGGGCTGGATTGTTCTTCTTTTTCTAGAGCTTTGAGATGTAATGTTAAGTCATTTATTTGTTGACTTTTTCTTCTTTTAAGGAATGAACTCAATGCAATGAACTTTCCTCTTAGAACTGCCTTCATAATGTCCCAGAGATTTCGATATGTTGTGTCTGTGTTCTCATTCACCTCTAAGAGTTTTTTAATCTTCTCTTCGATGTCATCTGCAACCCATTTTTCATTCAGTAACATATTATTTAGTCTCCAGGTGTTGGAGTAGCTTTTATTTCTTATTTTATCATTGATTTCTAATTTCATTCCATTATGGTCTGATAGAATGCAGGGTAGTATCTCTATTTTCTTATATTTGCTAAGAGTTGTTTTGTGGCATAGTATATGGTCTATTTTAGAGAAGGATCCATGTGCTTCATCTCTTCTTGAAGGATGAATATTCTACATAAGTCAGTTAAGTCTAAGTTGTTTATTGCATTTTTGAGTTCTATAGTTTCTTTGTTCAGCTTTTGTTTGGAAGATCTCTCCAGTGGTGAAAGGGGTGTGTGAAAGTCTCCAAGAATTATTGTGTTGTGGTCAATTTGACTTTTGAACTTGAGGACAGTTTGTTTGATGAACATGGATGTTCCATTGTTTGGGGCATATATATTTATAATTGTTAAGTCTTGTTGGTGTATGGTTCCCTTGAGCAGTATGTAGTGTCCTTTTTTAACCCTTTTGATTGACTTTAGCTTGAAGTCTACTTTATTTGATATGAGGATGGAAACCCCTGCTTGTTTCCTCAGTCCATGTGAGTGGTAGGATTTCTCCCAATCTTTCACCTTCAGCCTGTGGATGTCTTTTCCTAGGAGATGAGTCTCTTGAAGGCAGTATATTGTTGGGTCTCTCTTTTTGATCCAATCTGCTAGTCTTTTGATTGGTGAGTTTAGGCCATTAACATTCAGAGTTATTATTGAGACATGATTTGTATTCCCAGCCATTTTTGTTTATTTTTGGTATTTAACTTGACATGGTTTCTCCTCTGATTGTTTTTTCCTTTAGTGTAATACCTCCCTCTGCTGATTTTCATCCTTGTTTTTCATTTCCTCTTCATGGAATATTTTGCTGAGGATGTTCTGTAGTGCTGGATTTCTAGTTGTAAATTCTTTTAACTTTTGTTTATCATGGAAGGTTTTTATTTTGTCCTCGATCTAAAGCTTAATTTTGCTGGATATAAGATTCTTGGTTGGCATCCCTTTTCTTTCAGAGCTTGGTATATGTTGTTCCATGATCTCCTCATTTTGAGTGTCTGGGTTGAAAAATCTGCCATGATACGAATAGGTCTCCCCCTATATGTGATCTGATTACTCTCTTGTGGCCTTTAAAATTCTATCCTTATTCTGTATACTAGGCATTTTCATTATAATGTGTCTTGGTGTAGATCTGTTGTAATTTTGTACATTTGGTGTCCTGTAAGCTCTTGTATTAGGTTTTCCAATTCATTCTTCATGCTTGGGAAATTTTCTGATATCATCTCATTGAAGAGATTGTGCATTCCTTTGGTTTGAAATTCTGTGCCTTCCTCTATCCCAATTACTCTTAGATTTGGTCTTTTGCTGCTGTGCCATAATTCTTGGATGTTCTGTTCATGGTTTCTTACTATCTTCTCTGTGTGGTCAGCTTTATTTTCAAGATAATATACTTTGTCTTTATTATCTGAAGTTCTTTCTTCCAGTTGATCTAGTCTGTTGGTGATACCTTCTATTGTGTTTTTTATTTGGTTAATTGTTTCCTTCATTTCAAGGATTTCTGACTTTTTTTTTTCAGAGTTTCTATCTCTTTTTTGAAGTAATCTTTTGCTACCTGCATTTGTTCTTTTATATCTTTCTTGTAGTTGTCGATTTTTGCCTGTATTTTCTCATTTAGGTCATTCTTTTATTCACAGATCATTTTAATTATGAACCTTCTGAACTCCTTCTCTGACATTTCATCAACTTCACTGAACATGGCTTCTGTTATTGTAGTATCCTGGTTTGTTTGGGGTACTTTCCTCCTTTGTTTTTTCATGTTGTCTATTTGCCTTTCTTTCTTGCAGTTTAGATCTGAGATATTACAGTTTTTACCCTATATTCTTGCAATATCCATGCAGATTGTCTGTGCCTCACCTTAATGTTGGGCTTTCAGAACCTGCAGGTGTCCCTCGATGTATGCTACCTGGGGCTGGGTCCCATGCAGGTTGGTGTGGGCTGAACTGGTTGAATCTGAGCTCCCGCAGTGGTCTGCTGGTTGGAAGAAGTGGTCCTCTAAGAGGAGGTCAGTGAAGCTGTCCTAGGCCTGCCTGAGCTCTGCAGGTGTTGGCTGGGCAGAGGTTGGTGGAACTGCCCTGAGCCTGGCCACACTCAAGCGGATGTCAGTGGGACTCACCTGGGGCTGGCCATGCTAGGGTGGAAGTCAGCAGGACTGATCTGGGCCTGGCCGCACTCCAGTGAAGTGATGCCATTTTACATTCCCACCAATGTATAGAAATGTTCCAGTTTTCTACATCCCCACTAAAACTTATTTCATCTTCTTTTTGTCTGCTCTTTAAAAAAAAAAAAATAGTGGCCATCCTAATGGATGTGAGGTAATATCTCATTGTGGCTTTGATTTGTATTTCTCCATTGAAAGGAATGTTGAGCATCTTTTCATATGCTTTTGCCATATCTTCTTTAGAGAAATGTCTATTAAGGTCTTTTGCCCATTTTTAAGAATTGGGTTATTTTGTTTTTAATGATGATGTTGGGTTATAGGAGTTCTTTATATCTTCTGGATACTAACCATTTATCAGATATATGATTTGCAAATGTCTTCTCCTATTTTGTTAGTTGCCTTTTAACTGTTGTGTTCTTTGATGCATGGAAACACTTTTTTGTGTGTGTGTGTAGTCCAAGTTATTTTTCTTTTGATGCCTGCACCTTCGGTTTCATTTCTAAGAAATTGTGCCAAATCAAAGAAACTGTCCTCTTATGTTTTCTTCTAAGAGTTTTATAGTTATTTTATACTGTTTTGATGATTGTTACTTTGTAGTAAGCTTTGAAATCAGAAATGTGAGTTTTCCAAATCGGTTTAGTTCTTTGTTAAGATTGTTTTGGCTATTTAGGGTCCCTTGAGATTTATTTCTATTTCTGCAAAAGTTGTTATTGGTATTTTGTGTTAAAGCTGTGGATCATTTTGGGTAGTGTTGACATCTTAATGATAGTAGGTCATCCAGTGTTGTTCATGAACATGACATGTCTTTCTATTTGTGACTTGCATAATTTTTTCCAGCCATGTTTTGTAGTTTTTAGTGTATAACACTATGATGTCCTTGGTTAAGTTTATTCCAAAGTATTTTATTTATTTATTTTGGTGCTATTGTAAATGGAATTGTGTTTGTTACCCCCTTTCATATTATTCATTCTTGGTTTATAGAAACACAACAGATTTCTTTGTGTGTTGATTTTGTATCTTGCAACTTTGCTGAATTTATTAGTTCTAACTGGCTCCCTGTACCCCCACGCCCCTAGTATTTTTTAAGTTTTCTATATACAAAAGCATGTTATCAGCAAATACAGGTAATGTTCCTTTTTATTTCTAAATTGGATGCCTTTCATTTCTTTTTCTTTCGAGATTGCTTTGACCAGGACTTCCAGTAATTCATTTTACTGTAAGTTTATGTAATTTAATTCTTTTTATAAAATAATGACATGTACAACCAGAGAAATGATAAGTTGTGCTCCATCTGTATACAATGAATTGAAATGCATTCTGCTGTCATGTGTAACTAATTAGAACAAATAAAAAATTAAATTTAAGAATGTGAAAAAAAAATGATTGCTTACCAATTTGTAAAATTCCTGAAAATTTAACAATTTATTCTCAAGAGCCATTGTGAACAGGCTGCAGCATGCTATTGGTTGGACTTTTCATGTCTCTTGTCCTTCTGCAACTTGAGCCTCAATAAACTGAAAGAATCACTTAATTTCTTATAATGATAAAAGAACAGGAAATGAAGGATATATATATCCACATCAAGTTATTTGGCATAAAACACAATAAATATTAAGCTGTGAATTACTTGTTGGGTCCCCATCTGATTGCATTATCTCACCAGCATGGAATTCCTTTTATGGGGGAAGACACCATGGTTGTTTGTTTTGTTTGTTTTTTAGCATTGGCCTAAATGAGTTTGTTACTTGCATATTTTTATTTAACCCTCCCAACACTGAACATTATAGGTATTGCTATTTCCTCATTTTAGAGAAGACACTGATGTTTAGAAAGGTTAACTCATGCAAAAGCACACCCCTACCTATTCAGTGCTAGCTAGGATTTGAACCACACATGCCTGGGTCTCAGTTGTCATTTGATCACATGTTGGCACATGCTGGAGTATTCATTGCTCTCTCTGATCTTTGGCTGTTGACACAGAACTGTGTTCTCTGTCTTCAGATGAAGAGTCTCTACAGCTCTGGTTTCATCTAAGCTGGATGGACATTCTTAGAAGCACAGGGATCATTGTGATTGCCTTCTAATGCCACTTCTGGGTCACAGGCAAGCTATGTAGATATCTCAGGCATTAGTCATCTAGATATACCACATAGTCATTTTGGGGGCGATTCTCATTTTGTTATGATGTGCTATTCTTAATATATATTATTGTAATTGGTTTGCTAAAAATTTTAGATTTTTTTGTATTAATGTTTATGGGCACATTGGTCTGTAGTTCATTTTAGTCCCCCCTTATATCTATTTTTTCTGGATTGAGCATTACTAACTTGTGTCTTTGTAGAAATTTTTGTCAAATTTATCATCATGACATTTTAAATATTTTCTTATTTTAATTTCAGTATAATCTATAGTGGTAGCTCCTCTAATACTCTCGATGCTTGTAAATTGTGTTTTATTTTTTTATTCTAATTAGTCTGGCTATAAGTGTATTAATCTTCATGATCTATTGAGAAAACTAGCTTTTTGTTCCATTGATTTTCTCTTTATTTTATTTAAATTTTCCCCTGATTTTTATTTTGGTCTTATTTCTATTTTTCTACTTTAGATTTAATTTGCACTTCTTTTTTTAAAAAATATTTTATTTATTTGCTTTAGTTGTACACAATGCATTTATTTGTATGTGGTGCTGAGGATCGAACCTGGGTGCGCACATGCTAGACGAGCACTCTACCGCTGAGCCACAACCCCAGCCCTGCTTATTTTAGCTTATTAAGGAGGTACAAAGCTAGGTCATTGATTTCTTAATTTTGTATTTTTACTTTTTCTGTAAATTTCCCTATAAGCACTATTTTAGCTATATTCTGCAACTTTTGATATTTGTGCTTCAATTTACATTTAATTAAAAATGTTTACTGATTTATTTTACTAGTGTGATATTTAACATTTGTATTTAGTTTCCAAATATTTGAGGATTTTCTAGACCTATGTTTATAATTCTAATTTAATTTCATTATGGTCAGAGAAAATACTTTGTATGATTTAAATCCTTTAAAATTCATGGAGACTTGTATTATGGCCCACAGTATATCTTGGTTACTGTGTCTTGTGCATTTGAAGCAGATGTATATTCTGCAGTTGTTGGATAGTGTTCTATAAATGTCAAATCACAGTGGTTGATACTGTTGAGTCCTCACTGATTTTCTCTCCATTTGTTAAGTGTATTGAAATTTGCAATTGTAAGTGTGGATTTGCCTGTTTCTCCTTTCAATTCCATTAGAGATATTTTCTTTTTCATATATTTTGAATTTGTGTAATGAAGTGCATAAATGTTTAGTATTATGTCTTCTTAAAAAATGATCCTTTTATCTTTATGAAATGACCTTTTTAATCTCTAATAATGTTCCTTGCTTTGAAGTCTACTTTGTCTGATACTAATATATCCACTCTAGATTTCTTTTGATTAGTGTTAACATAGTATATCCATTTTTCATCCTTCTATTGTTGGCAGCATATAGATGGGCATCTTAATCCATTCTGTGCTACTACTACAAAATACTTGAAACTAGATAATTAACATAAGAACAGCTGTGGAGACTGGCAAGTCAAGATTAAGATGGTGGCAGGTTCAATTGTCTGGTGAGGGCTGCATCCTTTAGTTGGGAGGAATGCTGTGTCCTCACATGGTAGAAGGGCAGAACAAAGTAGCCACATGCAGTGTGAAACCTCTTATAAGGGCCTTAATCCCATTCTCATGGGAGAAGCAAGCCTTCATGACCTAATAACCTGTGAATGATCCTACAATTATGCTATCATTTGGTAACAGCTGAATTTTGGAGGAGCTACATTTAAAACCAAGCAATGTTAGATATGAGGTGTCCCCTGAAAGCTCCTGTGAGGCAATGTAGGAATATGCAGAGGAAAAAATAATCAGATTACGGGAACTATAACCTAATCAGTGGTTTGATTCATTTGATGGGTTAATTTGAATGGATTAATGGGTGGTAACTGTAGGCGGGTATGGTGTGGCTAGAGGAAGGAGGTCACTCACTGGGGTTGTACCCTTGGGGATCATATTTTTCTGGGCTCCTTGCACACTCGCTCTCCTTGCTTCCTGGTTCTCATGGACTGAGCAGGTTTCCTCTGACATGCCTTTCTACCATATTCTTTCTGCCTTATCTTGGACCCAGAGCTATGGAGTCCAATGACCACGAACTGAACCTCTGAAACTGTGAGCCAAAACAAACTTTTCCTCCTGTAAATTGTTCTTATCTGTCTTTTTTGCTTACAGTGACAAAAAGCTAACACAAATGGTGTTTCTTTTTTAGCCAATCTGACAATCTCCATCTTTTAATTGGATAGCTTAAACCATTAACATTTAGTATTATCATATAATGAGGTTGGATTTAAATCTACCATCTTCATATTTGTTTCCTGTCTGCTCTATTTGTTCTGTTTCTTTCTCTGTCTTCTTATTATTCAGTTGTTTCAGATGAGAAAGTAATACTCCTTACTAATGCCTAGTAGAGCAGATCTGCTTCTATCTATTCAATATACTGATGTTCTATATATGAATTCTTTCAAAAAAGGGTTCTATATTTAAAAATATTTTGAAAACAACAGCAAAAATAGGGGAATGAATAGACAAATAGTACAATGATCCAACAAATGTATAATTTATCAGGTACTTCCATGGACTTGATTCCTTTAAGTCTGATTTTTCATTTACATGGGACCACATCATTTACATGGAACCACATAGGTCAGTCATAGTAGAATAACCTATACAATGATATGCAACAGCCTTGATTGTGAGAATTACAGGAGATAATGTAAAGATCTGTGGACAGAACTGACATTTAATAAGTTTTCAATAAACATTAGCTGATAGTAGAGCTGCAGCAAAGTGAAGGAGAGGGGATTACCAGATGGGCCCTGGATGCAATCCAATATCTCATAGGAGAAAAGGCAGAGGGAATTTTGAGATGCAGAGACGGCAATGTGAAAACAGAGATTTGAGGGATGCATTCATACACAAGGATAGCCATGCAGCCACCAGGAGCTGAAAAGGCAAGGAGCAAATTGCCCCTAGAAGCTCCAAAGGGAATGAATGTGACCCTGCTGACAACTGTGTTTCAACTCAGTGACATTAATTCTGGATTTGTGGTTCCAGAACTATGAGAAAATATATTTCTCTAGTTTTAAGACTCTCAGAAACTAATAATACATGTGGTCAGAAAAGCCTTCAATAAACACCAATGTTCTCTAGTATCAAAGATCCTAAATAACACTCCCCTTGTTTTTTGTTGTTGTTTTTTGGTACCAGGGATTGAACTCAGGGGCACTCAACCACTGAACCACATCCCCAGTCCTATTTTGTATTTTTTTAGAGACAGGATCTCACTGAGTTGCTTAGTACTTCACTATTGTTGAGGCTGGTTTTAGTTTCAGCCTCCAGAGCTGCAGGGATTATAGGTGTGTGCCACTGCACTGGGCACTGTCCCCACCTTGGTTTTTTAAACTACAAATGTAGGGCAGATCATTTTCTAAGACTGGATTCTCTTTTAAAAATGTACCATTTCACATTAGCCTCTGAGAAATTTACTTATTTATTTTAGCTTTTGCAACTATTTGTTCAGAATATACTGGAACTGTCATCTAGTTCTTTCAATATGCATTTCATAAGTAATTTCCAAGGCTGGACAAGTGTTACATTTATTTTCAAAATCCCAAGTGAGATGGTTCAGTTAGATATTTTATCTAATGTTAGTTTTGCTTAGCCTATCATTCAATACATATCCTACTAGAATGCAAGCTACCTGGAGGCAGGGACTTTGATCACGACTGTGTTCACAATATCTGCAGCATTGCCCAGCAGAGTTAAATCCATTTGTTGGATCAATATGCCATGTCTGTTCACTCCCCCTATTGCTGTTATTTTCAAACTTAAAAAAATAGTAGAACCCTTTTGTGGAAAGAATTCTTAAATAGAATGAATGATATATAAAGTAGATCTGCTCTTCTAAGCTTTACTAACATGTTATATATTAACATTGATGTAAAAACTAAATTTGTAGTTCAGAAAAGTTTATGTAGTCTTTTTGGAAAAATGAAACATACCTAGGTAAAGGGTATAAAAATAAAAGGTATGAAACCCTCCTTGGGGAGGATTTTTGCTCATGAAATGGACAGAAACATAATAATGCCAGGGTAAAGGAATTAGTATCCATTTTGTTAAAAACACAATGGGAGGGGAAGGTTACTAAGGAAGCTATGTTCAATTTGTTTATCCACATAGTAATGGTAGGAAAACCTCAACATCTTTGGAGTCTAGCAGATATGAATTCATATCCTGGACTGTCAATCACTATATGACTTTGTATGAATCTCAACTGTTATATGGTGATAAACCTAGTAGCTTCTTAAGTGGGTTATTATGAGGATTAAATGAGATGATTATGCATAGGGTTTGTTACATTATAAATAGTAAGTGGTAGTTTCAACAAGGCAACAGGTTTTCCTGATGATCTATTTCTTACTTTCCTTAAGGTTTTTGTGTTGAAATTGCTCTTTTGTACCAAACCCTTTACTGCAGACTGTTATAACATTGGTAGCCAAGCACATGGCAGCAAAATATATGAGAAAAAATAGAGAAATTTTCCTTATTTTTATATATACACATTTATTTGTATTTTCTCTGCATCTGAGTTGGTGTGGTCAAATAAGAGTAGGGGATTCATTCTCACTTGCCTGTCACTCAGTCCCAACGTGGACTCATTTTCTTGTTCCCTATCTATTTATAAATTTGCCTGTGGACAACAGGCACACTAAACAGACTCTGGGGAATCCAGGTCTCATTCTCTCTGTGGGGTATCAATTCAGAAATTTTACTCCTAATGTAAATTATTCTTGAGTACATTAAAACCAGCAATTTAAAGTTTGTATTTTGTCATACTGATTAGCCACTAGAACTGAACAGCAACCTTTTTTTTCTTTAATAATGTAGAACACTACAAACAAATTTAGTTATTCATTTTGGAAATCCATGCCTTTCTGGCAAAGGATTCTCTTAAACGTAATAAGGACTCTACAACACTCCATCATTGACAGCTGTATTTCAGAGTTGATTCTCCTCTCTTGGGTGATTACACCCAAATTTATGGCCCTAAACTTCAACTGTGAATATGACTCTCAGGTTTTTATCTCCAGGCAAACCTTTCTTCCAAATTCTATTACTTTTATATACTACTACTTATTAGACACATCTCCTGGTGCTCTTTTAGCGTATAAGGCACACTCCTATCTCTGGATCTTTGTAGTTTCTTCTCTCTGCCTGGAACATTTTTCCTTATCTTCATGTTTGTGGTCAAGAGCACTTGTGAGCTCTTTTTTGACCACTGTAAGAGAGACCACAACCTCTAGCTCATGTGGCACTGCTTTTTTTCTTCCTTGCTTTACTACTCCCTAATAATTATCATAATACATTTAAAATTTTATTAATTTCTCTTCTCCAATTAGATTAAAAGCAGGGATTTTTTTCCTTTGCACTGTTTCCTGAACCTAAAAAACAGTCCTAGGCATAGCAGTCATTCAATAAATAATTTTTGAAAAGAGTAAATTTGAAGTTATTACTCCCCACTTCCACTGTGCCCCCCCCACTGCTAAATGATTGTAATCAAAGTCACACAAAGTTCTCAGGTTGAAAATAAAAGCAAAAGACCACTGCACGTTAGTTTGTCAACATGTAATGCCCTGGGTTTATTTTGTGAGAATTCTATCACAATTTTTCCAGGTGGGATTAAAAACCTTAAGGATAATGTATGCCATTGGACTGGGCATTCAGACTTCGGTACTGACAAAGCACTAGTAGTAGTCTGTTAAGTACCATTCTCTTCACAGAAGAGAGGTCAAAAATTTCCAAAGGAAGGCACCCGATATTTGTGGTTCTGGCCTTGCAGCCTTCTGGAGAATCTTAAAAGGAAAAAAGCTGGCTGGCTGTTTTTAGAAACTGGAATGATGATACACGTACAGCAATTACTGCATTCTTCTCCCTTATATCCTTTTTGTAAGAACAAGTAAAGAATGAAGTCTTTTAAACAATTCGACAATAAAAAAGTACATTTTTTTTTTTTTTTTGTGCTAAAAAAAGGGCAAGACAACATAAACTCCAGTTGTAAGGACTCCATTTGCATACTTGATTTAACACTTTTTGGTGTGGAAGGAAATGGGACTACTGGGCTGTTTGTAGAGCAGCAACATAACATTAGTGCTTTAAGTACCAGAAACCACCCACAGCTCTGTGGGCCAAGTGGGGATGGGAAGATTCAAGAGACTTCATTTTTAGCTTGTTACTTGTCCTAATGATAGTAGACCAGGAAGATCCCCATTTAACAGTACATTCCCCATTTTTAAAAAACTGATGCCTTTTTTTTTTTTTTTTGTAAAATTCTGTATGTATGTCACCATTTTTTTTTCACATGATACACAGAAAACTCAAGGACCCAGAGGGGAACCAAGTTATGTTATACCATTTACAAAATACCAAGGAGTCCACAGCTACCTAACACATTTACTACAGCACAGGAACCAATGAAGGTACAGTGTACAAAAAACTGTAAACACGGCACAATAAATAGATAAAACAGCAGGTTCCGCACCATGCACATGATGTGATGACACTTCATCTCTATACAATCTCACATCTCACACTCTTTGTTGCAATTTATTTCCCCCCCACCCCCCACCCCCAAGTGCAAAGCATCACAAATGAACATTTCTGTATTCAAGTAACATATATACAAGGGTATTACAAATATGCAGTACTGTACAGATAATTGCTGTATTCTTAATTTACAGATGTTGATTTTTTTTTCCTATTAACAGTAAGAAAAGAAAAATTGAAGCATGAGAGATGAGCATTGCTGTTAAGTCCCCACAGCTGCCACAGAAACGCATGTGCTGCATTCCATCATCCCTTGCATTCAAAATGCTACTGATGCATAGCACCTAATCAAGTCCCCAGGCTGCAGTTCCACTCCTGAGGAAGCTACGTCACCTCCATTGCCACTGTATTGTCTGCTATGTTGTTCAGTGCTGGCTTTTCTGATTCATGATTTTCCCTGTTGAAATAAGTTCAATTAATTACTTATTTGCTACAGAAAAAGACTATCTTCCCAATAAAAAGTTTATTTTTAATAACAAGAAGAAATGAATATTGGGATAAGAGAGCAAAAAAAGGAATATGAATCATTATAGTTTTTATCAAGAATATACAGTCAGAAATCAGGCTGATGTCAACCTAAATCCTATGGTCAACTAATAAAATTGTCACAGCACTCAAGCAATCTAGATGTTAATAACACATAAAGAATTCCCAAGTTTAGGTGACTGTAGTTTCACTTTCCTCCTATATCAAAACTTTTTTCATAAGAGTTTAAAATAGGAACAAACATGACTATCATGTTAGGACTTTAAGTCAACATCCTAATACATGCAGTTGAGTGGGATAGCTACTGAGCTTGCAATAATCAGAACACTAGTTTTCTAATTTTACAAAGGCCGGGTATCTGCCAGTCCTGTTTCCTACATTTATTTATTTATTTATTTGGTGCCGGGGAATGAACTCAGGGGCACTCAACCACTGGGCCATATCCCCAGCCCTTTTTTGCATTTTATTAGAGACAGAGTCTCACTGAGTTGCTAAGTGCCTCACCATTGCTGAGGCTGGCTTTGAACTCGTGATCCTCCTGCCTCAGCCTCTCAAGTGTTGGGATTACAGGCATGCGCCACCACACCCGGCTCTGTTTCCTACCTTTAAACAACGGGATAGGGATATAAAAAGCTTCATACATATGTGTGTGTGTGTGTGTGTATATGTATGTATGTGTCAGAACTATACTTGATTGATTAGTTAGCTTTGACTAGACCAAGTAAGAATGAATTGGTATTTAGCAGGCAATGACTACTGCTTTAATTTAGAAATAGACAGGGATATATGTGTGTCTGAAAACTAAAGCCTATTATCTGTTGCTACAAAACTTTGCTCTAGGAAGCCAAATGACCATCTGGCATTCAAGATCTCCACAGTCTAGCCTTTCCCTTTCCATTCCAATGTCAACCACCAACCTTCCCAAACCTCTAGGAAAGAGTTTACTTATTAACCTCTAAACAACTTCCCAACTTAGAATTTCATTTCCCATTCCACCTAACTGAAATGCTTTTTCTTCTTCTTTCCTTATACTACTTTGTAGGACATTCCCAGAACTCCCACGTAATTCTCTTTGTATTGAAATTACATCCATCATCTGTACACCTAATTTGATAAGCTTTAAGATACCTCTAGAACAATTTTTTCTACATTAACTTTGCAAACTTAAAAGCTTATTTTTTTACTAACTGAAAATGCTTGTCTCTTTGTTTCTCCTCTACTAACCTTATAAACAAGATTTTAATTACCATTAATATTTAAAACAGACTTGAGCAAAAATCCCAAAATACTGAAACTCAAGAATATAAATGAGCACAGGAAATAGTGGCTTGATTAAAAATTGATCTGGCGTGCCGGGCACGGTGGAGCACGCCTGTAATCCCAGCACTTTGGGAGGCTGAGGCAGGCGGATCGCGAGTTCAAAGCCAGCCTCAGCAATGGTGAGGCACTTAGCAACTCAGTGAGACCCTGTCTCCAAATAAAATACAAAAAAGGGCTGGGGATATGGCCCAGTGGGTGAGTGCCCCTGAGTTCAATCCCTGGTACCACCAAAAAAAAAAAAAAAAAAAAAAAAAAAAAAAAAAATTGATCTGGCGTGTATTCTCTAAATCATCATTAAAAGCAGTTTCATGTTCTAGTGGTAGTAGGTTCTGTCAATTCTAATTATTTACACAAGAAGCTATGGAAATAAATCATGAACATAAGGAACATTTTAAAGAGAACATCCAAAGGAGAAAGAAAAGTGAAAACTTTATAAGTTATTGTTATCCTAAGAAAGGGGTATTCAAATCACATTTGCAATATTCATTACACCATTCAGTTCAATTTCTTCATTAATATTGAATTATAACATTCATCTGCTTAGTCCCTGAATCAATTATCATCTATATGTTTTTTTTTTTTTTTTTGGGGGGGGTTACTAGTGACTGAACCCAGGGGCACTTTACCACTGAGCTACACCCCAGCCCTTTTAATTTTTATTTTGAGACAGATGCTTATTAAGTTGTTGAGGCTGGTCTTGAACTTGTGATCCTCCTTCCTTAGTTTCCCAATTAGTTAGGATTATAGGTGTATACCACTAGGCCCTGCTTCATCTAACTTTTTCTTTTTTTGAGGTGCTGGGGGGATTGAACCCAGGGCCTTGTGCATGAGAAGAAAGCACTGTACCATTTGAGGTACATCCCCAGCTCCCATCTATACATTTTTAACATATAAAAGGAAAAGAGCAAACAGAAAAACAGGTAAAAATAAATCTTAGTCTTAAAACAACTGCTCACCTTGGAACTGAATCTACAGAGGATGAAGATGGGACCTTGGAAACTTGACAGTTTGCTGCGGCAGCCAGCTTTAAGGCAGATGATGGAACAGCACTTAAAGTCCTAGGTATATGTCGTGCATTTATTGGGGCAATAGCATTTACAGGGGCAACTGATGAAGGTACAGTTAATCGAATCTTGTTCCCAATCAGAACCTGAGTTGTTGCAGAATTGGCAGCAGTTACTTGATGACTCAGTGCACTGTGGGAACCTGAAGTCTGTGTAATATTTGAAGGCTGTAACAAAGTTGAACCTGCTGCTGATGAACTTGTGTGTACAAGTGCTGTTGGTGTAGTACTACTGAGGTGTAAGCCCTTGTATACTCCTGGAGAGGAAAAAAAAGAAGTGTCTAAATAATATGCAACTTTGTGGCTTATATTATAAATATGTTACAAATATAATCAAAGCCAACTTTTAAATGTATTTATCTTTACCTGAGGCTGGAAGGACACCATTCACCCCAATTCCAAGCACCACATCATCCTTCATCTTGAATCCCATCAGTTGTTCTGATGTCATCAAAGCAGAAGCAGCAAATTGAGCACTAGCAGAATCCAAAGTCTTAGAAACAAAACCCTAGAAAAAAAATCCAAAAGAAATCTAATCAGTATAATTTAGTCTCAAATTAATATTAAAGCTACAAAGGTATACCAAAATCCATTTGATTATAAATAAAAAATGGCAAACCACTGAAATCTCTTTATCTCTTTTGAGTCATACATTCAAGGACTGAAGTTTGTCTAACTCAAGGGTTATGAATTTTGATTTTATGTAATAATATAAAATATATATATGTGCAAGTCAATTACCAAAAAGGCCTTTTTATAATGTGGGAATAGCAAACCTCCAAACTCCAATCCAAAATGCTGGATAAGAAATATGCTACGGGCTGGGGATGTGGCTCAGCGGTAGAGCGCTCGCCTAGCGCGTGCGCGGCCCGGGTTCGATCCTCAGCACCAGGTAAAGATAAATGCATTATGTACAACTAAAAGCAAATAAATAAATATTTAAAAAAAAAAGAAATATGCTACTAGAACATTTCAGTGATTTGCAAATACACATAATGAATGAATGAATATGTAAACATCTTTCAGTTAACACATACCCCCACACATAACCAAAGGCACCTTTGGGATTATAAGATACCTGCCCCCTAAGAAATGGAGGTAGGAAACAATGACATCACTATTTAACCTAAAAATTGAGAGGCTTGTTGAATTTTTAACAATGAAGTTTCCTGAAAGATACTTAAAAGAGATTTGAATCTGGGACTTTTAGCCTTAAATGTGTCTAAATGGCAAATATTTATCATGCTTTAGGCTTCAGAGAGTGATTTCTTTCAAGAGTAAAAGAGGTCATTTTGGTGTAACATTTTAAAGTCTTAATAATTAAAAGGCCTAAGATAATGAACTGGGTAGGGTTATATATTAAATAGGTATATTAATAGACTACAGGTCAGATTTGTAGACAGTGTCTCCATTTCATTAACTATGCCTTTTATTTTTTACTTTTTAAAATAGGGAGCAGAGGCAATAGCTTCCATACTCACCTGAAATGTTCTTTCTAAACCCTGTATATTCAGGCGAAAGCCACTTTTCTGCTGGTTAGATGCAAGGTTCTATGACAACAGTTGGTAATTAGAGATGAACTCTGGTGGGAAACAATGAGGGATAATCATAAGACAGACAAATCCCTCACCTGTGACGTGTTGGTGGAGGAATTACTATTTGCTTGCTGTTGCTGAATTTGTGCAAGCTGCTGTTTCTGCATTAGTGCCAGTTGTTGTTGGTGTTGCTGGTATTGTTCGGCTGTAAATGCTGAACATAAAATGAGGACACACTTTATAAAAATGTACAAGATATTATATACATCTTACAATACTAAAATAAATCCAATGTTAAAAAAGTTTTTGTGCAAAATTAAAGCATTTGATAAAGGCTCATGATCCTGTTAAAGATCACTTCCAAATGGAAATTGCAGCATTTTTGCTACCACATTTAATGAGATGGCTTTTATTTAAAGAAAAAGAAAGTTAAGCTTCCTGATATAAACATAGGAAAGAGAACTGCTCACTTCCCAAGTTTCAACGCCATTATTTTTGAAAAGCTGTGACGCTTGTGTTAGACAGTGTAGAAAAGTCATATCAGCTTTTTAAATCCATAGATTTGGAATTCAACTTTGCACTGAAATTGAAAAGAAATCTAATTACCATTTGGTTTCTATTTTATCCACATTACCTTCCAATGCATTCAGATGATCCCTAATAGTTTTGTGTATAAATACTAACGTCTATATATTTTCTAATTTTAATCATTATAAAGATTTCTTCTACATGAAAGATAAGGTTGTTGGTTTATTTCTTTTCTTTCTTTCTTTCTTTCTTTTTTTTTTTTAAGAACCCATTCTTTTAAGTTTAACAGGAAGAAAAGAGGCTCCAATGTTAAGGTTAATTAATTTTCCCCACCCAATTAACCCACCTGGAAAAAATCCAGTCAATAAGAACGGAGTTGTTTATGTTGATTTACTGTACAGAATGATGTCTGAGGAAAGACACTGTGTTATGCTACTTATGTTTGTCTATGGAGAGCTCAGTTCTAAAAAAAACAAACAAAAAAATGTTCATTTATTACCCCCCAAAAAAGTGTGTAGAGTTTTTAAAAAGGAAACCTTTTTCTTTTTTAAATTTTTTGCCAATTAAAAAAAAGAAAGGAAAAAAAAAAAAGCACATACAATTACAATACACCTGATTTTAAAGGCTTCTTTAAGAAGCCTATCATGTCTGAGTAAACAAAAAGAGGTTATCATGCATCCCTTGTACCAGGGAATCTATAAATCATGCAAATTTCCTCAATCTAAAGTTTGATGTTTACAAAATACTTCACCTAATTTGTTGTTTAACTGCAAATAATTAGCTAAAATATCACTTCATCAAGTTTTGTAGTTTTTACTTATAACTCAAAGAATCTTTGGCTGTACCCCAAGATTTCGTTTCTGTCTGATACAACTAGAAAATGTTTAGGTAACAAATTCCATAATATTTTGAATGGATCAAAAAATCATGAAATAGAATTCAAGGAAGACTCATAAGTTTTTCATGTCTACCCAGGCTTTTGTACTTGAGCTGAACTAAATTCTTGGGCTACAAGAGCAGAAAAGTAATTTTTTCTTCCCAAAAGTCTACTGTTTTCTTATTTTGTATCTGTCTTACAAATCTGTTTATCTGAGAATCTGTCCTTTGATTAATTCCTTTCCTACTATACTGTAATCTACAGACCAACAATCTACAGGGAAGACTTATTGATATTAGATGAATACTGACAGAAAAGTAACTTTCATCAACATGACCATATCTATATAACAGATATGTTTGGGTCAAAACTTGATGAGGATCTATAAAAATTAGTGCTGCCCTGAAAGAATGTTTGTAATTAATATAGTATTTATCCTTATACTTTGAAACATTTCTGGAAGGCCAGGTCATTACTTATCTAGAAAAACAGCAATTTAGCATTCACTGAAAACCTTCATACAAAATTTCATTTATATGAATGAAAGTATTCTTTCATAAAACTGTACTGGTGTTTGTGTTTTAATTAAAAATTTAGTGATAATTATTTGGAAATTAATACAGAATAAATATTCCAAATATTTTTGTTCTATTTAAATTAACATCTTAATGAGTCTTGAGAATTTGATGAATTTCATTTTTTAAAACAACTATTAACTTCCTCCTAATAAGGGTTTAGAAATAAAAATGCAAGCAACAATTAAATCACAAATTACTCAACATTTTAATTTTAGATCACTGTTAAGTCTATTGTCTATTTCTTAGATATTGCTATACAGTCTATAGAGTCTAGTTATAAAATTTTGACTAATGTTTTTGCTAAACGTAAATGAAAACAACACAGAGGCTGTTTAAACACTGGTTTAGGGGCCAAGATACCTAGATATTTGTAGTCCACAGCTCTACCATAATTGGCTGAGTATTTTTGAGCAAGGTATTTAACTTTTTTTTGACTCAGTATCTTCATTTAAATGTGAAAGAGATTAAATTAAGAGATCATTAGGTTCTTTTTCTTCAGCTGTAAGATACTAAGATTTTAGTTTCTTTTTTTTTTTTTTCCCTGAGAAATAAAATTCCAAGCTAAAAAAAGGATGTGTGAATGAGTGGGAAACTTGGACAAAGGTAAAACAGTAAATTTGGGCAAATATGATCTGAACTGGGTTTTATATTATTATGGCTACGAAAAAATCAAGCTCAGTTGTTATAATTCAAAAATCTAATTATGCTAGGCACAGTGGCGCACGCTGGGAGGTTGAGGCAGGAAGATCGAGAGTTCAAAGCCAGCCTCAGCAAAAGCAAGTGCTAAGCAATGCAGTGAAACCCTGTCTCTAAATAAAATACAAAACAGGGCTAAGGATATGGCTCAGTATTTGAGTGTTCCTGAGTTCAATCCCTGGTAGTATCCCTCTTGATCTAATAAAATGCTAAGTGAAAAGCAAAAATGACCATACTGCACTAAATCTCACTGAAGTATCAAAGGTAGAAAATTTTGTTGTACACTTGCCTCCAGATATTGGTGTGGAGGTCAAATATATAATTCACACAAATTGGGTTATTATGGACAGATGATCAAATCTAGAAATAAAACAGTTTCACAATATCAAACAAATAAACAAACAAAAGACTGAGATCAGGAGAAACTCAGTAATTTCATCCTATAATCTCATATTAGAGATTAAGAAACTTCTGCGATCAGATATTCAGCAGTGGAAGAGAAAAACAAAACTAAAAAGAAAAAAAAAAAAAAAAAAAAGAAAGAAAAAAAATCCCATCAAATCAATTGAGACTTTTAATTTAAAAACAAATAGACAAAAAATTCTGTTTTAGATTTAATATTATTTTCAAGAAATAAACTTTTTATGTACCAACACTATGAGCCAAGTAACTTAAAAATCATCACATATAGAGCACCTGACAAGACTCTATGTAGGGGAGAACAGTCATGTGAAGGCTGCAATTTAAAAGCTGAGAATGTTTAACTGGGGATTAGGACTAGGGAAGGAAGCATGCCAGGACTTTTCTAAGGACAATATGATGTTGGAGAACAAGCATACTCACTCAGATAAAACACAAACCTGTAGGTTTAAATCTACATAGACATCTTTTGGTTCAATATATGGACAAATTTTCTAACCAAGATCCCCCAATCTAGAAAAATTTGATCTAGAAAGTAGATGAAATTTTTCCTAATTAGAAATTCACAAAGATAGAAACCACCTTTTTTTTTTTGGGAAGCCTCTAACTAACAAATTTTCTGGGTAGGAATTTCTGTGAAATCACCTGACCTTACGAGTCTGCTCTTGAATTGATAAGGTTCATGAGCCCTGTCCAGCCCTTTAGAAATCCAATTTGAAACCCAAAGTTTGTTGTACTTCATTTGGTGGCAAACTATGATCACACAAGAACACGTTTGACTGTGGTTGATCTGAACATGAAAATTATTTGTAGTAAATATTGCTTAGTGTGACAATTCTTTAATGTTTCTATTCAACTGTAGAACTACTAGTGCATTTTACTACAGGCCCTGTTTTACCCTGCTCATATATATGCATTATATCTATTTTCTACTGTGAAAAATATATAATTTTGAAACACTGGAATAACAATTAAGGTCCTGCAGAGTTATAAAATATAACAAAATATTTAGTGCTCAAATCTACAGTTCCTTTTCCATAGTAAGATTAAAAATTTGTTACAAACTGAAGTGGTTAAGTTATAGCTACTGTGACTTAGAACAAGATTCTAGTCACAGATCTTCTCTTCACTTATAAAAACAAATCAGATCTTCAGTATAGATATGTGAACTTAGAAAAATTATTTACAGTGCTGCTGAAATTTCATTGGAAACTCGGAATTAAAATCCTGAAACTTGATCGTTCTGGTTTAAATATCATTTTCTCTTTTCAGTTTTTCTGAATTATATTAGGACTCTTATGTAAGAATTCCTTCTAGTTATAAAATACATTAATGCTGTTATTTGATATCTCCCAAACTCAAACACACAGAAATGAATACTGAGTCATTGAAAAAACACTAAATTTTCAAAGGTATTGTTGTAGATTAAAAAAAAAAAAAAATTAGATAACTGTATCTGGAAACTTTCCAAATAACACATTAAGTAATTTTTTAAAAAAGCAATTTAAGGGGCTGGGGTTGTGGCTCAGCGGCAGAGCACTCGCCTCGCACGTGCGCGGCCCAGGTTTGATCCTCAGCACCACGTAAACATAAATGCATTGCATTGTGTACAACTAAAGTAAATAAATATTAAAAAAAAAAAAGCAATTTAAGTATGAAAATCTAGTCCTAGAAATTCTAAATACACATCCAGGAGGTTAAGTTCCTCAACACTGTGCTATTCTGCTACACAGTGTGCAGAGGACCAAGTACTCAATAACACCTGGATTAGAAGGCTACCCGAGTCATCAGCATACCTTTTTGCTTACATAACTGCAAAATGGCCAAGACTGGGAAGAAAGCAAACAGATTCTGAGCAGTTGAAACAGAGGTTATAAAAGTTGGTGTGTTAAAATTGATGCACTTTATTAAAATGAATGGACTGCTAATATCTTCATTTAGAATTTTGCTATTTAAAAATGAGATGGGCTGGGGCTGTAGCTGAGTGGCAAAGCGCTTGTCTAGCATGTGTGAAGCATTGGGTTTGATCCTTAGCACCACATAAAAATAAACAGATAAAATAAAGGCATGCTGTCCACACACAACTACAATAAATAAATAAATAAATAAATAAGAGTAAAGAAGACCTCAAACATGACTAAAAGGGAGTCAGACCAGTGGGCATCACTAGTGTCATCACATAAGTATAAATTTTAATATTTATAATAATTGGATAATCAAAAATGAATAAAATTATAATCTTTATACATTTGGCTTAAGCAGCAGACAAGTAAATTAAGCCTTGAAAATTCTTTTGGAGTGTGTCCTGATGGAAACTTCTCTTTCAATAAACCCAATACAGTGTTTTCTCTAGCATCAGATCAAATCAGGGTTTCTCTGAGTACCAGATGAAGAAATTTGGTTTCTATCTTGGGAACGTGCTTTATGAAAAACATTTTTTTTTAAACTAAAATGATATGAAAGAGGTGAGATGTTTAATCTATGAATGAAGTAGCATATTGGGATACTACAAGAGAACAGCAAATAGGGTCTCTTCTCCTATTCTAGGCTCGTTCTGGAGAACCCATTCAGCAAAAATGCTTTAGATTATTATATAACATGTAAGCTGATAAATTTTAGCTTTTTTCTCCAGGAGTTGATAGTGAAAGGGTTGACAGTTGAATTCACTTATGTCATATACACATAAGATAAGCTGAACTGTAATTTAGAGTGTAAAAAGAAAAGTTTTAGGTCTCTGAAATACTCAAAAATATGAAAGCATAAATACTGTTAACCTGTAGTAGTCTGTAGACATTTACTCTTTTTTTTTTGCACTGGAGATTGAACTCAGGGGCACTCGACCACTGGGCCACATCCCCAGCCCTTTTTTGTATTTTATTTAGAGATAGGGTCTCACTGAGTTGCTAAGTGCCTTGCCATAGCTGAGGCTGGCTTTGAACTCGCAAACCTCCTGCCTCAGCCTCCCAAGTGCTGGGATTACAGGCTTGTAGACATTTATTCTATGTAGGAAAATCTGGCAAAATTTAAGAGGAAATTGAAAAGAAGTACAATAGGAAAAGATACGTCCATCTTTCAATAAACAAAATAGACAAATTCATCTTTAAAAACAGTTATACTACATATCTAGGGGAAAAGAAATGATTAAGAATAACTACCAGGTTACTAAAATTTTTTTCAGCTCATTTTGGTAATGTTCACATTTTAAATGTTCTTTGGCAAAAAAATCAAGGAAGTTTTACAATTGACATTCATATGCCTTTGTAAGTAGAACCCAAAATAACCTACATAAAAAAGATCATAATAAAATCTTCAGAATAGTTATATAAGTTAATTTTTCTATTTCAGGAGGTTAAAGAAGTGTGGATTGATGAAACATGGCTATTTGAGAAGTCTCAAAGAATTTTACACAGCTTAAAAAGATAATTATCAGAAACTATTGTAAGTTTATACTTCTAAAATCTCCATACTCACACTGTATGTAAGTCTTCATATTGGCATTTTTTCATTTTGTTTTTAAGCCTATACAGCAGAGAAAACCTGGCTTTTTGTGATAAAAGATACTAAAATTAATGGAATTATAAATAATGATAGGCCTCAGAAAAACTGTTTATTTTCTAGTTGATTTCTAAAATGTGATTATTTTTCTCATGAGCTGAAAGAGTCCCATTTCATGAAAGTACTTTTTTGTAACCAAAGTAAATTAGTTTTTGGAACATTTTCTTGAGGTCTTCAAGAATAAGAGCAAATTCTCATATTTATAAAGTGTAACCTAAGAGATGATTAGGGAATAACGACCTTTATAATACTTCCAAAAATCTATATTTAAATTACCTTAAAAAGTTGTAGTGACATGCTTTTAACAGTGAATTCCTATAATCTGCTTCAGGTAAGGCAGACTTACACTTTAAAATAGAAAGCTAAGGGTTGGGATGTAGCTCAGTGGTAAGAGTCCTTGCCTAGCATGTGTGAGGGACTGGGTTCAATTCTCAGCACCATATAAAAATAAATACATAAAATAAAGGTCCATTGACAACTACAACTAAAAAATATTTTAAAAAATAATAATAGCGGCTGGGGCTGTAGCTCAGTGGCAGAATGCTTGCCTCGCACGTGTGAGGCACTAGGTTCGATCCTCAGCACCACATAAAAGTAAACAAATAAAATAAAGGCATGCTGTCCATCTACAACTACAAAAAAAAAAAAAAGTCAAAAATAATAATAAAAAAGTAGAAAGCTAAGATTAAAGGAATATTTTAAGTAGAGAGTATTTATTTTGTGTACATTTCACAATATAGGCATTATAATAAAGTCAATATTATGTAAAAAAAATTTTAAAAATACTTAAATAACCCTTTAACTAGAAGTTTTTTCTCTGAAAATGTAGTTTCTTGTAGTTTTCTAAATTATTATTGTGTCATCTTGTAAGTTATACATACCTATTGTCTATTCATCTTTACATGTAAGCAGATTAAAATAAAAAGACTAGAAGTATTCAAGCATAAAACAGTTAACAAGTAGGCTCCATTTTCTTTTCATACTAACTGAAAATGACTGATGAATTTGTGCTTCACAGACTTCATTCAGGAAACAAATATCACACATTCATTAGTAACAAATCACCTTTGTATGTGTGGATAAATGAAGACACATACCTAGGGACTACAGCAATAGTATGAACAGGATTCAAATAAGTACTTATTACAACAGACCATATACTCAAAAAAATGGACAAGCCCAACACTTTATATATATAGAAATGTACATCACAAATAAACGTACCAAAGTGTGCTGAACCACTGCTACTTTTACTTTGCGTGGAGGTACTGCATGTCTGGGTCCCAAGTTGTGCTGTTCCTGTTCGATTTATACCCCTATATAATTTTCTATTGGAGAGTTCATCATTGTCACTGTCATGTAGGGATGGTGTCCGAGGCCTAAAATGCCGCCATCTACATGATTTGATATTGACTAGTATCTGACTGAGGTCTTTAGAAAAAGATTTGTCCGAGGTATTTGTTTCTGAGGTATTGGCAAACTGATTGACTGGAGAATGTTGTGGTGAGGAAAGCATTTCCAAATCCAGATGGCGAAACATACTGTCATATTCTGAATGAGCTCTGTCCAGTAAAACCCTATTAAAAATAAGACATGTAATGTTCACTTAAAATAGCAATTCAGAGATTATATAAAAAACATTTTCCTTTCTTAATCTCAACTTAAAAAAGCAGAATAAAAGCATACTAAGTATTTAAAGTCTATAAAGTTGATTATTTCAGTTTTTGGCTCTTTTAGGCCAAAATCTCATTTTTTCTTTTTTTTTGGGGGGGGGGGGAGTACTGGGGATTGAACCACAGGTGCTTAACTACTGAATCACATTCTTAGCCATACCCCCCAACCCACTTTTATAAATTTTTTTTTTGTATTGAAACAGGGTCTTGCTAAGTTGCTTAGGGTTGTGTTAGGTTGCTTAAGCTATTTGCCTCCATCTCCAGAGTTGCTGGGATTATAGGCACACCAAGCTGAAAAATCTCAATTTTTTTATACATTTCTATTTTTCAAATTGGTTTTCAACCAAAAATTTTATTTTTCTTTGTTTTTAGGGACTCTGCAATTCATTTCCTTCCCCCATACAAACAACTCACATAAAGTCCTTTAGACTATTTAGGAAGAAAAATTAAATCCTGACAAACTGGGATGTCAAGATTGGGTCACATATGGATTCTTTTAAAAAGTTAGACAAACCATTATCTTAGTTAACATGACAGTTTTGGGCCTTTTTAAGCCCCTTCTCCCAGAATCCATTTTTTTTTTTTTTTTTGTAGTTTGTTTAGTTTAATACAGTATGTGCAATAAAGATTTGTTTACATTTGTCTTCATCCATTGCCTTTTCTTAGAATTCTATCCTGTGATAATTTAACTGAGGTATTCTATCTTGGGAAGAAAAGTAAATCCATTTGGGATTCATTAGAGTTATACATTACGTGAGCTATGGTTATGTAAGAAACGAATAGCAGAGGCAAAAATATTTCAGTCAAAAAATCAGTTAAGAACAGCAAATAGTAACTGGTAAGCTGTCTAGAAGGACTGTCTTACTTTAAACTCTGAATTTGATTACTTCACTGTCTAAAGTATCTCTATCCTGGGAATGCTGAGATACCTTACCTTCCACCGCGCCCAACCCGTCTTCGTGCAAATCCAATACACCTTTGGGGTACGGTGAGAGTAGTTAAGCAGTATCTGTATCGCACATCCCCTAATCCTCCATCTTTAGGACTAGTCCAAGGCCAGTTGCCAGTTTGGTCTAAGTGAGGCTAAAAGAAAGTCCAAATTATTTTATTTCACCAGTTAAATGCAAATAGATTGTTATTTACAAATAAAGTCTGAAACTTACAGCATAGTACTGACAGCCTGCTTTCCTACGGAAAGCAAAAGGACCATCAGGATCATTCTCTTCCTCAGCTTCTGAAGAGCCAGACAAAACCTTGAAATATAAAATAAATGAAACAGGTTAAGCATGTGACTTCTTACATTCCTACCCTATGTTAATAGAGACATTCTTATATTTACCTGGGAGAGAGGTTCTTCATCTGAGCTGGGAAAGTCATACTGATTTAAATCTTTAGCATTAAAGACTGGCAGTGCAGGACTCGTCTGTTGAGGAGTAGCAGCAGCAGACGATGGTAAGACTTTGGGCTTTTTTTCATATTTCCGTTTAGGCCGGATAAGATCGGTTTTATCTTGCTGCAACAAAGATGTGAATTAATTATATATTAGAAACCATGTTCTACAAAACTGCAGTTTTTTTGGAAATGAAAAAAAAAGAAGTTTATTGCTATAATGAAGGTGTTCATATTTATAAGGTAAGACTTTTATATCTGGCCATCTTACATTGTAGAGAAGTTGATCTCTGTGAAAGTAATGAGTATATCATACAATCTAATTATAAATTATTTTGTCTCAAAGAAAGCATAAAGAGAGAACAGAAGTTCTCCAGCTTCTGAAGTCCTATACTTGCAATTAGTATTTGCCACTGGCTCCCATATTTTTTCTTTATTTTCTATGAAAATTCTGAGGGGTGGGGTGAAATCTTGGCCTTAGCTTCAAGCAATAACAAACCAATATAGGAAAAACAATAATGAAAACAACTTTACCTATATACAAAGCAAACTACAAACAACTGTTAACAAAGTGGTAAATAAAAATATAATGTTGAAGAGTTACAAAAATAAATAGTAGGGATTTGCTACCTGAACAATGAAGTTTTTCTGGAGTGTTAGATTTTGAGCAGTGCCAAAGGACAAAGAGATGAAAATCATTAAATAAGGGAAACACTAGGATAAAAAACAGAGGCAAGACTAAGTTGACAGAACACAGTGCGTGTTAGAAATATCTATATTAGATGATGGCAAAGGTTAGGATAAGTATGAATTTGATATGCAGGTAACAGGTAAGAAAGATTAGAGGCAAACATTGTATTTGTTAGGAAGAAAAAGGTCCTGGCAAGAATTAAGAATTCAAATTGGGATGGGGTTGTGGCTCAGTGGTAGAGCGCTCGCCTAGCATGTGCACCTAGCACGTGTGAAGCCCTAGGTTAGATCATCAGCACCACATAAAAATAAATAAATAAAATAAAGGTATTGTGTCCAACTATGACTAAAAAATAAATATTAAAAAAAAGAATTCATATTAATTCTTCACAATAGTTTACTGGGAAAAGTTAACTACTAAATTATAAAGTATCTTTCTACAATTTCTACTGTTGTACTGAGAAGAAAGACATGAAGTGAAAACTAATTGCAAAGCAAAACATTATTCAAAAGTTATTATAAATGGTCTCCTGTAACAGTGCTTTATGACTAATTATTAGCTACCTCTTTTCTTTAAAACATAATTCAAAAGCTTGATCTTATGCAATAAAATTTGGGGTCCAAACACCATATAATAAATAATAAAGACAATGAAACAGTCCCTTTAAGAATTCTGTCTTAATTTGGAGACATTTAAAGTACCTGCAAGTACGAGGGCTCATATTTCTGGCACATAGAGAGAAAAGTAACATCAGAGGAATTACAAGAATTTAATCTAAAAATATAACTAAAGGGTAACTAACACTGGATTCAGCTAGGGGAAACCACAGATTTAAAACACTAAAAGTAGGAAAAAAGACATTCAATTTTAAAGGCATAATTAAATTATAAAAGTGGAACATAAAATTTAGAGTTAGTATAAAATTTAAATGTGTCCATGGAGCATATCTTTATATGAGTAAAAGGAAAAATTCTTAAATAATCCCCACTTTCTAGATTATCAAAAAATAATAACTTTATTCTCCTGACTAATCTTTCCCAACACTTTAAAATATAAAAATATCCATTATTTTCTCAAAATTAGTCCCCGGCATTGCTCTAAATGATGGGGAAAAAAAATTATAGAATGCAGAAATCATTGCTCTAACTGGCATGGCAAGATGACATTTAGGTGTGAAGGTCAGTGTCACCACAATTAAAAAACTGCAGAAACATGGTATTATACAATATGGGGAAGATAAGAAAACTGCTTGCAATGTACCGACTGAATTGGAATGGTGAGTTTTAAGTTTCATGATAAATTTCAAACAAAAAACACATAAAATACTTTTTCTGTAGATACACAATTTTCAAGAAAGTGCCACTTAATTGTCTTCCTTTATTTCCCTCAGTTTCCTTCAGTAATTTTATTTTCTTTCCCTCATCAATTTTATTATTCACAAATTGTGGAATATTTGGTTAAATTCTATTTTTTCAAAATATTTCCATTTCTAAACCACTATCTACATTATAAACTATTAAAGAGATATACCTGAATTACCACTTATACTTTTCATTTTGCTTATGTATAGATGTGTTCGCAAAAGATAAATTTCACATATTTTTTTCCTAAACCTTCATATTTTATTTGCATTACTTTAACACCTGATAATCCTACTACTAGTAAAACACTCCTTTTTTATCAGGTATAGTAATAAACTCTTCCCTTTATAAGGAAATAACCGAAATAAAAATAAAGTTTTGAGTACATATTTCTGGTTTCTTAATAAGATGCCATAAAGTTTTGCAGTATACTTCATGGTAGGTTTTTTAATGTGTGTTTACTTTTTTTTTTTGGGGGGGGGGGACCAGGGATTGAATTCAGGGGCACTAGACCCCTGAGTCACATTTGCAACCCTACTTTGTATTTTTATTGAGAGACAGGGTCTCACTCAATTGCTTAGTGCCTTGCTTTTGTTGAGGCTGGCTTTGAACTCCCGATCGCTCCCGATCGTCCTGGGTCAGCCTCCTGAGCTGCTGGGATTACAGGTTTGTACCACTGTGCCCAGCTGTGTTTTTACTTTTTATTCTCATTCTAACGATAAAATATCATCCCATTATCTGATACTATTATCACAAAAAGTTTAATCACCTTATTAACTTTAAACTCCTTCACATCCATTACTTCCTGATGTTTAAATTGACTGCTATTAGTAATAGGGATGATGGGGATGGCATAAGTAGGTTTCATTGGCTGTCTCTGTGCCATAACCTCAGACATGATCTCTCCATTGTAGTCACCCAAATTATACCTGAAATGATAAAAAACAAAGTTTAAAAATATGCATATGCAAAGAGCATGTGATGTTTTGATAAATATACATACTGTGAAATGATTACTATAATGAAGCTAATTAATATATCCACCACACCTCACAGTGTTTATGGGGGGGTCTGATTTCCTTGTAGCAAATTTCAAGTATACAATATATTGTTATTAACTATTCTGCACATTAGGTCTTCAGAACTTATTCATTTTATGATCACAACTTCACACCCTCTGATCAACATACAAAAATGTACAATTTTCATTTGTCAATTATACCTAAATAAAGCCGGGAGGAAAAGAAAGTTTAAAAAAAATTACTTTTGAAAAGTATAAATCCATATGACCATTAATAACTGGAATATAATTATAAATATCAATTGGTAAACCTTAACTACTTGCTGAATGTCTATTAAAATTAAAGATTAAATAATCCTTTTGTTTCTTCCTTCTACTTTTTGTCTTATAGCCTTTGTCTTTGTCTAGGCACATATTGACACTGTGGTGGGGTGGGAGTGGGGGGGGGTACCTTGGAATTTTACCTTAACAATTTTGGTGAAAGATTGGTGGAAACGTAGAAATTAATGCATAAAATGTTGTTGAGGAATTTCCTACTAATTGGAACTGTCTATACTAAAAAACAAATTTCTTGTGATTTCTTTCAAAAAAATTAAACAGTGATTTTCTTACTCAGAAATATGGCAGTCAGGCTTGAAGTTTTTGTTGTGTACCTCACTGAATGGTTATTTGACTGTTTAGAGTACTTGTCTAGCATGAGGAAGGCCCTGGGTTCAATCCCCAGTATCACAAAAACAAACAAAACCCAATTATTTAAAAGGTATGTGTGTGTGTACATACATATAAATAATAAGTACTACCAAGTGAATAAAACAAAAACCACAAAATACAAAAATGTTTTCTCTCTCAAAGCCCTATACACAACAAGTAAGAACAAATGAAACAGATTTCAAAATGGAAATATCTGCTACATTTCAGTTAGTGAGCCCAGTCACTTTTAAAGAAAATAAAGACAGGAATACATGTAAAGTTATACAATCTTAGTATCATACCACACATTTAAACAGTTTCTATTATTAAAAGTAGACATTTCTGTAATTACAGATAATTGCTCAGGAAATAAATTAACTCAATATACAAAATGCTACTGGTACCATACTTCCTAACACTATTAAAATATACTTTACCTCTTTTCCATAATTTCCAGTGTTAAGTGCAATAGCTCCCTTTTACTCTTTTCTCTTCTTTTTATCATTTCTAGAATAGTAACAGCCCGACTTAGATCTCGACGCAGCTTAAGCATTTTTTCATAAGAGGCTTCATCATTTTTGCGATTCTGCAAATATTAAAGTTGCTTATTTAATGTCAATAAGCACTCCTAATTAGTAGTGCTGTGAGCCAAGTTACTGATACCTAAGAACGTATATATTTGAAGGGTTAATTGGAATTTAAAGACATTGGAAGAGAGTATGGATCACCAGGAAATCATTTTGAATAAGATTTTTAAGTGTATTAACATTAAAATATACCAATAAATCTTAAGGTCAACTTATTTTCAATTATATCTTTCATTATAATTATAAAGAGTCACATTTAACAAAAATTAAATGAAAGAATTAAAATATTAATTACTATAAATAATTTTTATAGATTTAAAAAAAAAACAAAGTCACTTACTTTTCGAGTCTGCATTTTTTCAGTGCGTCTTCTAAAAGCCACATAAGGATCATTTGTGCTGGAACCATCTCGCTTTTCTTGTTTTACTGATGGGATAAGTGACGGCCCTCGACAATTTTTTCTCTTTTTAATCCAGTATTCATAAACTTCTCTAATTAGTTCATCATCTTCTTTTAGTAGTAGTTTGGCTTCCTGTAGACTGACTGGCTAAATATAAAACCACTGTGTCATTTTCATATAATATGTAGGGTTTAAAATTGTTATTTCTCAATTTAAATGACAATAATAAAAACTACAACAGTATTAAACAATAGCAAACATACATGTTATACCTTATACACATTAGTGACTGAGCTAGATGCTTTAAGCACACTATTTTATCTAATTTTCACAATAACCCAATGAAATTTATCATCAACATTATGGATGAGGAAACTAATGCACAGAGAAATTTAAAGATATTGCTCAAGATTATACAGGTTAATAATAGGCAGAGATGAGATGTGAATTCATGCTTTTAAACACCAAAGCTGATCTCTTAGTCCCTTCAGTATCACGCAATTTCCATATAACATAGACATTTATATAGAAGATTACATACACACGTTATATGTAAATGGAATTGTACCTGCTGACCACTGCCTTTTTCTAGACGGTCAATCATTTCCTCAAATTGCAATGGGCAGATGTCCATTTTCTTTTTTAATTTATTCACAAATATTTCATCTTCAGAATCCAAATCATAATCAGGCTGTTCAGCATCCAAACTAAAAGCTGACAGAAGAAACCATAAACAATCATTTACTGTGTGAATTCATCAACAAAAACCTCTCACAGATGTCTAGAGAAAAGCAAGACCTGGATTTTCTAAGGAAAAAAAGATTTTTAGATTTTGCTTCAGAGCCACAACAATCTAAGCTCACAGATATATTATTCATATTCATCTTTACTACAAATACAGATAAAAGTGATTAAAGGCAGTGGATAGGATACCCTCCATCCACTCTAAAAGCAAATAAAATAGAAGTCCTTTACTAAAAACATCAAGAGATTATTAAATGTGTCTGGTTGAACCATGCAGAAATGCCATTTTTGTAGCTCAAAAATCACATATTAGCAATTTCATATAGTTTGCCATAATATAAAATGATAAGGCCATTATGTAAGATGTTTTCCTAGCATTTTTAAGTCCTATCTTCTAGATCATTAAACTACTTTACCAAAAGCTTAGAGACCGGTAGTTAAAGATGAAGTGTTAACCACTACCAACAACAATGACAGCTGTCATCGAGTGCATTCCTGCCAAGGAGATTTATTCCCTCTGAGAATCACTATCGTCATGATGGAAATGCAAGGCTTATTTCACAGATCTGTCATCAAGAACCAATTGCCATCCAATTATTTATCCAAATGAAGCTAGGTTGATACAGATATAAGCAAAAATATTAAATAGCTTGATATCAAAACATTTCCTGCCTTTCTCTTGGTTAATTCCTTCTACCTTAGAGTCTAAATACTCATACCTTAGAATGGTATGAGGTTCTTTTTACTTAGTCTCTCTAATGTCATCTGTACTTTATGAACAGCAATGTCAAACTTTATATATTTTATAGAGTGTGCTATTTGATGACTTCAGGCTTTTACTTTAGCTATTTTCTGACTGCCCACAAAATAACACCAATGCCTATTTAATATTTGCAATACTCAGTCAGACATCACTCCTTTGGAATCCTTTCTTTACTGTCCCTCACCCAGTAAATGATTCCTAACTTCTTTTCCTTTAGTAGAAAGTAGGAAGCCTCACGCTTATAGAAAAATAAGTTGTATAAGCGTACACAATTTTATATAAATTACAGGCAATTCAAACATGTGACTAAAAGTTTATGGCACAAAGGTTAAAAAATCTGCGCGAGATCACTTTTGTTCTTCTGTACTATTTTTTGTACATGCTTTATAATCTACTTATTAAGCACGTACCTCCCCTATTAAAATGTGACCAATCTCTTTGAAGGGAAGCATGTGTGCTCATATTTATCTCTACATTGTCTCCAAGTGGAGATAAAGTAACATGTTTCCTCTTGTATGTCACCTGTGCTTGAAAATGAAAAGTATTCTAATGTTATGTACAACTAGGTAAGTGGGGGAAAAACCAGTCATTCATTAGTAAAGTCTGTGATAGATTAAGAGGAAACTATTTGGCTATCAAATAACCAGCCATCATGCTTCAAGCTTAACATAGTAACTGACCCAGAGGAATCCAGTATATATATGAAGAATTAAATGTATTTAACTGTTTTATTTTCTACTTAGACCTATACCACTTACTTAACATTCCTAATTTAAGTATGTGGATATTCAGACCCTATAAAAATCTCTAGATAATCAGTCTCTCTGAATCCATGTTACTTGCAACAATAGGCACTCCAATGATTTTCCATAATTTCATTTTGTTTGCCACTGTACATGAACACACTTTTGGAAACCTTGAAGTAGATTAAAAACACTTGATTCTTTTTGTTTCTAACCAAATTAATTCTGATCTGTGTTGTCCCATAGCTATATGCAGCTAATTGAATTTGTATTAATTATGTAAAATTTAGTGCTAAATATCTAATGCGCCTATCAGCTATTCTGTACTAAATACCAAATATTATAGAATGTCTGTCGTTATGAAAAGTTATAATAAAGAGGGCTAATTCAGATATTCCAGAAAGCCAAACTCACAGAGACCAATTACCAATATTCTTCTGCCTTCTAACGTTTGTATTTTGTATATTTTTAGGATCTCATCTATACAATATGCTTTGGCATCCTCCACTGTAAAATTTACTTTGCTTTAGATCAAATCACAAAATTTAACTATTCATAAAAACTGAAAAAGCTTATTTAGTATCATCTTTATTTTTACATCAAAGACAAATCACATTCAACATATCAGGCAACTGAAGCAAGACTAGAAAGTAAGATTTCTATCATATCAATCAGGGAGCTCTGTGTCTTTCCCATTGCAAGGATATGACAAAATCCTCTTACCTTTGCAAGAAGATTTTCTAAAATACTAAACATGAGGCTACTTGTTAGAGAATATTAAAATTCTACAGCAAAGCTAACATGTAAAAATCTACGTTACACTACAAAGCTCTCATAAAAAATTTACTTTAGGATTTCATCTGACCAAAAAAACAATGTGTAATTTAGCATCAGCTGAACCTGCAGCTTCCAACTACAGCTCAACCTGAGCTGATAAAGATGGAGCAATATTTATCATTGCCTTAGAAATAGTATTGCTGTAGACTTTCTGGACCTGTTTGTGAGTATGTTCAAAGTAGGAAAAAAGGGCTGATAGAAAACCTAATGAGATTCTGTCAATTAAAATGCGACTACACCTAGTCAATTATTGTTAAATAATAGAAATGACTCTTTAAAATCCCAATAAACCCAAGATTCATGTATAATTAAAAAAAAATAATGCTGAGGATGTTGTAGCTTAATGGTAGAATGTTTGGCTAGCATGTATATACAAGTTCCTCAGTTCAATCCCTAGAACCATAAAAGCAAAAAAAAACCAAAACCAACCAGTATTAGATATGATATACAGATGCAGGAAAATCTGTTACATAAAATAAGCTTAAGGGAAAAGAACACAAAGTACATAAAAATTGGTTAGTTATTTTTAAAAGGAAATAAAATATGGTACAAACCATAATAGTGTATGTAGTCCCTTCTTATCCATTGGGAGATGGCCCCTAGGGGATGCCTGAAACCTTGGACAGTATTGAAACCATATAATTAATGTCTTTTCCAAGTTAACTAAGTCTTATCAAGCACTGTGGCCCTAACTTTTGCAGTGTGAGGTGTAACAGCAAAGCCAGTATTAATTTCTTCTTCCTTCTTCTTAATTTTGCAGACAAAAGATTCGTTCTTACCACACATTTTAGCAACCATAGCATGTGATTTTATTTTTATTTTTTTAAAGTTAAGAACTTTCACTTTTTTACTTAAAGGAAGGACTTTATATTTTTTCTTTGGCATATTTGGCATCACTGCTCTTGTCCTTTGGGGCTTTATCAAGTAAAATTAGGGTTGCTTGAACATATTTAATGATAGCCTTTTCAGGGATTAAATTATTCATTTAAAAACTCCAAACCTGTGTAACATTAGTTTAGGAATAAATTGGAAATCAGGGTACTTGGAATGAACCCGTTCATTTGTTTAGGTAAAGTTCCTAAAGAATTATACATATACACTATATATATGATTAGGTAAAGTTCCTAAGGAATTCAAGAGCAACTTACTAGATGACCTATCAGCTGTATTTAATTTTACCTTTGTAAAATTTACACTATAGCTTTTCCTTATTTTAGTATATTAAAAACTAATACCAGGGCTGGGGTTATAGCTCAGTGGCAGGGGGCTTGCCTAGCTTGTATGGGGCACTGGGTTTGATCCTCATCACCATGTAAAATTAAACAAATAAAATAAAGGTATTATGTCCACCTACAACTAAAAGTTAAAAAAACAAAAACTAATACCAATTTTAAAAAATTAACATCATTTTTATAGAATTTCTTCTAGAAAACAGAAAAGAAAGAATACTTCCCAGAAACTCAAAATCCATATGCAGCACAATGAAATTAAACCCCTATCTCTCACCAAGCACAAAACTCAACTCAAAGTGGATCAAGGACCTAGCAATTAAATTAGACACTGTACCTTTTAGAAGAAAAAGTAGGCCCAAATCTCCATCATGTCAGATTAGACCCCAACTTCCTTAACAATACTCCTACAGCACAAGAATTAATATCAATAATAAATGAATGGGATGAATTCAAACTAAAAAGCTTCTTCTCAGGAAAAGAAACAATCAGTGAGGTGAACAGAGAGTCTACAATTTGGGAACAAAATTTTTACCACACATAAATCAGATAGAGCACTAATCTCTAGGGTTTAAGAACTCAAAAATCTTAACACCAAAAAAACCCAAATAACCCAAAAATAAATGGGCCACAGAACTGAACAGACACTTCTCAGAAGAAGATATACAATCATTCAACAAATATATGAAAAAATGTTCAATGTCTCTAGCAATTAGAGAAATGTAAATCAAAACTAAGATTTCATCTCACTCCAGTTAGAATGGCAGCTATTAAGAATACAAACAACAGCTGGGCGCGGTGGCACACGCCTGTAATCCCAGCACTTGGGAGGCTGAGGCAGGAGGATTGCAAGTTCAAAGCCAGCCTCAGCAATGGTGAGGCACTTAAAAATGCAGTGAAACCCTGTCTCAAATAAAATACAAAAAAGGGCTGGGGATGTGACCCAGTGGTCGAGTGCCCCTGAGTTCAATCCCCGGCACCAAAAAAAAAAAAAAAAAAAGAATACAAACAACAGTAAGTCTTGGCGAGCTTGTGGGGGAAAAGGCACACTCATACGTTGCTGGTCGGACGGCAAATTAGTACATCCAATATGGAAAGCAGTATGGAGACTCTTTGGAAAACTGAAAATGGAACCACCATTTGACCCAGCTATCCCAACTCCTTGGTGTATACCCAAAGGACTTGAAAACAACATACTACAGGGACACAGCCACATCAATGTTATAGCAGCACAATTCACAATAGCTAAACTGTGGAACCAACCTAGATGCCCTTCAGTAGATGAATGGATAAAGAAAATGTGGTATATATACACAATGGAGTGTATATATACAGCAGGAAAAGAGAATAAAATCATGGCATTCACAAGTAAATGGATCAAGTTGGAGAATATAATGCTAAGTGAAGTTAGCCAATCCCCAAAAGCCAAATGCTGAATGTTTTCTCTGATATAAGGAGGCCGATTCACAGTGGGGTTGGGACTGGGAGCATAGGAGGATTAGATGAACTCTAGATAAGGCAAAAGGGAAAAGGGGAGGGAGGGAAAGGGAGGGGGCATGAGGGTAGAAAAGATGCAATGGTCATCATTACCCTGAATACATGTATTACACCGAATACACAAATGATGTGACTCTACTTTGTATACAACCAGAGATATGAAAAATTGTGCTCCATATGTGTAATATGAATTATAGAGCATTCTGCTTCATACATAACAAATTAATTTTTAAAAAATTGTTAAAAAAAAAGAGAAAAGAAAAAGAACACTTCCCAGCTAGTTCTATGATGCCAGTATTACTGATACCGAAATCAGACAAGTTAGATACTAATGCCTTTCATAAACTGAGATGCAAAAATCCTTGGTTAAATCTTAGCAAAAATTCTATTCAACAATGTATGAGAAAAAATGTATGAGGGGCTGGGATTGTGGCTCCGTGGTAGATTGCTGTTTGCCTTGCACATGTGACGCACTGGGTTCAATCCTCAGCACCACATAAAAATAAATAAAAGTATTGTGTCCATTTACAACTAAAAAAATAAAAAAATAAAAAAATCATAAAAAATGTATAAGATACATTCCAAATATGGAAGTGTAGTTCAATAATTGAAAAATCAGTAAGTGTAACCTACCATATTTACAGGCTAAGTAAGAAGGAAAAAAAAAAAAATAAAACCCCACAGGATATCAATTGTTGTTGAAAGAGCGTGCAGAAAAAATTCAACATCCATTCATTATAAAAATTCTCAGTATACTAGAACTAGGGGGAACTTCAACCTCATAAGAAACCACATTAAAAAAAACCTACAGGAGCTGGGGTTGTGGCTTAGTGGTAGAGTGCTTGCCTAGCACATGTGAGGCCCTGGGTTCAATCCTCAGCACCACATAAAAATAAATAAATAAAATAAAGGTTAAAAACAAAAACAAAAACAAACTACAGCTCTCTGCACCATGCACAGTGAGAGAAATGAGAATCTGTGCTCCATTTGTGTACAATGAATGTGTCAAAATGCTTTCTACTATCATGTATAACTTATTAGAACAAATTTAAAAAAAAACAAACCCTAGAGCTAACATCATATTTAGTAATTAAAATAATGAATTCTTCCTTCTAAGACTAGGAACGAGGCAAAGATGCTAGTTATCTTGCCACTCTTATTTGTAAGATCTTTTATTACTAACAGAGTACTAAAGTGCCTGCCACTATAAAAATACAAGAAAAGAAATTAAAAGTATGTAATTAAGAAAAAATAAGGGGGGGAAGTGTCTCTCAAAGACTCAAGATAATTCATAATTATACAGTCAGAATTTAGTATGTTGTCTCTTTTTTCATTTTTGTTCTTGTGATTGTTTTGAGACAGGGTCTTACTGTATTACTCAAACTGTGAACTCCTAGGCTCAAGTTATCCCCCTCCCTCTCCATCTTCCTGAGTATCTGGGACTACAGGTACATGCCACCAGACCCTGTGTCTATGTCTTAAATGTAATTAAACACGAGTGTACAACTACACACAAACTGCTTGTGGTTTACTATAAAGAAACTCCTAGTAAATTGGAGAAATTATTCTTCTAAAGGAAATCAATACTATTAGGCCAAAGAGCTAATGATAAAAAAAATAACATTAAAAAAATATCAGAATGCCAACAAATAAAAGCCAAAAAATGGGCACTAGGTTTACTTTTGGCTTTTATACTTTAAAAAGTGTGAAATTAGTGTTTATAATCCAGGACAGGAAACACTGGATAATACAGGGAAAGGTTAAAAGAAGCAGAAAACTAGCTAATGAGTTAAGAATTAGTTAAAACTGGTTCTCAATGTGCTAACATGGATTTAAAAAAAAAAAAAAAAGAGATTAAAAAAACACAAAAAATCCTAAAACAAAGATATAGTAATATATTAAGTCATATTAATATATATCTTAAGGCTACAAACTCTTTTCACCATCACCAAATATGGTAGCTATCAAAGGACTATTTCTACTGGGAAAAAAACCTATCAATACCAAGTGAAACAAATTCCCAAGTAGAACATTACATTTTTAAAAATAGCATAATACTCTGCTAGCAGAAAACACAGACCAGGGGTTGTCATAAGCCTACTCTGGCCTGCCACCTATTTTTATTAGTAAAGTTTTATCAGGACACAGACATGTTTATTTGTTTATGTATTGTCTATAGCTGATTTAGTACTACAATAGCAGAGATGAATAGTTGTGCCAGAGAATGAATGACCACCCAAGCCTAAAATATTTTTTTAATCTGGTCCTTTACAGGAAGAATTTGCTAAATCTGAATCAAGAATTAAGACTTTTAATATTATTATTTCTGAAAAGAAAGAAAACTATTTCCATTCTGAGGCATATTCTTTATCCTACTTGTCTAAAGCGGCCTAAGATCCCATAGTGAAATGAAACAAAAGTCTATGATGAAAAATGCTATAACTCTTTGTCAAATATCTCAAAAACCACTTTAAAAGGAGAAAATGGAGTCTAATAACTCTCAAGTTGATGTTACTCAATTAAACAGGTATCTGTGAAGTTATATATATATATGAAAAAAAAAAAACAATCATTAAAAAGAGTAATTACTTACGCTGTATGTGAATGAGCTGCTTTGGCATCTTAAATTCCCCAGGATATATAGATTCATAGTAAGCAATATTACTCTCTGCCTCTGGGACTGGTATAACCATGTTATCCCTCTTCTCGCCATACACCTGCTGTGCTGAAATAGCCCGCTGAAGATGATGTTCCTAAAAAGAGGGGCGAAATGTGTAAGTTTATATATTTAAGGAGCAGCAAATAGAACATACAGTCATACAGAGGTCTTTGCTCATTTGTTTTAAAAACAGTAGTATTTTAGTAGTAGGTCTTGAAAGCATGGTGTTAACAATACAACTAGTGGTAAAAACATTTAAAGTAGAAATGAGAAGATTCTGCTACAAACACTTGACTCCTCATTTTTTTTGCACCTTTATTTAAAAGGTACTACACCAAATGGAGTTATAAAGATTTTTTTAAAAGCTTACCAAAACAGAGATGAAAGAAAATATCTGAACTTACTACGTGAAGAAAGCAAGCTGTGTATAAAAATTATTTTATTGATTCAAATCTATTCATAGAGTACTTTGTAAATCTAGAATTTTCTTTTAAACATATCAACTAATAGAATCTTTTCAAAGGCCGGGCGCCACACCCGCCTGCAATCCCAGCACTTGGGAGCCTGAGGTAGGAGGATCGCGAGTTCAAAGCCAGTCTCAGCAATGGCGAGGCACTTAGCAACTCAGTGAGACCCTGTCTCTAAATAAAATATAAAAAAAGGGCTGGGGATGTGGCCCTGTGGTCGAGTGCCCTTGAGTTCAATCCCCAGTACCCCCTCCCCCCCCCAAAAAAAAAAAGGAAAAGAAAAAAAAGTCTCAACAACTGGGATAACTATTACTCTATACAATTCATATCTACTCCCTCCCAAAGTACTAAGTTTATGAGAAAGGGAGGAGACCAAATAGAAACTATCTTTGTAGCTGGAGGATGGTGAGGTGGGAGAGTGACAACTGTATCTACACTGGGTTTATGTGCCGATTATGCACTCTTAGGGGTCATGTCACACACACATATGATTAAGAAGAACAATATTTAATGACATTGATAATTCCATAAGTAAAAAGGACGAATCTGAAAATTGTATATTAAGACATTTAATATTTTAAAAAGACACAATCGAACATATCTATATGTAGAAATAAAGTCCAAAAGCACACATATATACAAACAATCCTCTATTTTACTTTTATTCCCTCCTTTGCTTTATTTTCTCATTGTACTTAATCTCTAATATGCTGTACAGTTGGTTTGTTTACTGTCATCACCTACTTGTTCCCTTACTTCCAATCTAAGCATCATGAAAGCAGAGATTTTTGTCTATTTTGCACTCTGCTATAATATCACTAATCTGAAATGGTGCTGGAACAGAGCAAGGTGCTTAAATAAATATGTATGCGTGCACGGGTGTATGTACACCCACATAAATACACACACATACATACAATATACTTTCAAAGTGCATACACCAAAAGATTAACAGTTTATCTCTGGGTAGCACAATTTTAAAACTTACTCTTTTATACTTTTATTTCTCATATTTTCTAAAAGATACTTGCAGTACTTTTTCTACACTGAAAAATCTGAATTTATTTCACTAAATGATTTTCTAAAACAATGGTAATTTCTAAATGATATACTTTATATGTTATACTTGGAGCTTTTCAGGTAAAGAAAATATTTCAAAAATCTAAATCTATATACATTTATTTCCATGAAATAGCATTCAATTTTAAGTGAAAATGGAATTGTTTTTGTTTTGAGCAGGAAAATACAAATTATAAAGCCAAGTAACAAATCAATTAGAATATAAGCTCAATACTCAATTATTTATTGAATGCCTTGATGAATACCTAAGATGATACAACTCTAAAGTATAATTATATAAAAAGTTCAGTGGTTCCCTGAACACAGTACCTATCAGTGAAATTTTTAAGGCAATCTATTTTCTGCTCTGCATAGGCTTACATTCCCAAACTGTGTTCCCTGGGATACTCATTTCAAATTATCAACAGGAGGTCTAATAAAGGTTTTAATAGTCAACAAATCCATGACCACAAAATGATTTTTCTAAAAAGAATTATCCATTAATAGTTCATATAAAACTTTTGTAATACAGTTAAGAAGTGATGGTATAGAAAAAAAGCTAGAGATACAAGGCAGAACATCTGGGCTTAAGTTTGTTCATTAATTAACAGTATATATTTATTGAGTATGGTAACTTGGTGTCTGGGGACACATGGGAAGTAAAACAAATATGCCTTCCGTGTTTACATTGCAGTAGGGAGGTAAAGTGTAAAAATTAAAGTGTTGCAAAGGAAAAGAACAATGCATCACGAGAAATACTAATGGGAAATAGTTTGGGATTGGTATAACTTTCACTAGTGCAGAAAATGACATGTAGGCTAATGTGGGAATAAGAATTAGGTAAAAAAATTGTTTTAAGGAAAGGGAAGCGCTGTTTGAAGAACATTTATTAGTTTATGATACCTTGGGGGTAGTTTCTTCATATTACAAAATATTTGCAGTAATTAGGTTCAGGTGCACTTCCAGAGTTAATTACCAAAATACTATGATCAACTTCAATTTTCCATAAAATAACAAGCATAATCTCTCAAACAAGCCTGATTTTACAGAAGCAAAATAAATAAATAAATAAAATAAAATAAACATTTAAAGAATTCTTTAACATACAATCTTTTTTTTTAAAAAAAAATTTATTTGTTTTAGTTGTACACAATACCTTTATTTTTACATGATGCTGAGGATTGACCCCGGGCCACACACATACTAGGCGAGCACTCTACCACTAAACCACAACCCCAGCCCTAACATACAATCTTTAAGAATGGAATTAGAAAAATAATTTATAATTAAACAAATTGTTTTAAAAGCCTATAATTTAAACCACTGGGCGCAGTGGTGCACGCCTGTAATCCCAGCACTTGGGAGGCTGAGGCAGGAGGATCGCGAGTTCAAAGCCAGCCTCAGCAATGGCGAGGCACTTAGCAACTCATTGAGACCCTGTCTCTAAATAAAATACAAAAAAAGGGCTGGGGATGTGGCCCTGTGGTTCAGTGCCCTTGAGTTCAATCCCTGGCACAAAAAAACCCAAAAAAAACAAAACAAAAAAAAAAACCCTATAATTTAAAAAGAATAAAAAGCACATCAGAAATGACTGAACAATGACCTTGAGAAAGTTTAGAGGCACACTGTCAATATCCATGAACCCTGCTACTATGGCACTGACCAAACACATTCACTTTTTTTATTTTTTGTGGTACCAGGGATTGAACTCAGGGGCACTCGACCACTGGGCCACATCCCCAGCCCTTTTTTGTATTTTTATTTAGAGACAGGGTCTCACTGAATTGCTAAGTGCCTTGCCATTGCTGAGGCTGGCTTTGAACTCGCGATCCTCCTGCCTCAGCCTCCCAAAGTGCTGGGATTACAGGCGTGCGCCACCGCGCCCGGCCAAACACATTCACTTTTGTTCCTTCAGTCTGCCTAATGCAATGGCAGTTTAGGCTTTGGAGGCAAAGAACCAAGTATGCATTTTAGATTCCTTATCTTACCCCAAGCCCAGCAAATCACCTGCTATGTGTATTTTTATTATGTTCATAATAAAATGTAGTTTTTCTTGCACCTTTTTCTTTCTTCTTTTATTCCCTTCTGCTATTTTTGCTTACCCCATGAAAACATACTGCCTTTTCAGGTGGCTTTTTATGGTCTGTTATAGGCATGAGTAGTTATTGCTCTAAAGAGGCATATCACTAATATTTGAGAAATCAGAAAACAACATTCTTGCCCCTCACCCCACCATGGGTAAAATTCCCACTCTTCTTCCAAGTCAATCTTTTTTTTTTTTTTTTTCTGTACTGGGGGTTGAACTCACGGGCACTTGACCACTGGGCCACATCCCCAGCCCTTTTTCGTATTTTATTAGAGACAGCGTCTCACTGAGTTGCTAAGTGCCTCGCCACTGCTGAGGCTGGCTTTGAACTGGCAATCCTTCTGCCTCAGCCTCCCAAGTGCTGGGTTACAGGCATGTGCCACTGCACCAGGCTCCAAGTCAATCTTAAAATTATATTTTCTCTTCTGAGTTGTAGGATCTCTCCCTTATTCGTGCTGCTACAGTAATGTATTTTATACTTGGAACATTGTGATAATTATTTGTTTACACACTTATCTCTACAATGTGAGCTCTTTAAAATTAGAAGTTATGTCTAATTTACTGTTCTATCTTTTCCTTCAAAAGATGTATTCTCTTAATGTAAATATTTGAGGACTAAAAAGAATATCTTTGTAATCTACTCAGCCATCTAGTATAATATTTTGGCTTATTGCCAGTGCTTAATATCTTATAAAACCTCACTGAAGAAAGATAAAAAGGACCAACCTAAATAAAGCACATGAAAAAAAAAGTCATTTCTACTTGATCAACATTAAATTCTAATAAACATTACAAAACTACAATGAGCTATTCAAGATTATCATGCAGTTTCCAAAACAATTAAATTATACTAATTTGTTAAATTTTAAAGCAAATAATAACTTTAACATAGCCATAATGACAATTAGACCTGTTTTTAGTCACCAAGTTAAAAACAGCTTATTACAAGCAGTAATAATAATATAATAATCTTTGTGCATAAATAAGAAATGATGACTAATTCCATAAAAAAGCTACTTAAGATTTAAGAGGTTTAAATCTGATTGTTTATACATATTGAGCTAGACTCCACTGCTAACAACGAAATGGTCTGAGCTGAATCATTTTCTCTTCTGAGTTGTTTTCAAATGATATTTCCAAGAACTAAAACATTAACTCTATTCAGGAAAGGAACATTGCTTTGGCAAGTGCTCCCTAGTTGTTCTTCATTCATATAACGAACTCTTGCCTGGCTCATTATAATAGCCTCCTAATTAGTCCCTTTCTCTAGTTAGATTGATTCTGTTAATATACAAGTTAGATCATGTCATTCCTTTACTCAGAATCTTCCAATTATTTCCCATTTTACTCAGAATAAATGCCAACGTCCTTAAAATTGCTTACAAGGTCCACATGATTTACATTCCCTTTTGTTGCTATCTCTCTGGGTTCGTTTACTATTCTCTTCTTCATTCACTCTGCTCTAGTCATACAAGCGTCCTTGCTGTTTGTCAACTATGTAACAAATATCTTTTTCCTTAAACTTTTTGGTCAAAAGTCATCCTCCAAGACAGTTCATTCTTTACCAGTTCTCCCACTATACATTCACCAAATTGGTTAAAACAGAAAGGCTGACAATATCAAATGACAGGATTTGGAATAACCAGAACACAATACATTGTTGATGAGAAAGACAAAGCAGATTTTATCAAACATAACTTATATAATCCATGTGCTCAGAAATTTTACTCTTAAGTATTTACCCAAGAGAAATGAAAACACAAGCTCACAAAAAGATCTGGGTAAGGATGTATAAAGTTTTATTCAAAATAGCCTCAAACTGGACACATTCAAATGTCCATCAATGGGATAGTCAGAGTCCTCATCAATACAAAGAACAATACATGCAACAAGTAATCTTTTTTTAAAAATTACAGTGTATACAAATAGTTGCACACAAAAGTATATACTTAAGTTCATTTATGTGATATTCTAAAACACACAAATTAATCTATGGTGGAAACAATTCATAATAGTAGATGCCTCTAGGGAATAGAGATGGAGCTGACTGAAAAATGGAATTTCTGGAATGATGATAATGTTCTGAATCTTGATGGGGGGGCTGGGTTACACAAATATATGATTTTGCTAAAATTCAGCTAACATATACAATTTGTGAATTTCACTGCTAGCCTCAAAAGGGGTGAAATTAATAAACAAATACTAAACTCCTCCTGATGATATGCATATTATAGTACTTAGGAAAACATGAACTGATGTTTGCAATTTACTTCAAAATACATTTGAAAAATAAGAAACTAATAGATGGAGAGATGGGTGATAGAACAAGCATAATAAAATGTTAATAATGGTAGAATCTAGAGAGTGGAGTAATGTGTGTGGGTGGTCACTGTAAAATTCCTGAAACTTTACTGAACATCTGACCATTTTTATAATAAAGTCTTCAAAAGAAAAAAAAAAAAAAAAAATCTCTCCCCTCTCAATCCCAAAACACCCTCTCGTTTCCCTATCCTGCTTTATTTTCCTCTATAGTACCTGTCACCTCTTTATGGACCACTTGGTTTTTCATTTATTATCAGTTGCCTTTCATCACAATATAAGATTCATGAAGTCAGGAGTTTGATTTTTTAAATGTACTTTATCCCAGATATAGAATCATGCCTAACACATACAAATATCAAATAAATACTTGTTGAATAAATGAGCAATGAATTGCATCATTTACTTAAGGTCCAGAAACTATTATGGTTTGAAACAGACTTCATAAAAAATAAGATAAAATTTTCATAAAGGCAAACAAAGAAACAAATAAAAATACTTTGCTTTTATATTGAAAAAACTCAGGATGAACAGTTAAAATAGCTGAATAGACAGAACACTTGGCAATTTTATCAATTTAATATTATTTTCCACAAGAAATGATAAAAGACTCTAAGACTATTGCTCTCTAGCCTCCCATTGAAAGCCCAATATTCTGAAATTATTTTTTAGAATATGAAAAAAATAAAGGAAGACCTTGGTAAGGTACAGATAAAATAGTTCAGTTTAAAAAAAATTTTTTTTTTTTTTTTTGGTAAATTTTTAGTTCTAGATGAATGCAATGCCTTTATTTAATTTATTTATTTTTATGTAGTGCTGAAGATTGAACCCAGTGCCTCCAGTGCCAGGCAAGAGCTCCACCACTGAGCTACAACCCTAGACCTAACATAGTCCAGTTTTAAACTTTCATTTTAGTATAACCTATTTTTCAATTTGCTACTTTCTTTGCAAAATAATCAGGACTTATTAGATACTAAGTAACACATTCCAAGGCATTCCCCCTAAGCAAAATTAAGTTTAATTTTGATTCTTGCCTCCTCATGTCCCTTATTTATAGTCCTTACCTCCCTCTAGGCTTGGGTTGTTCTGCTGTGCTTACAAAGCACCTACATGGCTCATGTGATATTTGGCTAGTCAAGGAAAAGAGAGTAAAATAATAATAGTCTCTTTTTATTTCTGGAAAAGTTACAATCCAACTGGAATGTTTTAAAAATTAAATTTAAAAATCAACTTTAAAAAGGCCCCCAAAGCTGTTTTTTTGTTGTTGTTGTAATCTTCATGTGACCGACTTCTAGGCCTCCCTCTATAGCTACTACCCTCTATAGCTACCACTACTACTGCCTTTCTAAAACAGTCTAACACATCACTCTCATATTTAATCCTTGGCTGTCTACTGCTTTCCTATTGAAATTTGAGCTTTTTGGCGCAACAAACAGGGTATGATCTATCTCTAGCTCATTCTTCTAGTCAATACTTTACCACTTTCTACCCTGAACTTCAAAAATCTACCAGTCAGTACATTCCCTGTCTTTAATTCCATCTACACCCCTCTCTGTTCTTTATAATTTGACCAGAGTACCTACCCTTCTTTTAAAAAATCTTCAACAACTATTATAGAGTATGATCACAATGGTAACACAGAAGCAGAGGTGATTTAAAAAATATCAACCTCTGTATTCAGCTGAAATCTTTATGAAGTAAAAAACTAAGCCCAGTCAGAATCCAGAAAAAAATTTCCCTGATAGTGATTTCATGCTCCCAAACTACATGCCTCACACATTTCAGAAAGGGCAGGAATAACAGGTATAGAAAGAAAATAAAAGACCAACCAAGTTTAATAGTAAGTTTTTTTTTTGTTTTTTTTTTTTTAAAGGAAAGTCAATCACCATGGGTAAAAGTATTAGTCAACTTGGGGGGGGAATGATTTTGTGAAGTCTCTGTCAGCTTTGGTTTGTGAACCTGTCAACTTTATTATTAAGTCTATTATCCATATTCCCAGATCTAAAATAATAATAGCTAACAATACTGACCAATTATTACATGCCAGATCTGAGTATCACATACCTTATTTCATTTTTCATTTAAATTCATAACAACCTTAAGATATAGCAACTATCAACCCCATTTCACAGATTAATAAACTTGCCCAGGTTCTTAAGGTTAGCTGGATTCAAACCCAAGTATTACTCCAGAGCAAGAGCTCTAACAAGTTTCCTATTTTAAGCCTCAAAACACATAGACTGGCCATAGACTGCTTATTTGTTGTAAGGGAAAAACCGTAACTATACTGAAGACATTGAACAATAGTTTGTGAAAGGGATCAAAATTAATATTACCAATAAGGTACAGATACTTGTGTTAGCCTCCATATTTGATGCCAGGAGGATATAATAGATTCCCTATGTAATATTCTATCTAGGAATAAAAAACTTCAATTTTATTGAGAAAAACATCAGTCAAAGCTAAAATAGAATCACTCTATTAAAAAATGTATTCTTTAATACACATGATAAAAAGACTAAACATCCCTTGAAATAAATATTTACAGGTAAAGGGCCATAATGATATGATATAGGCAGCCACCCTTTGGGTTATGTACTCTCAAATGGGTTGGGAAAAAAAATGGTGTGTGTATATGAGACAAAGGGGGAGAAAGAGCAAGCGAGTGAGTGTATGTGAGAGGGGACCGAATTGGGGTTGGGTAGACAGAAGGGAAGGAGGAAAAGAGAGCAATAAAGCAAATGGGGCAAAGAGTTAAAAATAGGTGCATCTGGGTAAAGGGTATACAGTGTTGTATGTGCTATTCCTTTTCTTAAAATTTTTCTGTAATTGAAATTATTCCCATATAGTTTCTTTTTTCATGAGCTAAGAGCAAAAAGAAAAAAAAAAAAAAAAAAAAAGATTCCACAGGTAAGAGATACAAGTACTTCTTTCATAATTGTTTCCAAGTAACAGCATGATCTTCACATCAGTGAATATTTCTGACCCTTACTTTCCCTATCCAAACTAGATTGTTTCAGAACAGCATCTTCTGAAAAGCCGTTTCAGATATATTAGGTTATATGAAAATTTCTGTGCCTAAACAATTTTGGCAAATGCACAAATAGAGGGATAAACAATGCTGAGTAATTTCTTTATAGAACAATCCTCATATGTTTTACATTATGCCAAAACTCACTAGGCTGAGGCAGGAGGATTATGAGTTCAAGGCCAGCCTTGGGAACTTGGTGAGACCCTGTCTTCAAACAAAAAGAAAAGGTCTGGGGCTCTAGCTCAGTGGTAAAGAGGCTCCATACCCAGCACACAGTAGCACGCGCATGCACACACACACACACAAATCATATTTCTTAACCATTCATTTGATCACTGTTAATGTGATACTTTTAAATGTTTCATGGGACCCAGTTTTTAATTTAGTAAAAAGTATGATAAGCATTCTCACCTACACAGACTTTATCAATTTTGGGTAACACAACCTTGTGACCCCTGTGCTGCTGAACTCATGAGTTATTTCACACAGTTTTTTCAAAAGGGAGCTCTGTTTTGACTGACCTCTCCAATACTGCAAACAACTTTTATGGACAATGATATAAATTAGAGGTTGGCAAACTATACCCTGGGGTTCAAATCCATTCCACCACCTGTTTTTGTAAATAATTTTACAGGAACATAGCTATGTTCAATCGCTTACATATTTCCACACTGCTTTTGCCCTACACCAGCGAGAACTAAAATTGAATAGTTCTGACAGAGACTGTAAGGCCTAAAATATTTACTATCTGAATCTTACTTAGAAGAGAGAAATATCATTTATTAATTAAAAATTTTATCATTATATTTAACCTACATTAAGACACTTAATCTTCACCCTGAATATTTAGTACTTCTTAGTACTATCCCCATTTTATAGGGAAAGTGAAGCTCTAAAGATTAAGTCACTTGCCCGAGGTGGTAGAAGTAGGATTTGGATTGAGGTCTGATTCCAGAACCCCATGGTCTTTCTACTGTGGTTTAATTCCTCCTTCTTGTCTTCTTTTGCTTCCCCCATCTAGGGCTGAGTTCTGGTTGGTACAGAATACTAAGAGAGAAGCAAAAAGGACTTTAAATAGCTGAAGAGGTGATCAATAGTATCATGGTACAAGGACCACTGGGAAGCTACAGTCAACTTAAGGAAAAAAGAGCCGATTTGCTAACTCATGTCAGGATCCTCTTTGGAGTACTTCTACTTGATTAGAACTCATAAAGCTTAACTGTTGATAATGTCCACGCATCCAGGATATGAAGGACAACAGTGAGAAAAATTAAGTCACAAGAAAGTCAGTTCAGTTATACATAAGGACTTATGTGATGAACTAATTAAGTTGAAACACAGTGTCAAAATAGACTAAATTTGAAAGTGCCCTGTTCTTCTATCCAAAAACCAACCAAACAAAAAAAAACCCAGATTTACCTATTTTATTTTCTAGTCAATGTTACAAACATGATTTAGCTGTTTTAACAATTATTTTATTACATACTTTGTTTTATCCAACTAAAATCAAATGGTTAAGGTTTGTATGAATGCTAAGATTTGTGCAGGTTTAAGATGAGTGGAGCCGGGCGCGGTGGCGCACACCTGTAATCCCAGCACTTTGGGAGGCTGAGGCAGGAGGATCGCGAGTTCAAAGCCAGCCTCAGCAATGGCGAGGCACTTAGCAACTCAGTGAGACCCTGTCTCTAATAAAATACAAAAAAGGGCTGGGGATGTGGCCCAGTGGACGAGTGCCCCTGAGTTCAATCCCCGGTACCACAAAAAAAAAAAAAAAAAAAAAAAAAAAAAAGATGAGTGGAATACTGTAATATAGGAAAAAGTGATAGTTCTTATAGCATACTTACAAACTTCAGAATACAACTGAAAATAACCTTACATAATCTTTTTCCTTTTCTTAACTTTCATGAAGTCTCTTAGTTTCAATAAAACCATGAAACCCTGTGTCATTTCTGATATTTGTAACTGAAGTAGTATTTTCCTATAGTGATTATAAAATGGTTTCTGATAGTCTCAAAAACTTTGTTGTTCAATTATATGTTTCCTCATTTGCTCAAATCATCCTCCCTTCTATTAATTAACACAGTAGATGATTTGTTTTCAAATCATAATTTCAAATTATTCTAATTCGTTTAATATTACTTGGTACCATAAATTCTTTTTTAAAATATAAACATGGTGCATGGAAAAAAGTTTCTGAGACTGTATTTGAATACTCTTATAGAGAAAAGCATATTTAAAAATTATACTATTTAACAGCACACACTCTGATCAGAAACTTGCATTGGAATCCCAATTCTGCCATTCACTAATTGTGTACTGATTTCTCTAAACTTCAATTTTCTTTTAAGTATGATCAGTTAATTGTCATCATAAGGACAGAATCAGATAAGAAATATAAAGCTCAGCACAATATCTAATATTTTAAGAGCAAATGTTTGAAATTTATATAATAAATATATAATAAATTTAAGAACAAATTTATTTGTTCTTCAAATATTAAAATCAACTTAATGTCAGAAAATATCTAATTTACAAGGTTGCTCTCGGGGATTAGAAATGTTATATTCATAAAACGTTGGTGCATTATTATTCCAACAGGCATACTATAACAAATAATAGCCTAAAGTATTAATAGAAAATTTACTGTTTCTAATAAAAACTAATTCCAAATTTATGATGTTTCCTTAAAAGACATCTTTTACCCTACTAATCTCAAAAACAAAACTATTTTAAACTTCCATTTAATTTTTATTAGCAGACTATCACTGAACAAAATAACTGTCAACCTCTAAAAATTATCAAATTCCACTGCAGAATTTAAGAATTTTATATGATAAATCCAGGTTATATAGAGACTACACATTAGGGAGTCAGAGTCAGTCACATTAGGTTTCACAAGAGAATGAGCTCTCTCTACTCACTTTAAAACATGAAACAAAAGGAGAAAAAAATGCATAAAAGCCATCATGAAGTCTTCATCCTTGCATCTTTACTGATCAAGTTGAAGTTAATGTCAGCAATTCATGTCAGTGTTATTATACCATACACATCATCCCAAATGGATATGAAATAACTCAGAGAAACATTTAGAAACTCTGCTTCTGAAATAAATCCTGTAACCTCTTCTCCATGGAAACAGGACAAAATGCATAATAATTTCAATCAGGAGTGGAAAAGGTGAATGTTTGCAAAACTTGAACAACATACCTAGGGTAGTTGCAGATCTAATCCTAATACATTTAAATCACAATCTCTTTAGTTGGCATTTAAAGCTGCAAAGGTCCTTAGATTCATAGATGAACTACCTCAAGTATATAAAGATTCCAGATAATATTTAAGACAAGTTTCTCACAAAAATATTAAGTAAATCTTGCTAAGTCTGGATCATCTTAGGAGCTACCTTAAATTTGGTCAGAATGAATCTTCATGTCTAAACAAGAAAAAAGTAATCACATTTTATCTCAAAAAAAAACCTGTGGCAGACAGTGCCAATTTTTTTTTTTTTTTTTTTTTTTTTTTTTTTTTTTTTTACTCTATAAGGACAAATTAATTTTCTAATAATAAATGGTAGCAGAGGACTGGAGTTACAACACCAGTACTGAATTAGGAGTTTATTTCAGTCTGAGAGTTATCAACCCAGCATGCCTGCTAGTAAGGAAATGGTTATTGATATTTATATTAAAACCTAATCAAATCATGGTCAGAACACAAAACTTTTTAATATAAGACAGAATAGATTAAAAACATAAACAGATAATACATGGCCCACTTAAAATATACTGCTGAGAGTTGGGAGCACTGGTGGACACCTGCAATTCCTGTGACTTGGGAGACTGAGGCATGAGGATCACAAGTTTGAGACCAGCCTCAGCAATTTAGAGGCCACGTCTCAAAATAATAAATAATGAAAATTGCTAGAGATGTAACTCAGTGTGTAAAGCACCCCTGGGTTCATTCCCCAGTACAAAAGAAAAAGAAACATAGCTAATCTCTCTTCACAAAGGTTCTCTAAAAACAAGAGGACAGTTAGCACATGGCAAAAAATGCAAGGAATTATAGCATAAAATCTACAACATCTCATCTTTCCTACCCCGATACACAAAGATGAATACTAAAAGTGCTGTTCAAATATTTCTAGAACATTTCTACTTTCTGGCTTTCCTATGGTTGGGTGAAGCTATAAGACTGATTCTGGTCAATGAATAAATCAAAGTGACCCATATTACATGTGGACCATAGCATTTAATTGCTGGTGAAAGATGTGAAATCTTTCAAAGCACTCAAAATTTTAAGTCACCACTTTGGAGAAGTTAACTGTGGCATCAGCCTAGTTCCCCAGATGACCCATAATGATGATTCCCAAATGTAACATGAACAAGGAAAAAACTTTTGATATCAATATACTACAGAAGACTTTGAGTTTATTTTTTAATCACAGCATAATCCGGCCTTGGCTAATAAATAAAAATTAGTATTCAGAAGTGGGGTACTTTCATAACAAGAAAACAAACTAAAAATCAAATAACTATAATATAGGCCATTGGTTTGAAGACCAGGAAGCAAGGAATCCTTTCAGAAGCTAGAAGGATGGCAAACCATATCATGCAGTGCAGATTATTTGGTAAAAGTCAGTTATAATAACTTGAAAAGCAGATAATGTACTTTAAAAATCTGTAGCCCTAAGGAATGGAGGTAAAAATACACCTGAACATTAAAATGATGAATTGGTGTTCTGAGTTTGATATTACAAGAAAGGTAGGATAGACAGAGACAGTGACAGAAACACAGACACTAAGGGTGTAGCTCTTCCAGCAAAAGTTCAGTAGGTTCATGGTCGAAGCATTTAGAAGAAAAGACAAAAGGTAAAGTACACTAAGCTGAATGGTTAGCACAAAGGAGTCTACAGAGTTGTGCTGCCAAGGAACAAACCAAACACCAAAATCTTGATGGATTTAAATAGTATGTTAGGTCTTCAACTTTTTATAGGCAAGAAGCAGGTAATAAAGTGTTTGAGCTCCCTAAACGGACACATTTTCCAAAGCCCACTTCAGATTATGCTAAGAGATGATGGAAAAAGGCAGATCTAGATATTAATACCAATAGTGCCACACACATAATGGACTGGGTAGCCTCTCCAGGAGGGCAGACTTAGTGACTAAACAAGAAAATTCCCCATACCCAGGGTTGGGGGCCCTTGTAATGGCAGCTTGGTGGCCTTTTGAATTGTTATGGATCAATGCAGCTCTCAATCTTCCTTTATCCAGATTAAAATATTTATTGTAGTTATCCTATCCCTGTTATTCCAGTGTATTCTGGGGTAGAAAAGAGGGGTTCCAGATAATATTTTCATTCATAGATTTCCAGATCAAAAGGCAACACATCCAGATCTGATATACATAATAATGTGTATCACCTGGAAATCCTGAGACTTTAAGTTTGATGCTGTCATTAATTGGGACTTTGAGTAGATTTCACTGGGGAGGAAAGGAGTGTAATTTTGTCTGAGAAGAGTAAGCCAACTCTTTGGTCAACCAGAAAGACAGATCTGTCTTTACTATTGTTTGCCAAGTATTTTTGTTTTTGCCTTTTGGTGATATACTAGGATTGTACCTCTTGGTACCGCTGCGATTAGGAGGAACTATGTTACTTTTTCTACCAAATTCTGACCAGAGCATTTAAATTGCTGACACATGATAGGAGATCTACCAAGACTTTCTTTCCTCTATGTTCAGGATGGAGGCTACCCTGTCAATATGGATCCTTGAGGGGGTGAGACCACATAGAACAGAACCCCCAAGTCAACCTAAAAGGGAATGCAGTACCATAAATACATCTGTCACAAGGTCACTAAGATTGGGGGTTATATGTTTATAGTCTGACCTTTCCAACATATGCAAGGAAACCCTTAAACCCACTGAACATTCAAGTCAGAGGCAAGTTTATAGATGGCCTAGTTCAAATTCCCTGTTAAGTGATAAAAGTGAGGTTAAGTGATATAAAAGCAAGGTTAAGTGGTTAACCACATGACAGAATCATTATCTCCATGTAATCCTAAATTACAATAGAAATAATGCTCTTAATCTCTAAAGATAGCGCTGAGATAATAGACAATAGGCAAATCTAGTCACACATTTGGTAATAGAGGCATTAAATTTCAATGCTAGAGTACTTGGAGCTTAGAGTTCTATAGTAAAAGACTATAATCAAATAACCACCTAAATAAAAATGAAAATTTACAACAGGAATCCCTATGAAAGATGAAATTATGAGAGTCTACAATAGATGTGTCATAATGGGCAACTAAAGGAGTGATCCTGAGCTAGGATCTTAAGGATTCCTGGGAGATTACAAAATTAACTCAGAGGATCAGTTTTTAATATACAGAAATAAATAAGAATTGAATTGATCCTGAGACTGAAGGAACTTGGAAGGCTTTGGAGGAAATAAAAAGAGGTAGGGAGGGAAAGAAGTAGAGGACAGATCACAGAAAGCCCAGTATACTTCCCACTTTGAAAACAAAGGGAAAATGTTTTAGCAAGAATGACACAATGATTTGTTTTCAAAGGACCACTGGTTGTGTTAATACTGGGGAGGTAGCAACTGTAATCTCTAATTACAAGACTATTTAGAAAACTATTTAAATTTAGGCAAGAGACGATAGTACCTTGAATTAGTGAAGTAGCAATGGAGATAATAACATGAAATATTTAGCAAATTACTAAAAATGCCATTATACTGAATTTTAATTTTTTTTTTTTTTTTTTTTTTTTTTGGTACCGGGGATTGAACTCAGGGGCACTCGACCACTGGGTCACATCCCCAGCCCTTTTTTGTATTTTATTTAGAGACAGGGTCTCACTGAGTTGCTAAGTGCCTCGCCATTGCTGAGGCTGGCTTTGAACTCGCGATCCTCCTGCCTCAGCCTCCCAAAGTGCTGGGATTACAGGCGTGCGCCACCGCGCCCGGCTCTGAATTTTAATTTTTGTTTATTTTAAACTCTTACCAGCCTATCTAAATTTTCATCCTAGTTCTTTTTTTCACTGGGATATACAATAAACCCGAATACATTAGGAACAGAATTTATATTACAACATTTCTTAAAAAAAAAAAAAAAAAGAAGAAGCCCCAGTAGGCCTGGCACAGTAGTACAAGCCTATAATGCCAGTAGCTCTGTAATCCCAGTGGCTCAGGATGCTGAAGCAGGAGGATCATGAGTTCAAAGCCAGCCTCAGTAAAAGCAAGGTGCTAAGCAACTCAGTGACAACTCAGTGAGAGTCTCTAAATAAAATACAAAAAACAGGGCTGGAGATGTGGCTCAGTGGTTGAGTGCCCCTGAGTTCAATCCCCTTGTATCAAAAAATGAAAAGCAAAACAAAACAAAAAACCCAGCAATCCTTTTACTTTTTATTTTTTGTGGCACCGGGGATTAAACACAAGATTGCTCTACCACTGAGCTACATTCCCAGCCTCTTTTACTTTTTCAGAGAGAGTATAAATTGCCCAGTTTTCATAATGAATGGACAAGTAAGTGATCTAGATCTGGGATCTAAAGGATTCCTGGGAGATTGATTAATAACCTAACCCATAGGGGAGCAATGTATCAATGCACGAAATTTGTGATCCTCCTGCCTCAGTCTCCTCAGTTACTGGGATTACAAGTGTGTATTACTACCATCTAGCCCCAGCAATCCTTTTAAAAGACATATGTATATTAGGAATGAGTGGTCATCTTGTTTTATGCCATTTCTTTTAATAAACATTAGATTACATTCCATTAATTCCATTATTTCCCAATTGATAAGGCAGGTGCTTAAGTGAAAATTGTTTATTTCATCGCTACAAAAATTACAAGGAGTTTCTGAAGTCATGTCTATTGTACAAATCACAGCATAAAAGTTCAAGCAAAAGATGAAATAAAACTCCATGGATGTAGCTGGGCATGGTGGCATATGCCTGTAATCCCAGATACTCAGGAGGCTGAATCAGGAGGATTGCAAATTCAAGGCCAATCCCAGCCATTTAGTGAGACCCTGTCTCAAAATAAAATGGGCTGGGGATGTGGCTGAATGGTTTAAGCACCCCAGGGTTCAATCCCTGGTATCAAAAAATAAAAAATCTTCATGGATATTTTACATTAGTATTAGTGCATAGAAAAATCCAAGACAAATGAATCAAGGACTATACATATTTAGGGAGTTGATTCTATAAAATTTCCTGGCACACAGAAAAGTAAAAAGAAACAAACCTTATATTTTAGTGGAATTGCATTTCAAAGAAAAAATTTACTAAAGGAAAAATTCATATGGAATTCTCATGTGTAGTACACCAAGATGCCATTATGATAGATGAAAATGAAACCTCAAAGCAGGTCATAAGGTAACTGCAACCAAAATCTTCATTTTCAAATCTTTCAGACAAGAGAAAAAGAGCATTAATGTAGAAGACAAATTAAGAACAATATAATTGATTTTTATTTTACCAGATTGATTTTACTTATATTTAAATGGTAAAAAAAAAAAAAAAAAAAAAAAAAAAAAAAAAAAAAAGATTACTTTTCAGGCACTAATTATTAGTAGTTGGTTTACACAGTTTTATTAGACTGAGTGGAAACATACAAACTATTCAAAGTGAAAATAAATATTTTTGATTTTTACAACAGTTAAATAAAAAAACAACAACACCTCAGACAGTCTTATCTGCCATCTGAATTATAAACCACCTGAAGGAAAAGATGTGTTTGTAGACTCTACAGTATTTAGTTAGCATTATAATTTGAAAATTTAAGTTCACAAGTATTTCATGTATGAGTCATCTCATACATTAACACCATATTCACCAGGTACTTTTAGTAGAGAATTTCATAAAACACACTTTTGGGAAAAGGTCATGAAATTTTCTCTGGCTTAAAATTTCAGTTTATTAGTACCACTCATATCCTCCCCATAAGACATGGCTTAAATACTATTTCGTTAGTTTCACTCCAAAAACTCAAAGACAGACAAAACAGGTGTATTTGATTACCACTTAGAAGACAGTTTTCACTGCATGCCTGATATTTGAAGAAAGATTTGTGTCACTACAATATTAAACTTTTAAGAGAGAGCAATGCTTTTATTTCCAAAGGGCTTGTGAAATAACCATATAAATCAATTTGTTTTCTAAAGTTAAGGAGCTGTAATGGGGTTTGGGAAGAGTTGACAGTAAAGTGGTTTGCTGAATGAATATAAAAAAGGAAAAAGAAAAGGCTACTGGGGTAAAGAGGTACAATGTAAGCAAAGGCAGAGGAAGAAAGAGCATGCTCAACTAAAAAAACATCAAGTATAGCAACAGTTCAGTTCACTAACAGAGTCTGTGGTAGCCAGTCTCCAAGACAGTACCCAGTGACAAATGCCTTTTGGTATTCATACCTTCAGGTAATTTCCCTATGCACTGTACCCTCACTTGATCCAAGACCAATAGCATAAGGTAGAAGTGTTGGTATGTCACCTCAAAGATTAGGTTATAAAGATTGCAGCTTTTGTTTTGGGCATGCTCTTACTCCCTCTTTGATCACTTGCTCTTGAGAAAGCCAGATGTTGTGAGGTCTGTGTGATGAGAACAGAAGCCTCTGGCCAACACTGTGAGTAAGCCTGAATGTAGAATTTAGAAGCAGGGTTGGCAACACTGAAGAGCATTTCTGAACCACGCCAGAACTATCCAGTAAAGCTGCTCCTGAATTCCTGATCCTCAGAAACTGAGAACACAGTTGTTTTGAGCTGCTAAATTTTGGATAGCTGTGTGTTTACATATGTTGATACTGAGTTCCCATTGCCATAACAAAAACTAAAATATGAGAATGGCCTTGGAACCAGACCATGGGCTTTGAGGACCATTCATTAATGAAAAATCTACTGATAAAACCTCATGGTGTTTCATATGGCTGAGGTGGGGATAGAAAGTGAAGTCTATGCTATCTGAATTGGAGGAAGGTATATCCCTGGTAGGAAGAAACATAAAATTTAATAACATTGATACCTTTTAGTTATGGGAAAAGTGGAAACTTTACCTAATGAACTGGGTGACTAAGGAGATTTTTCAACAAGTGCTGCCTTGTTTTCTCTGCTATATATAGTGAAAAACAAAAATAAGCTAAATCTAGAACTCTTAAAAAAAACTTGCAGTCTCTCTAAACTACAAAATATACTAAAATTTAGAAGTTGACCGAGTCAAGATCAAATCCAAGGCCCAAAAAACATGGTGCATAAACTAAGCCAAGGTAACTGTACAAACTTTTTGTTTTGTTTTGTTTTTGGTCCTAGGGAACTGAATCCAGGGGCACTTAGCCACATCCCCAGCCCTTTTTTTATTTTTTTATTTTGAGACAGGGTCTTGCTAAGTTCTTGAGGCCTTGCCAGGCTGGCTTTGAACTTGCGATCCTCCCAAGCTGCTAAGATTACAGGCTTGTGTCACCACAACCACTTGCAACTGTGAAATTTTTTAAGACCCCAGAAAGATTTAAAAAAAAGGTGCTTCACAGTACAATTAGACAAACAGCCTGCTCAAGAGAACTATGTGCTTCACAGATTCTCTCAATCAAACAACAGGGCATTGGGAAGTGTTGTCTCTCAGCAGCAGCTTAGTAAAAAGACACAAGTCAAAGAAATTTATACATATGGTTTCAACTAATGGATACACCTCTAAAAATTCATAAGAAATGCCCAAAAATTTTAGAAGAATTATAATATACTGAACTAAAAGACAAGAACCAGCAGAAAATGAGCCCAAAATTCTGGCCAAAAGCAAGCTAAAAAAGCACTCAGTTGCAAACATGTGCTACTCTGTGTGTGCCTGTGTGTGTGTGGGGGGGAGGGTCAGAAGGCAGAACCAAAAGCCCAAAAGGCAAAGCTGAGAGCTATGTGTGAATTATTCGTATGAACTGAGACTCAACCAAGGAACTTAAATATTTTCCTGACTAGATTTTAGAATTGCTATGGACCAGGTGAAGGGCAGATGAACCACGCTGAAACCGCTGTGTAGAAAAGGGGTTTATTAACCGGCCATTAAGGGGCCGTGGGGACTGAGGGACAGTGGAAGGGAATGAGGAAAACTGGCAGGAGGAGAGGAGACAGGGCGATGAAAAGAAAAGAAGAAAGGGGAGGTTTCAGTCCAGAGAAGGCTTAAGTACCAAACCCATGGTCAGAGGGAACCCCCAGAGGCACCCCCAACTCCATAGGCTGCGGGGGGGGGGTAGGGGGGGTCGAAAGGGGAACCCATGTGTCCTAATTGGCTCAGTAAGTCGCCTGAGGTGTGGCCAGCAGCATGGCCAGCTTAATGAGCTTGGGAGGTGTGTCTTGTCTTAGGTATCTGGGAAGTGTGGCCTGTCCAAGGTACCTGGGAATTCCGTGTGGCCTGCTGGCCTGGAATTATCTAACACCAGGGACTTCCTTGTGCCTACCATCCCTGACACTGCTCATCCCACCTTTAAGTAGAAATGCTTTACAGGAGTTTATTTTGCCAGGGTTGATCTAAGTAACCAGTAACGTATGACAGAAGTGATGGTATATAACATCTGAAATTAGGTTATAAAAGACTATGATTTATCTGTTTTTCCTCTTTCTTTTGGATCTCTTGTTCTGGAGGAAGCCAGCTGCTGTGATGTAAGGACATCATGACAACCAGTGGAAAAGCCCATGTGATGATGAACAGAGGACTATGGCCAGCAAGGAATTGAGGCTTGCACCAAGTAAATGAACCTGGAAGTGCATTCTCCAAACCCAGTCAAGCCTTTAGAAGACTGCAACCCTAGGGAAGAGTGAAAGACTCTGGCCAGAATCACCAAGATAAGTCACTCATAGATTTCTAGCTCTCAGAAACTGTGAAATAGTTTTTGCTGGTTTAAGCTACTAAATTTGGGGATAATGTTATGTAGCAATAATAACTAAAACAGGTTTACAGAGAGAAAAGGGTAAACACTGAAAATGGAGACAGAAACCACATCAGTAAATCCTATTATGGAGTTTCTGTATTTTAATCTATGAGAAAAAAAATAAAAACAATTTAAGAATTTTATATATCAACATAACAACCAAACTTATTTCAGAAAAATCATCCTGAAAACTTGGAGGGGGTTGGAGTTGTAAAAACTAAAAATAGGAAAACAAAAGAAGGAATTATAAACCTTCCTAAGAGGGAATTCTAACATTTGAATAGGAATTCTTAGATTTAAATGCATTAAGTGACAGAGCAGCCTCAAAAACTTAAAAATTACACAAAAGTACAGCCCTTACTAAAAGGTGTAGAACACCCCAACACCTGCAGCTAACAGTCGTCAAAACATTTCCTATATCCTATGCATCCCACTGGAAAACAAGTATGTATCTGAGAAAACAATCCACTTGAACTGACTCTCTTGTCCCTATAAGGCCATGTTTTTAGATACCTTATGTCCCACTAAATGATAAATAAAACTAGGCATATACAAAAATCAGTATCTACTCATATTTAGACAATCTATAGTCAGTATCATGTTATGATGAAAATTTGTTCAAATTTAACCTTAAAACAAACAAACAAACAAATAAACCACTTTGAGCTGGGCATGGTGGTGCACACCTGTAATCCCAGTGGCTCAGGAAGCTGAGGCAGGAGTTTTGCAAGTTCAAAGCCAGCCTCAGCAACTTAGTAAGGCCCTAAGCAACTTAGCAAAATCCTGCTCCAAATAATAGATAAATAAAGAGGGCTGGAGATGTGGCTCAGTAGTTAAGCTCCCCTGCGTTCAATCTCCCCCCTAAAAACCCACAACCTGATCTATCTTTTAAGGACTAAAAGTAAAATTAAAATAAGTTTAAAAGATCTGAGCACTTACTACATGTAAGGCACCGTACTTAAAAAGACTTGTGGTAAGTAGCACAACCAGAACTGTAACTGAACCTAACTCCATAGCTCATGTTTTGAACCCAATAAAGCAGCTATTCTCAGACCTTTCAGATTCCATTTGCTCACCCTTCTCAAATTCCTTCATTATCCTACCTATACATGCATTGTTCAAATAATAAATTCAAGGAACTACTTGTAAAATAGAAAAGAAAAAAATGGGAAAGTAACATAATATGTATTTTAATTTGTAAATTATTGGGGTGACCCAGGAAGACAAAATGAGGTTCTCACAGATGCTTACAAGTCAACAGATAATTCACTGTGAACTTAACAGCTAAAAAAAAAAAAAAAAATTATTTATGTGTGTGTGTGTGTGTGTGTGTGTGTGTGTGTGTGTATATATATATATATATATATATACAGTACAGATGTGTATTATGGTTATTCAAACACCACAAATGGTGTTGATGTTGATGAAATAACTCCTGTAGAAGTTCTGAACAAAAAGTACATTATTCCCTTATTATGTATTAGATGCATTCCTGAAATTTTTAGTGTCTGTAAAACTTGAAAACAAAACCCTTCATATTTAAAAATGAAGTAAGGTCCTAGACTCAGTTAATTTATAAATGGAATTTCATCTACTAAAATATTCTGTGGGATAGTCAGAAGTCACACTGGCAATTCTTCCTTTCGTGGAACTGTTTTTTGCACAGTGGGACTTCTATCACTGTAAGCTCTTTCCTGCTACTTGCCACTGGCATCCTTCCATATTTATGGTAATCAAAAGTGCCCTCACAAATTTCCAGAATGTTTCCAGAGTGGAAGAACAGTATAGCCCTCAATAAGAACCACTGTAGAGAAATAAGCAAAGGTCTCTGGTGTTCCAAACAACCTTTAAATCCATTTCCCAAGCAGTAAAACAGGTGTGCTATACAAAAATTCATCTTTGTAACAATATTTATACAACTGTGCAGTAGAACAGATATTCCCTAGAGTTCACGGAGCCACTAGTTTCTCCCCAGTGGAGTTGCCCTTCCTTCAGACTTGCACATCATCTCTAGCTACAGGATTATTTCTTACTGCTCAGAGTTCAGGTATCTTGAATTGTTTGTTCACTTGAGGCCAGCTGGATAAATTCCATCATTTTTCATATTCATTACCAACAACTCTGAGATGTGACAGGATTGCCCTGGCTCTTATCACCAATCTGATCTCAGTATTTTCCAACCTGACCTAATCTTCCACTCTTCCCCACCTTCCCAAACTCTTACACTCTGTTCTGTAAAACAAAAATATCACTGCTTTCTATGTTTTCCCATCTTTTTATGAGTCTCCTTATAGCTTTTCTCTTCCTATATAGATGGGTTAAGCATTCATCTTCCTTGCTTCACTCTGCTGGTTCTATATAATTTCTTCTGTGGTCATTAGAAAAAATATATATATAACCCCTCATAAACCAATACCATCACTTTCTTCCCAAGTTGTCATAAGCACTCTCTTGGTCACAGTCACTGAGCTCAACATCTTCTCAAACACCACACTTCTGGTACCCTTTTTAAAAATTTTTTAAAAAGTTGTATATGGACAATGCCTTTATTTTCATATGGTGCTGAGGATTGAACCCAGTGCCTCACACATGCCAGGCAAGCACTCTTACCACTGAGCTACAACTCCAACCCCCTAACATCATTCTTTACTATAATATCCATTTGGATAATCTTTTAATATCATGACCTTCACACCCACACTGATCTCTTCTACTCCACTCCATCTCTGCTGCCACTCCTGTGGTTATTCTCTAAATCTTGCCTTCACTTATAATTGTACTCCATCTGAAATCTAAATTCAAGCATGTAACCACCATCTACCCTCCTGACTTGTCTTGCTTATACAGTCACCCTTACTCTAATAAATGATTCCCCTGAGCCTTATAATCCTATGAGTCCTATGTCAATTTTCTATTACTTGTCATCTCCATGAAGGCTTCTTTCCCTGCTTACCCAGTTTAGATTCCATGGTCCATCACAATAATCTACCTTACAAATACTTTTAATGTCTTCATCCTTGGATTCCTCCTTTGTACTTGTTCAACCCAATTAAACCCTACTATCTACCTACTTTGTACTGGAAATCAAGTTGAATTCCTGATTTCCATTCAATTGCCCAAATAAGCTGACTAGTCTGACTTCTAAATAATCACAAATACTGCACCTTCAACAAGTCCATCAATCCTGCCACCTTTTTCTAGTAAGTTAGTTTTTCCATACCTACCTTCCTCTCTCTTAAGGTTCCTTTCCCACTATCAGGTGATGATGACCTCACCTCCTACTTCATAGAGAAGTAGAATCATAGGATATCACTCTGACCTCTCATTACCAACTCCACCAACTACTGTGCATTTTTTTTCCTCATACAACTTCCTTCTTTTCCAGTGGGAAAAAAAGGGCATTTCTTCCCTAATTAGATCCCTCCATAAACCTGATCCAGGAGAGACAGGAAATAGTTATTAGAATAAAGTCCTTGAATCAAGAGAGGGGATGGAATTATTTCATCCTTTTAAATGGTTCTATTCTTTTTATACTAGTTACAGTACCTTCTTCTTCTTCTTTTTTTTTTTTTTTTTTTTTTTTTTTTGTGGTACCGGGGATTGAACTCAGGGGCACTCGTCCACTGGGCCACATCCCCAGCCCTTTTTTGTATTTTATTAGAGACAGGGTCTCACTGAGTTGCTAAGTGCCTCGCCATTGCTGAGGCTGGCTTTGAACTCACGATCCTCCTGCCTCAGCCTCCCAAAGTGCTGGGATTACAGGCGTGCGCCACCGCGCCTGGCTACAGTACCTTCTTTTGTTAACCCGTTTTACATTTTAATTTACTAATTCTGTGATAAGGCTTATTGTTAGGCGCTTTTTTTTTGTCTATTCATTTTTTTTTTTTCTAATTATGGGTCATTATTTTTCTGCTTCTTTTTCATGACTGGTAATTTTGATTGGAGGCCAAACTGTTTTACACTGTAGGATCTTTATTCCTTCAAACAGTTTTGATATTTATTCTGGGACACAGTTGTTTGAAATTTAGATTGTTTTGAGTTTCCTGTTCAATCTTTATTACAACAAGTCCAGAAGTATTTAGTTTAGTACTAATATGACTCTACTACTCAGAGAACAACCCTTCTGAGGACTCTTATTTAATGCTTTGTGTAATACCAGCCCTTTCCATTCTGGACAGTGGGGATGTAACATTCCCAGCCCTGTGAGCTGCCAGACTGTCCCCCCCCCCCCACATCCCCCACTCCTTTCTCCCTTTCAAAGACTTGTTAAGTTTCCACATAAGCTCAGATCGACTATCAGCTAGACTCAAGGGAAATTTCCACCATTCCACTGTAACAGGCCAATGCCATACATCTAATCAAATTAAAAAAATCACTTTCCAGTACTCATCTTCTCAGTGGATGTAACTAACCTTCCTTCTTGAGACACTTTTATCCTCATTTTCTTCCTCTACCTGAGCCCTAGAGCACAGCTTTAAATACCAGCCATGTGTTAACGACTTCCAAATCATACTTTAGCACAAATTGCTCTAATGTATAACATTCTCACAACCCAAACTATATTTGAACGAGTAAAAAGCTTTCCAAACTTGAGTCTTCCACCCTTTGTATACCATCCCTCCTCTAATTTTCCCTATCTCAGAAAGTAACCCAATCATCTATCCACCTGCTCAAGTTAAAACTTAGGGATTCATCCTTGATTCTTTCTCCCCATCTTTGAACACATCAGTATATTCAAATCCATCAGAAAGTTCTGTTGGTTATACCATCAAAAAGTATCTCAAATCCACCTATTTCTCTTAATTTGTACCATTACCACTCTTCTTAAGGCCATCATTCTTATCTAATATGACTCATTCCCTACATGGTAGAATGATCTTTTAAAAAATGTTAGAACCTGTCACTCCTTTACTGAAACTAATGGCTTACTTCATTTCCAAGCAACGCAAGCTTGTTATGGTAGCCTACAATACCTTAGCTGATTGGGATCCCCTGGATGCCTGTGGGTCCTCATGTCATAATAACCAACCCCTTTCTCACTTTGCTCTACTCACACTGGACTTCCTTTTGTTCCTACCTCAGGCTCTCTGCCTAGAGCTTTCTTCATCCAGATCTTAACAAAGCTGGCTCATTCCCAACATTTGAGTCTCAGGTCAAATGTGCCTTTACCACCAATGCAAAATAAATCCTCCTTTTTCATCTATATGAAATTATGTCCTTCTTGTTCCACTGCCACATACTTTTATCCCTTTTTTAAATTTTTTTAATTTTTTTGGTCTATATTCTTCCATTAGAATTCAGTTATTCAACTAAACAAATATTGAACACTTACTACACACCAGGCATTATTTCAGGTGTGGAAAACATCAGTGAACAAAGTAGATTAAAAAATTTCTACCTTCTGAGCCCAGTCTATAATGTAAAATCCATGAAACAATCCCTGCTTATTCACTGTTATATCCACAGTGCTTGTAACAGTATCTGGCTCGTAGCAAATAAGCAATAAACATTTGCTACAAAATCAATAAAAATGTATTAATCTGTATTTCTTACACAAAGTACCTCACTCAAATCTCCACTCAGTTATTAGAACAATGATGAAATTTTTGCTTTAGTCTTCAACTAGCTACATTTCACCTCCACACACTATTATCTTACAGGTAAAGCACTAATCTGTAACCATCACCACAGAGTTCCACCTCTAAACTCAAAACCTTCACAATACTGCTATTGCGTCCACTTGTAGTCTCAAATCCTTCAGAGCTTGGCTTTAGAACTTGAGCCTCCTAAGACTAAACTGGAACCAATTATCCATGCACCTACACTATCTTTACTTCTTTGTAAATTATGTTCATATAACATGCAAGTGAAATCATTAAAGATTTAATGACTTATTTTGTAAGCATATAACACACATTTGAAAAGACAAATATCAACACAATAGGCTGACTGTAATAGAGAAAACCATTTCTTCATTTTTTAATAAAGAAAATTTGGGTTTGTGGGAACATGTATGTATACCCACACAGCATGAGAGGCTAGACTAGGACTTATGTTTCATAACTCCCAGTTTGATGCTTTTTTCAATTAATAATTGCCTAAATTTAAAGACAGTTTTTTTTTTCTTTTACATATATAACATAAAACAACTATGTTATCCATAGGACAGTTGAAACTTTGGGTTATCTTTGTCCTTGGATTTACTCTAAGACCACATCTTATTTATCCAGCCAGGACTTGCTAATACTGAAGAAAATTCAATTAAAATAATTTGCTTTAATAACTTGTTGAAAACAAATGAAACAAAAAAACCTCTTTAAAAATTCATGGCAAAATTCAGCAAGCTATGGAAGAATGCATCATCAAAGTTGAACCAATTTTTTTTTTTTTCCTTCTTTCGAGTACTGAGGATTGAACCCTGAAGCACGTAACCGCTAAACTATACCCCTAGTCGCCCCCCCCCCTCTTTTGAAAATTTGAGACAGGTTCTTGCTAAATTGCCTGAGCTGGCCTTGAAACAGCGCAGCCTCTGGAATTGCTGGGGTTATAGGTATGTGTCAAAACACCCAGCTGAACCAAACACCAAACATTTAAAAGATAACCTTCATTACATCTTTAAAATAACTCATTATTTCTGCATTCATCAAAGTTAAGATGCAGACAATGTGTCAAAGATTTATTAAGGTCACCAAATTTGTTTTTCATCTATCTACAACAGCAGGGCTGGTTGATTAAATTTATTTAATGCATTTAAGTTGAGTGTCCATTAAGTTTAAAATACTGTAATAGCCCAAAAGACAGAAATCATTGGTTTTATGTTAGGAAACTCAATCAAGAAAAATTTGTAACAATTTATAAACATGTTGAAGACAACACAGTTGGCATTAAGCAATACTATCAAATTGTTTAAATCACTGAGTTCTTACTGATTCCCTAAAATTTGATTTATTCTTATCAGTATATCACATTTTAATTATCCCAAGTTCAACATATACAGTCTAGTTCTGTCTTTAAAATATTTCATGCTTTCATACCAATTCTGTACTTAGAAACTCACTTTTTTTTTTTTTTTTTTTTTTTTTTCCCAATACTGGGGATTGGACCCAGGGCCTTGTGTGCATGCAAGCACCCTACCACTGAGCTACATTCCTAGTCCCTCACAATTCATTTCATTCTAAAGGAAAATATAAAATTATCATTACCTTATAGGTTCTCTATTTCTAAAAGGTAGAATCACAAACCATACAATTATTCCATATTATTGTTCCCTTTAAAATGCTATGTCCTGCTTTTAAACTGCTACTAACAATTAAATTCCCTTAATTTTCCAGGAAATTGAGTAATAAATGTAGTCAGAACCCACATTTTCATATATATAAACAGGACTCTTGTCATTATTTACTAATTACTTAAAAAAAAAAACACTGTCTCATGTGTGTGTCTTTTTATATGGCTTCTGTATCTGTCTACTACTTAAATACAAGGACACAGTAAAATGAAAAATATAAAACACAAATCCAGTCTGTTTTTAATAAAATCATAAGATTGGTTGGTAGAATATTTAATTCTGCCCCCAGAATGATGAATCTTTAAACAGTTTTTTATCCTTTGCTTACTACTCTGTACATTAAATGGTACTGTTAAATTTTACTGAGGTGAGAGAAAATTAAGTAAAAATTTCACTAGTGATCAAGAAGCACCCACAAAACACCCATTCGTTTTTATTATTGCTAAGAAAACAAAGCCTAAATATAAACTAATCTAAAATTTGAAATATTAAACTATATACTGAAACAGAAGTTAACACTAATACTTTAGGTACCTAGACACTTAGAACTTAGATTCTCCAGAAATCCCTTTTATAGTTAAGTCTTCAGTGTCTTTCTGGGTTGCCTATACTTTTAAAATATTGCGATTATCCTTTTTCTAGTTACTATCAGATTGAGACAAAACCAAAAGGACTCCATTTGAAATTTCTAGGACAGCCTTTCCTAACGCTGAGCTTTCTGACCTGGCCCATTACCATTTCCTTGAGGAACTTATAACAACCCTCCCTCTAGAAAAACACATCACAAAATTTTATATGCATATTGTGAGAATCCAACAACTTCCAGAATTATTGCCCCCATAGCCCTCAGAACCAATCCCAGCTTAGGAATTTCTACTCAAAAATATCTTGGACAAGTAAAAAGTTGAAATCAGTTTGTTATTTCTGTTATCTTTGATTTTATCTAGACTGTTTGTTCTTTAAAGCAAAAATCTTAAATATTCTCAATTCCTTTCTAATCCAAACTATCTGTAGATTCTTTGTTAAACTTTCCTACTACTATAACTGAGATTTCAGATATTTCACTTCCAAGAGAGTGGACAGAAACAGAGAAATTTGGACTGATCTTTATAGCTGCAGATGAAAGAGCTAAAAACCTTGGTTTAGAATATTAAAGGTTAAAAAAAAAAGTTTCTTTCAAAAAATAAGATCAAACTTTCAAGCTCATCACTTTAAGTGATTTAAACTTACTTTTATGAAACTAAAAAAGTAGATTCTCATAAAAATTTTTAAAAATTTGGGAATATGTACACATTGCCATTTTAGGCCTCATTAAAGCAAAACAAAAAGAAACCTCCTATCCACTTTATAAAGTCCTTAACTTGGACTTAATAACACTGTATTGGGCCAGTAATGAAGGAGACAAAAGGTAGGAGTGTAAGATTATCTTGTCTAGATAGAACCTTATAAAGGTAAGCTGTTAGGTTATGGTAACTATACCCTGCTTCTGTATTGGTGTGATATCATACTTCACATCTCAAATACATCAAACATCATAAGAAAGGTTAAAGTCTCTATTCCTCACAAATGGAGACATACACCCAATACAACCCAATGAAAAAGTTACACTAAGTTGCTCCAATTTGTTAAACAACACTTTAAAAAGAACTTCAGATCTATCCCAAAGTGATATTTCCATAATGGAGGATTTAACTTAAAGCTCCAATTTTAATCAAAATAAGTCAATTAAAAAAATCTGAAGCTGGGCATGGTTGTACACACCAGTGATCCTACCGACTCAAGTGGTTGAGGATAGAGGATGGCAAGTTCAAGACTAGCCTCAGCAACTTAGTGAGACCCTGTCTCAAAATAAAAAATAAAATGGACTGGGGACATATCTCATTGGTAAAGCCCCTCTAGGTTCAATTCCCAGTACCAAAAAACAAAGTGAAACAAAACAAAATCTCACAGTACTAATCTTTTTGGTAATGTATAGCGTTTCAAATAAATGTAAAGCTGTGGCAATAAGTAGCATAAAGAAAATAAATTTAAGAAGTTAGAAATGATAAATTATAATGGGACATCTGCCTCCAACTTAACTTTTTGTTCAACACCCAAAGGGACTCATTTATTTCATAAAGGTGATGGTCTACTGTTTGTTAATCATTTAAAATTTATATCTGTAATTCATTAATATGAGGTTTTCACAAGTTATCTTTTGGCATAGCAACTTGCAACTTACTTCATTGAATGAATTTAAATATTTGATCCTTAACATCAGGATCCAGATAAGTCCTTCAGTTGATTATAATCTAGATATTTTTCGGTTCTACTACAATAATAAAATAACTAAGTTCTAAAGTTGAGTTACGTATTTTATCTTCAAAAGGCCAGGGGTGGGGGGATGGAAGAGGGATTTTACTTGAAACTGTTTTCTTAAAAATTAACAAGCATGACTATTTAGACCAGTGTGGTCAGCTTTGATTAAAATAAGCTAAATGGGAGTGTAAGTTATTAAAACCCTATTCATGTGTTAAAAAAAGATTTGTACTAAATTTACCACAAAGTATAATAATTATTAGGTATATTTCACATAATTTTGCAGATGTATTCCAATCACTACATGCTTTCTATTAATAAAGTGGTATGTAAAAAGCTATCCTCCTCACCTAAATCTGCCCCCATTTTTCATGACCAAAATAAGATTATGTACTTTTTCTAAGCTAGACAGTCAGTTCAGGTTCTAGGCTACTGGGATCTAAAAGAAGACATAACCAATGTGTCAAAAACAGAAGTCTGTTTTAATTAACATTTCCTCTTTATAAATTAAAAGTACTTTTCAGCAAACTATGTACAGTTTTTTTTCTCTAAGGTTTACTTAGAATTCAATTCCCTTTATGTTTACTATACATTTTCAATAATGTATAACATGCTTCTTTCAATGTTGTGATTTATATGACCTACCACTAAGGGCATGAAACCACAGGATTGTAGAGCAGTTTGTTTACCAGAAACTTTTTACATTCTTCTATTAAGTTCAGTACCTATTCAGTTTCACTGATCATACATAGTTTTGGCTGGTTGGTTGTGAAGTGAAAACTTTTTTTAAAACAGGTGATGGAAAAAGGTAGCCTGAAAGAAGAAAAAATCCCTATGTCCCTCAAAAATAGGGGATCCACATGGTATGACATAATGATAGCCACTGCACTTCAGCAAACAAAAATTATCTGCAACATTTAACATGCATTGATACTTCAGTTGAGCTCTGCTCTCATTTTAGGTTGTAGCTCTTGGGACTGTCCAAAGTATTCATAGAAGCAAGACTTAACTAAAGTTCTAAAGTATTCTGTATTGCTGTCTTGTTTTAATCAGGTTCTCCCATTATTTGGCTGCAAAACAAGAACTCACAAATTAATTTCCAGGGCAGGGTAACACCAACTCCCTAACTTGAAAGTTATTATCTGTAAAACTTACAAAGAGAAACAAAAATAAAACCAAAAGACAAGATTCTGCAGTCACAAGTACTTTAATTTCAAAAAACAAATCACTTATTTAAAAATAAACAAATGGCACCATTCTACTCTAAGTTCATACAAGTAAAAATGAAAGGTACTGTTCTCATAGGTAATGTGCTGAAAGTCAGTACTACACTAGACAATCTCAACTACTACATACACTTAGCTTATCTGTAGAGCTGGATGTTACTCTCAAAAAGTAACATTTCAACTGTCACAACTATTTTACTTTAAAAGGTTAACCAACCCAAAGAGTTTAAAGAGTTTTATTTTCAAAAAACAACATTACAGAGCATAGTTTCTACATTAAAAATTCTTACAATACCAGTAAAAGTATTACAGTACAATTTTCCACAACAAATTTGTAGCACAAGTCCACGCGAATCCTTGACTTCCTTGAACTGTCAATACACTGCACCCTGTTTAAATGGCTGTACCTGAAAACCAAGGTATGCAATTCCTTAGGATTAGAAGTCATCAAGTTATACTGTCAAGGATCTGGGGGAAATGAGAGGAAGATTCTATTATCCTTGTGTCTAAACCCAACTTCCACAACAAGGTAAAGCCACAGCTATTATTGTCAATTAGCTATAAAGTCATTTAAATACTACAACCCACCCAATTTAGACATGTCAATGTTAAGACCTCTGAACGAATTCACTTAGGCTCGGTTATGAATTAGAAAGAACCCTCTTTCGTCTTTGACATTTACTTAAATCAGGCCTTTTCTCTCCCTTTGAGAGACCTGAAAGCAGACGAACTTAAATTTATTTTACAGATAAATGAATAATAAAGTTGCAGGGCTTTGGAAGAGCCACGTAGTCCAAACAAATCTGCAACATATTCTTCAGGATCAAAGAAAAAGTCAGGGTAGTCGTTTACTATCCTCCGACTAATTGGCACCGGGGATCCATGCACACGTTCCAGAAAGAGGATACTGCAAATAGTAAGTTTTCTATGAAAGTTAAGTCGTCTGGGCAAACATGGAGCATCCCGACATTTCATTGCAGGGAGAGGAAGACACCAGCCTCAACTCCTGCAGTCCGCCTGGCCCGGCCCTCTGAGGCTCCACGTGGGGTTGCACTGAGTCCCACAGGCCCTCTAGGCCTCCGGGAAGTGAAACTCCCCGCCTGTGCGCAGAACCTGCGCTCCCCGGCGGCAGCAGCGGCACGGAGGCCGCGATGGCCCTAGAGCGCCGCCCAGCGGCCCGCGGAGAAGCTGCAGGCGGGTCCGCGGCTCCCGGCTCGCCGCACCCCCACCGCCACCCAGCCCGTTCCCCTCTCCGGATGCACAAGGCCCAACCCAAGAACTGAGACCACAAAATGGCTGCCGGCAGCCTCGTCACGTGACCCCTTTGTGCCTTTCGGGCCCCCGAACTCCGCGGGACCCGGGTACAAGTGACCGGGGTCGGCGGGTGGCCTTCGAGGAGGGCCCGCCGGGCCGCGACGGCCGGGGGTCGAGGCCGGGGAAGGCGGGGTAAAGGCCCGGCCGGCGACAGAGAGTCGGCGGCGAAGAGAAGATGGCGGCCATTTTGTGTGGGTCTGCTGCTCCGCCGCCGCCGCAGGCAGCAGAGGAGCGGGGCCTGGCGGTGGGTCGGGGACAGGGGAGTTAACACGTACCGACTCCTCTTCCTTCTCCATTCCGGTGGGCATCTGCGGCACGGCCCGGTTTATCGAGGCGTATTCGTGCAGGTCGGGCAGATCCTCACAGCGGAACACCGGCAGCGGCTTCGAGGCGTCTAGCGCCCGCGCCCGAAACGACAGTTTACTCATCTCAGGCGCAGCAGATACCTCTCCGCTCTGGGGAAACGGCCCCGGCCAGCGGGATCATGGAGAACCGGGGGTTCGGTCCCCACTCGCCTACCGCTGCCAGGGACTTGAGGGGCGGAGCGCAGAACCCGCCGTCCGGGCACTAACACCAGCCGGGAGGGTGGGAGGCTGTGCCGCTCCGCTCCTCTCTCGCTCGCTCTCTTCAATACGCCATGGCCAACATGGCGGACATTAAAACTCCACTGTGCGCTCTTCAGCCAACCCCAGCCATTCCCCACACTGCATCGCGCAGCGGCGCGGGCACGCGGGGGGGGGGGAGCGCGGGCTCGAGGCCGGCGCCGGCACGGAGCGCGCGTCCCGCCAACCCCCGGCGCCCGCCACCTCGCTCCCCGCGCCGGGCTGCCGTGGCCCCCGCCCTCCGCCGGCCGGGGGGCGGCTGGCCAAGGGGGCGGCGGGGCTGGCGGGCGCTCGGACGCCGGGAGCCGGCCGGTGAGTACCGCTGGCCCTCCAACGCTCAAGCTGCTCGCTCACGCTCGCTCCCACCCAGCGCCGTTTTCTGACGGGCGAAGGTGGCGGAAAACTGTCTGCACCCGCACGCCGGCTTTTCGAAAAGCAGCGGGGGAGATGTTCGGCGGTGTTTTTGTCCCCGGAGTCCCCGGGCTCGGGCACCGGTGTCACCCCTGCCTGGCACTTCGAGGGGCCAAGGCCACGGTTGCCGGGCTTCCGAGGGGCGCTCCGGAGGCGCTGCGCACATCCTACTAATAGCGGCAATTTAGGACTTTAAAATAAAAATGCAAACGAAATTAGGGGAAAAACGTTACTCTGGGTAAACTTTTACCAGCAATTATTTTTATGTCAAGAAACTTCGGATCATTTAAAAGTATCATTTAAATACCAGTGATAATTGATCATTGGTCAGGTTCCCACCCACTGGGCTCAATATAAATACTATTCTATTTCAGCTCCAAAGTGATGTTTTCCCTCTAATTTTACATTTTAACTACTTATGTATACTATTTTATTGTAACCGATGCAAAGGATACGATGTAACCTTTAGAGAAAACATTTGAAGCACGGCCTTCAATTCTAGAGTGAGTTCTTTGTATCTACTTGGTGGTTTCTGTTTGTATTGGAAGAAAATGCTGTTCCAACATAGCCATGGATTCACACTTGTCATCTGTTCTCTGAACAACTTGAAAAAATTTAATCATTTAAAACCTGTAATGCACTCGCCAATCCCCCCTCTCCCCACAAAAGGAAAAGCTGAATTATTAGAAGAGATTGGATGATATGATAGATTATTAACATTTACTTGGTTTGTATTACACATGAAAATGGGTATCCAGAGAGCTCCTTCCAGTGGGTTTAATAAGTTTGGCAGCAAAATTTCAAATATTCACCCGGAAAAAAGTTAAATCTGCTTTTCCTGCTAGGGGTTACTTAGTAAAAATGATCATTAAATACTGTTTTTTATGAGGTGTTATTAGCTTAGGACATACAGGCAAACTGCTATCTTCCAGGTTGGTTTCTAGGTGCCATTAATTATTACCTTTATTACCAAGTGTGCTGTTAAGAGCACACTTGGGGGAAATTCTAGCATACTTTACAACACCTCACCAGGTGGGGAGATGACAGAGGTAGACTGCTGTTCTCCAAGGTTATTCAAAAATTCCAATATTGACAACTCACCTCTATGAGGCTTAAGCCTGCCTTTCCTATATGGAGACCATGCATTTATTCATTCAATGAGCAAACGTTTATAGAGTCCTTATAGCTTTCTTAGTGTGTTGCTGACTTGTCAACCACAGGACTCCTGGAGGAGCTTATACAGTGAGGAGCAATACAGGTGGATTCTAATTGCCACAAGCAGAGAGGTGTTTTAATGAAAACCCAGGATATTGTGGGAATAGGCTGGAGTGGTGCCCAACCCAGGGCAGTGACTCTAATGAAGTATTCAGGGAAGGCTTTTTGGAGGAGATGATATCTGAGTCAAATTATGTGGGATAAGTATGGGTTAACATGGCAAAATATGAAGGTAAGAAAGATATCTAAGGCAAGGACAGTAGCAAAGACCTCAGAGCAGAGAGAGCATGTCACATTCTAGGAACCTTAAGATTGCCAGTTTTACTGTGGAATATGACACCTATTTATCCAGGTTTAACCGTTCTGAAAATACTGGTTGATTATAACAATACAATAACAGTCCTCTCTAGCCTACAATATTAGATTCCTGAAAATCCTAGTATTAGAATTTCTGATTGAGGAACTTGAATTTTATAGGACAAAACAGGGTCTTAAGTCACAAGTGAGTGAACCAAGGAAGTGATTTTTTTTTTTTTTAACTTCACTAAAATAACAGTATGCAGGAAACTGTTTCCACATTTGGTTCTGAAAGATGGCAAAGAGTCCAGCTAGTAATGGGAATGAAATGGTAGAAGAAAAGGTATTTGTGGGAAAACATAACTGTTGAACAATTGTTAATAATAGACACTGTACAAATAAATCCATTGTTTTCTAGAAATTCTCAAATCATCCTCTGTGGTAAGTTCAGAGATATGCTTACAAATTCAGTAGGTCTTTTGCAAATAATATACTAGCAAAGGGACATTGTCTTTCCCCTTAAATCTCCATTCAGCTTCTCATTGCCCTGGATTTCCCATTCTCAGTTCCTTCTGGGTTCCCAATGACTCAGAGGCTTGAGCCCCAAGTCTGTCCTATATCCAGTACATGTCTTCCCATCGTAATGGGCAGGAGTATAGCTACAAGGGTTCAGGTTTAATTTTCTTCAACTTTCTTTATATAACCCAAACATTCCTTGGAAAAATAGTTCATTCTGCACTATTTTTAGCTTCCCTTTCTATTCCCAACTTAAATTTCCCTTTTTCTAAGTATCCCAACAATAGTGACTTAACACTCTCAATGTTTCAAGAATGTATACTAATGTTAACCTCAAATGTACTAACCTTTGCTCAAAAGGAAACATGCTTGGAAAGGGATTTACAATGTTTAAACAGTTGCAGTTCCTGTCACAAATGTATGATCAGCGAGGTACACAGTACTATCATTGCAGGGGATACAAGTAAGGTACTGATAAATGGATAGCCAGCTAATCAAATGACAAGTGATGTAGTGAAATGCAGTGCTTTGGAATTCCAAGCTGAGTTGATCAGACATTGTAGTGGAGGTAGCATGGGATTTGGTTCTGAAAGATGAAGATTCCAACTAGTAACAGTAATGAAATGGTAGGAGAAAAGGTATTCATGGGAGAAAACACAACTGTATGATCCAACTGGAGGGAGGTAGCACTGGAGGATGGGGAGATTTAGGTGGCCAGAGTTCAGCAAGACACTCCAACAAAAATCCTGTTGTATGATGAAACTGGTAAGAATTTGAGTGGATAGAGTAGGATTAGAAGAGATATAAGTCTTAATGGTAATAATAATTATGTACCATGTCATCCTAATGAAACGTGATTTGTTTCGATATCAAGAACACAGTACACAGCCCTTAGCAGGGCTTCATAGTGCTTGTCTCCAAATCAATGCCTAAAACTCGACTTTCATTCTCTATCTCCCCTTCCCCCAGACATATATTATAACTATTCTTTATTTTTTCCTATTAGTAAAGCCAAATTCAATTTAAGTCCTCTTATAATTTTGCCTTACTCTCTTAAACATGATTTCTCATTATTGCTTAAGTCTTTAGATGTTCAGAGAGGTGTTCAGAAATCAACACATCTTCCCTGCTTCTAGATTTTTATTCTTTCTTTCCTCTGTCCAACTATAACCTGTCTACTTCTAGCTACTGAACTCCTATTTTACAGGAATGTCTTGAAGATTAAATAAAACAATCCATGAGAGGCATTTAGAGTGGTTCCTGCCCACTGTAAATACTCAGTAGATGTAAGCTACTGTTATTATCCTTCAAAATCCAACCCAGATATCACCTCTCCCATGAAATACTGACTATTTAATTTGCCTGGGCTCTAATTTCCTAATCTAAAGAACAAGGGGACAATTAGATTAATTCAAAATAATTCCCAAACCTACAAGAACCTTTCTCATCTCTGAAATACAATTACTAAACTTTTGATTAGTAAGAGTATTATCTACTATTCATTGAACACTACATGCTAGGAGATGCAGATGTACTTTGCTTTATTTCATTTATTTTTGTGACAGCCCAATTATGTATGTTCTGTTGGGTTTAGAAAGGTTGTGTGATGTGCCTTCATTCAGAAAACTGAGGAAGGGCATTGCTGAGATGAGAATCCAGAGGGAACCTAAGAAAACTGATTAAAGTGAAGTCAGAAGACAGAACATAAAGTGAGAAGGGAGAGAGATTTTGAGAGGCTTGTCGAAGAAGGGAATACAGAGATAGAGACAGACAAAGGGTAGCTATCTGGGTCAAGGGCTTTGTAGTTTTTGAAGGTGGGAGTGATGTGGGCATGTTGGTAGTAAAAGCAAAAAGTCATTTAGATGGATTAACTTTAGGACCCTCTTCCTATAAGGTAAGAAGGAATGAGAGCAAGAATGGATGGGGTTGCTTAGAGTTAAATTCTCTTTGATGAGACTACAAGATTAAATATCATAATACCGGTTTTGGTAGCTGGAGTCTAGAGTCCTCATTCCTTTAAGCATTCAAGAAATATTTGCTGAAAGTTTATTCAGAACTATGCAAAGTCAGAGAAACAATAAGATATGATACCTTCAACCTCACAGAGTAAGATACTGTGTTTGTATTTGAGAAAATGTGAAATTAATATCTTTAAAACATGACTACAGAATAATCTCAACAATAAAAAGTGGTAGAATGCTAGAATTAAAAGCACTGTGCAAAAAGTTAATAACACTAATTAGTACATTTCACTCAAAGTAATCATTTTTCCTGTATTTTTTATATTCATAATAAGCTATATAAAGAAACGACAGTAAATAATTCTTGCAACATAACAGCTAGGAAACTGGGAGCCCTTTATTGTATTGTATTTTTTTTTTTCATCTAACAAATGTTGGAAAGAAAATATTACAATTTGCATGGCAATATATTTAACAAAAACAATATTTGCACAATTGATACTGATTTCTTTACACTGTGATTTATGGATGGATTTCGGTACATAATATTTAGGAATGACATTAGATGTAAAACATAATCATTCAAAATATATGTTAAAACAATCTGTCTCAGCCAGGCACAGTGGCACATGCCTGTAATCCTAGCACTTAGGAGGCCGAGGCAAGAGGATTGTGAGTTCAAAGCCAGCCTCAGCAATGGTGAGGCACTTAGCAACTCAGTGAGACCCTGTCTCTAAATAAAATACCAAAAAGGGCTGGGGATGTGGCCCAGTGGTCGAGTGCCCCTGAGTTCAATCCCCGGTACCAATCCAGCAAACTGTAACAGCAAACTGTAACAGGATGGGTTCAAAGTTATTTCAGTTTAACTTCATCTTCAATATAAATATTAACCAAACAATAAATAAAGAAAAAAAAAAGAAAAAGAAAAATACATGACTTAAACTTTGAGAATGAATTTTTAAAATTCTACAAAATGGTTTCAGCAATATTGGGAGAAGAGAGAGAGAGAGAGAGAGAGAGAGAGAGAGAGAGAGAAACATCTCATTGTGTGATGTTAACCCTAAAGAAAATTTACTCTGAGGACAGTAAGGATTTTGTCAAAATTTAGAACAACCTTCCAACCCCAAAGGGTGATTGGGTAAGTTTGACTATTTTTAAGACTTGACTCCTTCAGTTATTATAAATCATCTCATCATGCAGGTAGATAATTGAGACCCCTGAGGTGATAACATTTTTAATGAGGATACTACCAGATACAATTGAAGAGTGGTGGGCAGAATAAATAGGAAACCACTGGGAATCTGACCTTGAACAATAACAATGTGGTAGCTAATTAATGGAGAAATTATTTTGTAGTCTTATTATGTCATACGTCATAATAATTTTCCAGAAGAATAAAAGTCCATCTTAGAAAAATTAGAAATTTAAGAATTAAACCATACATATTTTAAAAATATTTCCTAGTATGCATTTAAATTGGATCATATTAAATTACCGTTAACCCATTAAACCACTGACTGGCACTGCTGGGTATAGATCAAGTGCAAGTAACAAGGTTCTGAGGGGCAGAAGGATAAAAACAGAGGCAGGAAGGCAGGAAGGGAGAGAAGATGACAAGAAAGCAAATCACAGAATAATCTTTAGATGCCTATTCATCGTGAGTAGATGGAACACTCTACTTGAACATTAATTTTACTAAGACACACATATATGAACCTATATGGTATAAATGGTACATAAGGGGTGAAGGAATGAAATTTGGAGGAAAAGAAAAAAAAAACTGGTAATAACAAAAACTGAAGTTGAAAGATTTAAGTCAAATTTATTAGTGGGTGGCTGAAAAAAAGGAAGATTGATGGAAAGATTATACTGAACTATTGCTTCAATGTCCCAAGGAAGGAAGTTATTTCTAGTCTTTGGGGCAAAGAAACTTGGGGGCACAGGATTATATTTTCCACCATCAAATAAGCCAATGTTGGTGAAATAAAATGTTTCCTCTCACTGTATTTATTTTCAGGATCATTTGAGTAACACTGTATCCACTGCTTAGTTGAGCACTCCAAATCTGGTTCTTCCTTCCAGAGCAGAGAAGAGAAAGTGATGATTTCAAACCACGGAGTGAGATTATAGGTGTGAAAATGACTCAAGGAGTGAGAGGAGGAGGGCAAGGAAAACAGAGCCCCAGGAAGCACTAACATCCAGGAGATAACAGAGAGAAAAGAGGCTGGGGGAAGCCTGAACACATGCCAAGTGAGGTCAGCATTTCAAGGACCAACAAGGAGAAGCAAAAAGAATGAGGTTGTTGAAGATCATAGCAAGCAGCATTTACATAGGATGCTGTGGGCAGAAGATAGATTGAAGTGTCAAGAGGTGAACTGGAGGAGTTAGTCATTTACCTGGCAGATCAATGTCAAGTAAAAATTTGAAGTGATTTTCATGGTAATTTTGTAGCTGCTTGCTTAGAGAAGTAAGACTACCTTGAAGCTAAAAGATCAGTTTAGCTTCAAGACCCAGCCAGGGGTGCAGAGTAATTATCTTATCAGCACCTCCCACATTAAGAGAGAATACATTTCAGTAATTCATGAGTCTCTCTCTTTTTTTAAAAAAATATTTATTTATTTACTTTAGTTGTACACAATACAATGCATTTATGTTTATGTGGTGCTGAGGATCGAACCCAGGCCGCGCACGTGCAAGGCAAGAGCTCTGCCGCTGAGCCACAACCCCAGCCCTCATGAGTCTCTTCATCATCCTGGTGATAGAGTAAAACATACTTGTATATTTATAGTTGTAGAAGCTAGTGCACCAAAGCCCACTGTTGTGTCTCTGAGTTACTGACAAAGGTAATGAGCCACATCCCGGTCTTAACATTTCTTCTGAATGAAGGTTCCCAAACATGAGACTCATAAAGCCAAAAATCAAAACAAGAATACTGTGGTGGTGCATGTTTGGATCTGATGATACATTTTGGTTTTAATTCATAAGGTTTACATTTTGATTTTCATTTCTGCCAGTCTTTTCTTTCTTAGCTTTTATTTTTGCTTTTTTTTATGTGCTTATTTTATAATACCAGGATAAATACTATATATTCTGTTTTGTGGCCTTTACTTTGCAATATAATTTGAGGATGTTCGTATCTCACAAAATATTCTCCTAAGAATATTTTTTTGACAGAGATACTTATCCTGTGTATATATAATTAACTTACACATTGTTCTCTTAAGGAATACTTTTATTATAAACAACACATATAATTTTGATACAATTTTAAAAATAAAAATGATTTAAATTTTCATGGTTTAAGACACACGTGATTTTCCTGTTCTTTGAATAATGATTGTGTCAAGTCTACACAAATAAAGGTTAACAATTTTATTATCTATCTGAGTAGCTGACAAAAACCTAGTTTTTTTTTTTTTTTTTTTAAGGTAAGGATTTTTTTTTAAAAAAAAATATTTATTTATTTGCTTTAGCTGTACACAATGGGTTTATTTGTACGTGGTGCTGAGGATCAAACCTGGGACGTGCACGTGCCAGGCGAGCGCTCTACCGCTGAGCCACAACCCCAACCCCCAAACCTAGGTTTTAATAATGAGTATTTCTTCTGATACTCATTTAGCATTTTCCATAAGTATATTTCATATAACACTAATCCCAGATGTTCTGAGATGAGAGTTATGTAAAGAGTAATATATAAAACTAGTAAGGACTGGGGATATAGGTTGGTGGTAGAGTGCTTGTCCGGCAGATATAAGGCCCTGGGTTTGATCTCCTGCATCATATCAATCAATCAATCAATCTAATAAGTAAGGGAAATACTGCATGTTATAGCTTCTTATTAAGATAGGTATAAGCTCATGAAAATAGGTATTGGCTCAGAGAAGTCCTGCCATTTACTGATGCTTAGCACATTATTTTTCAAATTCATCTAAACATGGAACCCCTTTATATGGATCATTAATTAATACCTTTCATTCTATAAGAGCACAATTTGGGAAATTCTAGTCAAAAGAACTTAAGGAAACATAAGATTTTTCTAATCAAATTGTCTTGAGAAGTCTAAAGATCTAACAAATGTAGAGTATTATATTTATTGCCATTAAGATTTTTACCCTGCTAAAAAACAATGTGATAAGAGACATTTAAATATAAAATTGAACTGAATTCTGAGAGGCACCTAGGATTGAGCAGATTGCTAAACTTTGGCAATATATTTCCTGTTTAATACCAAATTATCTAAAAATATTTAACCTTATTTCATTCCCAAAATTTCTCTAATGAAAAGAACATATTGAACTTTTTTATTGAACTCAGGGGCATTTGACCACAGGGCCACATCCGCAGCCCTTTTTTATATTTTATTTAGAGACAGGGTCTCACTGAGTTGCTAAGTGCCTCACTATTGCTGAGGCTGGCTTTGAACTTGTGATCCTCCTGACTCAGCCTCCCAAGTCACTGGGCATGTTGAACTTTGATTAAAGATTTTTGGAGCTGTAGTTTCCCCTTTCATAAAATAAGAATGGTTAAGAATCTATCAGCTAGGTTGTTACAAGGATTCCATGAAATAATTAATGCATAGAGCGTGAAAGGGCCTGATACAAAAGTCATGCTCAATAAACACAAGCTATTTTTTAAGTGTTATTTGTACTTTATTCCTTTCAACAGCTCATTTTTGTTTTCTGACCTTTATATATATATAATAATTTTTTTTTTTTTTTTTTTTTTTTTTTTTTTTTTTGTGGTACTGGGGATTGAACTCAGGGGCACTCGACCACTGGGCCAAGTCCCCAGCCCATTTTTTTTGGTATTTTATTAGAGACAGGGTCTCACTGAGTTGCTAAGTGCCTCGCCATTGCTGAGGCTGGCTTTGAACTCGCGATCCTCCTGCCTCAGCCTCCCAAAGTGCTGGGATTACAGGCATGCGCCACCGCGCCCGGCTTGACCTTTATATTTTGTTACTTGTTTTTTTCTTGTGATTCTAGGAATTGAACCCAGGACCCCATGCATGCAAGGTAAGTGTCCTACCACTCAGCTACATTCCTAGTCTTGAGCATTTTTTTTTTTGTATGTAAAGTATAAAGCATAATATCATTTGTAAAGGCTTCAAACTCTTAGCTAAGGAAAAAAGAAAAAATAAATCCTCTAGTTAAACTAAGGACCTGAAAGATTTTATAAAACTAACATAAAAATATATTATTGATCTTCAGAATATTTTGGTTTCCATTTAGTTTTGTATCATCTGTATGTTTACATCCACAAGGAAACCTGTTGCCTCTTTTCACTTCATTAGCAAATGATTCATCATCATCAAATGGGTGTTCCTTCAGTGACTTCTCCGCTCCCTCTCCAGATCTGGTCAAGCAAGCTCCCCAGGAGTTCAGGGCCTCTTGGCACAGGTTGCTATTGTTTGCCTCAGGGTGAGTGCTTTGAATAAAAACAGTCAGAAGATAAGTAACAATTTGCATTTAAAGCAGCCACACAGTGTAGTGAGAGTGGTATGAGGTACTGCATGGAACACTGGCTTCCAAGTTTGATGAAGATCTGGATCCTAATCTAACATCTACCATTTACCAGCAGTATGACCCTACAGAAATGGTCCACTTTCTGGGCCTTAACTATGCACAGTATAAAGAACACTTATGAAGAACCGAGGAGATACAGTGGTGGAAAATCTTTGGAAATTCCAAAGGGCCACCCAAATGTAAGGAAGAATAGTTTATTTCAGTTTCACTACAGTGATAGGGAAAGTCACACATCCTACAAAATAAGAGACTGAAACAAAATCCATGACCCTTTTCCACCCATGTAGAAAATCAAAGAAGATTTGATTGCTAGAGAGGGTCCTCCGTACATTTCCTTACATAGATAATCTCTTGAGACAAAACCAAAATTCACCCATTTTGTTTAGTTTTTAATACTCATGTTTTTCACTCTTTTTGATGCATTTTGCCACATTTCTTTAATTTAGAGAAGGTTTTATACAATGTAAAGGTCAGGGAATCTATGATAAATCTGCCTTATTTTGGAATAAATTTACCAGAATTATAATTTTTACTAATAAAAATTTTTCAACAAGAAGCTTCTTATCACTGACTATAGAACAGAAAAATAAATAAAAACATTTTCTTTCTGAATTTTCTCTGCTACAAATGTCTCCTACTTTTAAGGCAGCAGTAAATGTTGCTAGCAGATGATATGCAGGAGTCTTACGAAAACAAATTGCCAAAAGATATAACATAATGTAGTAGCTAAAAGTTTGGCTCTGAAGTAAAATATGCCATGAGTATAAATCTCAACTTTTTTCTACCACTATAAATTTGAAGAAAATTCTTTGTTTCTATGAGCTTCAGCTTCTTCCCCTGTAACATGGAGATAATACATGCCTCCAGGTATTATTTGGAATAGAGATAAATCATCACATAACCAAACTTACTGAGAAATTACTTTGGAGTGGGTGTTTTACACATATCATTAAATATATCAGATCTTTTAAGATATCTTCAGGGTCTGTCATCATAGTAAGATTTCAGTAAGTATTAGATATCATTATTATTATTAATCCCCCCAAAGCTGAATATTTTTCTTAAAGATTAAGGAGTGAAGAGTGGAAGTCAGTTGCCCCTCTATCAGCTAAACCAGGTCCTAAGTACCTTCGTATTAATATACATGCCAAACTGGGTTTACATTGGCTGTTCAGTCCTCCTTTCCCTTGATGAAAACACTTAAAACTCAAACCTTCAAAAAAAAATTTACAAAGTGTTCTTTGCCCTTTCTTCTCTCCTCTCCTTTCCTTTCCTTTCTTCTCTTTCCCTCACTCTTTATTCTTGGTGCTAGTAATGGAATACAGAACCTCATTCAAGCTAAGCAAGCTCTCTACAACTAAGCTACATCCCTAGTGAGTGTCCCTTCTTTAATAATTTCTCAAGTCATTTCCTTTATTCAGAAAAATATCAGCACACACAAACATCTACACTCGCTTCTGCACTCCAGGCTTTAATGTGTTCTTCCCACATCTAGTTTCTCTTCTGTATTAACAGAACTCCCTTTGCCTTTGTTTCCTTGAGTTGTTTCAATATCTGTGCTCTTGCAAATAACTAAACATTCATGGTCTACCTAAAAAGCAATGGCTCTTCCACATTAATTTTGAGCTAGACTCTGTATAACAATCTTTCTTAAAATTTTATTAATTCTCAGTAGGAATAAAAACAATTTTATAAAGTATCTTAGTTTTAGGTATTTCCTCCTCATGTTGGTTTTAAAGATGATTTTTCCAAAGCAGAAAGCTTTCTAAGTCATGTGACAATTTTATAATAGAGTCATCAATGATCTAAAAACAAATCTACACTGGGTTACCTTACCTATATGAAAGAGTAATTCACAAGCATCTTTTAATTTTAAAAGATGTAGGTTCCTATCCTGGATCTACCATCAACCAACTGCATGATCTTAATCTTAAATCTCCCTGGGCCTCCCTCTCTTCAATTTAGGGGAAAAAAAAGACCAAGACTTGCTACTTTCCAACTCTTTTCAACTAGGCAACTTTAATTTTTTAAAAAGTTGTAGATGGACATAATACCTTTATTTTATATTTATTTATTTTTATATGGTGCTGAAGATTAAACCCAGTGCTTCACACATGCTAGGCAAGCACTCTACCACTGAGCAACACACCCCAACCCCTCAACTCTGCAACTTTTATTGTTATCTTTACTTTCCCCCATTTGGTAGAAAAAAAAATGGAGACAAATGAGTTTTTTAAAATGTAAAAAACTGAGGAAAGATCATTTATTTTAAAATATGTGATTTCTAAAGAAACTATGCCTTTTGTATGCCCTTACTATACATTTATGTTGTATAGGGAATACTTAAGAGGAGTCCTCAGAGCAAATAAAATCTTGGGAGATATGTCCTAGGGAGCATAATTTCAATACCTAAGTCAAAGAGATAATGGTCCACTTGAAAGAATCTTTTGGAGATTCTAAGTACTGACCCTACCCCTAAGCTATACCCCCAACCCTACCAAAAGGCCCTTTAAGGGTGGTTGGTAAGTAGCTTTGCCCTACGTGTGGTCAAATGTTATTTGAGAAATTCATGTAGCTTGTAAATATATCATTAAAACTGGAAAACAAGAAAAAGCCAAACTTCAAAATAAAGGCTGAAGTCAAAATGATCAAAATAATTGCTTAGAAATAAAATATCTGCAATTAGTGTGATATTCTCCCTGGAAACATACAGGGAATGTCTATGTAATAAATTTAGAAAATAAGTAACAGAATAGTATTGTTTAGGCACTGAGGAAAAATTCCAGAAAGCAACAACAACAATAGTAACACTTTAACCAGTTTAACAATTTGAAACATGTGAAAGACATATGAAGAGTCCATTTAAATCTAGATTTTAAAAACTTGATTATGTTTCATATGCTTTTATAAGTTTTCCTGACCTTCTTTTTTTATGAGATCTCACCTCTGTGCAAGAATTGTATTATGAATCATACAAAAGAAAAAGATGTTATTGGCCTTAATAAACTTAGTTCCTATAAACACAAACAGGGAGCACTCTATTTGTATACTGTGATCTGAAAGGTACAATTTCATGTCTTTCTTTTCTCAAAATTATAGATTTAGTTATTAAAATAAAATGTTTCATAATGTTACTTTTCAAAGTAATTTATTTTCATCTCTTTCAATGATACTGAAGAACTAATTTTCATGATAACTAGCTTGAGTCAAAAACGTATCCACATCATGTACGACCACAAGAGTGGGAACCTCATAGAATAAGTTATACTTTTTGTATGTATATTCTGCCAAAATACGATCCACTGTCATGTATAACTTAAAAACAACAACAACAACAACAACAACAAAAAACCTTATTCATTGTTTCAGATCAATATTTTCAGATTAGGAATTGAATCAATATACAATAACTATGGAATAGTCATCAGTTGATTTGCCTACTTAGAGTGACAAGTATGAAGTGTATCAATATACACAGATGGAAATCTTTCTAATAAAGTGAAACATGGTAACAGAGACCGGCACACAAAGGCCAATCCATACACTGACCACAAGCTCCAGAGCATGTATGATGGCCACTGAGAGAATCATGAAGCTGAACAGACACAGGTTTTTTCCTAATTGTGCAGAGTATGAAGCTGTATGATGACATCTTCTGGGAGAGTGAAAATGAAAGAGAGAGAGAGAGAGAGAGAGGAGAGAGAGAGAGAAGAGAGAAAAAGAGGGAGCTAGGAAGAGAGAGATTTCAAGTGGGTTTAATGTAGCATTTACAATGGCAAATTCTATAGCTTAAAAAAAAAACTATGTGACAACTTTTGGTTTTCCACTTTTAATATCACTAACCATTCAAACACCTGAACAAAGGTTAGTGGGAGGTGAATTTCACCAGAAAAATCTGATTAAATGTAGTGTAGATAGCTTTGAATTTAGAAACTATTTTTTTTTCATTTGAAAGTCCAAAGAATTTCATAATCACAAATCCCTAAATTTTAAATTCTGTGAATTTTCCATGTCAAATAAAGTGTATATTGAAATTCCAATTCAGTATTTAACTACAATTTTAAACAGTTCCCCATTTTTTCACTAGTTCCTTTAACACAATATAGCCGAACAAGTGTACTTTTAAGAAATGCCAAATCTTAGAATCATTAAAGCTATGTTTTCCATAGAAATGTAGGCTTTTGTATTGAACTCCGAATTCCTATTCCTTTGAAAGAAAATAATATATACACAACTATTTCTACCCTTTCAAATAAATAGCAATGTATTCTGCCACTAGTTAGTGTAACAGCAGTGTAGCTGTTGTTTTTATTTTCTCTATTAATTTCTATTCTTCATTTTTGGGAAAAGAATACTGTTATTAATATAATCTGCTTTATAAATGTAAACAACTAAATGTTAAGAAACGTTACAGAGGCAAATCTACATTGTTTGAAGTTTCAGGTGCCCTCGTGCTGCCCCCTGCTGTCCAATGTCCACACTCACAGAAACTTTTCTACATTATTCTTCCCATCAAAAACTACGTGGCCAGAGATTCAGAACACAGGAATTTTTCTCTAAGAGGCTAATGGATTGACAGATTAATATTAGAAAGAGGCAGTTCCCTCCTGGTTATCCTTCCAGCATTTTCTGGCCAGGTAATCCAAGCATTTGAGCTCTTGTTCTAGGGATGCTGACTTCCACATTCCCTGACTTGGGATTCCAAACCGTCCCCATGCTGGTTCCACACCCCTGCTTACTCTGCTCACACTAGAGTGCCAGCTGTCTCCAGATGTCTCCTGTTTTCCCCTCCTTGCCCTTTCTCATGGTGCTTTCTCTACTTGGGATATCTTCTCTGAAGTTCTGTGTGTGGAAAGTCCACCCATCCTCCAAGGCTCCAGTCAAAACCTGCCTCCTCTATGAAATGCACCCCCCCACACACTTCCTAAAACCTCTTCTTCTGTTCTCTTTAATTAATCCTTTAAGGCTCTGCACGTTGTTTGTTTTTATGTGGTAGAAGTTCAATAAAGATTATTTTTCAATGAGTGAAAAGGAGATAATAAAGAAAGGTTATCTGAGTTACTGACTTTTAATAGAGTCAATAACTGGAGAAAAGAATGAACAAGTCTAAGAAACCTCTTTAATATGCAAAATGCATACACCTGAATGGGTGATTTGGGGGGAGGGGAGAGGTGGTACTAGGATTGAACCCATATGTCATGAATCTTGCCTAGTTCATGTGTTAAAGCCTTGCTCCCCAGGCTGGCACTATTGGGAGGTGGTAGAGTCTTCAAGAAGTGGGGCCTAGTAGGTAGTCTAAGGTCACTGGGGGCATGCTCTAGACAGGAATTGTGGGACACCAGCCCTTTCTTCATTCTGTTCTGCTTCCTGGCCATAAGTAAGCAGGTTTGCTCTGCCACGTACTCCCTGCCAATGCCATCCAGCACCTCCACCAGAAGCCTAAAAGCAATGGATCCACCTAATCATCAACTAGAATCTCCAAAACTGTGAGCCCAAACAAACCTTTTCTCTCTGTAAGTTAATTATCTCAGGTATATGTTATAGTGACAGAAAGCTAACACATTTTCACACTGTATAAGGTGTATTGTGATTTCTGAAGTCAGGAGTATCTATGAAAAAATGAATTTAAAGCATATGTTGAGATATATTAACTCATTATATTCTCAAAATACTCATGTGAGGTAAGTAATATCACCTTTTTTGGAAAACTGAGTGAGGGTCTTGACAATTAAGTAACTGGCCCAAGGTTATATAAGGAGTAAAGAAGAGAACAAGAAAGTTGTTCCAAAGCTGTGAACCTCAAGTGTTCTCATAATGTCTTCAATGGGAGTGTGTATGGAGGGACTTCTGGTCAGCTATTCTAGAAGCTAAAAAACTTTCTCAACAGAGGAATCTTGGAAATTGTGACCATGTAGTCATACAAGGCCAATAAGGAGATCAGAGGCCATCTAGCATCTGTAATATCTTCAAGAGCTGATCTTCCCACAAGACCAAATGTGAAGGAATACAGTGTTCTGCCAAGTTCAAAGTTCTCCACATTTAGATAAAAAAAAAAAAGTTACATATTTTAAAAGATTAAAAAGTGAAAAATCCAATATTTGTCATTTACTGTACTCACTTGTGTGGGTGAATGTTGATTCTAACCTGACTTGAAAATGGGTAAAGATACAACTTAACATCTAAGTCAAATAAGGCCTTGAGAATACCTTTTAAACAAAAAATACAGTAAATAAAAATAAGACTCAGCACATCTCAGCAGTATCTGAGACAAGGACCTGGTTGGGGTTTCAACCCAAAACGGCTTATCAAGATGAGAAGGCAAACCAAAAAATTCACTTTGGGGAGGAAGCACCCAAAATTGTTTGAGAGGACAAAACTGTTTTCCTAACAGGTAAGTATACTTTAACTTCAGCAAGATTTCAAATGTACAGTAGAAAGCACAATAAGTACTTTTTAAAACAAATGTAAGTAATTGTACTGTTTAAGAACATTTAAGAGGTCAGCCTATGAGAGTTTTAAGTAGACCTTCTAATTAAGTTTATGCATGATATTAGAACATTAAAGAGAACTCAGAAATCACCATGTGTATTAGTTACATCTCTTAGACATGTAAAATTTTCTTAATTTCTTGAAAAAATGTCCTAAGTACCACAGAAGGCAACTATATAAATTTATGAATTCAGTATAAAAAGTTGGGAAGTGTTTAATTAAGTAATGCTATCAATGAGACCACATTATTATTTAAAAGACCATGGCTTCTAAAACTTGCAAGATTTAGAAATATGGCAAGAGCCAGACACTAAATTTAAAAATATAATACTTTTGACTATGTAAATAAAAAATTTATATTATTTCAAAAACTCAAATTAGGGATGTCTTGAGCTGGGGATATAGCTCAGTTGGTAGACTGCTTGCCTTGCACGTACAAGGCCCTAGGTTCAATCCCCAGCACCACACAAAACAAAAAACAAAAAATGAAGAAAACAAAAAAACTGGGGATTGATTGTGTACGTGAGGCAAGCACTCTACCAGCTGAGCTATATCCCCAGCTCAAGACTCACTCTTGAAGGCATCAAATAACTTACAATCAAACAGAAGTTATAGGATTGTTTTTCTTCCATTATTAGGCATTTATTTTATTGCTTCACTCCACCGATCTGGTTTTGACTGTCCAGTTATTCTCTCTCTCTCTCTCTCTTTCTTTTCTTTTCTTTTTCTTTTTCTTTTTTTTTTTTTTTTTTTTGAGGGAGGGGGCGGGTACTAGGGATTTAACCCAGGGGCAATTTACCAGTGAGCTACATCTCTAGCCCTTTTTAAATTTTATTTTTTATTTCAAGACAGTTCTCACAAAGTTGCTTAGGGCCTTGCTAAGTTGCTGAGGCTGGCCTTGAATGTGGGATCCTTCTGTATCAGCCTCCTGAGCTTCTGGGATTACAGGTGTGTGCTACTGTGCCCAGCAAGTTATTCTCTATTTAGGTTTGGACCTCCCTCACTTCCTAGGAGATGAACTGCAGCTTTTGAAAGATGGGGATAAGAAACAGAAGCACTAGTCTACTAACCCTCTCTCCCCAAATTTGTACTGATGGTTAGCCAGATTAATTGTCATTAATCTGTTGTATCATTTAGCTATTCTTAGCTCTAGCTGCAGATTCCAAATTTCAATGAGGGCATTTTAAGAACACTTATGCCCAGAACCCATACAGACCACTTAAATCTCCTGTGGTGGGGCACAGGTGTTTTGTTTTTAAGTTTCTGGGTGATTCTATATGCAGGCAGGTGGTGGTGGGGGGGTGTAGTCAGTAGTAGAGTGTTTGCCTAGCGTGCATTAGGCTGTGGCTCTGAGTTCCAGCACCACAAAAATATGAATAAATTCATACATATATACAGGCAGAGATGATAACCACCGGTGCAAGAATGTGAGCCTAGCTGGGAGCGGTGGCACACGCCTGTAATCTCAGCACTTGGGAGGCTGAGGCAGGAGGATTGAGAGTTCAAAGCCAGCCTCAGCAATGGTGAGGCACTTAACAACTCAGTGAGACCCTGTCTCTACTAAAATACAAAAAAGGGCTGGGGATGTGGGTTGAGTGCCTGTGAGTTCAATCCCCGGTACCAAAAAAAAAAAAAAAAAAAAAAAAAAAAAAAAGAAAGAATGTGAGCCTACCACCTTCAGAAGGACCCGGGGCCATTCTAGATGCACCCAATAGAACCCAATAGAATTTTCTGCAGTCACAGACACATTCCATACACCTGTGCTGTTCAATATGGTAGCCACCAGGCTGGTGTAGCTATGGACCACTTGAAATGTGGTGAGTGGGACTGAGAAACTGAACTCTAAATTTAAAATTAATTCAAATTTAAAAGTATATAGCCACATGTGGCAAGTGACTACTGCATTGGAAAACAAAGTTTTGGAATTTTAGACCACTTTACGTGAGACTGTTATTAAATAGGTGCTGACTGATTCTTTTTAACACTAGACTGCACCAGCCCAAAGTTGCTACTCATGCCTCTTTGGGGTACATACCAGTTTCTTGACAAGAACTCCAGTAGGAGTTATAGCTTAAATATTGCTTCTGGGGAATGTAAGGAACACTGAATTTGCTGGGTTTTCCCTCATTCAGGTTGACAATTTATTTACTGAACAATGAGCGAAGGCCTTCAGAACTAAAATTGTTTTAGGTCTCACAGGTTAATAATAACCGAGCAAAGAAACAATTACACTCTTGGAAAAGGCCCTCTTCGCTCCTTGGCATATTCCAGTGTTTTTCAATTGAGGGTTGTGACCTGTCTTGGAGGATGGAGAGTTTCCAGTAGGCTGTGGCAGTGGCCCGCATTTCAAAGCTAAATATAGGACACAGGCATGGCAGCCTCCCTTCCTCGGTCTCATCAGGGCCAAGTCCTGTTGATGAATGTGGGGCATCAGTAGTTGGTGGGATAAAATCTTGAGGGGGAAAAAAAAAAAAAAAAAACAGCAAAATGACTCAGATACAGAAGTGCTTTTCAGATGGAGCTTCTATTTAGTAAAACTAAATCATATGTTTACTTACTTTTAAAAATAACTTGTAAATTATGGTTACTTTTTAATTTTAATTTTTTCAACTTTAAAGAGTTTACGAGACCAAGAAAAAGTCTCTAGGGCTGGGGATTGTAGCTCATAGTAGAGCACTTGCCTAGCATGCACAAAGTCCTGAGTTCAATCCCCAGTTATGCAGAAAAAAGAAAAAGGCTTCTAGAACCAGGCAGCATTCCAGACCCAAAATGGTTCAGAATCAACCCCACCATTGCTTTTTTTTTTTTTTTTTTTAAAGTTAAAAACACAAACCTATACGAATTGTTGGCAAATAATTCTGATTCTCTAGAGCTATATTCTCCAAGAGCGGGCCTTGGACTGCCAGTATCTGTGAACTTCACTTAAAAACATATTTTATTATCAATTATTGATGCAAATTAATTGTAAAAAAATATGAGTTTCTGTGTGATATTTTCATACACACAAAAAGTGTACTTTGATCATGTTTATGCCACTATTACTCTTCATCATTAGTTCCCCTTCTACTTTTATATCCTTTTAAAATTATATTCCCTAAATTCCACACATAAGAGAAAACATAAAATTTGTCTTTCTGAGTTAGGCTTATTTCACTTAACATGATATGATTTGCAGCAATATGCACAATGGTCTATGTGACTCTTAAAAATACAAATTCTGACCTGTCCCCACAGACCTTCTGAACCAGCAATCTGTGTATTAATAAGGCCTCCAGGCAATTCCCATGCACACTAAAGTTTGAGATCCACTGATCTAGAGTGTTAGTAAACCCCCCCCAAAATGCCAGAGGGAAAAGCTTCCACACATCCCAAAGTTGATAAAGACTGAAACATAAAATTGGCCTTGTAAATTATGAAATGGAAGTCAATATTATATTTGGATCTAATGTTATGAAATATGAACTTACCTACTTCGACAAGGCTTCATGAACCTGTTGGATACTTTTTCATTTAATTTTAGAAGTTTATAATTTGTAAAAATCTAGCTTCTGAATTTCATGAAATGTTCCTGAACAGATGAGATGCCATGCATGTATGCTTAAGTCAACTCAGCCTGCAAAATTTCAGATGCAAACATGGATAGACTAGGAGGACATTACTCATTCTATGAAAAGATCATTAGATTTATTACATAACAAATAAATTTTGTTAATATCATATGGTGCATTTAAAATGCAACAATTTACATTCTCACTGTCATGTGACAGTGAGAAGAGGAGCTAAGAATGCAAGATCTGATCTCAGACTTCCCAGGTTCAAACACCAGGTTTTTCATTCAATGTGGGCCAAGGCTCAGCTATGCCTGTCTCTGTTCCCTTATCTGTAAAATGGGTATAATTGTCCTATCCCCTTCCTGTGTGTGAGGATTTAAGGAACAAATAGAGGTGGCATTTAGGCCACAGAATGGAAAGCAGTAAGCCCTAATTAAATGTTGTTGTTTTGTTGCTTTTTACATTACCCCACCTGTGACTAGTCTGATCACTATGGAAATACATATTAATGTTTCATCAGGCAAGAATGTTTATACAAAGCTGTTAAAGTTTATACAAAGTAAATAAGAGCTAACCATATTGAACATTAGATACCCAGCAGGTGTTCCACCTTTCCAAGTGTTCTTCCTTAGCCAAACCAGTCATGGTAATTTCATTTTCCTTACAGTGACTGGTTTAGATTTGAGCGTGTCTTATGAATCTTGTCAATGAGTTCTAAAACACCATTGTGTGTGGGGCTTCTTGGAAAGGATATCTTCCCTTATAAAAAGATGAATAAGAGAAACTCCTCATTTCTAAAATTCCAATATCAGTATATGATGCCTGGATCTGCAGCAGCCGTTTTGCGACTATGAGGAAAGATATCACTGACATGGTATAAAATAATGGAATCTAACAAGGAACTTCATAATATTGTTGAGCTACTAAGATAAATCTAGAACTGGCTTGCCTCCTGATTACTACTTCAGATGAAATAATAAATGTCCTTACTTTTTATAATACTATCAATGGATTTTTTTGTTAGTATGAAAATAAACTAAATGGTATAACACATAACAACCTAGGACTTTATTTCTGAGGTTATCTTAAATCATATATATAGAATCCTTAAAAAATAATTTCTTTTCTTTCAATTCTTCTTTATAGAAGTAATGGTCTTACTTTCCTGCTCCATATCTGATATTATTACAGAATATTTCAAAATAAAAACATTTTAGTTATAATATAATCCTTCAATACTAATTGTATTTCCCTGTTTTACCTTCATAGTTTATATTTACTTTGATGCTTATTGTATGGCAATCTGAACAAAATGTACATCAAAGAAAGGACTGAGGGTACAGTTCATTGGTAGAGCATATGTTTAGCATATACAAGGTTCTGGGTTTGAGTCCCAGTACCTAAATAAATAAATAAATAAAAATTAAACAGTTTTCATCAAAATGGACCTCAGAGAAATATGTCCCAAACTCCTACTGCCAGAGTGGTCCTCTAAATCTTTCAAATAAGCCAATATTCTCTCTCTATCATTTGTAATAGGAATTTGCATTAGGTTACCATTTCTTTATGCAGTGTCTATTTGGACTGTGAATTAAACATGAAAACTCCCTCCCTACCCCACCCCAAAGTTTGTGACTATTAGGTGCACAAATTAGGTCCTTCAATGGAAGGACACTGGTGAACCCTATGTAAGCATATTTAAATTTAAAACAATCTTTTCACTCCAGAAATCTCATCTGGCTTTCATTCCCTAATGGGAACCCAACACATCTAAGACCTTAGATTTAAAGTATCTTTAGAACTTTGAACCATACTGGGCTATAAACTGCCTGAGGACAGGGATCCTTCTCTCCCTCTTTTTTTCATTAATCTTGTAACTTCACACAATAGATGGAGGGAGGAGTGGATCTAGAACAAACACCCAAATAAAGATAAATGTCTTTGAACAAATCAAGTATAAAGCATGCTTTTATTTTTCTCAGAATGAAATCATTATCTTTGCTTAATTTTCCCTTTATTTTCTCCATTTGAGAATCATTTTGGAAAGATCAACAAGAAAATTATTGCATAAACACCCATTTTGTGGGTTATTTTCCTCTTCCTCTGCAAAACCATGCTGGGGATTCTAGGATATCTGCATAGTCTTATGGAAAGCAACAATGTGTCCAGGAAAGAGCAGAGAAGTGGGAAATACACACAAGAAATGAATAAAATTGGAAGCAAATACAATTTCAGATCTGTTTTTAACTTGTTTTTGAAAGGATAAAATTTTTTGATTTTTCCTTCTGCTGAAAAAGTTCATGCCAAGGTAAGATTAGATCGGTCCTGGCTAATATTTTCAGCATTCTGTATTAAATCATCTTAATGTCTCTAAGTGTTTTTTTCTTTGTTACCTCATCCCACCATTACCCCTTACCTAATAGGTTTGGCTAACCTTCAATTTCCTTAATATTTAGCAATACTCATGAATGAATATAGGTATATAAATTAGAAAAATTTATTGTCCATTGCATTGTCTTAGTATAATTTTCAGTTTATTTCTAATACTGACCAAGCTACCTAATTTGAAGCTCATTTTTTCTGAGGTTTATTGTTTAAAATTCGATTCAAAAATTCTTTGGCGTCATTTCTTTCTTCTTTCTGCAACCTGTTTTTTGGCCACTCTACTCTTCAACAACCCCTCCCTCCAGCAGAGGGATGGGCAGGATGAAAAAAATGACATGACATTTCAATATAGTCAATTCTGCTACTTGCTACTATCACTGACAAAACGTTGTTCAAGAAATAAATAAGTGTATACTTGTTGACCAAAATAATATTTGAGGATTATTTTTTAAATATAATTTTTTTTATTGGCCATGGTCTAGCAACTGCTACCCTAAAAGATTGAATTGGTCCTCTATAGACTCAATTTAATTAATAAAGGGTTTTTTTAATGATTAAAAATGTAATTGGTTATTACAATTCTAATCAAAACCACACTAAACTCATGGATTAAATGTCTATCTAAATGTTATCAATTAAAAAAAAATTAATGTTCCAAAGAATCAAAAGCTAAAACGAAGCACAGGTGGATTTTAAAATGGAGAATAATATGAAATATTGCATTGTTTTTGCCTCCTAGATTTAAGCCTCCTTACTTGCATAGTGATATAAAAGTCATACATGAAGATTATCTTTAATATATATAACTAGGGACGATTTTTAAAAGTGAAGATTTAACTATAATGGTTACTTCATAATCAATGATGTAATAGTCAATGATGTAGGAGAACAAAGAGCATATGGACTTCATGGTATCAGTTTGTTTTTTAAAAGGGGGGCTGCCTTATATAAGCATTTTTAGTTTTCAGAGATTAAATAAAATGAAAAAATATGACCATTTTGAATAATAGAATATTTTAGCAATAAATGTGTAGGAAAGTATATTTTATTCAGTAGATCAACTTCAGGGAACTAAACTCTCCAGCTTAACCAGGTTAGATAATATATTTACACCTGCAGTATTTCATCCTATCAAGAATCTATAATGTTCAAAAACCAGTCTTGAAGTGGCATTTACATCCTATGAAGAGATAAAATGTTACAGGGAACATTTTCAAATCTTTATAGCAGAGTATAAACAAAATAGAGGCAGAACAATTATTTTTGAAGTTCAAGGAAAGAGGCACACAGGAAATACTATTTCTAGTCATTTTCACACATTATTTTACTTCAAACTGTTAAATGATTAAATGATGAGAAGAGCATGTATGTTGTTTCAAATATGAATGAAGACATTTAATTCCTCAAATTTGCACTCTTTGAAGAAATAATCTATTCAGAAATAATCTATTCAGAGAAGGGGATCTAGAGTACTATTTCAGTTGTTTTAATTTTTTTTTTTTTTTTTTTTTTTTTTTTTGGCAAAATAACATGGTTCAAGGTATAATCACTTAATCACTGATTCCCCCACTTTCTTTTTGAACTAAGGGCATACTTACTATCTTCATAAACAACTAAAATGTTTACTGAGACCAGTAAAGTCTATGTCATACTGTAACACATTTTTGTTCTTGGGAGGCTTTGGGCCTAAATGCCACATTTTTCTAATGAGATAACTCCCAATAAGAACAAAGATGGAAAAGATATTATCCTGAATTTAGACATGTGAACAGGAATATTTTTGAAGTTAAAAATCATTGTGCACATATTCTTAAAAATTTATTCCAAAACATTTGTTTTTTTAAAAACAAGGCTTTACATAAATTCAATTGAAGTATCATTTCAAAATCAAACAAATAAGCAACAATGTCAGCATTATAACATGGCAAAATACTAGAAAATCCTTAGGAGAGACTCAGAATAGTTATTTGAGAAATCCCTCGGTTCAAAACGAAATTCAACTTTTACAATGTTTAGGGAACTAAAACTCAAACGTTCTGTTTACATTGGAAAAGACATGTATAATTTTGTAATATAAGGAAAATATAAAATGTTCCTGAGGGGAGAGAGGATAAACTGACAGCTTATTATTGAAGAAGCAGATATAGAGATAATCAATAAGATCAGATAAAACACAACTGCAAACTGCATGCCGTCCCTCATGTCCCCTGGACTGGTTGTGACGACATGTCTGCTCTCACCATAGTTCACAGTTCACAGAAAACATTTAAATAACATAACCGAATATATCCACTGACCAAACTGAACTTTCTTTAAGAAAATAAAGGGATAAGATAATAGATAAAATCTTGCCCCACCTCTTTTTTTTCTTCCTTTTTTCTTTTAGTGAAACTGACATAAATTGTTAAGGAGCACTACAGCGCCACCAACACAGATCAATGCAAAACAAAAAAGATCTCCCACCGTGTGCAAAAAGAAGAAAAAAAATTAGAAAAATGCCCAAAATCACAAAATGTCTCCCAAATGTACCTTTTTGGAGGAAAACAAGATAGATTTCCAAAGATTTCCTAATGAAGAGCTTCCAAGAAATAACATCATAGACTACAAGTTTCGATCTGATCAGCAAATAAAAGATCCACTATTTAGTAACAGCCATAACTTAATATAAACCCGGTTATGTCAATCTCCACCTTCATTAAACCAAGGGCAGCTTTTCTGTAGTTTGCATTCAAGTAATCTATCAGGAGAACCAAAATAGGCTTTTTTTTTTTTTTTTAACTACATCCACAGTTTGCCTGCTGATAATTTAGTTCTGGACAAATTAGGTAATACATAATTTTTATAAAGAGGATATGCACATATTTGGCATAACCAACATTGCTGGCACAAAACAAGTCCATCTTGAAATATTTGAGTTCCCCTGTAGTTCACAGCAATTAAAGTATAATTTATATTACACATATTTAGCTTCAACAATGAAAAAAAACTATTTTTTTTTCTTTTGGTAAAAATTACCCACACAAGATTAGGTAGAACGTGCAGAGATCAAAGCTAAAGAAAAAATACAAAGATTGGTTTTGTGAGAAAAAAAACACAATGAAAATCCTTTTTATCTGGTGGCTCATTCAAAGATTTAATCACAGAAATGTTTAAAATTACAAACTTACCATTAGTGGAGGCAAAGAAGAAGCCAGTTCTTGAAAAAAAATTGTAACAATATAGGCAGGAGACTTGTGTCTCTAGAAAAAACAGCTTCCAGGCAGCATATGGATCTTCAAACATCTTTAAAATATTTGGTAAATAAAAAGTAATACTTTCTTCCATGGTCGGTGGCTGAATGGGGTGGCTTCCCCCAGGATCTGTGGGCGTTTGGGAAAAATCGGAGAAATATCCACAGAAGATTAAAAGCAGAGGAGGCAGCGGCAGCCAGAAGACTCTGGGGTTAACAACTTTGCGATGGCAAGCAGGCGCGCGCTGATTGGCTGGGAGGGCAGTGTCCCTACAGTCTGCACTATCCCCCGCGGCCCCCGCCTCCTGCAGCTCGGAAAAAAAATGCAGTGTGTGTGCCATTTTACACTGGGCTTTTAAAAGCACAGCCACCCGAATGACAAAAGTCGAAGCTCGCTATTAAGTGACACTGCAAAACAATAGCCCCCATGACTGCCTGTTAGCTCAGGAAAATGCCCTCCTCTGCACATCTCCAGGAACACTCTCGTCTGGATTGTACGTGGGTTTCCACGGAAGAGAATTGTTTGTCTTAAGCAAATTGTTGGATCGTTTCAGAAAACACCCATGTATAATCTGGATACAAAAATGGCCATTTAGCAACTATTCCCATCAAAATAGGTTTGATCTGACGTCCAGGTATGTAAAGAGGCTAGTCATCCTTGCACCAAATTCATCACTCCTTCAGCTCCTGAGAGCTTTAATAATTTGGGGGGGGGGGGGGAGGGAGAAAGAAAGAAAGAAAAAAAAAAAAATTAGCCCAAATAGTTACCATTTGTACAAAAAGTAAATAAAATAATGATTTTAGTGGTTAAATTAGAAACAATAGGCGTACTCCTTCTCTCCCCCCGCTTATAATTTGTGTTTCAAAAACCTTTTCTGGCTGACAGAATTCTACCACTCTGCCTTACAAACAAAATGGCTGTGGTACTGAGTTTTTTTTGGATCCTCCCACTGTGCCTCCTCCCGGCCTCCAGGAAGTGGTAAAATTCCAAAATAAATACTGTACTAAAAGTACATTGTTGAGTCTGAACTCGGGGCAAATCTTTGGTAAGGGGGTTTGCTGCTTTTTGTTAGTTTTTCTTTTTTCTTTTTTTATTGTTTTGAAAAGAATATCAATCACTAGATTTACTCGACTGTAATTTGAACTTCCTGCTTTACATATTTATAAGGTCTTTCACCTATCTTGGCAGGCTTTCAAATTAAGTGGGTTGGGAAATTTGATGCTCTGTCTCTGGTCGTGAGGAGAGTCAGGTTTTTGGAGGCTGCAACTGTCCTTTTAAATAAAGGCAAAGTCTAAAAAAAAATTAATATTAAATGAATACAAAATTATGATTGATTGTAAAGTCACAAAAGTCAGAAAATATCAAAATGTGTCAAATACTTGCATATGTGTACTAATTGAACACATTCAGTATAAAATATTTTGCCAACTAAGTTTCTAATGAGCAGAGGACTTGACCCTGTCTCAAAATGAAAAAGGGCCAGGAGCGGGATGGGGGTGGGGGGACACGCCTGTAATCCCAGCGGCTAGGCTGGAGGATCACGAGTTTAAAGCTAGCTTCAGCTATGGCAAGGTACTAAGCAACTCAATGAGACCCTGTCTCTAAATAATGTACAAAACAGGGCTGGGGTTGTGGCTCAGTGGTCAAGTACCTCTGAATTCAATCACCTGTACCAAAAAAAAAAAAAAAAAAAAAAAAAAAAAGAAAAAGTGGTTAGGTATCCCCCCCCCCTTATTTCCTGATGTCAGACAAAACAAAACAAAAAATAAAACAAAACAAAACCAAAGTCTTGGGGGGAAAAGAGGGGGTGGTTCAATTCTTCAGGTCTCTCTCTCTCTCTCTCTCTCTCACACACACACACACACACACACACACACACACACACACACACACACGGTTTGTCTGATATTCCTGCCTGGCATTTAATTGGTAAGTAGCATTCTTAAAGCTGGGGTGGCTAGATAATTTACACAATTTATCATATTCAACAGGATACTTTGAGGGTGAAAGGAGGGCATATTGTTAATTGTAGAATGGCTGGAATAAACAGGCCCATCCATGTTAAATCAGAAAGTAGAAATCACTATGTATTTAGAGAGATGTCACCCACAGCCATGGGGCCCAGGCCAATTTAGATAGAATGAGACCTGACCCCCCTCTCTGGCTCTATCTACTGTGCTTTATTTGCTATCAACCAAATAATAATTCAAGTAGACTTGGATTCAGATATATTTGATGAACAGTAATAGTAAGTAAAACATCTAGATATGCATATTCATATATTTATACATACATATAAATATTTTTATTATCCAAGATTATCCTGTACACTTTGAGCAATATGTATATTTCTAATGATATACTTTTCTACGGAATAATTTCTTTGGAGTTTTTGAGACCATATTCATGATACACACGATTTGATGTTTTGTTTTGTTTTTGAAAAGGTACAATATAGAGTAAAATGTTTTAGAAAAATCATCACAGAAAGACATAGGAGAAATAATTCTTGTGTCATTTATTCACACAGTGCTTGAGAACTTAGTATTATACCATGCATACATAGGGCTTGGTGCTACATATATTCTAATGAACAAGCAGATGATTTATCTCTTTCCTCATGGAATTTATCATCTAGAGGGGAGACAGATAAACAGCAAGCAAACACACATATAATTGAAAATTATGCTGAGTACTATTAAGGAAAGCAGGGCAGTTTTAGAAATTATCCAGGACAGAAATGACTAAATAAGGAGGTAAGGAAGTTGCCTCTAAGCAGGTGAAATTCATACTTAACTCTAAACATGAAAAAGAACCGAACTTAAAAAATACCTGAGAAACAAGAGAGTGGGAAAAATTTGCAGTGTGTGTTAAGGCCCTGAGGCAGGTGGAGATTGGCTTTGTCCAGGAAAAGAAATGAGGCCGATATGGCCACAGCATGTCAAGATAAAAGGAAAATGGCATCAGATGAGGGCAGAAATGTTGGTAGGAGTGATATTGTGAAAAGGATTGTGTTAGAAAAATTGCTGAACATAGTTAACTTAGCCGGGAACACCGTGTTAGTGAAATAAAAGGGTTTATTGGGGTGCCACGTGGGCAAGGATGGGGGTGGGGGTAGGGAAGGGATGGATGGGAGCAGGGGCAAGCAGGAACAGAGAGCGATTTTAGTCCGGGGCTGGCTTTAAATAGAGTAGGGGTCATAAAACCCCCTTGGAGTGAGTCCTTGCCCTATAGGCTATCAGAGGTCAGGGGGGGTAGTGGACAGGGCATTTGCTGGTCAGGTTTTCTGGTCACGCTGAGGATCTTGGGAGGTGTAGTTTTTAACAAAGCACCTGGGGAGGTGTGGCCTCCTGCCTGGAATCCAACAGATTGCAAGCCACAAAAAGAAGTTCCATATCTGAGCAAGTGAATTATAGAGCAAAACATTAGAATCTGAGATTTCAAAGGTTTTGATGATGATAATGTCCAGAGAAACTGTGGCGAAGTAGAGAGAAAGAAAAAAAAAAAATCATTGCTAATTTTTAATTTACAGAGTGACATGACAGAGTTTTGGTATTTTTAAAATCCACATTTCTTCCACATAGCCACTGTTATGACTTAGTTCATAAATACTGTGAATAAGAAACAAATCTCAAAGACCATCTATATTACCAGTGAAAGGAAAAGGAGAAATTCGGGCAGCTATTTGCCTTAATTTTCTGCTTCTGTTTAATAGTGCTGATTTTGGCATTTTTTTTTTTATTAAAAATTCTTATATTTTGGACATGTTGAACAAAGCTCAATAGTTTTTACAAATGATGTAAGATATTATTAAAATTAGAATTTAACATAATTGTAATAAAAAAATTTTTCCCTTTTTCAGTTTGGTATCTGGCTTTTAGCAAACCAAATTCTGTGTGTACATGGGCAGAAACAACATGTTCAATTTCTTAGATCTAAGACAGAAAAAATTGAAATTTAGGTCAAATCAATGATATATATCCCGTGAATGACCTTTGCTAGTAACAGGAATCTCAAAACACATCGAATTGTAAACAAATTAGTATAGTTCACAAAATCTTTAATATCACAGAATTGTGAAGTGAAAGAAGATATTTGTAGATCAGAATAAACTTTTTATTTTTAAAAAGAGTAAAAAAAAGTTTTTATTCCAATTAATCATGTTAAATTCTAGCTTTAAAAATGTTGAACTTTGTTCAGCATATATAAAATGTAATATTTTAATCAAATTTTTTTATTTTTTTAAAAAGTAATAGGGTACAGACTCCACAATCAAATTTATTAATGTTTTTGCTATGAAATACATATGACCAATTCTATTAAAGATTATAATTGCCCCACGTCCATTAGTTCAAGTAGGCTTTTGCTACTAAACAGATTACTGAAACTTGCCAAGATAACTTTCAGTTTTTAAAGATTTTTGGTATTCATAATTGTAGACAAGGGATTGTGGATCTGTAGATTTTAGTTCCATTCAGATGATTCTAGAAAAAGATATTCTTAGCTTAAATTAAAGCTCATAATCCTGATGATTCTGAACAATTACAATTTGGAAATGGCCAACTTTCCACTTGTGGGCCCTAAGGAATTAATGTATTATTAAATTTTGCATGGTCTTGGGCAAATCCTATTGCTTTTACCCTTTATGATTTTTCCCATATTTTTCTTCTTAAGAACAGTGAAGTTATACTTTTTTTTTTTTTTCAAAATATTTTGCAAACAAAAGAAAAAAAAACTTTAGTACTTCACTATTTTCTAAATGTTTTAGTGTCTTTAGCAGAGATAGTAAGTGTATTTCTTTCAGAACTCATTACCTATGTGGGATGGGTTTAGATTGCAGTTATTCATTGTAAGGCTTATACATTGCAAGCAAGGTGGCATTTCCCAGAAAGATCATTCATGGAGCAGTTTGTGATCATTGGTGTGGCCCAGACTGCCTGCTGACTAACCAATATCCTTCCTCCCTTTCTTTCTTGTCCATTTTATTTTAGTTTTATCACCCAAAACTGTGTCATATGACACAATTTTAACCAGTGAGATGGAACACAAATCATTTGGTGGGACTTCCAAGCCTGCATTAGAGAGGGCTGACTCATCAGGCCCTGCCTTTCTTTCCTCACCTTTGCCTTTCTTCCTGCTTGCAGGGGGCAAATCCCACACTGGGGTGGAGCCAGGCGCTATACCTTGACAACCAAGAGGAGAGTTCATGGCTATGGGTAGAAGCAAAAAACAGATAATGTGGTGCCTCCATGACGGCCTACCATGGCCCACCTCTAGGTTTTACTTACATGAGAGTAAAGGAAAACAACCAATTTGTTTAACACATTCTTTTTTGGAGTCTATTCTTTTTTTTTTTTTTTCCTTCTTACATTTTTTAAGTTGTAAATGGACACAATACCTTTATTTTATTTATTTAATTTTATGTGGTGCTGAGGATTGAACCCAGTGCCTCACATGTGCAAGGTAGCCTCTCTACCACTGAGCTACAACCCCAGCACTATGGAGTCTATTCTTCATAGCTAAAAGTAATTCCTAATAAAGTCAGTGTGAGTAATCTTCAAAGTATTTTCTCTGTAAAAATTTTACTTGGCAATGCTGAGGATTGAACCCAAGGCCTTGCAGAAAACACTAGGAAAACACTCTACCACTGAAGTACACCCCCACTGGGGTGGGGGTGTTTTCATTGCTGAGTAGTATTAGACTCAGATGGAGAACAGGGGAACCTTATGATAAATAAGATATCTTTTGGGGGGCTGGGGTTGTAGCTCAGTGGTGGAGCACTTGCCTAGCATGTGAGAGGTTCAACTTTCAGCACCACATATAAATAAATAAAATAAAGGCCCATTGACAACTAGAAAAAAAAAATGCATTTCACACACACAAAAAGAAATCTTCTGGGTCTTGAACTGGGTTGTGGTTTCATATGTGTATATGTAAATATATGTCATGATATACACATGTCATATATGAGGATTATTGAGCTGATCATAAAGATTATCGTACTTTATTATTAACTTTATTGTAAATACATTATCTCTTGAAGAAAGCTATCTAAATATACACAGAGAATGATAGGATTTGATAATTTGAACAAAGACATTGTAAAAAAATTCTTTTTCAAAACATTCAATATTCTCTTTCTTCTAAGTGCTCTATTACGTAGAGTACCCAAGATGACTACCCACTTTTTCCCACAAAAAAAGTGGTGCTTCTGTATTTTTGTGTTTCCCTATATTCATGTTGCTGCCACTCACTGGATTAGAAGTACATATTACATTACTGTTCTCCCTTTCAATATTTTTTTCCTTATGTTCTTATTTTATAGCTATTCATGTGCCTTCCTTGGCAGCAGTCATCTATCTTCACTGTATGAATCCTACATCTTGGGTGACCTCAGCTGTCACTCAAGTTAGTCACACTGGTATGGCTTATTAGAATTCTAGGCTGTGTGGTAACTGATCTGTTGTGAACCTAGTGGACATCAAGTGATTAAAGCAACAAAACTCTAGGTTTGGGTTTTCCTGTCAGTATCATAGTAAAAACACAAGGGGGAAATTCTGCACCTAGTATTCAATAAGAAGTCTATTCTTTTTGTATAAAACAAATCAAAACTACATATAACTCCTTCCTCTTGCTGCTTTTACCTAAAAGATGGCCTTTTAAATAAATGGGTTCTGGGAAAACTGGTTATTCATATGCAGAAGAACAAAACTAGACTCTTGTCTCTCACCTGCACAGAAATCAACTCAAAATGGATCAAAGACCTAGGAATTAGACCAGAAACTCTGCAACTCCTAGAAGAAAATGTAGGGTCAACATTCCAGAATATAGGCAACAACTTTCTCAATAGGACACCTAGAGGTTCTCTCTTCATCTATGGAACTGAAGAACTCAAAAAACTTTACACCAAAAAATAAATAGGAAAACGAATTAAACAGACACTTCTCAAAAGAGGAAATACAAAGAGCCAACAAATATATGAAAAAAAATGTTCAACATCATTAGCAATTAGGGAAAAGCAAATCAAAACTGCACTGAGATTCATCTTACACCAGTCAGAATGACAGTCTTTAAGAATACATATACACAATGGACAATTATTCAGCCATAAAAAAGAATGACTTTATGACATTTGCTGGAAAAATGGATGGACCTATTAAGCTAAGCAAAATAAGCTAACTCAAAAAAACCAAAGGTTGAATGTTCTGTCTGATATGTGGATGCTAACACACAAAAGGGCAGGGGAGGGGAAGAATAGAAGTTCAGTGGATTAGACCAAGTGGAATGAAGGCAAGGTAGAGGGCACAAGAATACGAAAGACAGTGGAATGATTCTGACCTACCTTTCCTATGTACATATATGAATACACCACAGTGAATCTCGACATCATGTACAACCAAGACTGAGATCCTGGGGTTGGGATTGTGGCTCATCAGTAGAGCACTCGCCTAACACTCGCCTAGTGCGGCCCAGGTACGATCCTCAGCACCACATAAAAATAAACACATTGGGGCTGGGGTTGTGGCTCAGCGGTAGAGCACTCGCCTAGCACATGCACAGCCTGAGTTCGATCCTCAGCGCCATGTAAAAAGCATTGTGTACAACTAAAAGCAAATAAATAAATATTAAAAAAATAAATAAACACATTGTGTACAACTAAAGCAAATAAATAAAATTTTTTTAAATAAAAGATTGAGATCCTATTTAGAATAAGATGTATTCCATGTTGGTATAAATAAATCAAATTATTCTCTACTGTCATGTATAACTAAAAGGAACAAAATAAAAAAATACAAATGATAATAAATGCTGGAGAGGAAGTGGAGAAAAAGGAACACTGTTACACTGTTGGTGAAAGTGTAAAATAATACAACTGCTATGGAAATCAGTATGGAGGTTCTTCAAAAGACTAGGAATGAAACCACCATATGCCCCAGTTAGACCATTCCTTGGCATTTATCCTGAAGAATTAAAGGCACTACAGTCATGCAAATACATGCTTATAGCAGCACAGTTCACAAGAACCAAACTATAGAACCAGCCTAGGTGTCCATCAACAGATAAATGGATAAAGAAAACACACACAATATACACAATGGAGTTTTCTTTAGTCATAAAGAAAAACTGAAATTATATCATTTGCAGGAAAATGGATGGAACTAGAGACCATTATGTTAAGTGAAATAAATCAAACTCAAAAGGTCAAGTGTCCTATGTTTTCCCTCATATGAGGAAGCTGGAGAGGAAAAAGGAAAAGAAAGGTGGGAGTGGACCTCAGGAAAATCAAAGGGAGATCTGCATAGGAAAGGGATTTGGGAGTGGGGGTGGGAGGATTGTGTGCATGTGATAGCATATTTAACAAGAAATCCCATCATTGTGTACAACTATAGTGCACCAATTAGAAGTGCAAAACAATTGACAAAACTTACTTGAAATTTTAGCATTGCATGGATTTATGAAGTAAGAGGAGTTAGAATAGCTACTGTTGGTAAATTCTCTTACTTAAAGTATAAACCTTAAACTATTACAGAAAAGGAAACCAAAAAATTTTCTGTAAGATATCATTAAAGCTTCCATACAAGAAAGATGGTTTACTGTTACCAAATGTAAATCATTATTGGAACAAAAAGAGAGTCAGCAAACAATTCAGGCCTAGGATGACAAAGGAAAAGGAGTTTAATAGGATCAAATCATAAATAATTTCCCCTGCTATATTTAGCTAAGGGTTCTTATAATTCCTCAGTGGGAGAAGGGAGATGAGATTGATGTTGATGTCAGAATCTACACAGGTGGTCTATTGTACTCTTAATATTTAGTCAGTTATTCTTAACAAACCCTATTGTTATTATACTGTATTGCACTAAAAGAACACTTTCAGCATTGTTTTAACCTAGATTTTGAGACTGAATAGCCCTCAACTGACAATTGCGATCAAAATTTTGGTGCTTAGAGTAGGTGGTACAGAGAAGCAGTATACCTAAAGGAAATGTGCTTTTAAAAGGCTTTCCTGTCCGGCTAGGTTAACACCTTACAGGGTCACACACTGGGAACCATGGGCCTTTATGTTGTCAGTAAGGATAGCTAGTAAAAGGGAAGCAGTTCCTGAGAAGCTGGCTCTCCAAAGTGATGATTTACTTCAAAATTTTAACCATGGAAAGCAGTGTTATTGTGTGTGTGTGTGTGTGTGTGTGTGTGTGTGTGTGTGTGTATATAAACATCTTTTTATTTATTTATAGTCACCAGCTATTAACTGATGCCAAACCTAGCTTTCAGACTTTTTTTATTTATAAAAGAAACTAGAATCTAAATGACTTACTTTTTTTTGCATATTATTCTCTTCTATTATATTCATTTTTCCATATACTTATAGTGAAAAAACTCATTACCAGATATTTGGATAACAAGGAAATATGCAATAAAGAGTATACTATTTGTAATCCCATTATTCTGGATCTCTTTCTAATATTTTTCCCTGCACTCTTTTTGGGTTGGCAAACTTTCAGAATAAAGGGTGCCAAGTCAGCGATCCCTATTATGTAACTGAACAAGTATATATAATAGCAGCCACAAAAATAACTCAGACAGGAGTGATTACATAATTAACACAATTGCACTCAACTTTGATAAAGGGCAGAGATTTTGCAAGTGGTGTTAGAAAACTGTCCCACTCTGTAGTTTCAAATTATTTGTGAAGTCATAGCATGCATATAGACAACTTCAAGTGGAATAATAAGTTTGCTTTCTTGCTTCCAAGGTTATCTGAGCTGAGTAAATGGAGTGACAATATCGAATAACTCTGGAGCATGAAACACTTGGCACACAGGGAAAGATACATAATGGATAAAAATGCAGATATGGAATTCCTAATGAACGAGGGAGATGAAGTATCAGAGGAAACAGGTGGAACACGGGCTGGTGCCACATTTAGTGTGATCAGATAATTTATAGTAAAATCCAGGATATTTTCAAGAGTGAAAATGGCACTCTTAATAATTATACTGGGCTAGTGGTATGGCTCAGTGTTACAGTGCTTGCTTATCACACATGATATTTGGGATTCAGACCTCACACTGCAAAACAAAACAAACAAACAAAAAACCTCAAACATTTTAATACCTTTCTAGGGACAATGGGTTTAAAAAATCAGGGAAATCTGTGACTTTACATACAGGGAACATCATGAAGTTTGGTCCCTTTAAGTTGACTTTTTAATAACAAGCCTTAGTGGATACTTTTCCATATTACTTGATAATTTTTTGGTATTACCAACTTTAATTTTTGTCTTGCCACCATTTACTTCTTATTGCTTTTGGCTAGCAAAAGTAAATGCCAATGGGCACTATTTATCCTTGTTGAGGATTCTTTAAAGAGATGGTTTATCCAGGAGTTAGTGTACAATGTTAATGAGGCCCTGATTAGGTTTCTGTCATCCTGAGAGTGAGTTAGCTACACTCTATTTTAGGGTCCAGACTTCACCATCAGAACTGCTAGTAAAGATCTGTGTCATTTTAAGCTAAAATGCTGGACAATTTGGTTTCTTTGCTGCAATATATTCGGTGTCATCACTGGAGTCTTAAAATGTAGTTTTCACTACCTAGAATCTTAAATTGCATTTTCAAGTCAGTTTGCTGTGTCTGTTGTACAAATCTGTAAAACAAATACATCCAACCTCAATTTGCAAACCATAATTTAGGGGGTATTTACAAGGAAACAAGCCAAATTCTTTACTGTTTTGAACCAATCCTGAAGCAATGCTTCTGGGCCAACTTTCACCCTGGGAAGTTGATGCACAGGGCTGAATTAATTGTTCACTGAGAGATGCAACCCTTCAGACTTGGGACTCTAGGGAGCTGGGAATTAGCTGTTGGCCAAAGAACTCCTGTGAAAGAGCCTCCTGTCATTCTGAGGGCTTTTGGACTAGCATGTGACACTTGGTACCATCAGAACAGATTTATTATAGCCAAATCCCTCCCAGTGTTCCTCTTTCCCCAGTGGTCAGTATCAAAATAGGACACAGACTAGCTGGACTCCGTGTCTCAAGATGACCAAAGAACCCTGAGTGACGTGGTAGGAATGGATATATCCTTGCATAGACAGTACTTGGAGACTTTTTGCTGCCACTAGCAGGGGCAGAGGACTCCAGTGCTTCCTCTTTGGCAATAGATGGTGAAAGCATTGCCTATCACAGAGAGGTGACTGGGGATTATAGCTCATTGGTAGAGTGCTTGCCGAGCATGCATGAAGCCCTGGGTCCTGTTGTCAGCATGGCAAAAAACACTTTTTAAAGAGAGTTTGTCTGGTTATTCCCTTTGTAGGACTAGATTGTGGCGGATTTCTCAAACTAGAGATGTGGTGTTTGTGAGCTTTATGTGAGAATTTATATTTTCATTTTAATACCAATTTAAAAAACAATATAAGCATATCCTGAATCATCTAGATGACCTCTGAATAAGCAAGAGCCCCTGGGAGATTTTAGGATTGTGTTTGTGTTTCTAATTGAGTTAGCACGGTGCATTTCTACTTTAATCAGAGATCCATATATGTATATAATATGTAAATGACTCATTTATCTTAAACAGAGGGCACATAATATCACAACAAGCTGTGTGAACAAATAGTTCACAACAATTTAAGTGGAAAAAAGTGGTGGGAAATTGTCATCTCATAGTATCTAGTAGTAACCTGACTGTAACTGTATCAAATTCATGCTATAATTACTAATGAAGCAACAATATTGTATGTCACATAAAATTAGTACTTTTAATAGAAATGTATTGGCTTTATTGCTTGGCTTAATTCCAATTTATAGATTTGTATTTTTCATAGCTATGCAAGTACTATAAGCATAAAAAGTCTATACCTGGTTGAATGTGTGCACAGGGATGGTTAAAGGGCATGGACACAGGGGCTAAATTTCCTGAATATCAATGTTAGCACCTACAACTCTTAGCTGAGTGATCTTGGGAATATTACCTAAGCTCTTTGTTCCCCATTTCTTCCTCAGAGAAAAGATGATAGTATCTATTGAGGGTAATAATTGAATACATGTTAATAATTAGAATAGCGCTTGTGAGTTAGCTTTCTATCACTGCAGTAAATGTGCGAGATAATCAACTTATAAGGAGAAAAATATTTGTTTTGGCTCAGTTTAAGAGGTTTTATCCATGACTGGTTGGCCCTGATGCTTTTGAGCCTATGGTAAGCACATCACTTTGAAGCAAAACCACTCTCTTTGTGGCCAGGAAGCAGAAAAAATAGTAGAAAAGGAGAGGATTGGAGTTCCATTCTCCTTCAAAGGCATGTACCCAGTGACATAAAGACCTCTCACTAGTTCCCATCTCTTAATGATTCCATTATTGCCGAAAAGCACTATCCTGGGGACCAAGCTTTTAACACGTGGGACTTGGGGTGATATTCCAGGTCCAAACTACTTATTCTTGGAATGCTCAGCATTTTAACGGTAAAAAACAATGTAGCTCAATAATTTATATGAATACCCACAAATATGAAAAAACTACTCCATTGTGTAAATTAAGGTATATAAAATATTAAGTAACATTTACATAGCATAGTAAGTTTATGAAATATATTTTCATATTCATTATTCCACTTAAACTCCAACATCTACCCTGAAAGCCAGGTAATATTTTTTCTTGCTATAAAGGTGAGGTGATTAAAGCTTGGACAGTTGAAGTGATATGCCCTCAAAATCATATATTTGCCAAGAGCATTTAGCATTTTTTTCCCTCATGGAGAATGAATGAATATTTTGTTACTGAATATTTTCCACATTTCTTTTGGGTTGCCAGGAAGCCCTGAGCTAATTTTATACTTTAGTACACATTAGTACTTGTGTAGGACTTATTGGTCTGGATATTCACATTAGACTTTTCTCTTCTGGTCTTGTTTTTCTACTCTAATTTATAATTTCCCTAGTGTTTGAAATTTTGTGTGTTTTTTTTTTTATTGTTTCAAATCCTTATAATCTGCTTCATGTACATTATCAAGCACCTAGTATGACCTGGTGTTTTATGTGCATTCTGTCATGCAATCTGCACATTAATTAGTGTCGGTTAGGTCAGTTATTCTGTCCTCATTTTCAGATGAAGGTCAATACAATATTGTTCCAATTTCTGGTCCTAATAATAGTTCTTAAACAAAAGTATGAATTTCCTCTTCTAAATTCTGCCCTATTGTTAGGCCTCCAGGGTCAGATCTTTGTATTTCCCATCCCCCAGGTATCCCCTCCATTCACCAAGTGAGCATTTCCTCTTATGACTTTGCCAAGAGAAAACTTTACCATTCTCTCTATTCCTGGCCAGCTTGGCTCTTTCTTTGTTTGGTTCAGTTTTATGGTGTTTACAAGACTTGAAGCTCAGATTGCTTCTGTCAGCATAGTCCCTGGCTAGTCCAGCCCTGGGATAGGATTCCTCTTTCAACTGCTAGCCAGTGGAGGGGGGGGGGTGAAATGAACTACTAACTGGATTGAAGGAGAGAAGAAAGCTTGGGTTTGGCCCTTGCCATTGTGACCTCCCGTGTTTAAGAGGCTGTGTTAGTCATCTTTTCTTTACTGGACCAAAACACCTGAAAAGAATAGCTTAGAAGAGGAAAAGTTTATTTGGGCTCATGGTTTCAGAGGTTCAGTCCACAGTGGGCTGACTCCATTGCTCTGGACCTGGATGAGGTGGAGCAACATGGCAGAAGGGCAGTGGCAAAGGAAAACTACTTAGCTCATAGTGAGCAGGAAGCAGAGAGAAAGGGGAAGGGGCAGCAGGGAAAATAAACCCTTCCAGGGCAGCCTCCAGTGACCTACTTTCTCCAGCCATGCTCTACCTGCTTAAAGTTACTACCTAGCACAAACTCAGATGGACTGATTAGGTTACAGCTCTCACAATCCAGTAATTTCACCTCCAAACATTCCTGCATCAACATAGGAGCATGTGGGGGACACTTACTATCCAAACCATAACCAAGCATAGGAAAACTATCCATAAATACCAGAGAGTGGAATAAATGACTCTTGAATTTCAATTTCCTTGCCACTGATTTACACCAGACTTTAGTCTTTTCCAAATAGTGAAGCTTTCCAAATTTTTTCATTTGATTATCAGAATGTTTACCACATCCGCATAATATCTTCACTATCATTTACTTAACTTTTTAAAAATAATGACAATTTTTCTTTAAATATATTATTTTAAAGGGAGGTTTTTTTTTTTTTTTTTTTTCCTGCTACATTAATGGAAAGACAGTGTCACTACTAACTGAAGATAATATTAAGGCCAAACATAATGATAAGATGAATCAATTAAATTCTTCCCAAACACAAGAGCAGTGTGCAAGCAACATAACTTTTTGTGCCATAAGTTTCCCATTGGGAAAACCTTAAAACTATTTTGCACTTTCATTATAGTCCATTATCTGTGAGGAAAAGAGGAGATATCTCCCGTACCAATTTCAGGAAGTAACTGGAGACCATGAGGCTTTGGATTATGGCATGAAGGAGCTAAGAGATCTTGAAAAATACAAATAAAGAGAATCAGCACTATGATACAGAGCACACACCGACAGGTATCAGGTTATACTAAAATTTCTTCCTCAGTTGCAGCTAGAAAGTTGCAGATTTGGAGTCAGAAGATGGGTGAAGAAAAGTAAAACGCATGGTAGGATCTTAGAATAAAGGGCCTAGAAACCTTTAAGTGAGGAGGAGAGATTGAGGGAAGAAAAAGGATAACAAATGTTGCAGTTGTAAGAATTATAAATTCTGATTCCTAAGCAAAATTCTGCTTCTGCTAATCATTTCAGATTAATGTATTGACTCTGTAAACATATGTGTCACATGTCTTGAAAAGTTCCTTTGCTTTCTTGTGGGTTTATAAAATGCCATGTGGGTTGATTAGGTAGTAGCTGCTTTTATGGATGTGCCCAGTCACTGGATGAGCACAGAAAGATGCAGAAGTCGCTTAGGGAAAGTTTACAGGTGATGAAAACATTGTAAAGATAATAATTCAAGAAAATGCAAATAAATCATTTATTGCCCAAATATAAGAATTACTTTAGGAGAGACCTAAGAATGATTGCCAGAGACACTGCCAATAATTCAGCTGTCAATAATAAAAGAATATAGCTTGGTTTAGGCATGAGGCAAGTTTTGATTTATTTTAGAAGAAATATATGAAACAAAAATGAAAATCAATTATTAGATATTGTAATATTTCAATTAACTAGGCTGAGAATAAGAAGTGTTTATAAATGTAAAAGTGAAAAGTCTCCAAAGAAGACAATATTAGAAAGGGAAAAAAATGTTTCTTAAAATCAGTTGAAGAAGACATGATGTGTGAATAACCTTTTTTAAAAAAATCTTATTTCGAAACAGGGTCTTGATAAGTTGCCCAGGTTGGCCTTGAACTTGTGTTCCTCCTGCCTCAACTTCCTGAGCAGCTGGGACTATAGATGTGTAGCATATGCCTTGAACTCTATTACAGAGAAATGCTACATGAATATATTCAAGTAGCTGTACACCTTTGTTAAAGTGGATCTAGGAAATAGCTAAGTATTTATTACCTTAGGATTAAATTATTCCCTAGAAAACCAAATGGGGTTTAAAAACTTTTATGTGGTTAACAATTTTTAAAATCCTGTGGGACAGAAGAGATGAATAAATTTTATTTCTCTTCTTTTTCTTTTCAAAGTAACACAATTTCCCCTTGCCAATTTAGAAGCCATACAACCATGGTTGTAGGCTGACATTATTGTGAATGGTCAGAATTTCTAGGTCATGGGGCTTTCAAAAAGATCTGATCCTTAAGACTAAAAGATAGAATAAAACCTTAGCAATTCTGGATGACTGAGTTTTATCTTAAATTAAGTATTCAGATTTGGTACCAAGGATTAAACACAGGAAAGTTTTATTACTGAGCTATATCCCCAGCCTTTTTATATTTTGGGAAAGTGTCTAAGTTGCATGGGACCTCCCTAAATTACTGAGGTTGGCCTTGAACTTGCCATCTCCCTGCCTCAGCCTCCTGAGCCTCTGAATTTATAGGCGTGCACCATCACTTCTGGCTTAAATTAAAATTTTTTGAAGAGGCTGAATCTTTTTGCCTTCGGGAGGTGTCTATACATCATGATTAGACATCAATATCTTTGCAGGAGGCACAGTCTTTAGGTCTTGAAGGTACTTTGACGATGAGTAGGCTTTTAATCACATATTAGCAAGTTTGGGTGAGAGTCAGCTTTCTCAGAAATACTGGTATAAGCAAGGATGCTCCCTCATCTCCAAAACTTCTCTAGCCACAGAATGGTACCCAGATGGTCTAGGGGGTATCTGGTTCAGGGACACAGAGTTAAGGCATTGGGGTAAGCTGGAATTGGGAAAGAGGAATGAACTACTGGTGTGGCCAGGGAACATGCAGAATTCTGCCCTTTGCTGATATGTTGAAAAGTGACCTGTGAATGTATTTTTTTTTTAACCTGAAAACTTCTGGATATCCTTAAGAATAAATGGTGCTTTCATTTGGGAACTCTTTTGAGGCATATTTATTTTAATGAATTTAATACTGCTATAATTTGGATCCAGAACGTCCCCTCCAAGGCCCATGTAAAAATAATAAGGCTCCAAAGACTTGTCCCTGAAAATCATGCTATTGGGAGGTGGTGGAAACTTTAAGAAGTGGTCCTAGTGGGAAGTCTTACGTCATTGGGGGTGTGACTTTCAAGGGGATAGTGGGACCCCGCCCCTTCCTCTCTCTCTCTTTCATTCATGACATGAGTTGAGTGGGCTTCCCCTACCATGATTTCCCACTGTGATGTGATGAACTGACCATGGACTAAAAACTACAAAACTGTGAGCCAAAATAAACCTTTTTTTTTTTTTTTACTTTTAAGGTTTATTTATTTTAGGTTTTATTGCACTAATGGAAAACTGACTACCACAGAAAATGCATATTTAAAACTATACAAATCAAAGTGGTCTGTACCTATAGTTCCATCTAGTCAGGGGGCTGAAGCAGAAGGATCCTAAGTTTGAAACTAGCCTAGGCAAAATGGCAAGACCCTGTATCAAAAACTGTACAAATCACAAGTGTACAGCTTGATAAAATTTCCCAAAATGTATAGGATCCAGGTCAAAAAACAGAATAGTATCAGAATACTAGAAATCTCCTTTGTGCCCTATTCTAGTTACTCTTGCATAGGTAACTACTGCTCTGACTTCTTACAATATACATTGGTTTTCTCCATATTTGGATGTCTTATAAACAGAATCATAGAGGGTATGTTTTCATCTTTGGCTTCTTTACATTATGTTTGTGAGATTCATTCATGTTGCATTCACACTCACTGCTGTATAATTTTCCACCTTTGGATAGTCCACGACTTATTTTATCTGTTCTGTTAGTGGACAGTTGGGAATCATTTTGATCCCTTGTTTGAGAGAGTTGGTCCAAAACACTGGCTTTGGGACTTAAAGGAACATTTCTAAAGGTTATCTTGGATGCAATGTTGTTGAGGAAATCTAGTGCCACATAGACAACAGACTTTATATAAAGAATATGTTGCTATCTAAAGAGGGATTCACATTATCATTAGAGTTTGCTAAGATTTCCCTAAGAGACAGTGAAGAATATCATTCATGTTTTGAAATTCTGTTGAAGTATTCTAATCATAACCAAATATTCCTCCTCCACACATGCCTAAAGGTGATTGTCTATTTCTCCCTGTGTGGGGTTATGTGTTCCCTAGAACTTTGTAAATTGCAGGGCCCATTCTACATCATAACTACCCTGAAAAATTCAGACTTTATCAATGCTTTTCTTTTAAAAGAATACCAAAACCTTGTGCTGGGATTGTAGCTCAGTAGTGGGGCACTTGCCTGGCAGGTGTGAGGCACTGGGTTCGATTCTCAGCACCACATATAAATAAATGAATGAATGAATGAATAAATAAATAAATAAATAAATGTTCATTGAAAACTAAAAAAAAATTAAAAAAAAAAAAACAAGATCTTTTCTAGAGGAAAAAGACCTGATAACTAATTATACTACATTTTTGCTTTTATATTTAGTCCCCAAGTGCCTGAAATTTGAATATAAATGCTTCCGTGGGAAAGGGGTAGTTAATTGGGCATTGTGGAAGGGGCTCTTTTTAACACAGCTATCGTGGCATAGTGGCTGATCGTGGATGAGTCTGGGAGTGTGAACTGGGAGAAATAAAACTGTGTCACCCAAATGGGGTGCCTCTGCCGCACTGGCAGCTTATGCTCATCCACAACCAGAGTCCGCGGACACGCCTCCACAGGACTCAGTGCCTGTTACTGAACAGAAACTCTGAGTTACTGCAAGGGGCACACACAGCTGAATACTGACCAGACTCTTCATTTCTTTTCCTACCTGGCATGTGGTAGCAGGATTGAACTCTCGCCTTTGATTAAGCTCTTCGTTTTTTAAAATGTATGTTCAAGCAGCCTTAAGATTGAACTATTGGCATCTCTTCCTCCTTCCCTCCCTGTTTTTTTTTTTTTTTTTTTTTTTTAATCATATTGTCATTCCCTTTCCACATGGGGTTGGGGGAGAAGGTTAATAAATATTAGGATGTTTATTCAATAGAAAAGATGTTATTGGAGTTTGAACTTAAAAGGCAGGGGAAGTGGGGGAGGGAGATATTAAGGGTTATTTCTTGTTAGAACAGTGAGGTACAAAGATGAAGGTTAAAATGGTTATAAGTCCTTCTGAGTGTGGGTTTGTGCTGCTTGGTGTAACATGGTAGGTAGAAAACTCCTCTCTCCCCAGCAGCTGAGGCTCAGGTTTGGTGCCATGAATAGGCAGAAAGGGGTGAGAGAAGCTCTCCACAGGCAGCAGGCTGTGGCATTACCTGGCGCATGTCCACCACATGGCATGCACTCGTTTTCAAGTTCCAGTCCCAGTTTGCCACTCTAACTTTAACAACTCTAGAGTCTAGCGATGCTGAAATATTTGCAATTGTAGAACATGGCATCCCCCCTGCACCTCCCTTAAGGATGTGTTATCCTGTCTTATTCTTAGTATCCCAAATCCTCTAGTTCAGGGACAGAGACTATCTGAATGAAGAGTCCCTGCATGCCTGAGTGTGCAGCTGAGTAAGGCCTGCTCTGTATTTCCTGGGGCCAGTACTGCCACCCACCCCACAGCCCCTGTTGAACAGCCCTGTGATCTGCTGTGACCGTGTAATCACAATATCTGCTCTCCAGGCGGTAAACTCCCATGGAACTCTGGGTTCTTAGCAGCACTTGTAATTATTTGATGTTTGTTTTTGCCTTTAAGCTTCTTCTTCTTCTTCTTCTTCTTTTTTTTTTGTACCAGGGATTGAACTCAAGGGCACTCGACCACTGGGCCACATCCCCAGCCCTTTTTTGTATTTTATTAGAGACAGGTTCTCACTGAGTTGCTAAGTATGTTGCCATTGCTGAGGCTGGCTTTGAACTCGTGATCCTCCTGCCTCAGCCTCTCAAGTGCTGGGATTATAGGCGTGTGCCACTGCGCCGGGCGCCTTTAAGCTTCTGAAAGCAATGATTTGTCTTATTTACTACTCTGATTCTAGGCTTAGTATAATACCTAGAACAGGACAGTGTTCAATTAATATTTTGACTAAATTTCCTGGCACTTAGGGTGAGAACTGTTCTTCCATTGTGTGTCCCCTACAGTTGCTGGTTTAGCTACAGATCACACCTCTTCCAGTCTGCTGTGCTACTGGGAGAAACTGTGACTTACCTGGCTGGCTGTGTTCTGTGGTTAGACAGCCTCCAAGGTGGTGTTGGAGATCAGATTTTCATTATCTGAACATTTTATATAATTTAAAAATGGTGGAGTCCTGATAAGTGACCCTGTACTTCCTGTTAAGGTTGAAAAGGATGTTTGGCAAGAGACCCAACCTGATCAAGAGGAATTTTAAGCTGAATATTGAAGGAGAGAGAGAGAGAGAGAGAGAGAGAGAGAGAGAGAGAAAGAGAGAGAGAGAGAGAAAGAAATAATTAATTAGTTATAGCTACCATTATTCAGTGCTATTCTGCTTTTCAAACTTGCAAAGATTAATGCCTTGGGGGAAATATTGTGTGACAGGCAGACAAAAAATAAATATTTATCAGTTTACAGCAACACTAATAAAACCAAAACTGGTCAGGTGACTATTGACCTCAGATGACAAAATACTAAAATACAAGGTAGGAATAACAATAAAGTGAACTTTAGATTTTAATATGCAAACAAACTCAGCAGATCACATCATGTTCAGTTTGTGAGTTCCCTTCCTGTTTATGTCTGCCCATGTATTCATAAACATGAGATAGAATACTCAATTCTGACTTTTTCATTTAACATTGTTATGACCATTATACATATTGTTACATAGTTGTCAAAACAATAACATCATATTATTGCTCTTATTTGCATTTTCTGTTAAATTGAAGATTTTTTCAAGTATTTGTTTCCAAATTGTATACCTATTATGTATATTGACTGTTCATACCTTGCCCGTTTGTCTACTAAAATCTGTATGTGTGTGCACTCACATGTGTGGTAGTAGGGGTTGAACCCAGGGTCTCATGTAAACTAGGCAAGCACTGTAAGCGCTAATGTAGAACTACTTCCCCAGACCTTGATTACTAAAATATTTACTTTTTTCTTGTAAATTTGATTTATTTCTACAGTACAGACATTATATATTGCCCTTCTAGTGATAAGACAAAATTCTATTTTCTGTGGCTTTGCACCATTTATGAATATGTTGCATATGTTAACTATTCATTTTTGTGTAAGTTTCAGCATAGGTTAAACTTATGTTTTCAATTTGTACAATTACAGTTTCTTCAACAATGTTATTGAATCATTTTTTTTCACCTGTAACTCCTCCCTCCATTTTAAATCTCTAGAAATTATAGAAATAGTAAGATGAGATGCACAGCCAGAATTCAAAGACTTATGAACAGTTAACATCAGATCTAAAAGATTGAAAAGGAGAATAGCAGTGTATTTATCCATTTGTTCCACAGGTATACATTGTGTATTTATTGTATTCCAGCTACTATTTTAGGTGCTTGGAACATACTAATGAACAAAAAGAAAATCTTTGCTCTGTAAAGTTTAAATTCCTTTCAGGGGGAATCAGACAAAATAAATAAATATAAAACTTACTAAATAATGGGTAGGATAAAGGAAAACAAAACAGGGTAGAGGGTTAGAAAGTCAGATCATCTATGGAGATTGCAATTTTAAGTAAGTTGGTCTGGAAAGGGTTCACTGTGAAAGAGGAGAACAAAGGCAAGTAGATAACTGATGGAAGAATATCCCAGGTGGAGCAACATGCATATGCAAAGGCCCTGGGGCAGAAGCACTATTGCCATTTTTGAGAAACAGCCAGCAGGTCAGATTGGCTGGAATGGAGTGAGAAAAGAAAGAAGGTCAAGAGAGATGGAATGTGTCTAGATTGTGTAGGTTCACAGAACCTGAAAAAAAGATTTAATTAAGGACCTGTAAATTGGAGAAAGAAATACAGAGACCCATTGAATTAAGACAAAGTGAGATAAAATGTAGGTGGCACTACCCTAGAGCACGAGACAGATGTCATTGTCAGGACAAATGCAGGATGTGAATCTCACATTCCTAGTATAGATGTATCATGCTATAGAGAGAAGAACACAGCCTCTGAAATTATATAACAGCCCCAAATTCAAAGAGGGTGATCTCAGGAGAGTTGCTGAAATTTTCTCAAGGCTCAGCCTCATCATTTGTATTATAGATAAGTAAAATGTTCATACCCATCGTATGTAAAACAGGTGTAGTACCTGAGGTGAGAAGTCTTTAGTCAGAAAGAGAAGTTACTATAGGCTACCTTTATTCCAAGATCTCTAATCAAATCTGCTTTGGTTAACATTTCCTTTCCAGTTCTTAAGAATGAAACACTGCTATAGTATCCTTTAAAATGGTATATATATATATATACACATACACAATACAGACATTATATATTGACAACCTGAACTGCTTTTTGTCATAGAGGACTTACCATCATTCCCCCCCACCGCCCAGTTTGCACAGAGGCTTTTAAATCGTATGTTCACTTTATAACATTGATATTCCCAGACCTCACAAGCCTATGGCTACAAAATAAAGTCTCATTTCTTTTATTTTTAAGATATAACAACTTTGAACCCCTATGCAACCAATTTAGCCAAGTCCAGTCTTTCCCTCCTTTCTCATGGGCAATGTTGATTTTTAGTGTTGTTCTTTTTCAAACATATATTTTTTGCTGTTTTCACTTGTCTTCCCTGTTCTTGTTTTTCTTCTACTTTTTTTTTTTTTTTTTTTTTTTTTTTTTGTGGTACCGGGGGGATTGAACTCAGGGGCACTTGACCTCTGGGCCACATCCCCAGCCCTTTTTTGTATTTTTATTAGAGACAGGGTCTCACTGAGTTGCTAAGTGCCTCGCCATTGCTGAGGCTGGCTTTGAACTCGCGATCCTCCTGCCTCAGCCTCCCAGCGTGCTGGGATTACAGGCGTGCGCCACCGCGCCCGGCTTCTTCTACTTTTTAAAAAAAAATATTTATTTATTTGCTTTAGTTGTACACAATGGGTTTTTTATTTGTACGTGGTGCTGGGGATTGAACCCGGGCCGTGCATGTGCTAGGCGAGCTCTCTACCACTGAGCCACAACCCCACGCCCCCTGTTTTTCTTCTTGTACAAAACTCTTTACCTCCACCCTGTTCACAGGCTTCTATATGGTCCAATGTGCTTTTCTTGTATTCATAGATTTACACATAAATATATTTATGCACACACATACTTTTTAAAAAGTTTTACCTAAATGGGATACACACACACACCTCTATGAAATTTACTTTCTCACTCAATTTACTTCTTGGCAATCTGTCATCACTGACAAATTCCACCCATTCTACCCTTTAAAGCAAACAAAACCAAAACAAACCACACTCTTGTTCCATGCTGCTGAAGGACAATCCACACAAAAACTGTGGTGGCGGGTGTGTGTGTGTGTGTGTGTGTGTGTGTGAGAGAGAGAGAGAGAGAGAGAGAGAGAGAGAGAGAGAGAGAAATGGGCTCTTTCAAGGAATGGACACTCAGAGAGTGAAGGAGCCGCCTTTCAAACTGTGGCTCCACCTCCTACGATCTTGCTGCCATCTGCATTGTTGTGGCTGGGTCACAGCCCTGTCTGGTTGGAATCAGTGGGACAGAAGCTCAGAAGTGGTAGCCAACACTTATACTCACATCCTCTTAGTGAGAACTTGGTCACCAGCAAGTGAGTTGCTGACAGGAAGGGGAGCTTGGAAGTGTAGCCTGAATCATGTGCCTAGGAAGGAGATGACTGTTAGTGACTTGCTACCTGTCTCCACCTTTCTAGCTAATAACATGCTCAAGAGTCTGCCCCCCACCTTCTCCATCAATCCAGGACACTTGTTTTCTCTAAATTCACCTTAAACTTCATTTCTTCCAGGAAACATTTTATAACTAGAAAGAGGACCTTGCTCTGCTTCCTTGGATTATGGTTATATATTAATTTCATTTTATTCAACAGGTTTAAATCAGTCAACAAACATTTATTAATACCTAACATATGCCAGGCACTATGCTGAGAATTGGAAATAAGTGGTAGCTAAGATAGATACCCTCAGGATTTACAGACCAGTGGGGGAGATAGCTATTATTATATGTATGATTAAGTTTCTGAGTGCACATTTAATAATTTTAGATATAATTTGAATTAAATAAGAATAAAGTAATTAAAAGTAGATATATACATAATGGTAAGTGTTCTGAAGGCATAGAACAAAGTACCCTGAGAAAATACAAGGAAGGCTCTGTTTTAGATTGGGTGTTTGAAGAAGGCATGGTGAACATGAATTAACTTAGTATTTAAAATATTTTTTTCTCAACAAAATCCAAAAGAGTTCAATTGAGACAAGAAGTGGTCTAGAGAGATGATGTGGGAGAACTTCCCAAAAGAGCCCTAGGACAAAGTCTAGAATGCTTAGTTAGAGTGTGAGATGGGAGCAGGATCAGGGAGGGTAGCACACATTCTGACTGCTTTAAACACAGCACCTTTCATCCAGAAGAGGAATTGCATTTGCTTACTCCCAAGAAAATCCCTAGGAACAATTAGAGGGAGCTGAAGAGAAGATTTTAGGAAGCTTAGGAATGTAATTAAATCCTTTCTAAGATTTTTTGTGTGTGTGATTCTCTTTTGCATCAATTAATAGAGCAACAACACTAACTATAGATGTGCAGTGAGAAAACATTGAACATAAAAATCTTGGAAAATCATCAATATCTTTTAAAAATTGATATCTTCTGATAATGATTTAGAAAAGACTATGTAATATTGTGGAAATAATGAGTGAGAATGATGTATAATCTTGTAGTGCTATCTAGGTACCAGATCCTGTTCTACTCTGGATACTTTTGAGAGAGGCACAAGGACAGAGTGTGAAGAAAACTATAATAATTGTCCAGGCTGATATTTTTGTTGATAGTGCTCGCCTTAATTTTAGTGAATGATAAATGTGATTGGCCAAAGATATATAATCACAGGCAGATTTAAGAAAAAAAATGTATACATGAAAATAGTTAATGAGGTAAAATCTGTTTATAGTGACAATAACTGGGTGCTTCTATGTAAAATTTATTTCCAGAAATGGTTTTATTAAGATTAATAGATAAATAATTGTTCCAAAAGCATTTATTCTAATACCCTCTCCCTCTGTTGACTTTTCTACTCCATTGATAATTAGGCTTGGTCAAGGGCTTCCCTGGCCCATTGGAATAGGGTGGAAGTGAGAGCATGCCAATCTCAGGTAAAGGTTTTTGAAATGTTATGGTTTCTGTATTTCTCCTTGTGCTCCTACCATATGCATGCTCAAATTAATCACTGATCACTTAACCTGAGATCTAGAATGTGGAGCACACATGAACCTGTCCTTTAGATGAAGCCTACACTCAGCTTAGTCCAGTGTATCCTAAGTGGAGTTTAAGAGTGAAAAAAAAAATTATTATATGCCACTGAGATTTTTGGAGCTGTTTGTGATGCAGCATTATTACAGCAAAACCTGACCAATACAACATTTCCCAACCTCTAGCCATATCTTTTGTTTCCTTCCTTCCTTCTTTCCTTCCTTCCTTCCTTCTTTCCTTCCTTCCTTTTTTTAATTTGCTGTACTGCGGATAGAACCCAGGGGTGTTCTACCACTTAGCTACATTTCCAGTTCCTTTTAGTTTTTATTTTGAGATGCTAAAATTGGTGAGGCTGGTCTAGAACTTGTGATCCTCCTGCCTCAGCCTTCCGATTCGTTGGGATTACAGGTGTGTGCCACCCTGCCTGGGTCTAATATATTTTTATAAATAAAAAAAAATGGAGGATTTTCTTCAGGTGTTAATTGACCCTTAAAATTATTTTTCATATGACCTGTAAAATTTTGGTCAGTTCCTATTACTGGACACATTCTGTTTGCCCTGCTAAATTCACTCTCCATTCTTTTCCACTTTGCTCTGTGCCTTAGGATCTTGAAGTAGGAATTGGTCAATGGGGAGCACTGGTGGGAGATTGGAAAGAGAAAGAAAGGTGACCAGGGTTGGAAGATTCAGTTTCTGGGCTCTCATCCTGCTGGGTCACTGGAAACTGGCTTCATTCCATGGCCCAAAGCCACAGTATCAGTTAGGCAGTCCTCTTTCTGAGTTTCAGTTGTAGCTCACTCCCTTTGTTCAGATTTTGGGGTGGTTAAACTCTGACATCATTAGCCTCCAGATACTAACCTATCCTTGATGGTTTCCTTCTATCCTGCTCACACAGTCAAAAATAGCCCGTTATTAAATGTTCTACAAATTCTTCAGTTTGATCATTTTACCCATTTTTTCTTGTGTCCTTGACTGATGCAATTTTCTTGGTTAAATTATATAAAAAGTATTTATTAAGTGGCAGAAATCAATTTAATCTGGTATTCTGACTAAAACACTCCATATCAAAAGAAAATTTAACATACATAAGTGAAGCTTGGCTCCCAACCTTAATTATTTTTTTCTGCTGGAGGCTAATTTTTTCCATGTTCAAGCTCATGACACTATTTTCAGGAGAGTTTTTTTTTTTTTTTTGGTGGGGGGAGGGCCAGGTTCTTAAATCCTATGCTGATGAAGTTTTTTCCTGCAATTTTCTCCATAAATGCTAGACTTAGTTTTTATATTTCTTCTCAGCATTCAGTTAAGTTAGAAACAAAAGTGAATATGGGGGCGGGGCAGAAGTGAGAGGGCAGAGATCTTTCATTTCTTATTCCCTTAATGCTCCACAAATTTTCATTGTAAGAACCTCTTATTTTCTAGGAAGAGACAATCAATTGTTTCCCTCTGCTGCTTATCAACTGTGAGAACTCAGGCAACATATCTGTCCTCTCTGAACCTAAATCTTCTCATTTTCAAAGTCAGGAAAATAGTATCTATTGTTCAGGCTTACTTTGAGAATTTGATACAATAACATATGTGAAAGAATATAACATGGTGATGAGCCTATAGTGGCTCAATAAATGCCCATTTGCTTTATTCTTTCTTCCAACTATAAATATATTCCATTTCACTATTTTTTTTGTTTGTTTGTTTCAGTCTGGGGAATTGAAGCCAGGTCCTCCTGTGTGCTAAGCATGTTTTCTACCACTGAGCTATACCCGCAGTCTCACAGGTTTTCAAGTTTGATTTCGTCGTTCTGCAACTGCTTCTCAGATTAGTGTGGTTACTTTGCAAACTTACTCCCCACCTCCTTTGAAGATTTTTTTTTTTTAATTATAAGATAATGTAACACAAAAAATTTACAATTTAGCAAAGTTAAAGTGTGTAGTTTGGCATTAAGTTTACTCACATTATGGTGTAGTTACTCTCCAGAGCTTTTTTAACTGGCAAAACTGAAGCTCTATATCATTGAACAATGCTCCAACCCCTCGTCCCCTCCGCCCCTGGCAACCACCATTCTACTTTCTATCTCTAGATACCTTATTTTAGTGAAATCATACAAAATTTTTCTTTTTGTGGCTGCCTTATTTCCCTTAGGATAATGTCCTCGAGGTACATCCATATTGCAGTGTATCAGAATTTCCATGGTGGACTTCACTTTTAAAAATGAGCTTTCTAAGACGTGCTGGCCAAAATTTCTTTTCATTTTACATGTCTCCACATGTTGAAAAAGAATGATGTCCCTCATTACTGTATATTGTTGTGGAAACTAAACAGTGACATATGTGCTTAGAAAGCAGCCTCTAGTTGGTAATATTATGCTCCTTCTGAATATCCCACTTTGGCATATATACACATGGGACTATTTATTACCCTGAATTAGCCAGGGTTCTCCTCCATGGGCGAAACTCCATCAGCACTCTTGTTCAGAGTCATAGTAAAACATTTAATGAACAAAAAGGAATGCTGTAAAAAGCTTACTTCACAAACTTTAAGCATGTAGACTATCTTGTTTCTGAGAATTCCCAAGCAACTTGAATTTAAAATGCTCATTTTCCTCATCATGCCTCCTGTTACTAGATTCCTTTCTGGGCTCCACTTCAAGTCTTGATTTCTGTGTTCTTTCTCTCTGTTTGGAACGTAGAGCCTCTCAGAGTTCCTGGAACTCTTCCGAATGTGGTGATTTGGGTCTCCTCCAAGACCTTCACTGAATGCAGATGCACTGTTAACTTCCCCGAGCAGGCCCCTTGAACATGGGCAGAAGGCCATCTTGGTGGCCAGAAGGAAATACTTTCCCAGATTAAACATAGTGCAACTACCACTCTCCCCTTAGTAGCTCACGGACAGGACATTTTTCTTTTCTCCTTCAGCTTCAGGAGGAAATGCCCCTGGGGTGGAGGTGAGGTAGCTGGGAGAGAAAGAGTGCTGAACGGAAGGGAGATGCTGGGATGAATTCCTCAAATGGTGGTCAACATTTCTTGTGGAAATAGACCTGATGATTTTCAGCCATGGCTTCTCCAAGTAACATTTGCAAGTTTTAAAAATTTATTTAAACAAATTTTTAAATTGGAGGCCTTCAAGCCAAACTCTCTACTGTACCTCCATTTTTCATTTTATTCATCTGGAATAATTTATCCAAGTCCTCCTCTACATTCCAGTCTTAATAGTTTTTTAACAATTCAGCTAAAGCTTACCTATTTCAGGGAACTTTCTCTGATTTAGAAGCATTGCTGCATATAATGATCTATTTACAAGGATACACTTTTTTTCTTATTTATTTAAAAGGTAGATTCCTGAAATGTTTGCAAATTTCTTTATATAGAATTTGAATGCACAGGCATGCTCTTTACTTAAAAGAACTGTAGTGAACTCTAAAATGGGAATGAATGTACTTGTAATTTCTCTGTTATGTAGGAATGTTTATATCTATCTATATCTTAAATCTATGTGTATATGTATATATAGTTAATTCTGATGAAAATTAATTAGCAGTATTGGTATTTGATACTCAATATATGCTTCCTTGTAAATATTCTGGTTGTGATACTAAGTTTATATTCCTCAGGAGAAACTAACATAGTACTCAGCCTACTTTGGTTACCTAGTTTCACAATTTTGTTGTTGTTGTTAACAATTGTTTTTTACTTGGATTTTTGATAATGCTCATGGATTTAGTTTTTACTACTCACTTTTAAAAACATATTTATTGAGGCATAATTAAAATATAATAAATTTCCCTAACATATATAATTTTAAATTGTTGTTGTTATTATTATTTTTTTGGTGCTGGGGAACAGACCCAGGGCCTCATGCATGAAGGCAAGTATTCTAGCACTGAGCTATATCCCTAGCCCCATGATTTGTAAGTAAATTTTAATGTACACATAAACACACTCACACACACACTCCGATACACATACATATCTATATGTATACATCGATAACCCAAAAAGTTTTCTGCGCCCCTTTGGAATATTCTTTCTCTACTTCCTGCCTTCCTCCTATTCCCAGCAATCACTAGTGTGCTTTCTGTAACTATATATTGGCTTCCATTTTCTAGAATTTTATATAAATTGGATCATACAGTATGTACTATTTTTAGTCTGGTTTATTTCACACAGCATTTGGAAATTAAGTTACTATGAATATTCATGTATGTGTCTTTGCATGAACATATGCTTCCATTTCTCTTGGGTATATACCTAGGAGTGGAATGGCTGGATCATATGATATGTATATTTAACTTTTTAAGAAACTGCCAAGAACTAGTTTAACCATTTTATTTCTCCACTGGTAATATATGAATGTTCCAGTTATTCTGCATCCACAACCACACTTGGTATAGTCTTTTTGGTTTGAGATCTTCTAAATGTAGTGGTATCTCATTTTGGTTTTAATTAACATTTCCTTAATGACCTATGAGGTTGAGCAAAGGCTTACTTGCCATCAGTATGTCATCTTTGGGGACATTTATGTTCAGATCTTTAGCTCATTTTTTGGTAGATTATCTGGTTTTTATTATAGGGTTTTGAGAGTTTCTATGTCTTCTGAATATATATCTTTATCAGGCACGTGATTTGCAAATATTTTATCATTTCTTTCTTTCTTTCTTTCTTTCTTTTTTTTTTTTTGTACCAGGGATTGAACTCAGGGGCACTAGACCACTGGGCCACATCCCCAGCCCTTTTCTGTATTTTATTAGAGACAGGGTCTCACTGAGCTGCTAAGTGCCTTGCCATTGCTGAGGCTGGCTTTAAACTCTCAATCCTCCTGCCTCAGCTTCCCAAGTGCTGGGATTATAGGCATGCTCCACCGCGCCTGGCTTCTTGTTTCATTTTTTAAAATACTGTCTACCCCAAGAGCAGAAGGACTAAATTTTGATGAAGTCAAGTTTAATAATATTTTTACTTTATGGGTCATGTTTTTGATGTAGTGAATACAAAATCTTTGTATAACCCAAGGTTACATAGATGTTATCCCATGCTTATAGTTTTAGGTTTTACATTAGCTATTTCATCCACTTGGAGTTATTTTTTATACGATGGAGACATGGATAAAGTTTCATTTTTTGTATATGAATATCCATTTTGATAAGACAGTTTGTTTGTAAGACTTCTCTTCTCTCCACAGATTTGCTTTCAAAACTGTTAAAAATCAGTTGCCCCTGTATATGTGTGTTCATTTTTAGACTCTGCTGTTCCATTGATCTATCCGATTTTGTACCATTGTTGCACTTTCATGATTAGTATAGCTTTAAAGGAAGTTCTGAAGTCAGGTAGTAGAAGTTCTTAAACTTTGTTCTTCTCTTTCTAAAATTTTGGTTGTTCCAAATTCTTGTATTTCCATATAAATTTTAGCATCACCATATTGCTTCCACAAAGGATTCTTCTGGAATTTCAGTTGCTATTGCATTAAGCCAATACATCGATTTTCTGATCATGGACATCTTAACCATAGTGAGTCTCTCATCCATAATATAAACATAATATATCTGTCTGTTTTTAAGAGGTATTCTTTAATTTATCTCAGCTAATGTGGTTTTCAGTGTATTGGACTCACACACATTTTGTCAGATTTATCACTACAGCATATTCACGATGTTAATGTAAATGATATTTCAGAATGTAAGTGTAGATTTCTCATTGATGGCTTCTATTAGGTTAAGAAAAGTCCCATTTTATTACTGTTTTGCCAAGACATTTTCTTCTTCTTCTTCTTCTTTTTTTTTTTTTAAAGATTTTGTCCAATCTTTTCTACATCAATTAATATGATGTGTTTTTCTTTTTTAAATATGATGAATCACATTAATTGACTTTTCAACAAGGAATATTATACTTTTTTTTTCTTGAAAAATCAAAACATACTGTTTTATTTACATAGATAACAAAGTATGTATTATTTTCAGACTGCCCTCATAACAGTATTTCCTTACATCTGTAAGAACATAAATGTTTTTATTTGCACATTAATATCAACAAATGTGAGGAAATAAGAGGAAGTAAGTCAACAGTCAGTTTTATTTTTCACTCTGACAAGTAACTCTCTTTTGGTTTCTGTGAAAATAAGTAAATATACCTTAAAGTCATCAACTCTACAAAAATATGACCTTATTATGATTTTTTGAGAAACTTATTTCAGATAAATTTTCAAAATAAAATGTTATAAGAAGTGACATAAAACCTAAAATGTTCACAGTAAGTGAAATTAGGGGAATTCATTAGCACTTTTAAAAATCATAATATTCTTAAGTCTGAATGTATTAACACACATATACATACACAAATTTCACAGAAATCCTATGCCAACAAATCTTATTTTAGTTACATCATTTCTATTTCCATGATATTCATTTGCTACTATCATTTTAAATTAAGAAATATTGCTGACTATTATATAAACTGCCTAAGAAGTCATTAAAAATATATAACATTTTATAATTCTACTTAGTAATAAAGTATGTAGGTCCCTTTTAAAATATATTTTTGTTCCAGTTATCATTTTTAATAAAACTCACTAAATATATTTTTTGTTTCATTCTTTTTTTTTAAATTTTTTTTGTTATCTATTTATTTATTCATAATGCGCAAGTATATCATCTTTTTACATACAACTGCTTGTATACAAAGTATATAAGTACCACTCAGATCTGTAATCATGCATTTAGGATAGTGATATCCATCTCATTCAACCACCATTTTTCCCCCTTCTCCCCGCCTGCTCCCTCCTTTGCCCTCCCTTTCCTTTGACCATTCTAGTGTTCCTCTAATCATATGTACCCCCATCCAATCACACTGTGAACTAACCTCCTTATATCAGCAAAAACATTTGGTATTTGGATTTTTGAGATTGACTAATTTCACTTAGCATTATATTCTCCAGCTTCATCCATTTACCTGCAAATGCCATTATTTTATTCTCTCTTATTGCTGAGTAAAATTCCATTGTGTATATATACCACATTTTCTTTATCCACTCATCTACTGAGGGACATCTAGGTTGGTTCCACAACCTAGCTATTATGAATTGTGCTGCTATAAACATTGAAGTGGCTGTGTCACTGTAATATGCTGTTTTTAAGTCTTTTGGGAACAGACCCAGGAGTGGGATGGCTGGGTCATAGGGTGGTTCCATTCCCATTTTCCCAAGAAATCTCCCTACTGCTTTCCATAGCGGTCGCACCATTTTGCAGTCCCACCAGCAATGTATGAGTGTGCCTTTTTCTCCACATCCTCTCCAACATTTATTGTTGTTTGTGTTCTTGATAGCTGCCATTCTGACTGGAGTGAAATGAAATCTTAGAGTAGTTTTGATTTGCATTTCTCTAATTGCCAGAGAGGTTGAGCATTTTTTCATGTATTTGTTGATTGATTGTATATCTTCTTCTGAGAAGTGTCTTTTCAGTTCTTTAGCCCATTTATTGATTGGGTTATTTTCTTTTTTGGTGTTAAGTTTTTTGAGTTCTTTATATATTCTAGAAATTAGTGCTCTATCTGATGTGCATGTATTAAATATTTGTTCCCAATTAGTTGGCTCTCGATTCACTTCACTGATTGTTTCTTTTGCTGAGAAGAAGCTTTTTAGCTTAAATCTATCCCATTCATTAATTCTTGGTAATAGTTCTTGCGCTACAGGATTCTTATTAAGGAACTTGGGGCCTAATCCGACATGTTGGAAATTGGAGCTTACTCTTTCTATTAGGCGTATTGTCTCAGATCTAATTTCTAGGTCCTTGATCCACTTTGAATTGAGTTTTGTGCATGGTGAGAGATACAAGTTTAATTTCATTTTGTTGCATATGGATTTCCAGTTTTCCCAGCACCATTTGTTGAAGAGGCTATCCTTTCTCCACTGTACATTTTTGGCACCTTTGTCTAATATAAGATAACTGAAATTATATGTATTAGTCTCTGTGTCCTCAATTCTGTACCATTGGTCCACCCGTCTGTTTTGGTGCCAATACCATGCTGTTTTAGTTACTATTGCTCTATAGTATAATTTAAAGTCCGGTATGGTGATGCCCCCTGCTTCACTTTTCTTGCTCAGGATTGCTTTGGCTATTCTGGGTCTCTTATTTTTCCAGATGAATTTCATGATTGCTTTTTCTATTTCTTTGAAAAATGACATTGGAATTTTGATTGGAATTGCATTAAATCTGTATAATGCCTTTGGTAGTATGGACATTTTGACAATATTAACTCTACCTATCCAAGAGCAAGGTAGGTCTTTCCATCTTCTGAGTTCTTCTATGATTTCTTTCTTTAGTGTCCTATAATTTTCTTTATAGAGGTCTTTCACGTCTTTTGTTAAGTTGATTCCCAGATATTTTATTTTTTTTGATGCTATTGTAAATGAGGTCGTTTTCATCATTTCCTTTCAGAGCCTTTGTCACTGATGTATAAAAATGCCTTTGACTTATGGGTATTGATTTTGTATCCTGCTACTTTGCCGAATTCATTTACTAGTTGTAAAAGTTTTCTGGTAGAGTTTTTTGGGTCTTCTAGGTATATTATCATGTCATCAGCAAATAGTGCTAATTTGAGCTCTTCTTTTCCTATCTGGATCCCTTTAATTTCTTTCGTCTGTCTAATTGCTCTGGCCAGAGTTTCCAGTACTATGTTAAATAGCAGTGGTGAAAGGGGGCATCCCTGTCTTGTTCCAGTTTTTAGAGGAAATGCTTTCAATTTTTCTCCATTTAAGATAATGTTAGCTCTGGGTCTTGCATAAATAGCTTTTATAATGTTGAGATATGTTCCTGATATTCCTAGTTTTTCTAGTGTTTTGAGCATAAAGGGGTGCTGTATTTTGTCAAATGCTTTTTTCTGCATCCATTGAGACAATCATATGATTTTTATCTTTAAGTCTATTGATGTGATGTATTATGTTTATTGATTTCTGAATATTGAACCAGCCTTGCATCCCTGAAATAAACTCCACTCGATCGTGGTGCACTATCTTTTTGATATGTTTTTGTATCCGATTTGCCAGAATTTTGTTGAGGATTTTTGCATCTATGTTCATTAAAGATATTGGCCTGAAGTTTTCTTTTTTGGCTGTGTCTTTGCCTGGTTTTGGAATTAATGTGATATTGGCCTCATAGAAAGAGTCTGGAAGAGCTCTCTCTTTTTCTATTTCTTGAAATAATTTGAAGAGCGTTGGTATTAGTTCTTCTTTGAAGGTCTTGTAGAACTTGGCTGTAAACCCATCAGGACCTGGACTTTTTCTTGTTGGAAGTTTTTTGATAGCGTTTTCTATTTCTTCACTTGAAATTGATTTATTTAAATTGTGTATAGCCTCCTGTTCCAGTTTGGGGAATTCATACGACTCTAGAAATCTGTCTATGCTTTCAGTATTTTCTATTTTATTAGAGTACAATTTTTCAAAGTAATTTCTAATTATCTCCTGTATATCTGAGGTGTTTGTTGTGATATTTCCTTTTTCATCATGGATGCTAGTAATTTGAGTTTTTTCTCTTCTTCTTTTCGTTAGCATTGCTGGCTGTAGCCAAGCTTTTGAAGTGTACATATGTATGTGCATATTTCTCTATTGTTCTTGATCTGGTCTTCCTGACCCACTTGTTAGCACTCCCACCCTGCTTTGCAGCTGCTGGAAGTACCCACCAGGTTCCTCGACATCTCTCAGCCTCTCTAAAGCTACTTTCAAGTGGGGACTGTGGAAGAAAATTTCCGTCCATGTGACTGACGATTGGGTCAGTTTGAGTAAACTTATTAATCTCATGTCATGCCATTAGGGTTTTATTTTTAATTTTGGAATTTTTTTTTTCTATTTTCAAAACAACTTCTGACCTCATTCACAGGTTTGGGATATTGTTGGGGAAGAGGGCAAAGAATTCTCTGCCCTACTCTCAATGCTGACCTTTTTTTATTGATAAAAAATAGTTGCCTATCTTTATGGGGTAAAATGTGATGTTTTGATACATTTATTCCTTGCATATTGATTACTTAATGATCCTTATCCAAAACATGTATCATTTCTGTGTGATGAGAACCTTTTGAAGTCCTCACCTCTGGCTATTTAAATTATATAATCATTAATTGATTTTTGAATGTTAAACAAATTTTGCATTTGTGGGACTCTCCTTCATGATAAATTATCCTTCTAAATATAACATTAATTTGCTACAATTTGTTTAGTATTTTGGCACATATATCCATGAGAAATATTAGTTTGTAAATTTATTTCATTATAATATCTTTTTTTAGGAAAAGGCTCTTTTATTCCAAATCATATTGGTTCATCAATCTAATCATAAGAATGCTAAGCATTTCCCATTTTTGGCCATTTCTATCACTCTTAATTTTTGGTAAATCTGCTCTATATTCCCAGCATCATAGCACCCATGGCCCTGGGCAACAATTCTGGAAAACAGAGATGATCTAATACTATCTGTTCTTAATTCCATCTAAGAAGTTTTAATTTTTTTCTCTACTAAACATCATAAACAAAAGTTTTATGCTTCTTAGGAAAGGCATGACATCTCATACAATGGTCTTCTGTTTATTTGGAAGCAAGGGCAGTTTTCCACTACAGTTTGTTCATTATATAATGTAATTGTTAAAGAAAAAAAAAAAAAAAAAAGGCAGGGGGGACAGATGTAGTTGGCCCTGCATTTTAATCCCAGGGACTCGGGAGGCTGAGGCAGGAGGACTGCAAGTTTAAGGCCAGCCTTAGCAAATTAGTGAGCCTCAGTAATTTAGCAAGGCCCTACCTCAAAATAAAAAAAAATTAAAAGGGATGGAGATGTGGTTTAGTGGTTAAGCATCCCAGGCTCAATCCCTAGTAGGAAAAAAAAAAAAAAAAGAAAAAAAAAAAAAAAAAAAAAAAAAAAAAAGAAGAAAAAAAAAGAAAAAGAAAGGAAGAGTTTTTTAAAATTTTTTTTCAGACCTGAATTTCTTCTAAATCTGCAATGACCCAACCACAGAATTGCGAATATTGTTCCAAGTACCCATCTTGGTTGAAGGAAAAGAGTTATGTTTTTATTTAAAAAAAAAATGGAACTATAAGATTCCAAAAAGTTAAATGATGCAACATAAGACATTTTTGTTTCTTTTCTGAGGAGAAAGAAGTTACATGGAAACTTCTCTCTCTCTCTTTTTTTTTTTTTCTTCCAGTCTTCCACGTCTGAAGTTGAAAGCAGATTGTACTATAGGGTCCATCACATCTTCTTAGCTATTCCAGCCTTGGTCACATGGAAAACAATGTCTTAAATGCCATATGACTCCACAAGAAAGATGAATAAAACCGTAATACCACAGCCTCTCATTTTAGGGAGGTTCTTAGGGTTCCATCACTGAAATCAAAACTGTGTTGTTTGCTTTTATCATTCTTTAAACTAAATGTAAGCATGCACTCACAGGATTAGCTTCTGCACAATCTGGTCCTTCTGTAGAATGAAAAGAATTTAAAAATAGTACACGTCCCAAGACTTTTGAAAAATTCAACAACAGATTTCCTTCTCCAGGAGAAAAATCCCTCCTTTCATCCAAAAAATATGGATTTGCCCATGTAAAAATGTGTATTTGAACAGAAACTCTGTCTATTCAGACATGAAATCAATCTCAATATCTTATCTTTCTGTTTCTTTATCACATCAAAGGGCTAAGCACAAATTGGACCTTTGTTTATGTCCAGTAAATCTATGCCACAAGATGAACCAAGATTTAGAGATATATGTAACTTTTTAACATCTTTTTCTTTTCAAATTACAGCAATACTTATAATTTACTGCTGCAGTCTCAAATGTGCTTATTATAATAGTGGCTGAAACTGGAAGAGATTAAAAAACAAACAAAAAAACTCTGACATCATCCACACTTTCCATTTATTTGGTCTTCCTGTTTGGAACAAAAGGCCAAGAATGCAAAAAAAAAAAAAAAAAAAAATACTATTTCCTAAGCACCTGTTTCAAATTAAACATCAGTCTTCAGCTTGCAAAATAGTTTCTTGATAATTAAGCAAATTGCAGCAGAAGACCCCTATTTGTTGCTTTTTTCTTCCTGGACAGGTAGGCAGGATAACTGCATCCTAAGGGCTGCTCTCTGTGTTGAATATGAAAGGTGGAGCCAAAGAAAAAGCAGTCTTTCCCATTCCAAACCTTGGAGGTAATGTGTAGCAAGATACCTACATTTCGACAGGGACAGTGGCTGGATAAAAGGAGCAGGACTACTTGTTCTAGAAGACAGCATAGAAATGCCTGCCACATCCTGAGTTCAGCATTTTGTTTTGAAATGAATATAAACACACCTAAATGTTAGGAAAATGTTTTTCCTGTGTGATAAGGACCCCTTCCATGGTCCAAATGACATGCTTGGCCTCTTGGGGACCCACCTGAGTCCCAGAGGTCAGATGGCCGGACCACGGAAGTGTGCTTCATTCTACCATCTTCGTTTTTCTTAATTGATTTTGGTAAAAGAGCAATGCTGCCTGAAAGAAGGAGTTAGGATGTACTGTCTACAAAATTTTCTAGATGAGTTTGAAAAGAATTCATATTATTTATTTTTAAGATGTCTTCTCGAATGAGCTTTGGTAGTTTGTGTTTTTCAGAGTTTATCTACTCCATACAAACTGTTGAGTTTGTGGACATAAAAATGATTACACAACCTCCTTATAATTCTTTTATCTTCTCTGAAGTCTGTAGTATGTCTTCTCTCTCATTATTTTTCTTTTTTTGAGAGAACAACTCCACATCATCTTTTTATTTATATAAAAGGGCATATTTTCCTCTCTCATTCTTTTTTTTTTAATATTTATTTATTTGTTTTAGTTGTACACAATGCCTTTATTTTTACGTGGTGCTGAGAATCGAACCCGGGCCGCACACGTGCTAGGCGAGCGCTCTACCGCTGAGCCACAACCCCAGCCCCTCCTCTCTCATTCTTGATATTAGTAAATTGTGCCTTCTCTCTTTCTGATCAGTTTGGCTAAACAATCATTCATTTTTACTGTCCGCTCAAAGAACCAGCTTCTGGTTTTATTAATTTTCTCTATATGTTGGTTTGTTAGTTCATTGCTTTCTGATTACTGTCATTTCTTTCTATTAATTTTTAATTTTGGTTTTTATTTGCTTTTTTTCCGATGGAAATTGAGAGCATTGATTTAAGATCTCCTTTTCTAATACAGGCATTTAGTACTGTTTTTTTTTTTTTTTTTTTTCCTGGCTTGCTTGCATTTCACAAAATTTTATGTATTATGATTTCACTCAACTCAAAATATATTTTTCCCCTTTGATTTTTTTCTAGACCTGTTTAAGTACCCTCCCCAAAGATATGTTTTTTCTCCCCAAGGTATCTTTATGTTACTGATTGTTCTAATATCATTCATTTAAGTTGTGAAAACAACTTTGTATGGCTTGAACCCTTATACATGTATTGAGACTTGTTATGAAGCACAGAAGATGATCCATCCTGATAAGTGGTCCATGTGAACTTGAAAAAGATGCGCATTCTTGTGTTGTTGCACGAAGTGTGTCCATTAGGTCAAATTGGTTTATGTTATTGTTCCAGTTTTCTCTATCCTTATTGGTATTGTATTTACTCTGTCAATCATTGAGAGAGGAGTTGTTCTCTTAATGATTTGATACATTTATGATGATAAAATAATCTTTATCTTTGGCAATATTCTTTGGTTTAAAGTCTACTTTATTTAATATTAATACAGCCACTCTAACCTTTCTTTTGATTTAGCATTAATATGGTCTGTGTTTTCTGTGCTTTTTACTTTTGTTCTCTTTGTGTCTTTGTATCTAACAAATAGTTAGTTTCTCATCTTTCTTAGTCCATTTGGACTGCATTAACAAAATACCAAAATAGTTTATAAACAATAAAAATTTATTTCTTACACTTCTGGAAACTGGAAAGTCCAAGCTCAAGGTACTATATTTCATGGTAGAAATCAAAATATGCAAAGTAAAATAACATATCTCAATAGAGGAAGGAAATCACTTTTACTTGGTGAGGAGAGAAGGAAGGCTTTTGGGAAATGCCATATGTTGGGTTGCAAATGATTTGTGTGGAGGACCATAGAAAGGAAAACTGGCTCAAGAGAATGATATGTATATGGAAGAAACACAAAACAACATGGTTTAAGACCTACAAAAGTTCAGAATGGTTATAGTATAAACTTTGAGACAGAGACCTTGGAGGTTAAGATCAAATGTAGCTAGAGACAGATAATGAAGGTCTTTGTCATATAACATATTTCTGTTTGGTTTCTTAAATCCATGCACACATGGGTGTATGTTTGTGTATGAGAAAGAGAGAAAAAGAGAGAGAGAGGAGGGGAAACTGGGGGTGAGGTGGAGTAGAGATCAATACTGTCAGAGAGTTTTTTTTTTTTAATAGCAAATGATGTCAGATATAGTGCTAATCTGAGATAAAACCATCACCATGCGGTAGGAGAAGGGGAAATGAAATGCAGAAGATGAGGAAATGGGAAAATTCAAGGATGGTTGCTGGGGTTTGACTTGATTGACCAGATGGAGTAAGCAGAAAGAGGAACAGATTATAACTGCTAAATTGGAGTTGGGATCTCTAAATGGAGATGTCCAGTAAGGAAATTACATTTCTAGGTCGGTCTAGTTTGTGATACATGGCTTGTATAAAGAGAGAAATTTGTGACCATTAGTGTCTATATAGAGCAATAGGAAAAAGAATGAGAGCTTCAAGGAAATCTTTGGAGTGAGAAGAGAATTGAAGAGAGAATCTCATGAATCTCATTGTGTTGTGCAGGGACCAGGCTCAGGCCCCGGAAGGAGATTCAGGATACTGTTAGGTGGAAGAAGCAGCAAGATGCATTTATGATAGTAGATACACTTTATTCAGAGGTGACAACAGCCTCCAGCCTCCAACTTCAGCTTCAGCCCCGAGCCAGTTACATTTTGCCCTAGTCAATTCCACGTAGCCCCCTTTGCATATGTAGTCCAAACAAAGAAGGCGAACTGCCAACAGGTTACATCAGTGGGTGCATGCTCACGAGCAAATGTTTATGACCTTGAGTACATGCACTGAATCAGAGTGTTTCTGACCTTGACTACATACTAACCACAACATAGCTGATTCATGGCCTTAGCTACATACTAAAAACATAAAACAACATGGCCGGCCAAGAAGGCTCAGAGAGAGAGCCTAACTATAGCCATTTTGGGGCCTGCCTGCCCCAACACATTGATCTTTGGAAAACAGAATGAGTGGGACAAATAGAAGGGAAAATGGGATAAATTTTAAAAAGAAACATTTGAAATCATTAACCAAGGAGAGAGAAAGCTTTAGGAGGGAAGGAGTGCTAAACAGAACATTCAAGTATGATTAATAATTGATGTGAAATAATGACCTTGAAATAGTTTTTTTCTGGATCAAATATGAGTGACCATGGCTTGGGAACATCAATTCAAGTTACCCTGAATCACATGTTCCACTGTGGAAGAGATTACATGATTTTTTTTTTTTTTTTTATTGTCACAGAACAAAAAAGTTGTACATCAAAGCATTTACCAAATCATTGGTCAGGCTACAGCAAGGTGGGAAAAGTTCTTCTACAGGTTTCAGATGTTATCTTGCAGCATTCTTAGTTTTAGGATTGGTGGAAGCTAGAGCTCTGCTAAGTCCAGAAATGCATTAGAAGTCTATTAGTTATAAGAACATTAAGTCATTCAGGTGTTGTGGTGCACACCTGTGATTGCAGCTACTCAGGAGGCTGAGGCAGGAGGATCACAAGTTCAAAGTCAGCTTCAGCAACTAGTGAGACCCTGTCTCAACATAATAAATAAATAAATAAATAAATAAATAAATAAATAAATAAATAGGGCTGGGGATAGCTCATTGGTAAAGTGCCCCTGGATTCAAACCCCAGTTTCCAAAACATGAAAACAAAACTAGGTTAAGGCAAATGGCTGTTCAAGGGATTAAGATAGCCCAAGATAATTTTAATGTTGGCTCTGGACCTGCAACATTCCATCTCACCTCCATCACAATGTTCTAGTCAGCCAAGGTCAAGCAGTCCATGGTATCTTTAATATAAATACAGCCTTTTCAGAGAATTTGAGTTCACAATTGGGAGTAAAAAGGCATCCATTGGATTTTGTTATTGGAGGCTATTAGACCTTGATAAGAGTTTTAATGGAGTGGTGGGGTTAGAAATTAGATTATAGCAAGTTGAAAAGTTAAGTGGGAGGCAAGGAAGTACAGACAGTAAATGTATTCTTTGGATCACAAAATTAAAGAGAGAGATAAAATATTAACTAAAGGAAAACAAAGTTGGCAACGAAGGGGCATATTGAAGCAAGAAATTCCTGAAGAGACAGAATAATGTAATAGGTACATTAGTGTATAAATTCTAGATTCAGAAACAGCTAGATTGAATTGTTACTATGCCACTTAGCGGTTTTATAACTTTAGGCAAGTTGTAAAACCTTATGACTATTCAGTTTTCTTATTTGTAACATGGGAATAATAATAACAGTAGTAGTGATGATAATGACAATCATAATAATTAAAAATAATAATATTTATCTCATAGGCAGGGATGGATCCTGGTTTTGGAGAACCCTGAAGCTCATAAAATTTTTTGGGTCTCTTATAGAATAGGAATAAAATATGAATGTAAAAGTAGGATACAAATTTAGGATACAGTGTTTTGAAAGTGTACAATTGAATGCCCTGAACTTTAGGATTCATTAGTCTCACAATAAATCTCCTCTGCCCATAAAATTTAATCTCATAGGATTAAATACTAGAATGAAGGCTTAATGTCTGGATCATAGAAAAGACTCAATAAATCTTTCCATGATTATTATTTAAACCTGTTTCTAAACCAATGGGCAAAAAGAGTTAAGAAAGAAACAGGAGAGAGGGATTAGGATGGACACAGTACCTTTATTTCATTTATTTATTTTTATGTGGTTCTGAGGATAGAATCCAGTGCCTCACATGTGCTAGGCAAGTGCCCTACCACTGAGCTACAACCCCAGCCAAGAGATTAGGTTGGAATGAGACACAGGTGGAAATGGGTATTGGCACACAGAAGTAGGTGGAAAAATAAGTTTCAGAGAGCATAAACTCTTAATTTGAAGAAAATGGGGTTATAGGTGTGGGCAAATAAAGTTTTTAGGTGTGAGTGAGTTCTGAATTCTAGAAATTCATGATTAATTATCCCATTAGGTAGAGGCAAAAATAATCTGTGCAGGGAAACTTGGGTTGATACACTGTTTCAAAGATCATCTGTATTAATTTTTTTTATTGCTGTTGTAACAAATTATCACAAATTTATTGGCTTTAAACAACACAGATTTATTGCCTTATATTTCTGGAGGTCAGAAGTTCAAAATGGCTCTGCAGAACTGCCTTCCTTCTGGAGGCTCTCAGGTGGACTCTCCACTGCCTGGTTTAGTTTGGAGAAGCTTGCCCACATTCCTCTGCTTCTTGCCACTGTCATAATTTTAGATATGGTTTGTGTAATCATATCCCCAAGGGTCTGTTTTGATGAAGGGCTTGATCTCTAGAGAGGTGCTATTGTGTGTGTGGGTGTGACTTCAGAAGGAATTTTGGGACCTCAGTGTCTCTGATTTCCTGTTTGGTGATGTAAGCTTTTATACACACATAATCCTCCACTGAGATGTGACTATAGCTGGGATTGGGGCGGGGGGGCACTTAACCTGAACTAGGCCAAAGCAGATGCTGTGCTCTTGAACCTCCAAAAAAATAAATTAAACCTTTTTGTTTTATAAAGTTAGCTGCCTCAGGTATTTCATTGTGCTAATTCAGACTAATACAACCACATTAGCACCTTTTCTCACTCTGACCCTTCAACTTCCCTCATCTAAGGGCCTTTGTGATCACATCGGATCCATTTGCATACTTGAAGAAAATCTCCTCATTTTAAGGCCCTTAATTATATCTGCAAGGTCCCTTTTGCCATATAAGGTATTCATAGAATCCAGGAATTAGGACATACACAAATTTGAGTGGGGCAGGGGGAGGGCAGTTATTATTCAACCTAGCACAGCATCTATTAGAAGCAATAATCAATATTGATCCATTATTGACTCACTAAAAACATAACCCAACATAATTGCTTGTAAACTTTTCATTTGTTTTCTGCTTCATTTTCCTCCAAAGGTAAATGAATCAATTGGATATCTAATTCTATTACAGCTCTCTTCTTATTGATTTATAAAACCTTGCAAATGTAACAGATAATCTCATTAAATTCTTAGAAGTTCATTTTCAGAAGAAACATGAACCACGAGTATCTAATTCCAGGACATATTGAAGAAATACATAAGGTTACTCAAAGAAGGAAATTGTTTCTGATAACACTAGAAAATAGTTAAAATAAGTAAAAGAAATAACCACCTCTATGAATTAATTACATAAGTTAATAGGTAAGAAAGCTGATCTGTGGGTGCAGACACTGGTAGGTATATAGAAAGCTGGAATTATTATTCTTGATTCTTTCTCTCTTTCTCCTCACACATCCACCTAGTCACTAAGTTCCTCTGAATTCCATCTGTGAAATATCTTCCATCCCCTCGCTTCTTTTGTCCCTATTGCCTGGTTTACTCTAAGTGCATTGTGACAGGTTTTCTTGCCTCCATTTTTGTACCATTGGAATTCTTCCTCCATAATTGCCTAATGTGACCTTTCAAAAATCTGCTTCAAATATAAACCTGTACTCTGACTTAAAAAAAACATTTCAATGACCTCAATCCACCTAGAGATAAAATTCATGCTTCCTTACCACGGCTCACAGGACCCTTCACAGAAAGACCCATGAACTTTCTCCAGACGAATCTCTTGCCACTCAACCCCTCCTGGCATGCTGCACTCTAGCCATACTGACATTGAACTTGATAACACAACAGTCCTGCTGTCTGCAATATTCTTGTTTTGATTTCTTTTAATTGCTTATCTCTATTCGAAATAGACTGTAAACTCTAAAAGTGGAGTTGACTATGTTTTCTCTGGCCACTGTGTGGGCCATTTGTGCCCAACACAATTGCTGTTGCTTAGTAACCCTAATATATTTGTTAGAGATAATATAAAAACTGACATTTATAAAATTATAAAAAGGTTGAAAATATTACCTACTGTTCAATGAATTACAGAATCATGCATTTTCATAAATTGTGTATTGTAAGTGTAAGGTATCCTTGGAGATGATATTTTTCTCTTTTTTGTTATATAGGAAACGTAGAAAGAGTTATTTATAAAAGATTCAAATATACATGAATACAAAGGGTAATACTTAGAGTTCATCTTCATCTTCCATCTATGAAGAACACACATATATTGATGTGCATCCTTTGACTTTCTTCCTCTGCATTAACATGCATGAAATATATAGAGATTTTTCAAGTGAATGGAACAATACTTTAAACATAATAATAAAGCTTTCAATGAACAATGTCTTAGTGATTGCTCTACAGAGACACACAAAGTTCTATCTTATTCTTTAAAATTTTTTTTTGTTGTTGTAGATAGAATACTTTTATTTATTTTTAGGTGGTGATGCTGAGGAGTGAACCCAATGCTTCACATGTGCTAGGTAAACGCTTTTCCACCGAGCTACACACCAGTCCCTATCTTATTCTTAATATTTTAGTATATTACATGGTATTTTTGTTATCCCACAATTTTTTAAACTAATCTCTGTTTTCACAGATATTTTGTATTATTTTAAGTGTCCATTATTATAAATGGTGCTGTATGTAATACACATCTTTGTTCAAATGTCTCTGTGTCCATGTTTGGAAATTTTATAGGTTACATTGATGCAAAATTATTGGGTCAAAGAATTTGTGAAATCTTAACTTTGGAAGATACTGTTAAATTGCTTTCTAAGAGGGCTTTGTAATTGGTTCTCTCACAAAGTATGCATGAATATTCTTTTCTCTAACTTCTTGTCGACACTGGATATTATCAATACGTAAAATTTTTGCCAGTTTGATAGATACAAAGTGATATATCATTCCTGCTTTGGCTTGTGTTTTTATCCGTTCTAGAGACATTGAGTGTCTTTTCTTATATTTTCACCTATTTGATTTCTTGGAATTGTTGATTGATCTTTTGCTACTAGGTTTTTTTTTTTTTTTTTTTTTTTTTTTTTGTGGGAGGTACTGCAGATTGAACTTGGACACTCAATCACTGAGCCACATCCCCAGTCCTACTTATTTTTTTTTTGGGGGGGGGGATTTTATTTAGAGACAGGGTCTCACTAAGTTGCTTAGTGCCTTACCATTGCTGAGGCTGGCTTTGAACTCAAAATCCTCCTGAGCCGCTAGGATTATAGGCCTGTGCCATTGCACCTGGCTTGCTACTGAGTTATTTTTTAAGCAGCCCTTTATATGTTCCTTGTCAGTTACATATGTTGCAAATATGTCTTAATATCTTTATGATATCACGAAATGAAAAGAATTTTTAAATGTCCCGTAATTTGATCTTTTCATCTTTTCCATGATGGTTTTGAGCTTTGGGTGTTATTTAGAAAAGCCATCCTCATTCCAAAATTATAAAAATATTACATTACTTTTACTTCATAGTTATTTAGCATTTGATATTTAATCTACTAAACATTTTTATGTTTTGTGAGGTAGGATAGAATTTATTTCCCAAATTGTAGTTGTATGCCCCTAAAACATTTATTGAATTATGTATTCTTTAACTAATAATTCCAAATGCCATATTTTTACTAAAATTCAACATATGTCCATGGGTCTTTTTCTGTGCTTTATATGTCATTTTTTAAAAATTAATATCTTTCCCCAAATTTTCCTGTTTAAATCACTATGTATTTTGCATGCTTTGGTATATAACAAAAGAAATCTCCCTGTCATTATTCTTTCCCTCTTGCCAGTATATTTTAGAATTAGTCTGTTTTAGTCAGCTGTTTCTTTGCTGTGACTAAAAAGACCCAACCAGAACAACTGTAAAGGAGAAGAAGTATTTGGTGTTTACAGTTTCAGAAGTCTCCAGCTCCATTTTTGGGGGCTCAAGGTGAGGCTGAACATCATGGTGGAAGAGTATGAGGGAGGGAAGCAGCTCACATGGTGATCAGAAGCGGCGAGGGCGAGGGCGAGGGGCGAGAGGGCGAGAGGGCGAGAGGGCGAGAGGGCGAGAGGGCGAGAGGGCGAGAGGGCGAGGGCGACTCCACACTCCAGAACCAAAATATATACCTCGAAGCCACGCCCCCAATGAACAACTTCCTCCTGCCACATTTCACCTGCCTCCAGTTACCACTTAGTTAATCCTGTGGAAATCAATTCACTGATTAGGTTAAGGTGATAGCCCAATCATTTCTCCTCCAAACTTTTTGTAAGTCTCATAACTGAGATTTTGGAGGACACCTCACATCTAAACCATAACATAGTCTTTCAAGTTTAATTAAAAAATGGTGTTGGAATTGTTTTTCATTATTGGTATTATACTAATTTAAAATGCTAATTTCAAGAGCATAGACCTGTAAGCAATCCTGACTTAAGCTCTCACCCTCAGTTTTATGTTTATCAGGTAGGAATTAACAATAGCACTTAGTTCATAGGTTATCATGAGGAATAATATGATGGAATCCAGGCAGAGCTCTAGAACTAGAGCCTGCCACATAAAATCTCTCAATAAGTGTTAATTATTTAGTTACCTTCATTACTAGAAACATTGCATGTCTCATTATTTAGGTCTTTCCCTCTTCTTTTAGTATTGTTCTTCAAAGAGTTATAGTATTTTTTGTTCAGATGTGCACATTTTAATATTTTATTTCTAGATCTTTACAGTATAATTACTACTATGAATGAAATTTTTCTTCTATGCAACATTTTTTCTTTCATATTTATTTACTTTTAAATTGAGATATATTTAAAATGTAATAAAATACACAGACCTTCAACATGTAGTTAACAAAGTTTTAACACATGAATATATCCATGTATCATCAAAATTAAGATATAGGACATTTCCATTATCCCTGAAAGTAAACCTGTGCTTCTTTTTGATTGGTATCCCCCTTCCCACAGAGACAAATCCTCTTTTGATTTCTACCATGTATTAGTTATCTATTGTTGCATAAAAGATTATATAAAATTTTGTGACTTAAAAAGAGCAATAACTATTACCACCTAAAAGTATTTTGGGGTCAGGAATTTGGGAGTACGTTGGCTGGATAATTTCTTTTAAGGTCTCTCGTGAAGTTGAAGGCAGATGTCAAATGTGGTCACGTGCAGTCATCTTGACTGAGCTGAGGATCTTCTATATTGTCAAGTTCCTCCCCTAATGGGCCTTAAACAAGGCTGCTGAAATGTCTTCATGACATTTCCCAGAGCAAGCAATCCAAATGAGGCTGAGGCAGAAACTGCAATGAATTTTATGACCTAACCTTGTAAGCCACTTACTGTTGCTTCTACAATATTGTGTTGACTGTGCGGGCCAGTCATGATTCAGTGTGGGAGGGAACTCCATGAGGTTATGAAAATTAGCAGACAAGAATCATTGAAGGTATCTTGGAAGCTGACAGCTATATATTTAACTACATATTAATATTTAACTATATACTAATTTTACCTTTTTGAAATTTGTTTAAATGTAATCATATGGAACACACTCTTGTGTTTGGCTTCTTTTGCTTCACATAATATCTGCAACATAAGATAATATCATTCATGTCCTGTGTATAGCAGTAATTTAATGTTTGTGTTGCTGAGACATATTCTATTATGAGTAACTGTAATACACAGTTTGGTTTTCCACAGTCCTGTTGATGGGTGTTTGTGTGCTATTATGATTAAAGACTTGTTTGAACATTTTATGTTAAAGTTTTTCACGTACATATGTTTCATTATCTAGGAATAGAATTGCTGAATCAAAGGGTAGGTTTATGTTAAACTTCATAAAACACTAACAAAATAATTTCTAGTATGGTTGCAACATTTCACACACTCAAGAGCAATATGTGAGAATTCCACTTGTTCTACTTCAATGATCCTTGTCTGCTAGTTTACCCATGAAAAATTCTGATCAATTCGATACTACAGTTTTGTCTTTCTGAGAATGTCACTAGCAATGGAATTCTACAGAATATAAGCTTTTTTTTTTGAACCATGGATTGAACTCAGGGGCACTCTACCACTGAGTCACATCTACTGCCTTATTTGTATTTTTTTAAATTTAGAGACAGGGTTTCACTGAGTTGCTTAGTCTCTTGCTTTTGCTAAAGCTGGCTTTGAACTCTTGATCCTCCTGTTTGTGCCCATCCTCCCCACTGGCAGAATATAAGCTTTTGAGATTCTTTCATTGAGCATATTGCCTTTGAATTCAGCTAAAATTTTCTGTGTACCAAAAATTCATTCCTTCTTATTGTTGAACAGTATTCCATTACCATGAATACCATAGTTTATTCATCTGTTGAAATACAAGACAAATCTTTTTTAATTTGAAAAAATTCTGGTTTGTCAATTTTTTCTTTTTAATTTTTAAATTTATTTATTATTTTTTTAAAGTTGTCAATTTCTTTTTAATAGTAATTTGTGTCTTGTCTAAGAAAATTTTGTCTACACCAAGGTCATGAATCTATTCTCCCATATTTTATGTTCCTTTGTTTTTTTCTTTCAGGTAGTTTTTTTTTTCCCTAGCCTTGGATGGTTTCCAAAGACACATAGTTATTACTCAGTTGAAAATGGGGTCTCCTGAAGGTCTATGGAGTTCTTTCTCTCTTCTTTAATCTCTTCTCCAGTAGCATCGCCTCTGCACTCAGCTTCTTGGCCACCCTGGATACCTCCTTTCCTCAATACAGGGAAATCACTGGAATCTGCCTTTTTGCATCATGACTTGGAAACACCTGTTTTGAAGCAGTATCTTAAGAAATCATAGCACTGTTATTCATTGCCTGATAACCACTGTTTTGAAATTCATCATTTCATATATTTTTGTCTGATTTTTAAAATTTGTTCCAGACAGGAAGATAAACCTAGTCCCTGTTACTCCATCGTGTGTGTGTGTGTGTGTGTGTGTGTGTGTGTGTGTGTTTTATTTTGGTACAGTGGATTGAAACCAGGGGCACTTTACCACTGAGCTACAGTCCCAGCCCTTTTTATTTATTTGCTTTTTGAGACAGAATTTTGCTAGATTGCTTAGGGCTTCACTTACTTGTTGAGGCTGACCTCCTGCCTCAGTCTCTCGTGTCGCTGGGATTACAGGTGTGAGCCATCACATCTGACTACCTGTTACTCCATCTTGGCTGGAAACAGAAGATTTCAGAGGGTGACCTCAGAGGTACACATTCACAGTAAAAGTTCTATGATCCAATTCAAATGAACTTGCTAAAATTTCATGCAACAGGGATCGTGGATAATTTTTTCTCCATAATGGTATCAGCTTTTTTATCTTTTATTTCTTTGGAAGGATATTTTTGTTCCCCATTGAAGTGCATTGGCACTGTTGAAAAATCTCTTTATTGTTTATGTGTGAATGTATTTCTGAACAGTCTATTTTGTTCAATGTTTGTCTATTGTGCAATATTATATGATCTTAACTACTGTAACTTTATGATGTCTTAAAACCCTGTGAGGTATGTTCTCGAAATACCTTATTTCCCAATATTGCCTTGGCTATTCTACATCTTCAAATCCTTGTATCTGCATATAAATTGCGAAATTCTAAGGAATCAAGAAGCTGAGCTTTTTGATTCATCGAATCCCTATCATATCCATTCATTAGGACTTGCACCTTGGACGCATGTACTAGGCTAAAATTGCCCCTTTTCTGCATATGGCAGTGAAAAGTAATTAAGAAAACTAACAATCTGATTCTCTTTGGGTGGGTTTAACTCACAGATAACATTGTTAATCCAAGGAACCCTCCCACACATTTTAATTAATCTTAATCTATAGTTTATAATCTGCCACCAGAGCAGATAATAGTCTTAAAATAAATCATTCGCGGACACACAGTAAGAGGGGGCAGGGAAAAATAGAAGTTAATTGGATTGAACAAAGGGGAATGAACAGAAAGGGTGGATGGGAATAGGAAAGACAGTAGAATGAATTGCACATAACTTTCCTATGTTCATAATGAATACACAACCAGTGTAACTCCACATTATGTACAACCACAAGAATGGGAAGTTATACTCCATGTATGTATATAATATGTCAAAATACACTCTACTGTCATGTATATCTAAAAAGAACAAATAAAAACATTAAAAAAATAAATTATTCCTCCTGCCCTGGTCTCTAAACAAGAATTTATTATGGTTATTACCAATAACTCATTTTCACTCCAATTCACAATACACAACTCACAATACACAACTCACTATACACAATTTAATGTTTGTTACAAACATTAAATGAAGAACCATCATCACAAACTCATAGATTTAAAAACTGGATGCACCCAAGCATCTTCTGCTGTTGTTTTTGAAGTTGGATTTAAATCTAGAAGTTTATCCAGCAGGTTGTAAGCTTTATGGGGTATCTCATCTCTGCCTTCTAAATTGGCAGCATAGTCATTAAAATGATTCCCACAGCCATTACTGACCACTTTATATAATGAATTACCTGAGTGCTGTGCCCAAAATTCTTGTATGATGTAAGAAGTTTTCTAGTCCATCTTCTCTGAAAAAGTCGGGTCATAAGTATGCCCTTGTATGTCACTTGTTAATTTGGGATTTGATAGAATGCAGACCCCTGAGTCTCTCACAAAGTTTTCTCAAGTTTTGTGCTAAGACTTCTTTGCTACTGCTATGTAACATCAACATGCCAAAAGTTTTAGCAGCCTGAATAGTTTCCCTGGATCCCTGAATTGTCATAATTTGAGCTAAAACACTTAAAAGCATTACTTGTTTTATAAAATGGAAAACATCCACTAAGCAGAGAAAGAAACATGACACCTGCAGACCACAGGTTGATTGCTACAGTTTGATTGGGACCCTTCATCAAGACCTCTGGTACTCTGAATCCCAAAGCACCTGAATCCTGCTCTTGGGGCAACATGCTGATACCTCAAAATGCAAATATTGCAAACTATCTGTTGCATAGCAGTCACAAGGGAGGCCAGCCTGGTAAGAACTGACAGTTTTCTTTATCATACAAATATTCATGACTTTTGTAGAAATGGCCTTCTCTTTTATTGCTGACTTTCTTGATTTTACACCCACGGTTTTTGACTGCTTTACCAGTTTCACTGTAGGGCTCTCATGTGAAATGGAGCTGTGTATATTGAAATTTCTTTCTTCAGAAACAGAGTGCTGGACAGAAAGGCCTACAGAATCCTCCTTTGCTTATTAATCTGAATTTGTGCATTTGTGGAGGGTCTTTTAACAGAAGTTTTTGTGGTTGAGTGTTGATCCAGCTCCTTAGGTGCTGGGTCACTCAATGAAATCTTGTTTCCAGGGGTTACATGAGATTTGTTTTGTGAACAACTTTCCTGCTGAGCTTCAGAGTGGACAAATTTGAGAAGCTCTATTTTCATATCATGGGTTCTTTGTGTCAAACCAAGGTCTACCAAGGTGTCTTTCTCAGGCACTTATTATATAAAAAAATCACTGGCTTAGAACCACAATGAACCATTAAACCTATGAATGTGTTTCATAGCTCTGAACAGATTTAACATATATTCTTACATCTCTGGAAATGAAAGAAAATTCAAAATGTCTGAAAAGGACTCATGCACCAGATACAGTATAGCAAAAATCACATTTTTCCTAAAGCAATATTTAACTCTGATGTCATTGTGTTGTCCCCCCAATTATCAGCTGCAATTTCTAAAGGATGATTTGTGGAAATTAAGTGTTTGAAAGCAATTTTCTCTTCAGGTCCTATGTGTAACTGTGTTGTGGCCAAATAAACAGAGCTGAAAGTGTCTTCTCCAATTTTGTCTTTAATTTTTATTACCAAGCTTCATAGAGCTTCTCAACATTTTTTATGGTGTTTTTGCTACTTTTATGCAGCTATTCAAAAGTGGTGGTAAGGGAGTATATTAATATTGAAAGACTCATAGCATTATATGAATAGGCAGGCAACTAAACAGTTGGTATACTGTGATCCCAGTTTTATAAACATATGTATATAAGAATTTTTTTTATTTATAATAGTAGTATGTATTACAATTCATAGTGCACATATATAGCATCTTTTTACATACAACTGTTTGTATACAAAGTATAATCGTACCATTCAGGTCTTCAATCATGCATTTAGGATAATGATATCCATCTCATTCAACCACCTTTTTTTTTTTCCTTTTTTCCCCTCTCCCTCCCCCCTTGCTCTCTCCCTTCCCCTCCCTTCCCTTTGACCATTCTAGTGTTCCTCTAATCATCCTATGTACCCCCATCCAACAACACTGTGAACTAGCTTCCTTATATCAGAGAAAACATTCGGTATTTGGATTTTTCAGATTGACTAATTTCACTTAGCATTATATTCTCCAAGTTCATCCATTTACCTGCAAATGCCATTATTTTATTCTCTTTTATTGCTGAGTAAAATTCCATTTTGTATATATACCACATTTTCTTTATCCACTCATCTACTGAGGGACATCTAGGTTGGTTCCACAACCTAGCTATTGAGAATTGTGCTACTATAAACATTGAAGTGGCTGTGTCACTGTAATATGCTGTTTTTAAGTCCTTTGGGAATAGACGCAGGAGTGGGATGGCTGGATCATAGGGTGGTTCCATTCCCAGTTTTCCAAGAAATCTCCCTACTGCTTTCCATAGCGGTCGCACCATTTTGCAGTCCCACCAGCAATGTATGAGTGTGCATTTTTCCCCACATCCTCTCCAACATTTATTGTTGTTTGTGTTCTTTTTTTTTTTTTTTTTTTTTTTTTGTGGTACTAGGGATTGAACTCAGGGGCACTCGTCCACTGGGTCACATCCCCAGCCCTTTTTTGTATTTTATTTAGAGACAGGGTCTCACTGAGTTGCTAAGTGCCTCACCATTGCTGAGGCTGGCTTTGAACTCGTGATCCTCCTGCCTCAGCCTCCCAAAGTGCTGGGATTACAGGCGTACGCCACCGCGCCCCGGCTATGTTTGTGTTCTTGATAGCTGCCATTCTGACTGGAGTGAAATGAAATCTTAGAGTAGTTTTGATTTGCATTTCTCTAATTGCCAGCGATGTTGAGCATTTTTTCATGTACTTGTTGATTAATTGTGTATCTTCTTCTGAGAAGTGTCTTTTCAATTCCTTAGCCCATTTATTGATTGGGTTATTTGTTTTTTTGGTGTTAAGTTTTTTTGAGTTCTTTATATATTCTAGAAATTAGTGCTCTATCTGATGTGCATGTATTAAATATTTGTTCCCAATTAGTTGGCTCTCTATTCACCTCACTGATTGTTTCTTTTGCTGAGAAGATAACCTCTTCAACAAATGGTGCTGGGAAAACTGGAAATCCATATGCAAAAAAATGAAATTAAACCCTTATCTCTCACCATGCACAAAACTCAATTCAAAGTGGCTCAAGGACCTACGAATTAGACCAGAGACAATACGCCTAATAGAAGAAAAAGTAAGCTCCAATTTCCAACATGTCGGATTAGGCCCCAAGTTCCTTAATAAGAATCCTGTAGCGCAAGAATTAATACCAAGAATTAATGAGTGGGATAGATTTAAACTAAAAAACATTTTTTTCTTTTTTAAGTATTTGGAAGTTTTAAATTTGGCTCATAGCTTTTTGAAGAGTCATCAGCCTGAAATCAGCCATACAGGGGGAGAAAAAGCCATTGGTTCCTCCATCTGAATTCCCAAAGATGCCTTCATAACAAAATAACTGGAATGCAAAGCATCAACTATGAGGTCATGTCCACAGGGAGAGCAAAGCTGCGTATGTTCCAATCCTCAAAGCAAGGGAAACTGTGGTCATTTCTAAGGAATTCTATTTGTTTTACTTTCACCTTCCAGAAAAACCAGCAGCGGACAGAAGGGAGAATTTATCAGTCAACAGAACCTCAGCAGCAGCTGGTGGAAAGGGTTGAGGACAGACTAGGAGCAAGCCAGCACACAAGCCTGCTGGAAGGTGAGGAGGGGGCAGGAAGAGGAGGGAGGTTGGATCTGGGAAGGAAATCCTTTGCCCTGTAAAAGGAAGCACCAAGAGGCTTGTCCAAGGCCTTGTGAAAATTGGTGAACTGATGGGGCACTGGCCACCCGGGCTCTTTCCCAGCTGAGGAAGAGAAGGGTAAGGCCCTTCTTCTCTTAGACCCAAGACTGAACCTAGAGTATGTTTTAAATTAATAACCTTCAAAAAATTTTTTTTTGTTTGTTTTTGAAATGGGATCTTGCTGTGTTGCCCAGACAGGTCTTGAACTTGTGGACTTGTGAACTCAATTGATCTTCCCACCTCACCCTCCCAAGTAGCTGGAGCTATAGGCATGCACCTGTGCCCAACTTAATAACCTTCAATTGAAAAAAAAAGTTAATTCACAAAATTAATTAATTCTGGTTAATATGAACCAAAGAGTGTCACAACACAGCAGCTGAGTGAAACTGTAGCATTGTTAGTATGGCATCCTGGAAAAGGAGATGCTTCCCAAAGTTTGCATTCATTAACTATAAAATTTTACATGTAAATAAGTACCTACTTTACTCCCATTATCTACTTATAATAGAAGTAAAGTCAAGAACGTTTTTATAGTTCCTTCAAAACTTGCAAGTGGCATTACCTAGAATTTTATGGCACAAAAAGAGATGACACAATTCTATAATGCTGGATCAGATAAATTAAGATAAGTTCATCAAATTAATCAGGTAAATTAAAAGTATGATGTTGGCAAACTAATTTAATGCTTCCATGGGCGATGAGAAGAGTTGTCTACTTTAACTTTTAAGGAATATCTCTAGATGTTTGTGTCTTTTTAAAACTCAAGGTACCTCAAAACTTGGCTTTCTATTTTGGGGGTCAAATACCAAATTTTTTTGTTGTTGAGGGTTTATGCTACTTATGTGATAAAAAATCAAAACTTATCAAACTTTATAAATCAACATAATGTAAAGGGCTATTTCAATAGGAATATTTGAAGTGGTGATAAAAAATTATGAAAGTATATATACTTCCTGTAAAATATTTAAGGTGGTCATGTTGGATATATAAATTCCAATGGTTTGAGTAAAACAGATAACTTGGCACAAAGCAGCACAATTAATGGATTTGTTTTCCTGGGAATATTTGTTGCATCTCCCACACCTAGATACATTTTTACATCTCTTCTCATTCATTTCTTCCTTCCCATTATAGTCCCATTTTATTATTTAAATAAATGCAATTTATCCTTAGGTCAATGGGGGTACCTAGAGTTTATTTTATTTTATTTTTTTTAAAGGAACTTCCTTTATGCTTATCTTGGTTCAGAAGGTCACATGGCATAGGCCTAAGTTAGTTTCCCAGGTCATGTGCCATTGGAAGACTGACAGAAAGATGGTTAAGGAACAAATATTATGAGAATATTTTCTTGAACTCCTGTTATTTAGATCATCAGAAATATTCTATTCCATATACAATTTTAAACTTAGATTGTTGTGGGATTCATAAACAGAGACATAGAGCACCAGGGATTCAGCAGGAAGCAGGGTTTATTTCTTGCCTGAACAGAGTTCAGTAGACTCACATCCAAAAACTGAGTTCCTGAATGCAGTGGGGCTTTGCCTTGTATAGCCCCTGCTTGACCCCTTTTTCCCACCCCCTGCTATATACTAGCCCCTTTGTCTCCCCTATATGAAAAATTATATTTTTGCAGGTTTTTCTATACCATAAATTCATAAGGAAGGTGTGGCAGAGCTGCGCAGGCACACTGTGGGGTGCACACATGCAGAAGGGTTGCACATGTGCCCAGAGCACACTATGTCTTCTCTTTGTCTAGGGAATGCAAGTGCACATGGTTAATGTGGTTGTGCATGAATACTCCTGTTGCTGGCTGTGCCATGTTGCATTTAGTTGCACATGTGCACATAGGCGCTGGCCATGCCACCTTGTTTTTGTTTGAAGAGGGCTCCTGCCACAGGATAACCCCATGTTACATAAGCAGAAAATCAGAATATAATTGATAAAGAGAAAAACCAAGATTAGCAGAAAGTAAATGCCTACCTCTTTTTGAAAGTGATCCTTTTCTCCTCCAAAGCCAGGAATGCTGTTTGTAAAATGCCTCTCTCATTGTTTAACCTTTGCTTAACTCATTGTAATTCTTCCTTTAGACTTCCTTCCTATATTCTGTCATTATGTGGTGGAGAAATCACATTTTATAACTCAGGTTCCATGCTTTTATAGTTATAAGAAGTGCAATTATCATATAATGGCTTTGGGACAAGTCCTGCATTTGTTTTCTTATAAGTACCTTCAATAGCAGAAATAATGATATTGCTTTATTTGAGTCATGTGATTCATTTCTTTGTAAGCCACAAATGAATGCTATTCGTTTTACTAGACTAAGGTATATGTCCAATATCTCAAATAATTAGTGGTATTTTGGTTTATATTTTTTTCATTTGCATATCAAACTCTTGGTCTTCCTTCATTTCAACTGTAAATACTTATGGATTCCTTCTTCTTGGTATTATTATAAAAATTCTCATTTTTGTTAAAAGAATGTTCAGTTTCTGATTTGTTATTTTGATACTCCGTTTTATTTTCACATAAATAAAACTTAGAAAATGACTGTCTCAAATACTACAGTGACAGACACTTTGAATACTTCCCCCCACACAATCAAATATATTATTTGTCAAATTTGAGGATATTTCCTTTACGTTGAGTCTTCCTTTTGAGTTAAGTGGTGGCTCTTCCTCAGGGCAAATAGTAATTATGATTTTTTTTTTACAATTTCACTGAACTTCTGGTTTAACTTACTTGTGATGAGTTGTACATTATTTTTCCATTCCAACTTGCCTTGTTTCATCATTTCCTCATGTAAGGAAGTTTTGAATGAACAGATACATTCTCTCTAGCATAAGCTTTTATATCTGGTCATGGAAACCAATTTTGCAGATATGCAGGTGGAAGATTAATTTGCTTGTTTAGATTGTCACATTTCTTTTCTGTCAGGACATTTGTTTTTTTTAAAAAAAATCCACTTTAATGTAAATTAAAAAGGGCATGGACAAAGAAAAATTAGAAAATAATTACAATTTAACCGTTAAACTTCCCAACATATGCTTAGGTAATCCCAATCACTGTAGTCTCACTAAGAAATGAAAGATAATTTACTTTAGGCTAAAATAGGAGAAAAACACGAACCAGCAAATTTAACTTTACCACTGTTTGTTTGAACTGAACTTATTATGTGTTAAATTTACCTAAGATGAATTAAATGTTTTTTAATATTACAGAGGCTTTCTCAACTAAAAAGATCTTATCTCATCATACCTTAAGTGAATCCTCACAGAATATTTAAGTTGTTTATTAAAGATCAGTAACAAGAGTGGGTAAACTTTAAATGCCAAAATCAATAAACACCAATCAGAAATAAAAACAAATTCCCAAATTTTAGTTCAAATTATGTACTATGATAGTGTCATACATATACGGTAAAGATAATGTGTAAAAATTTTAATAATAATACATTGAAATGAAACAAGTAAGAAAGTTGCTGTTTATACCTGAACACTGAAGGTCTCATTTTAGAAGATATGACTCTTCATCAGCAGTTGGGTTGATTTTATAACCCTATTCTTTTTTTCAAAATAGACACAGACAATAGAGACCACAAGACAGAATTAAATCTCTTACCTTGGCAATAGTGACTGGCAAAATGGAACTACAAATTTTGAGTCAGTAGGAATGATAACCCTTTGGATCAAACCCAACTCTGTGGCCATCACCATTACATATGTTCCTAATTTCGACTACTTGATTATAAGACTCAAATTTGGTCTTAACTTCATTGAAATCCATAGATTTTATAGTTTTATTATAGTAACAAATAGTTGTCACATTGAGATCTACACATATATACAGAAGTATAACATTTAAATTAATATAGAACAATATTTACATTTTTAAGTTATACTTTTAAAAGTAGAAGATGAAGTACAGCTGAAGTTTTACAACAATAAAAATAAAAATATACAAGACAAAAATAGAGTCAATAGGACAACTATCCATCCTCCATATAATGTGGTCACTTTTTGTCAGAAAGCTACATCTTCTTAATCTGATTGTCCAAATCATCAAAATAAGGATGATTCAGTGCCATTTTGCCAGAAATTCGTTTGGAAGGATCATAGACTAACATTTTCTAGAGCAAATCCAAGCTGTTTTCATACAAGTTTTTGACATGGGATGCCAGGCTTCCTGGTTTCCACCTGGTAAATGTATTCTTATAATCCTGAAAAGATTCCACTTCTGGCCACACTTCATTGCTGGGAGTGCCCAACCTCTGAAAATCCTGAAGAGTTGCTCAATTTCTGAATCTCCACGAAAAAGTGGTTTCTTAGTTGCCAATTCTGCAAATATGGTGCCTATACTCCAAATTCCATTGCAGCGGAATAAGATCTGACTCCAGCAATACTTCAGGAGATGTATGCCAGAGTGTTACTACCTAATGTGTATGTACCCTAACAGGTATTCCAAAAGCTCTGGTAAGGTCCAAATCAGCTAGTTTAATTATTCCTTTGTCATTAGTCAATAGATTTTGAGGTTTTAAGTCTCTGTAAAGAACTCTTCTGGAGTGCCAAAACACAATCCCCTGAAGGATTTGGTACAAATAACTCTTTAACAAGTGAAGAATCCATGAACTGACCAGGAGGGATAGAATCTGTTGCCGCCTGCAGCTGCTGCTGCCTGCAGCAACAATACCGCGGGAAAGAATTCGGAGGCAGACTGGAAACGAGTAGGAGTAGGTTCTTTATTCTGCTTTCTCTTCTGACTTCTCTCTCCAACTCCAACAACAACCCCCACACAACTCCAACCCTACCTGGTTAAATACTCTTCACCTTAACAAGTATACATGTGTCACAAGCTCAACTTACAGGTGTGTCACACAGTGCTCACGGGCACAGAAAGATTCTTAGTAGATTACATTAAGGTCAGGAAAAAAACAATTAAACGTCTCCTCTTTGGCTCTTAGTCAGCTGCCATTTTAGCTACCTCCTCATTAAGGCTCTTACAAGAATCCAGGTATTTCTTCATCTTATACAAATGGAAGCACAAACAATATTCAGAAAAAAATTGCTCAATTCCAAGGATGCTAGAAGTTACTATATTTTCTAAGGATGTTTTAAGTTTTACAACTAGTTAAAATGTTTTTAAATTAAAATTTAAATTATGATCTGTCGAATATAAAAGACTAGTCTAAAAGGTAATTTCATTTGGCAGAAGCCGCATTTTTTTCAATTTAAATGATTAATTTAACAAAATTTCTGTGATTTATATTTTATCATTGCATCAACTCCAAAAATGAGAAAATAATTCATGGGCCTGTAGGGCTTTTGAAATTAAATTTATAATTCATACAAATGTACATTCATATAGTATGAAATGAACATATTTTAAGAAAGTTCAAGCATATAGAAATTTACTCATTCAACCCAATGAACATTTGGAAAAATGTTTAAAATTCATACTATGCACTATTCTCTTATCTCCTAATAGTAATTTTTAAACAAATCAACCTCCTAAATGTGTTGTTCGTTATGAATGGTTTCCAAAATTACTGTTACTTTTTTATAACCTGAAACTGTGAACACTCCGTCTTTTATAACTGAAACATTTTTGGCTAAATACTAGGTGCTGGTGTTTAAAGAATGTAAATAAAATGTGTCAGGGATGATTCCTTTAGAAGCAATGGCTGAGGTGGGACTTCAAGTGAGTTTAGGGAGATGGCAAGAAAGGGTGAGGGCATGAAGGGCAGTAAGTAACAAGAGAGAAAAAGGAATATGAAATGAGGTGTGTACTTGTCTGACAATGTTGAGGAAGACTACACCAGTACAGCAGTAATGCCAGGAAAAGGGCAGGCAGAGAAAGGGGCTGATGATGGAGAGATGGGCAGAACTCAAATGATAATGTTTTAAAAAGTGGTTCATGGATAGATAAACTGATAATAGGTATGATAGGTCACGTTGAAGATTGTGAGTAGGATGATTATGAGGGGTGAGTGAATAAATGGAGCTAGATGAATTAGTAGAAGGCAACAGTGCAAAATAAAGAGCATACAAGCCTGAACAGAGGGGAGATCTCTACAAATATTAAGAATGTAAAATTATTGGTGACTTATATAAAATGAATTTTTACTAAATGACTAAATGTACAAACTGGGGTTCCTGGAGAACTAACCTCCACTTACTACTTGACAAATTAGACAGGAAATAAACTATATGAACTATTTAAGTTGCTTGCATTTACTTGTAGTTTCTCTGTTTCACTGAAGAGTTTATGTTTCGGGAACCCATTTGGGTGTTCTGTTTTAAATATCCTGCTTCTTGGATTTACTAAACTCATCAAGAAATAAGATGGGACTGGGGGTGAAACTCAGTGATGTACTTAGTATGAGTTAGGCCATGGGTTCAATCCCCAGCACCAAAGGGGGAAGAAAACAGAAAAAGAAATAAGAGCAAAAAAGTCACTTGTATGGGTAAGTAACTTTGGATTTATAGCTTATAGTTAGTACTCTAGAAGATAAATTGATAACCTACAAAATAGAGTGTTAATTCTATAGGTAAGGGAAAAAAAAATATACCTGGGTATATTGAGGGATCTGGGTGGTGGCTACCCATGAGCAGGGGCTGAGAATTCACCAAGACAAAAGAAAGCAGTTAGGAGAGTTTACTGGAGGAAGACACACAGCACCCTCCCAATGAGAGAATGACAAAGACATCTGCATTCCAACTCAGAGAGGTTCTAGACTTACATGCACTTCAGAATTTTTATTCACTTTTGGTGGCCTTTATGCTAGAAGTGATTTATGCTAAGCAAGGGGTGATTGACAGATTCCTATGCCTTGCCCATAATGCTTATTGTGCATGTGCCAAATGTTCATTCTCAGGTTTTATATTAGATGCATGAGATGCAAGTAATATGTATGAGGTCTTAACTAGGGGTGTTTCCCTTCTAGTTTACTACAGGCCAAACTTGGGGGGTCTCCTGCATATGTTCCTTGGGATGATAGGGCAATCTATTTAAAAAACAGGATCTTGCGGTTTACACTTTGGGCAAGTTAGCTTCTCTAATAACAGCAACGAAGAGCAACTGGGCAGGATGAAAAAGAGATACTTTGGCTCATATCAATTCTGCTAATTGATGTGGAATGAATGGGTCCTGGGACAAGAGTCCCTAATCTATGCTGCCTCACTGAATAGATGAAAGTAGAGACATGCACCCCTGTGCCTGGCTAGATTTTTATACATCATTTTAAAACACACTCCTTAAAAAACCAATATTCCTTGTGAATTTTTTTTTTTTTTACTCATTAAAAGTAAGTGCTAGACTATGTGGACACAGCTGAGGAGATACTATATAGCAAATTATCAATGATTCCCATTGATATTGGAAAAGTCAATTCTATACAAAATCATAGAAACTACAAGAAGTAATTTAATATTTGGTTTTGGAAGTTATCCTTTAAAGTGACATTACATGTAATTGTAACAAATACTTGTGAATTCATAACAGCACAAATAAAGCAAAGAAACCATGTCTGTCTGATAAGACAATGTTTAGATTTCTACCTATATTTCCCATTTAGTCCCAAAGTTCTAACTATCCTGTACCCATTTTCAAGTTTATGCTAAATACTAGCCTAAAAACAGTTGCTCTTTCTCCTGATTCTTTATATTATTTATCTGTTGCTTTGGTTAGAGGAAGAATACAAATGCCTTGTTAAAATGTATTCTGTTTGGTTGTTGGTTGTATAACCAGAGTAAAATACAAAGCAAATTTTGCCAGAAAGTGACTTTTGAAAAATCACAACTAGTCCCACCGACCTCCGCCCCAGAGAAGGAGACAGCAAGGATAGACCTGCCAACGCTACCTGAGCCCAGGCCGGCCAAGGGTAGTCCCGAGGACCTTCACCCTAGCGTGGCCAGCTCCAGGTCAGTCCCGCTGACACCCGCTGGTGTGCAACCAGCCTCCAGCCAGCCCCATGACCTCTGCCCCAGAGCAGGAGACAGCAAGGACACACCTGCCAACTCTGCTTAGAGAGCAGGCGGGCCCGGGGCAGTCCCGGGGTCCTGCATCAGAGTCCCACCAGGCCCAGGCTACATCCAGTCTCCACGACCTCCACCCCAGAGCAGGAGACAGTAAGGACATATCCACCAACTCTGCTTAGAGAGCAGGCGGGCCCCGGGCAGTCCCGGGGTCCTGCATCAGAGTGCTGCCAGGCCCAGGCTCCATCTAGTTTCGCGGACCTCCGCCCCAGAGCAGGAGACAGCAAGGACAGACCCTCCAACTCTGCCTGAGCCCAGGCTGGACCAGGGTAGTCCCATGGACCTTCACCTGAGCATGGCCAGCCCCAGGTCAGTCCTGCTGACGCCCGCTGGTGTGTGACCAGCTGCCAGCCAGCCCCGCTGACCTCCACCCCAGAGCAGGAGACAGCAAGGACAGACCTACCAACTCTGCCACAGCCCAGGCGGGCCCAGGGCAGTCCCACTGACCTTCACCTCAGTGGTGTTAGCCCCAGACCACCACAGGAGCTCAGACTCAACCAGTTTGGCCTGCGCCAACCAGTGTAAAACTAGCTTCAGGTAGCATACTTTGAGGGTCAGTGGCTGGTTTTGATAGTCCAGCGGTAAGGGGAGGCACAGACAACCTGCAAGGGTATTAAAAAATATAGGAAAGAATCTGTAATAACTCAGATCTACACTGCAAAAAGTAAAGCAAATAGACATCATGAAAAAGCAGGGGAGGAAAATACCCCAAACAAACCAGGATTCTACAATAACAGAACCCATGCTCAGTGAAGTTGAAGAAATGTCAGAGAAGGAGTTCAGAAGGTTTATAATTAAAATGATCTGTGAATCAAAGAATGACCTAAATGAGTAAATACAGGCAAAAATTGACCACTACAACAAAGATATAAGAGAGCAAATACAGGTAGCAAAAGATTACTTCAAAAAAGAGATTGAAACTCTGAAAAAAAAAAAAACAGTCAGAAATCCTTGAAATGAAGGAAACAAATAAAAAACACAATTGAAGGCATCACCAACAGACTAGATCAACTGGAAGAAAGAACCTCAGACAATGAAGACAAAGTATATATTTTAGAAAATAAAGTTGACCACACAATGAAGATAGTAAGAAACCATGAACAGAACATTCAAGAAGTGTGGGACAGCATCAAAAGACCAAATATAAGAATAATTGGGATAGAGGAAGGCACAGAGTTTTAAGCCAAAGGAATGCACAACCTCTTTTATGAGATAATATCAGAAAATTTCCCAAGCATGAAGAATGAATTGGAAAACCAAATACAAGAGGCTTATAGGACAACAAATGTACAAAATAACAACAGATCTACACCAAGACACATTATAATGAAAATGCCTAGCATACAGAACAAGAATAGAATTTTAAAGGCTGCAAAAGAGAGGAATCAGATCACATATAAGGGGAGACCAATTCGTATCACAGCAGATTTTTCAGTTCAGACACTCAAAGCTAGAAGATCATGGAACAACACATTCCAAGCTCTGAAGGAAAAGGGATGCCAACCAAGAATCTTATACCCAGCAAAATTAAGCTTTAGATTTGAGGATGAAATAAAAACCTTCCATGATAAACAAAAATTAAAAGAATTTACAAGTAGAAAGCCAGCACTACAGAACATCCTCAGCAAAATATTCCATGAAGAGGAAAAGAAAAACAATGATGAAAATCAACAGAGGGAGTTATTACACTAAAGGGAAAAAACAATCAGACGAGAAACCATGTCAAGGAAAATACCAACAATAAAAATGGCTGGGAATACAAAACACATCTCAATAATAACTCTGAATGTTAATGGCCTAAACTCACCAATCAAAAGACATAGATTAGCAGATTGGATCAAAAAAACAGACCCAACAATATGCTGCCTCCAAGAGACTCATCTCATAGGAAAAGACATCCATAGGCTGAGGGTAAAAGGTTGGGAAAAATCCTACCACTCATATGGACAGAGGAAACAAGCAGGGGTTTCCATCCTCATATCAAATAAAGTAGACTTCAAACTAAAGTCAATCAAAAGGGATAAAGAAGGACACTATATACTGCTCAAGGGAACCATACACCAACAAGACTTAACAATTATAAATATATATGCCCCAAACAATGGAGCATCCATATTCATCAAACAAACTCTCCTGAAGTTAAAGAGTCAAATTGACCACAACACAATAATTCTGGGTGACTTTAACACACCCCTTTCACCACTAGATAGATCTTCCAAACAAAAGCTGAACAAAGAAACTATAGAACTCAAAAATACAATAAACAACTTAGACTTAACTGACTTATATAGAATATTTCATCCTTCAACAAGTGAATACACATTCTTCTCAGCAGCACATGGAACCTTCTGTAAAATAGACCATATACTAGGCCACAAAACAACTCCGAGCAAATACAAAAAAGTTAAGATTCTACCCTGCATTCTATCCGACCATAATGGAATGAAATTAGAAATCAATAATAAAATAAGAAATAAAAGCTACTCCAACACTTGGAGACTAAATAATATGCTACTGAATGAACAATGGGTTGCAGATGACATCAAAGAGGAGATTAAAAAATTCTTAGAGGTGAATGAGAACACAGACACAACATATAGAAATCTCTGGAACACTATGAAGGCAGTTCTAAGAGGAAAGTTCATTGCATTGAGTTCATTCCTCAAAAGAAGAAAAAGTCAACAAATAAATGACTTAAAATTACATCTCAAAGCTCTAGAAAAAGAAGAACAATCTAACACCAAAAGTGGTAGAAGACAGGAAATAATTAAAATCAGAGCTGAAATTAATGAAATTGAAATCAAAGAAACAATTGAAAAAATTGACAAAACAAAAAGTTGGTTCTTTGAAAAATTAATAAAATTGACAGACCCTTATCCAGGCTAACAAAGAGAAGGCAAGAGATAACTCAAATTACTAATATATGTGATGAAAAAGGAAATATCAAAACAAACACTATGGAAATACAGCAAATAATTTGAAATTATTTTGAAAACTTGTACTCCAACAAAATACAAAACACCGAAGGCATCAACAAATTTCTAGAGTTGTATGATGTGCCCAAACTTAAGCAGGATTGAAGAAACCCTAATAGGAGATGGTTAATTGCGGTTAGCTGACGGCCATAAGAGATGTTCTGGTTTCCACCTGAAAGAATCTTTATATGCCCGTGAACTATGTGATGCACCTGTGGTCCTTGTTAAAGCTAAAGATATATAACCCGATGAGGAGTCAGACTAGGAGAGAGAAGAAATTGTTGCTGGTCAGAGTCAGGCCGAGGCTGCCAAAGAAGAAAGAATTCTTCTCTCTCTCTCTCTCTCTCTCTCTCTCTCTCTCTCTCTAAGCTCTAAGAAAGTAAAAGTAAAAGAAAGTAAAGTAAAGAAATAAAGAGTCAGAGAGGTTGCTAAAAGAGCCAGTGTTAGAGTTTTGAGAGATTACTAAAGCTGAAGAATAAAAAACCTTCTTTCATCTTCATTCTGCCTCCGAGTTTTTCTCCTGTGGCATTGTTGCTCCAAGTCAGGAAGCAACACAGGATGATATACATAATTTGAACAGACCAATTTCAAGCGATGAAATAGAAGATGCCATCAGAAGCCTACCAACCAAGAAAAGCCCAGGACCAGATGGATACACAGCTCAGTTCTACAAGACCTTCAAAGAAGAACTGATACCAGTACTCTTCAATTTATTTCAGGAAATAGAAAAAGAGGGAGTACTTCCAAACTCATTCTATGAGGCCAACATCACCCTGATCCCCAAACCAGGAAAAGACACATCCAAAAAAGAAAACTTCAGACTCATATCTTTAATGAACATAGATGCAAAAATTCTCAATAAAATTCTAGCAAAACGGATACAGAAACATATCAAAACTATAATATACCACAATCAAGTGGGGTTCATTCCAGGGATGCAAGGATGGTTCAACATATGGAAAACAATAAATGTAATTCACCACGTCAATAGACTCAATGATAAGAACCATATGATTATCTCAATAGATGCAGAAAAAGCATTTGACAAAATATAGCACCACTTCATGCTCAAAACACTAGAAAAACTAGGGATAACTGGAACATACCTCAACATCATAAAAGCTATATATGCTAATCCCCAGGCCAACATTATTCTAAATGGAGAAAAATTGAAAGCATTCCCTTTAAAAACTGGAACAAGACAGGGATGCCCTCTTTCACCACTTCTATTCAACATAGTAATTGAAATGCTGGCCAGAGCAATAAGACAGATGAAAGAAATTAAAGGGATACAGATAGGTAAAGTAGAACTCAAATTATCATTATTTGCTGATAATATGATTTTATACCGAGAAGACCCAAAAAATTCCACCAGAAAACTTCTAGAACTCATAAATGAATTCAGCAAAGTAGCAGGATACAAAATCAACACCCATAAATCTAAGGCATTTCTATATATCAGTGACAAATCCTCTGAAAGGGAAATGAGGAAAACTACCCCATTTACAATAGCATAAAAAAAAAAATACTTGGGAATCAACTTAATCAAAGATGTGAAAGACCTCTATAATGAAAACTACAAAATACTAAAGAAAGAAATTATGGAAGACCTTAGAAGATGGAAAGATCTACCCTGTTCTTGGATAGGCAGAACTAATATTGTCAAATGACCATACTACCAAAAGCACTATACAGATTTAATGCAATGCCAATCAAAATCCCAATGACATTCCTCATAGAAATAGAAAAAGCCATCATGAAATTCATCTGGAAAAATAAGAGACCCAGAATAGCTAAAGCAATCCTTAGTAAGAGGAGTGAAGCAGGTGGAATCACTAAACCAGACCTTAAATTATACTACAGAGCAATAGTAACAAAAACAGCATGGTTTTGGCACCAAAATAGGCTGGTAGACCAATGGTACAGAATAGAGGACACAGAGTCTAACACATATAATTTCAGTTATCTTATAGACAAAGGCACCAAAATGTACATTGGAGAAAAGATAGCCTCTTCAACAAATGGTGCTGGGAAAATTGGAAATCCATATGCAATAAAATGAAATTAAACCTCTATTTCTCACCATGCACAAAATTCAACTCAAAGTGGATCAAGGATCTAGGAATTAGACCAGAGACACTACACCTAATAGAAAAAAATGTAAGCTCTAATCTCCAACATGCTGGATTAGGCCCCAAGTTCCTTAATAAGAATCCTGTAGCACAAGAATTAATATCAAGAATCAACAAATGGGATAGACTCAAATTACAAAGCTTCTTCTCAACAAAAGAAACAATCAGTGAGGTGAACAGAGAGCCTACTAATTGGGAACAAATTTTTACCACATGCACGTCAGATAGAGCACTAATCTCTAGAATATATAAAGAACTCAAAAAGCTTAACACCAAAAAAAAAAAAAAAAAAAAAAAAACAAAAAACAAAAAACAAATAACCCAATCAATAAATGGGCCAAGGAAGTGAACAGACACTTCTCAGAAGAAGATATACAATCAATCAACAAATACATGAAAAAATGCTCAACCTCTCTGGCAATTAGAGAAATGCAAATCAAAACCACTCTAAGATTTCATCTCACACCAGTCAGAATGGCAGCTATTAAGAACACAAACAACAATAAATGTTGGAGAGGATGTGGAGAAAAAGGCACACTCATACATTGTTGGTGGGACTGCAAAATGGTGCAGCCAATATGGAAAGCAGTATGTAGATACCTTGGAAAACTTGGAATGGAACCACCTTATGACCCAGCTGTCCCACTCCTTGGTCGTTACCCAAAAGACCTGAAAACAGCATACTACAGGGATACAGCTACATCTATGTTTATAGCAGCACAATTCACAATAGCTAAACTGTGGAACCAACCAAATGCTCTTCAGTAGATGAATGGATAAAGAAAATGTGGTATATACACACAATGGGATATTAGTCAGCAATAAGAGAGAATAAAATCATGGCTTTTGCAGGAAAATGGATGGAGTTAGAGAATATAATGCTAAGTGAAGTTAGCCAATCCCAAAAAGCCAAATGCCAAATGTTTTCTCTGATATAAGGAGGCCAATTCACAGTGGGGTTGGGATGGGGAGCATAGGAGGATTAAAGGAACACTAGAATGGCCAATGGGGAGGGAGGGAAAGGGAGGGGGGCAAAAGGGTAAATAAAAAAAAAAAGATGGTAGAATGAGATGGATATCATTACCCTAAGTGCATGTATGAAGTCATGAATGGTGTGAATATACTTTGCATACAACCAGAGATTTGTTAAAAAGTGCTCTATATGTGTAAAATGAAATGTAATGCAATCTGCTGCCATTTATAACATCTTAGAATAAAAAATAAATAAATTTAAAAAAAAAAGAAAAATCACAACTATGCTATTGTGAAACTGTAGAGGTACTCAAGAGTTGAATCCTCTGTACTTCTTTATCACCTGCTTTACTCTTGTTTTCTTTTTGCTGTTGAAAGGTGGAAGACAGACCCATGGGAATATGAGGTTAAGAGGATGGTTCTGCCACCTGGGCCTACTATGCTTTCTTCTGAAGGTCAATTTGCCTGAGGCCATTCTGGCCCTACCTGGCTTAAGTCAATAGGATATGCTACATTACTCAGTAAACTACATGTTATGTGCAGGAGGAATGTGGCCAATAAGAAAATCATCATCTACTCTGAAGGGGGAACTTTTGTGACCTTTATACAGACCAGATTCCAGGACTCAGGGAGATAGGATAATTAGAAGAAAGGCCTTCATGACCATAAAATCTGTAAGAACAAGTTCCAATTTGAACCAGTCAGCGCAGGCCAGGGTGACCCAGAGTTGCCTAGAATCTTTAGCATGTCATTATGATACTAAAATCTCCTCTCCATAGGGTAAGACCATGAAGTAGGGGGACTTGAAAGTCTGATACAGTTCTGCTGTCAATCAAAAGTCAATAGGTGGACCTAGGCAGGACCCTCTGGAAACTTCCCTGAGACCTCCAATAAAACAAGGGTAGTGTCGCTGCCTGAAGCGGAAGTCGCTTGGAGCAGCGAACGCCACAGGAAAATTCGGAGGCAGGATGAAAATGAAAAAAGGTCTTTTATTCTTCTTCTCTCTCCAGCTCCAGCAATCACTCCAAATGCTCTAACTCCAACCACCACCTTCTTCTTCCCCACACACACTAACGAACCTCACCCAGTTATATACATATAGCTTTAACAAGGACACGTGCTTACAGCTCAAGCTTACAGGTGCGTCTCGCAGTGTTCACGGGCATACAAAGATTCTTTGAATAATGTATTAATATCAGGTGGAAACTAGAACATCTTTTATGGCTCTCAGCTAACCGCAATCTTTAGCTATCTCCTTGATTATAGGCTCCTTCATTTCCCCCTTTTAGTTTTAAAAGAGGGGATGTTCTAGGACGTCCATGTGCAACCGACATTCTTACCCGTCATGGGAGTCTAGGCTGTCCTGACTCCTGGCTTAGGTTGACATGCCGGCCACATTAGACTGTCCCGTGCGACTGTGCCATGTCTTAGGTTGTCCCCTTCTGGGGATCTTACCCATCGTAGGCTAACCAGCCATCCAATAGAGCCCTTCAGGATCGACTGTGTGTTGACTAACAGCCGTCCAATTTTTAGGAGATGCTGCGGCTTTAAGGCGGTAAGCCTACTGCTGACGAGCCAAGTTTCCATAGCATATCAAGTTCTTTAAGCAAATCAGCTGCCCTTAGTTTCATCAAGTAACGCACTGAGTTCTCTTAGACAAATACCCGCAAGGCATTGTCCTGTAATGTCCCAAAATAATGGAAAATCAAAATGTCCATAAGTTATAACACATAGATTCAGGAGGCCCCATGCATGCAGAGCAGAGGCCACACTGCTGGTTAGGTTGTTGATGCTTGAGCAGCAGGGATGCTTGCAGCGACCGCGGTCCCTGCAGTTGTAGCAGCAGCCGTCTTTTTTATGTCTAGACATTTCCACCGGCAAATCTTCAGGGCCCGCTACCTAAAAACTCAAGCATCCATTATTAAGGGAAAGGCAGTGCTATTCCAGCACTGAGATCAAAAGGTGAGCTGTCAAACTAAAAAAAGAATTATTAGAGTAGAAAATAAAAGTTGATCTCTGCTCACACACATTGCTGCTTAAGCTCCCACAAACATAAGCTGGAAAAATATCACATTCAGAAATAATCAAAGAGAAACTGAGGGTGTTTACTGCATTAAAGATAAAGAAAAGCTAAAGGCATTTTGGAAAAATAATTTGTTAGCTGGAATCCTTGAGTCTCTATATACACAGCAATCCTATACCTGTTGAAATAATTCAAATTAATCAGCTATTAAACAAATGAAGTTAATAATAAATAAATGATCCTCTGTCGGAACACCAAAATATCAGGTTATACAACATTAAACATATTCACAGCTGAAGAGAAGTCCCGGAGACAACTATAAATCAAAATTGATTATCATTATAATTGATTATCTAATTAAAATATTCTGAACTTATATAAATATCTATTTATCTATCTATCTATTGATTATCAAATTAGAATATTCTAAGCTTAAATGAATTAACGTTATTTGTTATTTGGATCTATATCTATCTACCTTTTTTTTTTTTAAGCGCTTAATTATTTGTGATGTCACACTAGACAGACGCACATATAAACACATTTGTGACATCACATTAACATGAAATTTAGACAAATGCACAGACATAAAGACATATATAAAAGAGAAAAAAAAATTACAATTGTGTATACACTGAAGAGAGATCTTCTTGTCCCGGCCGGGAAGAATGAAATTTAAGTTGTAAATTTAATGGAGGACTCTTTTAAGGGAATCACTCCATACCTTCATTTTGGTCCTCTTGATTTTGTACTTTTTTATTCAGTCTAGACTCCTCAATAACTTTGTCTTGATCCTTTTGACTTTGTACCTGCTTTATCAATCTAGATGGTATCCATATTGGAGAGGATTCGTGCTTTGGAAAAACACACAAACAGATCCTCTCCCCCAAATTAATACTGGGTCTGGACCCTTCCATGTACCTGAGAGAACATCCTTCCAGTAAACCAAAGGTTTATGTTGTTGGTGTGGGTTCCAGTGTCTATCTCCAGCCGAATGTCCATTAGAATCTAAAGTTAAGAAATTTAGGGTAAACAGGGCAACTGCCAATCTGTCCTTAGGATTTTTCCAGTTTCCATCTTTTTGCTTTAGTAACATATTTTTAAGTGTCCGATTTGCTCTTTCAATTATTCCTTGTCCCTGAGGATTATAAGCGATACCTGTTTTGTGGATAATATTGAACTTTGTACAAAATTGTTTGAAGGATGTGGATGTATATGCAGGGCCATTATCTGTTTTAAGCATTTTGGGGATGCCCAATGCAGCAAAAGCTTGCAGACAATGAGATATAGTATCTTTAACTTTTTCTCCGGAATGTAAAAAAGCAAAAGTCATGCCTGAGCATGTATCTATGGTGACATGAATAAATCGTAATTTTCCAAAACTTGGCTCATGTGTGACATCCATCTGCCACAAATGATTGGGCATCAAACCTCGTGGGTTAACCCCATAATGTGGATTGGGCAAAAGTGTTACACAAGATGGACATTCTTTTACAATTCTACGAGCTTGTTCTTTTGTGATTTTAAATTTTTGTCTTAAGGTAGTGCTGTTAACGTGGAACTGGGAATGAAATAAAGTAGCTTGTTGTACTGTAGTAAATATAAATATTGTTTTAGTGAGGGCGTCAGCTTTTTGATTACCTTCATGGAGAGGACCAGGCAGATTAGTGTGAGCTCTTATGTGACCTATAAATAAAGGTTCTTTTCGTTGCCATAGGAGATTTTGGATTTGAGAAAACAATTTAAAAGCTGGAGTATGTGGTGCTATTGGACCTGCTAGCTCCAATTTTGGGACAGCATGTACAATATAATGGCTGTCTGAAAAAATATTCATAGGCTGTTCTTTAAAATTTTCCAGAGCTATTATTATAGCTTCGAGTTCCACTAATTGAGCTGATTTTTGATTAGTGATATGAATCATTTTTTCATTTTGAGTGACTACTGCAGCAGTACCGTTAGAGGATCCATCTGTAAATACATTAAATGCTTTAGGAATGGGTTGATTTTTTATTACCTGTGGGAATATGATAGGATGATTGATACAAAAGGACAGTATAGGAGATTTAGGAATATGATTGTCAAAATTTGCAGAAGTAGAGCATCTAGCTATAGCCCAATCATTATCATTGAAGCACAAATATTCAACCTGTGACGATGAATAAGGAGTAATAATAGTAGCGGGATGAATTCCAAATATTTTAGTAGAGGTTTTAAGTCCTTGAAGAATAAGTTTAGCCACCATGGAGGTATAAGACTCAATTGTACTTTTAGGAGAGACAGGCAAATGTATCCATAATATAGGTCCCTGTTGCCAAAATACTCCTGTTGGAGTATATTGTGAAGGAATAATAATCAATATTAGTGGTTGTGCAAAATCAAATCTATCGCAATGGGATCTTTCAATGGCCTGTTCTACTAATTTTAGAGCTCTCCTGGCCTCAGGAGTTAATGTTCGAGGTGAGGATGGGTCAGGGTTCCCACGAAGGATGTCAAATAAGGGTTTTAATTGTCCAGTAGTGAGGCTTAGTGTAGGGCGAAGCCAATTAATGTCACCCAGTAATTTTTGGAAATCATTGAGGGTGGTCAAATGTTCTTTACTTATTAGAATTTTTTGGGGTTTAACAAAAGTATCCATGATTTTAAAGCCTAAATATAGTATATGATCTGCTTTGAACTTTTTCTTCTGCTATATATAATCCATATTTTTTTAGATTTTTTGTTATTTCACCAAATATATTAAATAAGATTTGTTGATTAGGGTGAGCTAATAAAACATCGTCCATGCTGTGTAGACACATAAGGTCTTGATATTTGTTTTTAATGGGCTGTATAGCTCTGTCCACATATAGTTGGCACAGTGTAGGGCTATTTGCCATTCCCTGCGGTAATACTTTCCATTGATATCTTTTATCAGGGCCATTATTATTAATAGAAGGAATTGAAAAAGCAAACCTGGGGGCATCCAGAGGATGTAGGGGAATGGAAAAGAAACAGTCCTTTATATCAAGGGTTATAAGGTAATAGTTTTTTGGAATAGCTACAGGATTAGGAAGTCCAGGTTGAGTAGGGCCCATAATTTGCATTGTTTTGTTAATTTGTCTTAGATCTTGTAATAGTCTCCATTTTCCTGATTTTTTCTTAATTACAAATATGGGAGAATTCCAGGGAGAGGTGGAAGGCTCTATGTGTCCTGCTTCTAATTGTTCTTTAACTAATTGATGGGCCGCTTGCAATTTTTCTTTGGATAGGGGCCACTGAGGGACCCAAACTGGCTTATTAGAGAGCCATGGTATTTTTAAAATTGTTTTCTCAGTGGCCCCTAGAAAAAATGTCCTTTGCCTTTTTTATTATGATTAGGATTTTTATTCTTAACACCTGCAGGCTTGGTCGCTAGGTGTAGCCCCATTTGATGTAAGATATCTCTTCCCCATAGGGTAACTGGCAAGCTGTTTAAAACATAGGGTTTGAATGTTCCTGTATGGCCTTCATTGTCTTGCCAATTTAAGATTACAGCACTTTGAGCTGGGGTATTACTGTATCCCAAGCCTCTTAAACTGGTTGAGGCTTTCTGTAGAGGCCAGTGCTTAGGCCATTGTTGTAGATTTATGATGGAAGAGTCAGCTCCTGTATCAATCAGCCCCTCCATCTCTATACCTTGAATTTTTAATTTGCACATAGGCCTCCGTGAACAGTCCTGGACCCAGAAAGCCATAGGTCCTGAACCAGTGGAACCGAATGCTCTGCTATTTCTATTTTGTGGCATGCTTTTAAAAGAATTATGGAGACTGGGAATGAGGAGCAGCTGTGCGATTCTGTCTCCTTGATTTACGAAGATGATGCCCCTGTGTGTACTTAGCATTATTTTAATCTCTCCATTATAATCTGAATCAATAACCCCTGGTATAACATTAAAGCCTAATAAACTTTTGGAACTACGCCCAAGGATTAGTCCCACAGTTCCTGAAGGGAGAGGTCCCCGATTCCCGTAGGAATCAGCTGAACCCCCATTTCAGGTGTCAGGACCATCCGGGCAGTAGAACAGAGATCTAATCCTGCACTTCCTCTTGTCCCTCTGATAAGGGAGTTAATGGGTAGGAGGGACTGTGACGAGGAATCATTTGAATCTGAGGGCCTTCCTCCTCTAGTGCCTCGTACGTTTTTGGGCCCCAGGGCATTGGGCCCCGTGCCCCGTTTTTTGAAATCCTTGATAAATCATTTCCATATATATCATATCTAGAATGGCATTGATTGGCCCAATGTATACCCTTTTTGCACCTGGGGCATCGGCCTGGAGCACGGTATGAATTTGATTTTATTACCCTTGGGGGATATTGCTTAGCATATCTTGGTTGATTATAATAATTTTGTCTGGAATATCCTGTTCTAGGTTGAATCCTTTGGGAATTTTGAGGGGAGGAATTTTTCATCACTGCAGCAATTACGTTGCCTGTGATAACAGCCTCGTTAATGTCTTTGCACAGTCTGATATAAATTGATAAGTCTTTTTTACTTCTCCACGGCCTTATTGCATCCTGGCAATATTTATTAGCATTCTCGTACTCTAATTGGATAACTAGAGGCATAGCTTGCTCGACTTCGCCAAAAACTCTAGATGTTGTTTTTAAGAGTTTATCTACAAAATCAGCGTAAGGTTCGTTAGGCCCTTGTATAACTTTTGATAGGCTGCCTTGCAGATCCCCTGTGCCTGAGATTGTCTTCCAGGCTTTCACAGCTGCAGTGTGTATCTGGGCATACACACCTGGATCGTATTGTAGCTGATTTTGTAGTTCGGCGAACTGACCCTCCCCTGTGAGCATATCTATATTGCGTTGAGGGAAACCTGCTGCAGCATTTCTCTTTGCTATTTCTGAACAAAGTTCCTGGAATTGAGTTTTCCAGATTAGGTATTGTCCCCCACTTAGTACCGCTCTGCATAGACTTTTCCAATCTGAGGGGGCTAAGGTTAGGGTGTTAAGTGACTCTATCATACTTAATGTGAACGGAGCTTGAGGCCCATAGGTCATTACCGCCTCTTTAAAATTCTTTATTGTTTTAAAGTCTAGGGACTCATGATATCTTTGTCCCTGTTCATTTTGAAATACTGGCAGTTCTAGGTGCTCCTGCGGTCTATGTTGTTCGAGAGCGTATAAGCGCTCAGAAAGGCCGCCAATTTCTACCTCAAGGGCACGTACACTCTGATCAATACTCTTTATTGTTTCTGTTAGGGATTCTATCCATGAAGGAGCAGAGGGCACTAGTGGTTCCTCTATTTGACGGTCTTTTCTCTTTTTTAATTTCTTTTTGTTCTTTTTATTGGAGACTGTGCTCTCCGAATCGCTTTTTGATTCCTCTTCACTACTATCTTCATAATTCCTAACCGGCTCAGTAGAGGAGACCGTACTTTCATGGTTTGGCTCCTTGTTACTATTATTACTTTCACTAGTATCCTGAGTTTCAGTTTCTAAGGAGAGTACATACTCCTCAGCTAATTTTATTAAGCTTCTGATGGCTTTTGCAGATCTTACTTTTGAATTTACATTCCTACTCTCCTTGCTGGTCTCCACTGAGTCAGAGGATATGCTTTCTTGTTCACTTTTCTCACTATCCTCTGAGTTCTCAATATCAAAAATTTCATTCATGGCTTTTATAAACCGACTTTTTGTTATATTTGCTCCCATCTTTTTAAATTTTCTTTTTTCTTACCTTGCCGCTGAATTCCCCGTACAGGCCACCACCTGTCGCTGCCTGAAGCGGAAGTCGCTTGGAGCAGCGAACGCCACAGGAAAATTCGGAGGCAGGATGAAAATGAAAAAAGGTCTTTTATTCTTCTTCTCTCTCCAGCTCAGCAATCACTCCAAATGCTCTAACTCCAACCACCACCTTCTTCTTCCCCCCACACACTAACGAACCTCACCCAGTTATATACATATAGCTTTAACAAGGACACGTGCTTACAGCTCAAGCTTACAGGTGCGTCACGCAGTGTTCACGGGCATACAAAGATTCTTTGAATAATGTATTAATATCAGGTGGAAACTAGAACATCTTTTATGGCTCTCAGCTAACCGCAATCTTTAGCTATCTCCTTGATTATAGGCTCCTTCAGGGTAGGACATTCCTCTCCTCTCTGAGGACTTTCTCTCCCACTTTCTTTTAATAAAGTCACACCTGTGACTCTAAGTAACTAGTTTGAAATGCTTCTGGCATCACAAAGAACTAGTGAGGACCTTTGCAGTCACTCCCACTCACAGATGGCCTGGCTCTGTAACACCTTGATTCACAAAAGCCACAAAGAGTATTTTTCCCTATTAGAAACACAGCCCCAACATATATATTTTTCTTTATCTATTTAGGTCATCTTTCTAAATTCTGTGGTGACTGAGTTTTGGTAGCTGATTGTATGACAAATGGATACTAATCACCAAATTTCAATATCCTGAATCTTAAAAGTCTTATTTACTGAGGGTCAAGCTAGTAGAATTCCACCTGAAAAAATTTGAAAGTGAAGTTTTCATGTATTAGAATGTAAATAATAATATAAATGTCACTTAACTTGTATAAACTTTTTCTTTGGAGAAGTAGTCCTACATTCTGCTCTGCCCCGTAAACACATTACTCCTTCATGACTAATTGTCTTTTATGTGTCACATGCTTGCCATTCACTCAAATAAGTTTAATTACCTATCCACCATCTCTTGATTTTTCTGTTTTTATTTATTAATGTTTGATTCACTCAGCAATCTCTATTACATATCTTGTTTTCTGAAAGAGCCCTGTTTATTATTAAGATTCTTCAGGGACTTGAATTTTTGCATTAATTAAATTTTGTGACTAATTATGTTAAATTTAAATATGCATGACAGTATTGCTTGTGCATTCTATAGATATGGGCTTTAAAGAATATGCCCCTTTAGGAGCTGGGGTTGTGGCTCAGCGGTAGAGCGCTCACCTAGCACATGCGCAGCCCAGGTTTGATTCTCAGCACTATGTAAAAATAAAGGCGTTGTGTACAAATAAAAAGATCAAATAAATAAATATTTAAAAAAACACAATCATGTAACTTAAAAAAAAAAAAAAAGAATATGCCCCTTTAAATAGTAATTGAAAAACTACTGTAATTACAATAATGTGATCTTTTTTTTTTTCAGTGCCCCATATGTTCAGAATTTAAATTTTAATCCTGGGATAAAAATCGCAAATTTATATGAAAAAAGAGGCTTAAGTGACCTAATTGTTTTCATGTAAAAAATTCTGGGTCCACTTAATCCAAAAAGTCTAGAGTACCAGGAGATAAGAAATTAATATACAACAAAGATATTTTTCTCTACAAGCAAAATTGTCCTATTTAAACTTTTTAAGGAAAATGAAAGAATAAAGAAAGAAATACAAAATGAAACTTGAAAAATCATTTAATGTGCTCTTGATAGCTGCCATTCTGACTGGAGTGAAATGAAATCTTAGAGTAGTTTTGATTTGCATTTCTCTAATTGTCAGCGATGTTGAGCATTTTTTCATGTATTTGTTGATTAATTGTGTATCTTCTTCTGAGAAGTGTCTTTTCAATTCCTTAGCCCATTTATTGATTGAGTTATTTGTTTTTTTGGTGTTAAGTTTTTTGAGCTCTTTATATATTCTAGAAATTAGTGCTCTATCTGATGTGCAGGTATTAAATATTTGTTCCCAATTAGTTGGCTCTCTATTCATCTCACTGATTGTTTCTTTTGCTGAGAAGAAGCTTTTTAGTTTGAATCTATCCCATTCATTAATTCTTGGTAATAATTCTTGTGCTACAGGATTCTTATTAAGGAACTTGGGGCCTAATCCGACATGTTGGAAATTGGAGCTTACTTTTTCTTCTATTAGGCGTATTGTCTCTGGTCTAATTCGTAGGTCCTTGAGCCACTTTGAATTGAGTTTTGTGCATGGTGAGAGATAAGGGTTTAATTTCATTTTTTTTGCATATGGATTTCCAGTTTTCCCAGCACCATTTGTTGAAGAAGCTATCCTTTCTCCACTGTTCATTTTTGGTGCCTTTGTCTAATATAAGATAGCTGAAATTATATGTATTAGTCTCTGTGTCCTCAATTCTGTACCATTGGTCCACCAGTCTGTTTTGGTGCCAATACCATGCTGTTTTTGTTACTATTGTTGTATAGTACAATTTAAAGTCTGGTATGTTGATGCCCCCCTGCTTCACTTTTCTTGCTCAGGATTGCTTTGGCTATTCTGGGTCTCTTATTTTTCCAGATGAATTTCATGACTGCTTTTTCTATTTCTTTGAAGAATGACATTGGGATTTTGATTGGAATCGCATTAAATCTGTATAATGCTTTTGGTAGTATGGACATTTTGACAATATTGATTCTACCTATCCAAGAGCAAGGTAGGTCTTTCCATCTTCTGAGTTCTTCTATGATTTCTTTCTTTAGTGTTCTATAATTTTCCTTATTGAGGTCTTTCACCTCTTTTGTTAAGTTGGTTTCCAGGTATTTTATTTTATTTTTTTGATGCTATTGTAAATGGGGTAGTTTTTCATCATTTCCCTTTCAGAGGCTTTGTCACTGATGTACAAAAATGCCTTTGACTTATGGGTATTGATTTTGTATCCTGCAACTTTGCCGAATTCATTTACTAGTTGTGAAAGTTTTCTGGTAGAGTTTTTTGGGTCTTCTAGGTAGATTATCATGTCATCAGCAAATAGTGCTAATTTGAGCTCTTCTTTTCCTATCTGGATCCCTTTGATTGTTACATAGGACAGTAGACTCCATTTTTATATAATTATACAAGCGTGGAATATTTCTTATTCTAGTTAGAATCCTATTCTTATGGGTGTACATGATGGTGGGATTCATCGTGTTGTTTTCATATATGTACATGGGGAAATTATGTCAGATTCATTCCACTGTCTTTCCTTTTTCTATCCCCTCCCCCCTCCATTCCCTACTGTCTAATCTACTGCACTTCTATTCTTCTCCTCCCCCAACTTTTTATTGTGGGTTAGTTTCCACATATCAGAGAAAACATTTGACCTTTGGTTTTTTGGGACTTGCTTACTTAACCTAGCATGATTGTCTCCAGATCCATCCATTTATCAGCAAATGCCATAGTTTCATTCTTCTTTATGGCTGAATAATTCTCCATTGTGTTCATATACCATATTTTTGATGGCAGGGTGTAAGAAAGGCCTGGAACATGCAGGGACACTGTAGAACTGTGGAACTGGTATCTCAACAGACAATAGATAAGGAAAAGATATGGGAGGGCCACCAAAGGAAATTCTGCCTCCATAATTTTACTGGTGTTTTCTCTAAGTAAGAATACAAGTAGATATCCCAGTCACATATCTGTTAGCATTTTCATTTTTTAATGCTTTTAACATTTTTTTAACTGTTTTAAGTTTATTGTTCAGGTTCAGTAGTGATATATATATACATATATACGCATATATGCATACATATATACATACATACACATATACATAACATATATATATTTTTAAATTTTTATTTTTATAATTTTTAATATGTACAACTCATAGTGCATATATTTAGTATCTTTTTACATACAACTGTTTGTATACAAAGTATATTCGTATAATTCAGGTCTTCAATCATGCATTAAGGAAAATGGTATCCGTCTCATTCAACCACCTTTTTTTTTTCTCCCCCTCCCTCCCCTCTTGCTCCCTCCCTTACCCTCCCTTCCCTTGACCATTCTGGTGTTCCTCTAATCCTCCTATGTACCCCCATCTGTAAGCTGCCTGGTACCGAAACCCGGGAAAAAATCTCGGAGGCAGAGTTAAGCTTTCACTACTTTTACTTCTACTTTGTCTTCTTAGCTTAGAGTTAGAGTTAGAGTTAGAAAGATAGAGCTTAGCTTAGAGAAAGATTAGAGCTTCTTTCTTCTCTCTTCTTTCTTCCTTCTTCTTTCTTCTGTTTTCTGTCTTCCTTGGGAGCCTCGGCCTAACTCTGACCAGTCATTACTTCTTCTATCTGGTTTCTCTTCTGTAACCGCTCTGCCTACGTTCTGGCCGCTCTGATTTTTCTGACCGACCGAGTGACTGCCCAGCTGACTGAATTCTCCGTTCTCCTAACTCGGACCTCCTTCACCCGGTTATATACCTTCAGGTTTGCGGGTGCCTACAGGTGCGTCACATACATATCAGGTGGAACTTATGGCTTCCAGCTAGCTACAACAGCCCTTCCTAATTAGGGCTCCTTCATATTCCTTCCCTTTAGTTTAAAAAGGTGCTTTCTATTTTCTCTATTTTATTTTCTCTATTTTCTTTTGTTTTCCCTACCTAGCTTTTCACCTTTTATTTTTGAAAGGGTGGATATTTGAGCCCTTTTTGAGGAGGTGCTGTGGCTTTTAAGGAAGCCTACTGCTGAGGAGCAGCTAACGCACTTAGTTAAGCACAATTGCATAAGCGGCTTTGACTTTTTTTTTTTTTTTTTTTTTTCCTCTTCTTTATTTTTCTTTATGGCTTTCTTGCCAAAGCTCAATGGCTTTTTTTTTTCTGCATGGTTTTTACCATGCTATTTAATTCTCTATTTTCTTTTAAGCTCATGGCTTTTTTCTTTATACTAAAGCTCAAGGCTTTTTCTCTATATTTTTTATGGCTTTTGGCCGGCTACTCTGCTTCGGCTTTTGGCCGGCTCGCTTCGGCTTTTCGCTGGCTACTCTGCTTCAGCTTAATTCTTAACTGGCCTCAACTGAGTCAGAGGCTATGCTCTCTTGTTTCTACTCTTTTTGCTGGTCTCAACTGAGTCTGAGGCTATGCTTTTTCATTGCTCTTATTTCTTAGCTTTTCTTCTCTGCCTGCCGAGCCCCGGACGGACCACCATTTGTAAGCTGCCTGTCACGGCCAGCCACGGCGCCGCCACGGGAGGAAAATTCTCGGAGGCAGAGTTAAGCTTTTCTTACTTTTACTTCTACTTTCTTAGAGCTTAGAGAGGGAAAGAAAGATTTTTCTTAGAGAGGGAAAGAAAGATTTTTCTTCTTAGCTTAGAGTAGCTTAGAGTAGAGTAGCTTAGAGTAAAGAAAGATAGAGCTTAGCTTAGAGAAAGACTAGAGCTTCTTTCTTCTCTCTTCTTTCTTCCTTCTTCTTTCTTCTGTCTTCTGTCTTCCTCAGGAGTCTCGGCCTAACTCTGACCAGTCATTACTTCTTCTATCTGGTTTCTCTTCTGTAACCGCTCTGCCTACGTTCTGGCCGCTCTGATTCTTCTGACCGACCGAGTGACTGCCCGGCTGACTGAATTCTCTGTTCTCCTAACTCGGACCGCTTTCACCCCGGTTATATACCTTCAGGTTTGCGGGTGCCTACAGGTGCGTCACATACATACCAGGTGGAACCCATGGCTTCCAGCTAGCTACAACAGCCCTTCCTAATTAGGGCTCCTTCATATTCGTTCCCTTTAGTTTAAAAAGGTGCTTTTGTTCTATTTTCTCTATTTTATTTTCTCTATTTTCTTTTATTTTCTTGTCCCTACCTAGCTTTTCACCTTTTATTTTTGAAAGGGTGGATATTTGAGCCCTTTTTGAGAAGGTGCTGTGGCTTTAAGGAAGCCTAATGCTGAGGAGCAGCTAACGCACCTAGTTAAGCACAATTGCATAAGCGGCTTTGACTTTTTTTTTTTTTTTTTTTTCTCCTCTTCTTTATTTTTCTTTATGGCTTTCTTGCCAAAGCTCAATGGCTTTTTTTTTTTTTTCTGCATGGTTTTTACCATGCTATTTAATTCTCTATTTTCTTTTAAGCTCATGGCTTTTTTCTTTATACTAAAGCTCAAGGCTTTTTCTCTATATTTTTTATGGCTTTTGGCCGGCTACTCTGCTTCGGCTTTTGGCTGGCTCGCTTCGGCTTTTCGCTGGCTACTCTGCTTCAGCTTAATTCTTAACTGGCCTCAACTGAGTCAGAGGCTATGCTCTCTTGTTTCTACTCTTTCTGCTGGTCTCAACTGAGTCTGAGGCTATGCTTTTTCATTGCTCTTATTTCTTAGCTTTTCTTCTCTGCCTGCCGAGCCCCGGACGGACCACCATTTGTAAGCTGCCTGTCACGGCCAGCCACGGCGCCGCCACGGGAGGAAAATTCTCGGAGGCAGAGTTATGCTTTTACTACTTTTACTTCTACTTTCTTAGAGCTTAGAGAGGGAAAGAAAGATTTTTAGAGAGAAAGATTAAAGCAAGCTTTTCTTAGCTTAGAGTCTTAGCTTAGAGTAGAGTAAAGAAAGATAGAAAGATTAGCTTAGAGAAAGATTAGAGCTTCTTTCTTCTCTCTTCTTTCTTCCTTCTTCTTTCTTCTGTCTTCTGTCTTCCTTGGGAGCCTCGGCCTAACTCTGACCAGTCATTACTTCTTCTATCTGGTTTCTCTTCTGTAACCGCTCTGCCTACGTTCTGGCCGCTCTGATTTTTCTGACCGACCGAGTGACTGCCCAGCTGACTGAATTCTCCGTTCTCCTAACTCGGACCGCCTTCACCCGGTTATATACCTTCAGGTTTGCGGGTGCCTACAGGTGCGTCACATACATATCAGGTGGAACTTATGGCTTCCAGCTAGCTACAACAGCCCTTCCTAATTAGGGCTCCTTCACCCATCCAACAATACTTTGAAATAGCCTCCTTATATCAGAGAAAACATTTGGTACTTGGATTTTTGAGACTGACTAACTTCACTTAGCATTATGTCTTCCAACTTCATCCATTTACCTGCAAATGCCATTATTTTATTCTCTCTTATTGCTGAGTAAAATTCCATTGTGTAAATATACCACATTTTCTTAATCCACTCATTTACTGAGGGACATCTAGGTTGGTTCCACAACCTAGTTATTGTGAATTGCGCAGCTACAAACATTGAGATAGCTGTGTCACTGTAATATGCTGTTTTTAAGTCCTTTGGGAATAGACCCAGGAGTGGGATGGCTGGGTCATAGGGTGGTTCCATTCCCAGTTTTCCAAGAAATCTCCATACTGCTTTCCATAGCGGTTGCACCATTTTGCAGTCCCACCAGCAATGTATGAGTGTGCCTTTTTCCCCACATCCTCTCCAACATTTATTGTTGCTTGTGTTTTTGATAGCTGCCATTCTGACTGGAGTGAAGTGAAATCTTAGAGTAGTTTTGATTTGCATTTCTCTAATTGCCAGCAATGTTGAACATTTTTTCATGTATTTGTTGATTAATCATGTATCTTCTTCTGAGAGGTGTCTTCTTAATTCCTTAGCCCATTTATTGATTGGGTTATTTGTTTTTTTAGTGTAAAGTTTTTTGAGTTCTTTATATATTCTAGAGATTAGTGCTCTATATGATGTGCATGTATTAAATATTTGTTCCCAATTAGTTGGCTCTCTATTCACCTCACTGATTGTTTCTTTTGCTGAGAAGAAGCTTTTTAGTTTAAATCTATCCCATTCATTAATTCTTGGTAGTAATTCTTGTGTTACAGGATTCTTATTAAGGAACTTGGGGCCTAATCCGACATGTTGGAAATTGGAGCTTACTTTTTCTTCTATTAGGCGTATTGTCTCTGGTCTAATTCCTAGGTCTTGATCCACTTTGAATTGAGTTTTGTGCATGGTGAGAGATAAGGGTTTAATTTCAATTTGTTGCATATGGATTTCCAGTTTTCCCAGCACCATTTGTTGAAGAGGCTATCCTTTCTCCACTGTACATTTTTGGCACCTTTGTCTAATATAAGATAGCTGAAATTATATGTATTAGTCTCTGTATTCTCAATTCTGTACCATTGGTCCACCAGTCTGTTTTGGTGCCAATACCATGCTGTTTTTGTTACTGTTGCTCTTTAGTATAATTTAAAGTCCGGTATGGTGATGCCCCCTGTTTCACTTTTCTTGCTCAGGATTGCTTTGGCTATTCTGGGTCTCTTATTTTTCCAGATGAATTTCATGACTGCTATTTCTATTTCTTTTAGAATGACATTGGGATTTTGATTGGAATTGCATTAAATCTGTATAATGCTTTTGGTAGTATGGACATTTTGACAATATTGATTCTACCTATCCAAGAGCAAGGTAGGTCTTTCCATCTTTTGAGTTCATCTATAATTTCTTTCTTTAGTGTTCTATAATTTTCGTTATAGAGGTCTTTCACCTCTTTTGTTAGGTTGATTCCCAGGTATTTTATTTTTTTTTGATGCTATTGTAAATGGGGTATTTTTCATCACTTCCCTTTCAGAGTCTTTGTCGCTGATGTACACAAATGCCTTTGACTTATGTGTATTGATTTTGTATCCTGCAACTTTGCCAAATTTGTTTACTAGTTGTAAAAGTTTTCTGGTAGAGTTTTTTGGGTCTTCTAGGTAGATTATCATGTCATCTGCAAATAGTGCTAATTTGAGCTCTTCTTTTCCTATCTTGATCCCTTTAATTTCTTTTGTCTGTCTAATTGCTCTGGCCAGAGTTTCCAGCACCATGTTAAATAGCAGTGGTGAAAGGGGGCATCCCTGTCTTGTTCCAGTTTTTAGAGGGAATGCTTTCAATTTTTCTCCATTTAAGATAATGTTAGCTCGGGGCCTTGCATAAATAGCTTTTATAATGTTAAGATATGTTCCTGATATTCCTAGTGTTTCCAGTGTTTTGAACATAAAGGGGTGTTGTATTTTGTCAAATGCTTTTTCTGCGTCAATTGAGATGATCATATGATTTTTGTCTTTAAGTCTATTGATGTGATGTATTATGTTTATTGTTTTCCGTATGTTGAACCAGCCTTGCATCCCTGGGATAAACCCCACTTGATCGTGGTGCACTATCTTTTTGATATGTTTTTGTAGCTGATTTGCCAGGATTTTGTTGAGGATTTTTGCATCTATGTTCATTAAAGATATGGGCCTGACGTTTTCTTTTTTGGATGTGTCTTTGCCTGGCTTTGGAATTAATGTGATATTGGCCTCATAGAAAGAGTCTGGAAGAGCTCCCTCTTTTTCTATTTCTTGAAATAGTTTGAAGAGCATTGGTATTAGTTCTTCTTTGAAAGTCTTATAGAACTCGGCTGTAAACCCATCAGGTTCTGGACTTTTCCTTGTAGGTAGCTTTTTGATGACATCTTCTATTTCTTCACTTGTAATTGATCTGTTTAGATTATGTATAGCCTCCACATCCAGTTTAGGCAAATCATATGACTCTAGAAATCTGTCAATGCATTCAGTATTTTCTATTTTATTAGAGTATAGGTTTTCAAAGTAATTTCTAAATTATATTCTGTATATCTGAGGTGTTTGTTGTGATATTCCCTTTTTCATCACGAATGTTAGTAATTTGAGTTTTTTCTCTTCTTCTTTTCGTTAGCATCGCTAAGGGTCTGTCAATTTTGTTTATTTTTTCAAAGAACCAACTTTTAGTTTTGTCAATTCTTTGAATGGTTTCCTTAGTCTCAATTTCATTAATTTCTGCTCTGATTTTAATTATTTCCTGTCTTCTACTGCTCTTGGTGTTGGTCTGTTCTTCTTTTTCTAATGCTTTGAGGTGTGATGTTAAGTCATTTATTTGTTGTTGTTTTTTTTCCTCTTAAGGAATGAGCTCAGTGCAATGAATTTTCCTCTTACTACTGCCTTCATAGTGTCCCAGAGATTTCTATATGATGTATCTGTGTTCTAATTTACCTCTAGGAATTTTTTGATCTCCTCTTTGATGTCTTCTTCAACCCCTTGTTCATTCAGTAGCATGTTGTTTAGCTTCCAGTTGATGGAGTAGTTTTTCTTGTTCCTTGTTTTGTCGTTGATTTCCAATTTCATCCCTTTATGGTCCGATAGCATGCAGGGTAGTATTTCTATTTTTTTATATTTGCTGAGAGTTGCCTTGTGACATAATATATGGTCTATTTTGGAGAAGGAGCCATGTGCTGCTGAGAAAAATGTGTATTCGTTTACTGAGGGATGAAATATTCTATATATGTCCGTTAGGTCTAAATTGTTAATTGTTTTGAGGAGGCTTAAAGTTTCTTTGTTTAGCTTTTGTTTGGATGATCTATCCATTGGTGAGAGAGGTGTGTTGAAGTCCCCTAGAATAACTGTGTTGTGGTCTATTTTACTCTTGAACTTGGGAAGAGTTTGTTTGATGAATGTAGGTGCTCCATTATTTGGGGCATATAGATTTATGATTGTTATATCCTGTTGATGGATGGTTCCCTTAAGTAATAAGAAATATCCATCTTTGTCCCTCTTGATTAGTTTAGGTTTGAAGTCTACCTTGATATGAGAATGGAAACCCCTGCTTGCTTCCACCGGCCATGTGAGTGATAAGACTTTTCCCAGCCTTTCACTTTCAGTCTGTTGATGTCTTTTTCTATGAGGTGTGTTTCTTGGAGACAGCAGATTGTTGGGTCATTTCTTTTAATCCATTCAGATAATCTGTGTCTTTTGAATGGCGAGTTTAGGCCATTAACATTCAGGGTTATTATTGAGATGTGATTTTTATTCCTATCCATTTTTCTTTGAATTATGGTCTTTAGCTTGATTTGGTTTCTCTTCTGGTTGGTATTTCCTTTAGTTTAATATCTCCCTTTGTTGATTTTCATTATCATCTTTCTCTTCTTCTTCATGAAAAATGTTGCCCAGGATGTTCAGAAGTGCTGGCTTTCGAGTTGTGAAATCTTTTAACTTTTGCTTGTCGTGGAAGGTTTTTATTTCATCTTTGAATCTAAAGCTCAATTGTGCTGGATATAAGATTCTTGGTTGACATCCCTTTTCTTTCAGAGCTTGAAATATGCTATTCCAGGGTCTTCTTGCTTTTAAGGTCTGGGTTGAGAAATCTGAACATAGTCTGATTGGTTTCCCCCTATATGTAATCTGCTTTCTTTCTCTTATGGCTTTTAGTATTCTCTCCTTGCTCAGTGTATTAGGCATTTTCATTATAATGTGTCTTGGTGTGGATCTGTTGAGATTTTGTTTGTTTGGTGTTCGGTATGCCTCTGAACTTGGTTTTCCCATTCATTCCTCAAGTTTGGAAAATTTTCTGTAATTATTTTGTTAAATAGATTACTCATTCCTTTGGCTTGAAACTCTGCCCCTTCCTCTATGCCAATCACTCTTAAGTTTGGTCTTTTTATGCTGTCCCATAATTCTTGGATGTTATGTTCTTGATTTCTAACAAGTTTTGCTGTATAGTCTAAATTCTTCTCTAGGATATATATTTTGTCTTCATTGTCTGAGGTTCTTTCTTCCAAGTGGTCTATTCTGTTGGAGATGCTTTCAATTGAGCTTTTATTTTGGTTTATTGCTTCTTTTATTTCTGGAATTTCTGTTTGGATTCTCTTTAGAGCCTCTATTTCCCTATTGAAGTAATCTTTTACTTCCTGTATTTGTTTTTTGGAGTTCTTTGTCAAAATGATATTTTGTCTCCTGTATTTGCTCCCTCATCTCATTTTTGAGTTCATTCTTAAGTTCTATAAACATTTGGCATATGTAATTTCTAAATTCCATCTCTGGCATTTGACCAACTGTGCTTGCCATGACATCTACTGATGAGGTATCTTGATTTGTTTGTGTCATTTTCTTCCCTTGTTTTTTCATGTTGCTTGTGTGTCTATTCTTCCTGCACTGTGGGGCCTTGACTATTTCGATTTTACCTTAAAGCCTTATGTTGTTCCTGTAGTACAATGTTATCAGATCACCTTATAATTCCTTTACACTTTTAAAACCTAACACTTTCTATTCAGAAAATCCATGTTTGATCACAATGTACAGGTTTGGTTAACCCAGATATTATTTCCAATTTACTCTGTATGCTTCTGATGGGGTTTTATAGCTTCAAGTATTGGATACAGAGGTGTTATGTTTAGGAAAAAGGAAGTGTCTTGAATTGTTCTTTCTTGGAAAGTATGAAAAGATTTCTATTGAAGTGGTTTAGTGGAAGTGGTTTAGTATCAGTAGACAAGGGAAGAAAGAGAATGGAGTAGACAATTAAGTGGAAAGACCAATTTATATATAAAGTAAGTTGGAAAAGAGAAAAAAAATGATAAAAGAGTAGGAATTGTTGTAAGAGAGAGGAGAGAGAGAATCAAGAAAATAGAGAGTAAACTATATATAACACCACTTTGCTACCCAGTTCAATTGCGCCGGTTCTAGAAATCCCACGTTCTGCGTATAACTTGTTTTTGCCTGTGTTTAGTATGCACTGGCAGGGTGTAAACATGAAAGATGAAGGAGGAAGAAAAGATGCAAGAGTGAGAAGGAAGAAAAGAAGGAAAGAAAAAAGGAGCGGAAGCAAACAAACACTGACAATCAATGCGGAAGGAAACAAAACAAAACAAAACAAAGCCAAAAAAAGAAAAAGAAAAATAAACAAACAAAAAAAACCTCCCCGAAATCCAACAAAACAAACAAACCAATGCAAACCAACAAAAAAGAAAAAAAAAAAGAAAAGTCGAACCCAAGTCTCAAACAAAACGGTCCCTGGGAAGCCCTCCTCTTTTTTCCTTTCCAGTTCAAGCCAATTGTTATTTGATCACCTCTAGACAGTCTGGGATCCTGTTAGTGGAATCAAGGCTGCACCTTAGGCCAGTGGCTGAACGGCTCAGTGAAGGAGTGGCCCAGGGGGGTTTGTGTGTCAGCAGATGAATGGCACCGGGAAGGGGACCCTCCAGAAGGCACCCCCTCCCCATGCCCACTCACAGTTGCAGTTTCTTGTGGCCCTGCGCTGGCCTCAGACATGCCCTCCCCTGCTGGCCACCCGAGCCTCAACCAAGTGTGCGTTGTCTTCAGAGAGCTGGACGGCCCCTGGATGGCTCCAGCCGTCACTCTCCGTCTCCTCCCCTTTGTCTGGGTCAGCCACTGCACCTTTCAAAGATGGCGGTGCTCTCCTCCCAGTCAACAGCAGCTCCGCAGACTCCCGTGTCCTCGCTGATCGATTTCAAAACCATTGGTTGGATGTCTCCTTGCTGAGGTGGTATCGGGAAGCTGCAACTGTAACTGCGGCGCAGACAACGCTGCTTTGGATTGTGGACCGCTCCGATTGTGCCCCTGCTTGCTGTTCGCCAGTCTCTGCGCAGCTCTCTCCGGGGCCCTACTGCTGAGGGTCGCGTCCGGCCGAGTGTGGATTCGAACTGGTGTTGTCGACCCGTGGTCTCCTGTGGTCCCCCAGCACCAATTTCACCAGCTGTTATCGCTGGTTTTTATTGCTGGTTTCACGCTGGTGTGCCCTGAGTGTGGCTGGGGTTGCAGTCGCAGCGTGGTCTCCCCACACTGACTTTGTTTCGCACGGCCTGTGCACCACCCAGGCAGTTTTGCAGAAGCCTCGTGGCTCTAAGCACTGCAGACAGCATGTCTCCTTCTCTCCCTGGTAGTTGTAATCAAACCATCCAGGAGATCAGTATTTTCAGCCTATATATATACGATGAAAGGCAATTTATCTGCTTTGTTGGATTCTTTCCACGGAGGTGCCCTGAAGTGCGGCTTCCTCTAATCCGCCATCTTGGATCTCCCTGCTTTTAACATTTTTAAAAAATGATATTTTCAAAATGACAGAGGGCCTCTCTGAATCTGGTACCTTTTATTTGTAGGCTCAGGGCCATGTTAATGTTTTGGAGCAAGATTCTTTTGCCACATCTATTCTTATTTCCATCTCCCATTTAACTTGGAGATCACTCCTTCTTCATTCTAGTTCATATGCTCTTGATGGCTCTGTGGCTGCTCCAAGAGTAGACCACATGTCTGAAGCCCAAGCCAAAAAGCACATGCATTCTCCTGGCCATGGAGCTTGGTTCATTGGGGGACACATGAAAGATTTCTAATCTTGGGAGTAGAAGGGCTCACTTTTTCCCACTGGGCTTGAATGAAACTCATCAGAGACTAGAGCTTCTGCAGTTATTTGTCATCAAAGCAGAGAGCCTTGAAGTTCCAGGAATCATAGTGAGAGTTTTGCACTTGAAGCCAAATGAGTGGGAGGCAGAGAGGAGAAATGAAGAGAGAAAATGATAGTAATAATACATAAATATAATAGGAATAAATATAATAATAATAATAATAATGATCATAAAGCTCCAATGATATTATGTGTGTCCAGAACCTAACTGTTCTGGAAGCCAGGTCACCTGTGGACTTTTTCAGTTGAATGAGAAAATAAATTCCATCTTTGCTTCTAGTCTTTTAGATATATGTTTTAACATTTGTAAGCTTATACATAAAAAAATAAAAAACACAACCCATTGTAATGGACATGCTTAATCTGATGCCATTTCATTGTTTCTAGGCCCTGTCCCAAACTCACTAGGAATCAGTCTTGGAGCTATAAAAGGGACACAGTAGGATTTCACAATTTTAAGTCACTTTAAAACCAACATCACAGAAAAGGTGATTATAAAATGCTTAGCTAAATTCTATATTATAGGGATTTTTAAGAAACTCAGATTCCATTTACAGAATAATCAAGAGTAGTCAGCAGAAGGGTAAGTAGATGCAATCATCTTTGGTTATTGGTTTTGGCCATCAAAACTCACAAATGGCCGGGTGCGGTGGCGCACGCCTGTAATCCCAGCACTTGGGAGGCTGAGGCAGGAGGATTGAGAGTTCAAAGCCAGCCCCAGCAATGGCGAGGCACTTAGCAACTCAGTAAGACCCTGTCTCTAAATAAAATACAAAGAAGGGCTGGGGATGTGACCCAGTGGCCAAGTGCCCCTGAGTTCAATCCCCAGTACCACACACACACACACACACACACACACACACACAAAAAAAAAAAAAAAAAGTCACAAATGCATCAGAAATCATGTAGACAAGATAAGACAAATAACCTGATTCTGAAGCTTGCAAACAGATATTTAAAATATTTATAGCTTTTTACTAGCTGACTCATGAATAACTGTAGTCATATAGCTCTTTTCTTTTCACAAAAAATAAATCAATCAATCTGATGAGTTTGTATAAAAGAAGCTCATGAAATTGCCTTTGAGTTTGAAACTTAATATGGAACTTATTTTTGAGCAAAATTCCTAAGCATGGTACCTTATTTTTAGAGTCACTCTCTCCACATTGACATCATGATGCAAGCAGTTACAAAAAATGTGTTAAAATGGGGAAATGGTGCCATCTTGTGGTTATGGAGAAGTAAAAATAAAAATTTCACTCTAATGTTAGGAGTCATGTCCAAATTAGGCCCACCCTAAACAATCTTTTTTTTTTTTAGTGTTCTGAAACACTCAAAGAAAGCTTCTTTATTCCTCCTTTAGAATACTGTTAAAGTTAGATACCTTCCCTTAACAATCACACTTAGAGTTGTTTCAAACAGGAAGTTCAAGTTCCCTGAAAAAATGGTTTCTTTGATTCTACTTTGGCATTTGAATAAGAGGCAGCTTTCAGCTTTTAATACTGAATGGTAAGGTGGTACACCCCTGGGGAAAAGCTCAAAACATTTTTTAGGCATTCACAAGGTAATCAGTAATATGGCCCAGAACATTAGAATCAGCAGGTAGACTGGCTTCCAGAAAGCACAGTGCTGAGAGGAGAGGTGTCAAATATATTCTTCCCAGAAATTGCTGGACTGATCAAAGAAATAAAACAAAGATGAGCAAGAGCCAAGGGGTCATCCAAAATTCTTTCCATTTTATAAAACTTTTCCTACATAAAGTGTAAATGCAAACTAGATTGAAGGAAAATGCCAACAGCTGACTCACAGGCATCCTTACTGTGAATGTGCACTAGGGCCACGGAAAAGCTGAAGCAGGCCTTCCTCTGTGTCTTAGATGCAGTCTGGTAACTCCACTGGCAGATATACTTGTGAAGATCAAAGGATTTCTCCATAAGGCAATAATGATTGGGTGGCATGCATTGATAGTAGCAGATAGGACCTCTTAGTACAAGATGATATAGTACTTTTAAAAATTTATATTCAAACTTAATAACAGCTCAATATTTAATAATAAATTATTTATAAGAATAAAAATGGATATACAAATTTGTGCTACTTGCCTGGTGAAGTTATTGATAGGAAAGATGGGAATAAAAATGGCACAGGACTTGGAGGATGACTGTGTATTTTTACCACAGGCAGGAGAGAAAGATGAAGAATAAGAGAATGTGGGTTGAAGAAAAAAGTGAGAACAAGGCCTTATTACATAAACAGAGGATGAAATCATGTACATTAGATAACATATGGCTAAGTAGAAGGAGAAAAATAACAATAAAAGCCAACATTTGTTGGACACTCATTATATGTCAGGTCAACATTAAGCTCTGATTACACAATATTAATCCTCTTCAAGAAAAGAAAAGAAAGTAGAGATTTTCCCACTACAACTAGGATTTGAGAGTGAGGTGAAATTTTTTTTATAAACTTTTCCTCCAACTTGAAAAATCCAGAGATCACTTTTAACATGTTTGGCATTCTACCCCATTACTACCTAGCATGATACCCATTCAGTGACTAAATGAATATTCCAGACATTTTTAAAGGAGAGGCTGAAACATTTCTAAAACTAGATACTACAAAATAAAATGACCACGACTTGCAGATTCTTGAAATCTCTTTTCCCCTATAGGGAGTTAGGGGAATCTATGAGGAGCATGTCTTCCATGCTTAAGTAATAAACAGATCCAAACTTATACCACAAATATTGCACTAATTAAGAGAAATCTCTTAAATGGAAAAGTGACTTAGTTGTCACAGAGAAACATGCAAAGTACAACAAGTGGAGGAAATACTGGAAAACCCCTCTTAGCATGGGCAGTGAAGGGGGAAGAAAGAGCCCATTTGGATTCCAGCCTCTTCCTGGTACCTGCACTGGAAGAACTGTAAATTTATCCTACAGTTTGGCTCAAGGAGAAAACACTAAAGGGTCATAGTCTAATCACCATTTTTACATAGAAAGCAATGGAAAGAGCAAAGATTCAGCTAGCAGAGAAAAATGGGTATTTTTCACATTTTAATGTTTCTAAGATCAAGCTTCTTTAAAAATCTACAGAAAAGCAAAGTTTTCTACCTTCTAGATGGAAGAGTAAATGATAATATAATAATCATTTCCTGCACTGTTGCCTTTGCCATTGAGAAGAGTTACCTCGCGCTACATTTAAAATATTTTTACTCTAATTATTTCTTCAGTTGTCTCCAAAAGATTGCTCCATGAGGTATCATTAGCATAGAACAATAGCACAATCCTCCACTACATGACACATTTTAGTCAAGGACAGACCTCATATACTACAGTGGTCTCATAAGATGATATCTCCTGATAATATTGTGGCCACTCTATGATGTTCACACAGCAATGAAAATAACCAACAACCCATTTCTCAGAATGTGTCCCCTTTGTTTACCATAGTTAAAAATATTTGTTTTTGTGGTGCTGGGGATTGAACCCAGGGCCTTGTGCATGTGAGGCAAGCACTCTACCAACTGAGCTATATCCCCAGCCCCAAAATATTTGTTATATTAAACCCCTCCCTGCCTTTCCATACCCTTTTATAGATCTTCCTAGAACTTTTGGTGACCTTTCTTTGTGTGGAAAGATTTGCACTATACTCTAAATTGGGATACAATGGTACATTTACTGAAAGATCTTGATAGCTGTTCTGAATTTAAAGCTGAAATTTCATTTTTTTTCTATTTCCTATCTCAAGTTGTGTCCAGCCATATTGCCCAATAATGACTTCTTCAAATTTCTACAATGATTTAAATAACAATATTAAAAATTTTCAACAACCATGTCAACACATATTGACAATCCAAAATTAAATGTAAAAACTTCTTGCTAATAATTGCCCAGGATATAAATTTAAAGATTAAAATCTTACAGAAATTGAAAACCAAAATATTTCAGTTAAAGCCCATCAGGGCTAAAGTTTGAAAAATGTCGCTTCCTTGTGCATTATGAATAATAAAAATTAAAATCCCAAATTCTAAGTTAAAATCCAAATCCATCCTCTTCAACTTCTCAATATTGGTTAGATAAACTCTCCATGTCTTCATTCTTTCAGAAGCTACAGCCCTGTTTGTCTTTCTCTGGAGAGGATGCAGTTCCTTGAGGTCCTAATAAATTATATTTGCTCTCTGCTAAGTCATTCAGGAGACTCTTTTTTTTTCAAGGATCCAAAGCATTAATAGAACACACAAAAATTACACACCACTGTTTTCCATAACTGCATATTTTAGAAAACATAACAAACCCAAATTCCTGGTACATTTATGCCAAACATATTTATGTTCTAGAATCAGTACTTATTGTCATCAAAGGTCATAATAGGAACTCAGAAGCATCTAAAAAAATATAGGCTTCAACATTACAAGATTGCTGGTCAACTCATGATGTTTGAGGTCTGTAATTATGACCCCCCCCCCCAAATCAACTAGGATTATACATGACTATTCACAGCAGAATATGCAAAATAGCCAAAATGTGGAAGCAATCCAATGCCCATCAACTGATGAATGAGTAAACAAAGTGTAGTGTATTTGCAATGTTATTCAGCTGTAACAAGGAATGAGTATTGTTACGTGCTACAATATGAATGAACCTTGAAAACATTACATTAAGTGAGAAAAGCCAGTTACAAAAGCCTACATATTGTATAATTCTATTTGATGTATGAAAGGTTCATATAGGCAAATCCATAGAGACAAAAAGTAGATTAGTATTTGCTATGAGATGGGAAGAGAGAATTGGAGCTGACTGCTAATAGGTACAGGTTTTCTTTTTGGAGTGGTGCAAATATTCTAGAGTCAGATAGTAGTGATGGTTGTACAAATAGTTAATATACTAAAAGTCTCTGAGTTATACACTTTTAAACAGAGTACTTTATGTTATATGAATATATTACAATAAAAACAAACCAATTGAGACAAACCTCTCATAAGAAGTCAAATTTGACTCAATGAAAAGGACAAAGATGACGAAGTAAAGGAGGTTGCTTTCCAAGCTGCACCATGGTTTGAGACCAAGAAAGAGGAAAAAGAGCTTCTTGGTGAGGTAGGTGAAAGAGGGATTTTATAGGGTTTAATACTGGACTCTTAAGACAGCTTAGGGACTCAGAAATTTGGATACAATAAAAGAAAAGAAGAAAACCCACTGCCACCGATGATCCACTATGGGCAAAGCAAGAGTGGGGACTATGAGAACCCTCATTTCAGGTGGCACCATGGCATGTCTTGGTATGGAGAAATCAGAGAGGGCTAAGGGTTTTGATTAGTATATTTTGGTTTTGTTTTGTATTGTTTTTCACTTGTCTATTTCTCTTGATTCTCATTCTCTCTTTTCTTTTGCTAACAGACAAATTCTGTTTTCATTTTTTCTTTAATATTTTACTTCTATTTTCTCTATTCCTCCCTCATAATCATCACATCACACATCTTTTCTTCATTCTCTCTGTTCACCTTTTGAAATTGCAAATCCTTTTGCAAATTTACTGTTTTTACTGTTGGGAATTTCTTATCATACCATTTCTGTTTATTGTGCCAATTAACACTGCAGATGTCATAGTAGAAACTAAGTATTTAATTAAATGCTGTATATTGTTTGCACTGGTTGTTGTTAATATTTGTCTCCCCCTCAACTATGAGGGACACTATAAGTTCAAAGGGTCAAATTCTACGGCCTCAGATTTATACTGATAGGTGAGTAGACACACAAACCATATGTAAAAGTAAGGGAACAAATCATCCCAAACAAACCACAGTACCTCAGTAACAACCCACTGACACCACAGAGGAGGAAATGCCAGAGAAGGAATTTAGAAAGTTCATAGTTCAACTGATCTGTGAGGTACAAGATGATGTAAGAAGTGAAATCAGAGAGAAAAATACAGGAAGAGAAAGATAACCTCAATAAAGAGAGAGTCTAAGGAAAAAAAAAAAAAGGAAATCCTCATAATGAAAGAATCAATGAATCAAAATAAAAATTCAATGGACAGCATTACCAACAGACTCTAATACTTGGAAGACAGAGTTTCAGGAAACAAATGCAAAATGTATGACCTTGAAGATAAAGTTGACCATGGAAAAAAGATGTTCAGAGATCATGAGCAGAATTTTCAAGAAATATAGATAATATGCAAAGATCAAATTTAAAAGTTATTGGGATAGATGAAGGCAAGGAGATACAAACCAAAGAAATGAAAAATAATTAATATTAAGAAAATTTCCCCAAACTTAATAATGAAATGAAAAATCAAATATAGGATGTATATAGGACTCCAAATACAACAAAATCACAACAGATCCAAACTAAGGCACATTATTATGAAAATTCCTAACATACAGAATAAGGATACAATTTTTAAAAGCTGCTAGAGAAAAACAATGGGTCACAGAAGGAAACTGGTTTGGATTTCAGCTGATTTCTCAACCCAGACCCTAAAAGCTAGGAGATCTTAGAATAATATATAGCAACCTCTGAAAGAAAATGGATGCCAACCAAGAATACTATACCCAGAAAAATTAAGCTTCAGAATTGAAGATGAAATAACAAACTTTCATGATAAACAAAGGTTAAAATAATTCACAGCTATAGGGCCTGCACTACAAAGCATATTCACCAAAATATTTCATGAAGAAGAAACAAAAAATAAAAATGAAAACCAGCAGAGGGAGAAACCACATTAGAAGAATAGACAATCATAGGAGAAACTAGTACAAATTAAAAACTAGAAATAAATCAAAATGACAGGGAATAAAAATTATTTCTCAATAATAACATTGAATATAAATGGCCTAAACTCATCAATCAAGGCTGTCAGATTGGATTAAAAAACAAAACCCAGACGGGCACAGTGGTGCATGCCTGTAATTGTAGTGGTTTGGGAGGCTGAAGCAACAGGATCATAAGTTCAAAGCCAGCCTTAGCAATAGTAAAGCAATAAGCAATTCAGTGAGACCCTGTCCGTAAATAAAATACAAAATAGGGTTGGGGATGTGGCTCTGTGGTCAAGTGCCCCTGAGTTCAATCCTGGTACCAAAATAAATAAATAAATAAAAATAAAAAAAGCAAGACCCAACAATATGGTGTCTTCAAGAGACTCATTTTATATCAAAGACATCCACAGAGTAACGGTGAAAGGATAGGAAAAAACACATCACTCACATGGATTTCGTAAAAAACAACAAACAAACAAACAAACAAATGGGGGTTTCTATTCTCATATCAGATAAAGTAGACTTTAAGCCAAAGTTAATCAGAGGAGACACAGAAGGTGTCAACTACTGATTCCAAAACATGACAAAGACACCTCAAGAAAAGACTTTATACCACTATCCTTGATGAACATAATGCAAAAATTCTTAATAAAATACTGGCAAATCACATACAAGAACTCATTAAAAAGTAGTGTGCCCCATGATCAAGTGGTTGATCCAACACATGGTAATCAATAAGTGTAATTTACCACATCAATAGACTTAAAGAAAAGAACCATGACTGTCTCAATAGATACATTCAAATGCTAGCCCAGGCCTTAGGGGGCTCCGACGCTTGGGCCTCACAAACAGGGGGCCATGACCCCATGTGAAGGGGACCTCCAGGGCCCTGTTTCAGGTGTGGGAATGATGGACACTGGGCTAGAGCTTGCCCCAACCCCAGGCTCCCTATGCGCCCATGTCCTAAATGCTCCAAGATGGGCCACTGGGGTGTCAACTGGGGTGTTCACTGCCCCAGTTCCCGCAGGGGGACTGGACTAGTCATAAAACCTGGCCTGCTGGGACTGGCTACGGAAGATTGACTGGGCCCTGGGGTTCCTCTCCTGACAGTTGACATCGCCTTACAGGAGCCTAGGGTCACCCTTCTTGTTAATGGCCGCCCCATGAATTTCCTACTAGACACAGGAGCAACTTTCTTGGTCTTGAGGGAGTTTTGGGGGGGCCCACTACCATAGCATCATCCCCTATTGTTGGGGTAGAGGGACAGAAAGTAAGTCATAAGGACCTGATATCCCCCTGGAGATTCAGGATCTAAATTGGTGTATTGTTGGAGAGTTTTGTCAGCTGATCAAGAAATTCAGAGGGGGTCTCACAGAGAAAGAATTTGAGAAAATACAGCATCCATTCATGTTTAAAACACTAGAAAAACTAGGGATAACAGGAACATACTTCAACATTGTAAAAGCTATATATAAAACCAAGGCTAACATCTTTCCAAATTGAGAAAAACTAAAAGCAGTCCCTCTAAAAACTGGAACAAGACAGGGATGCCCTCTTTCATCACTTCTGTTCAACAGTTCTTGAAACTCTAACCATAGCAATTAGGCAATAGAAAGAAATTAAAGGGAAATGAATAGGAAAAGAAGAGCTCAAACTATCTCTGTTTGCCAATGACATGATTCTATATTTAGACATAGAAACCTTGCTCTTATAATTTTAGTCATTAATAGAAGCATGAATTAAATGCTCAACAGGTGACAGAGAAACATATTATGTGTAATGAAAATGGATGAAAAAATTAAATCAGATCTTTCCAGGCAAAATGAGTGTTTCAGATTAGATCTAAAATGTCCCCCACATAGTCCTGGTCCTAAATTGGTGGTGCTATGGGAAGTGGTGGAATCTTTTGGAGGAAGGGGAAAGTAGAAGAAAGTTAGGTCACTGGAGGCGTACCCTTGAAGGGGAAATTGGGACTCCAGTTCCTTTTTCTCTATATCTCTCTTTGCTTCTCAGCTGCCATTAAGTGAACAGTCCTCCTCTGCCATGCATTCTCTCAATAATGTAATATGACACCACAGGCCCAAAGCAACAGGGTCAAGTGACCAGGGAGTGAAACCTCTGAAACCATGAGCCAAAATAAGTCTTTCTTCCATTTAAGTTGGTTATCTCAGGTATTTAGTTATAGTAACAGAAACCTGAATGACATAGGCTGAAAGGAAGCTCTGTGGTAGGCTTATTAGTTTTTATGAAACTACTGTAGAGAATAAATGAATTTGAGGTATATGGTATGTATAGCTTGAAGGATTTGGCAGACAGATATGTTATCCAGAGCCTGTAACTTCTTTTTTTTTTTTTTAATTTTTTTTATTATTTATTTACTTATTCATCATGCACAAGTATAGTATCTTTTTACATACAACTGCTTGTATACAAAGTATATAAGTACCATTCAGATCTTCAATCATGTAACTTCTTAAACCTGAGGAAACACCATCGCTTGGGAGTAATGGCAGATGGATTTCTTCTACTTAGCCACTAGAGGCATACTTCACCAGAAGCAATTTTATTTCAGGAACTAGCTGAAGGTGTTTCTCTAGCTGACACAGTTGTGAGGATTGGTGGGGATTTGAGAATCTTCCCTGAGTCAGTTTCACAGACTCAGCTATCACGTAGGGAATGGCAGCAGGCATTGTGACTAAGGAGCAAAAACACCAGCTCATGGGAGTAAGTAGAAGCCAAATCATTAGATGGAGCCCACACTTAGTGCTGCTCTTGAATGCCAGAGAAGCAGCACAATAAGGAAGTTGGAACTAAAAAGCTGTGAAAATGCTGAATGGGAAGAATTTATCAGTTAGAACCTGATGCCTGGGGAATGCTTCCACTGCAAATTTTAGAGAAAAAGAAATAAAGAAAGAAAGAAAGAAAAAAAGAATATCTTAAGTTATAATAGCTTGGAAATGTGAAAAGTGAATCCCAGTTCCTACACCATTCTGGTTCTAATAGATATGATAAATCTTATTGACTTGAATTTTTAAATTTTTATTTGTTTTTGTGAGTTATACATAACAGATGAATCTATTTTGATATATTTATACAAGCATGAAAATTATCTTATTCTAATTAGGATCCCAGTCTTGTGGCTGTATTAGTGGAATGAACATAGGAAATATATGTCCTATTCATTCTACTGTCTTTTCCTATTCCCATACCCACTTCCTTTCCTCAATTCCCCTTTGTCTAATCCAATTCTTCCCTCCCCAACCCTGATTCTGTGTTAGCATCCATATATCAGAGAAAATATCAGCCTTTGGTTTTGGGGATTGGTTTATTTCACTTAGCATGATAGTCTCCAGATCCATCCATTTACTAAATGCATAATTTCATTCTTCTTTATGGCTTCCATTGTGTATATATACATTTTCTTTATTCATTCATCTGTCGAAAGGCACCTAGGTTGGTTTAATCACTTAGCTATTCTGAATTGAGCTACTATAAACATTGATGTGGCTACATCACTAGAGTATGCTGATTTTAAGTCCTTTGGGTATATGCTGAGGAGTGGGATAACTGGAACAAATGGTGGTTCTTTTCCAAGTTTTCTGAGTTATCTCCATACTGCTTTCCAGAGTGGCTGCACTTATTTGCAGTCCCACCAACAGTGTATGAGTGTACCCTTTCCCCCACATCCTGACCAACATTTATTGTTACTTGTGTACTTGATCATTGCCACTCTGTCTAGAATGAGATGAAATCTCAGTGTAGTCTTAATTTGTATTTCTCTAATTGCTACAGATGATGAACATTTTTTCCATGTATTTGTTGACCATTTGTATTTTTCAGCTAATCCTGAGTTAACCAAAAGGGAGATTTATCCTGGTGAGTCTGATTTAAACCCTGAGGTGACAGATACTCCTGGCTGTTTAGATGAAGTAAGCAGCTATGTTGAGGAAGCCCAACATGTCCATGAACAGTGTAACCTCAAGGAAGTGTGGCAACTGCTAGGACCGGAAGGTATGTGCCAGTTAAGAGTCAGCAAATAGCTCAGGACCTCAGTCCTACAAATAACAAGGAAACAAATCTTGTCAACAAATTGAAAGAATTTGGAAGTAGATTCTTCCTAGTTAATCCCCCTGCTGATCATACAGCTTAGCTGATACCTTGATTTCAGCCTCACGAGACCCTGAGCTAAACTCTGCCCAGATTCTTGACCCACAGAAACTCTGAGATAGTAAATGTTGTGGCTTTAAAATGCAAAGTTTGTGATCTGATATGCAACAATGGGAAACTAATACACTAATAAAAGTATCTATCAGAAAAAAACAATATAGTTTTTTTTTAGCATCTGAGGAAGAATCAATCATCTGAATAAGAGGGTGACCTGGCACAGGGTATATTAGAAAGGATGGAGTAAAGGGTATCCACTTGGGAAGGAGGATGTGGGAGGCAACCTGATGAAGGGTGTTGGAGGTTGGAGTCCAACTGGGAGTAAAAGGGAACCTGTATAGGGACAATCTATCTACTTATTGGAAAATATTATTTTCTTTTGCAATTTCAACAAAACTGGGTTTCTACTATCCCTACTTTTATTCAACATCATTGTTGCAATGGGAAAGGAAAAGAAATAAAAACTCCAGGATTGGAAAGCAAACAAAAATGTCATTATTTATAGAAGATGTGTATTTCAAAAATCCAAAATAAATTTCAGATAAAATATTAAAATAAGAAAAATATAATTAATACAAGCAGATACACATACTCAGATTCATTGTGCTAGTTATATTTCTGTTACTATAATAAAATATCTGAGATAATCAAATTTAAAAATGCTAAAGTCTTATATTGTCTCCCAGTTTTGGAGATTTCAGTCCATTTTTTGTTGGCCTGGTTTCTTTTGGGTCTGTGGTGAAGCAGAAAGAATATCATGATTGGAAATTCATGGTGGAGAAATCTGCTTACTATTTGGTATATTCGATGGTCTAGAAATGAGGGGGCAGGGAGGAGAGGGCAGTGCACCACAATCTTCTTAAATAGGTCACCCCCAATCACCTATATCTTCTCACGAGGCCCCAGCTCTTCAAGGTTTTCACCACCTTTTAAAAGTACAGATCTTGCCTGTAATCCCAGCACTTGGGAAGCTGAGGCAGGAGGATCGCGAGTTCAAAACCAGCCTCAGCAATAGCAAGGTACTTAGCAACTCAGTGAGACCCTGTCTCTAATAAAATACAAAAAAAGGGCTGGGGATGTGGCCCAGTGGTCGAGTGCCCCTGAGTTCAATCACCGGTACCAAAAAAAAAAAAAAAAAAAAAAAAAGTATAAAAGTACAGATCTTTGTAAGCTGCCTGGTAAGCTGCCTGGTACCGTAAACCGGGATAAAAACTCTCGGAGGCAGAGTTAAGCTTTTACTACTTTTACTTCTACTTTCTTAGAGCTTAGAGAGGGAAAGAAAGATTTTTAGAGAGAAAGATTAAAGCAAGCTTTTCTTCTTGTCTTCTTAGCTTAGAGTAAGAGTTAGAAAGATAGAGCTTAGCTTAGAGAAAGACTAGAGCTTCTTTCTTCTCTCTTCTTTCTTCCTTCTTCTGTCTTCTGTCTTCTGTCTTCCTCGGGAGCCTCGGCCTTACTCTGACCAGTCCTCTGGAGCCTCGGCCTAACTCTGGCCAGTCATTACTTCTTCTATCTGGTTTCTCTTCTGTAACCGCTCTGCCTACGTTCTGGCCGCTCTGATTCTTCTGACCGACCGAGTGACTGCCCGGCTGACTGAATCTCCTAACTCGGACCGCTTTCACCCGGTTATATACCTTCAGGTTTGCGGGTGCCTACAGGTGCGTCACATACATATCAGGTGGAACCCATGGCTTCCAGCTAGCTACAACAGCCCTTCCCAATTAGGGCTCCTTCATATTCCTTCCCTTTAGTTTAAAAAGGTGCTTTTGTTCTATTTTCTCTATTTTATTTTCTCTATTTTCTTTTATTTTCTTGTCCCTACCTAGCTTTTCACCTTTTATTTTTGAAAGGGTGGATATTTGAGCCCTTTTTGAGAAGGTGCTGTGGCTTTAAGGAAGCCTAATGCTGAGGAGCAGCTAACGCACCTAGTTAAGCACAATTGCATAAGCGGCTTTGACTTTTTTTTTTTTTTTTTTTTCTCCTCTTCTTTATTTTTCTTTATGGCTTTCTTGCCAAAGCTCAATGGCTTTTTTTCTGCATGGTTTTTACCATGCTATTTAATTCTCTATTTTCTTTTAAGCTCATGGCTTTTTTCTTTATACTAAAGCTCAAGGCTTTTTCTCTATATTTTTTATGGCTTTTGGCCGGCTTGCTTCGGCTTTTCGCCGGCTACTCTGCTTCAGCTTAATTCTTAACTGGCCTCAACTGAGTCAGAGGCTATGCTCTCTTGTTTCTACTCTTTTTGCTGGTCTCAACTGAGTCTGAGGCTATGCTTTTTCATTGCTCTTATTTCTTAGCTTTTCTTCTCTGCCTGCCGAGCCCCGGACGGACCACCATTTGTAAGCTGCCTGTCACGGCCAGCCACGGCGCCGCCACGGGAGGAAAATTCTCGGAGGCAGAGTATAGCTTTTGCTACTTTTACTTCTACTTTCTTAGAGAGAGCTTAGAGTCTTAGAAAGAAAGATAGAGAAAGATTTCTTCTTGTCTTCTTAGCTTAGAGTCTTAGAAAGAAAGATAGAGTAGAGTAGAGTTAGAGTTAGAAAGATAGAGCTTAGCTTAGAGAAAGATTAGAGCTTCTTTCTTCTCTCTTCTTTCTTCCTTCTTCTTTCTTCTGTCTTCTGTCTTCTGTCTTCCTCGGGAGCCTCGACCTTACTCTGACCAGTCCTCTGGAGCCTCGGCCTAACTCTGGCCAGTCATTACTTCTTCTATCTGGTTTCTCTTTTGTAACCGCTCTGCCTACGTTCTGGCCACTCTGATTCTTCTGACCGACCGAGTGACTGCCCGGCTGACTGAATTCTCCGTTCTCCTAACTCGGACCGCTTTCACCCGGTTATATACCTTCAGGTTTGCGGGTGCCTACAGGTGCGTCACATACATATCAGGTGGAACCCATGGCTTCCAGCTAGCTACAACAGCCCTTCCCAATTAGGGCTCCTTCAGATCTTTAACACACCTTTAAGGCATGGGCCTTTGGGGGACATTCCAGATGCAAACTATCACATAAAAATGAAAAATATCAATTTAGTTTTTATAATGCCAAAGAGGAAACAATATTTATAAAAAGATAAAATTTAAAATAGGATAAAAAACTGGAAATAAATTTTAAAATTATGCAAGATCTCTAAGAGAATTTTTAAACTTTGGGAGTTAATGAGATAAGCTACTAAATATTTATAATTTGGGAAAAGTAGATATTATAAATGACTTCTCCCCATATAATTTATATATTTGATGCAATTCCAATGAGAATCCCTGTTTGTTAGAGTTTCGTATGTTGATTATTAACACTATATGGAGCCCTTTCCTTCTTTCTCTTCTTGAACATTTCAGTTCAAAACCATGGGGACAAAGTATGGGGAGAAAGAGATGAAGCTTAGAGTGAGAAGTTGGTTCCTGGATGAAATGATGAGGGGATAAAAGTGAGAGTCATCCTACAGTGTTCAATTCAACTGAGAATATCTCTGAAAGGAGGATGAAATAGAATATGGCATCTCAGAATGAACAGGGCCAGGAGGCACCCACACATGGAGGGACACACAATATAGGTTTTTCAGCATCTGAGGGGGAATCAATCATCTGATAAGAGGGTAACCTGGCTGGCACAGGGTATCTTAGAAAGGATGGAGTAAAGAGGACATCCACTTGGGAAGGAGGATGTGGGAGGCAACCTGATGAAGGGTGTTGGAGGTTAGAGTCCAACTGGGAGTAAGCAGAGAACCTGTATAGGGGCAAGGATAAGAGACTGATTACATACAGGAGGATTGAACAAATAAGTGAATATACTAAGTATAAAGGGAGCCAGATTACCATTAGAGAAAAGGAGTTACAGGGCTGGGGGTGTAGCTCAGTGGTCAAGCACATATCTGCCATGCACAAAACTCTGGGTTTTATCTTTAGGATGACAAGGGGGCGGGAGGAAGAAAGAAAGGAATCACTAAAATGATATGGATTAAAAGAGAGGAGCTTTCCAGGTGTGGTGATGAACATCTGTAATTCCAGCAACTCAAGAGACTCAGACAGAAGGATCACAAGTTCAAAGCAAGCCTCAACAACTCAGTGAGCATCTCGGCAACTTAGCAAGATTCTGTCTCAAAAAATTAAAAGGACTGTTGGCCGCCGGAAAGGGATTGCAGCCTGGAACGGCAGCGCCGCAGGAAGGAGTCCGGAGACAGGATGGAGACGAAAAAATTCTTTAATCTTTCTGTTCTGTCTCTTGTAATTTCTAACACTACATACACACTCTCACAAGAAACCAAGGCACCTACTCTTACAAGAAACTACAATATATCTATACAATAGCGATAACCCTGTCCTTTCTCTCTCTGGTCTCATCCCATGCGCCCGAGCAGGAATGGCGCTTGCTCGATCTGCTGAGTCACTCCTCAAATCTCTCGAGATCCTGGGCCAAGTCCCGTGAGACTACGGAAGGCGACAATGCCCAAAAATGTCGATCTGCTGAGTCACTGCTCAAATCTCGAGATCCTGGGCCAAGTCCCATGAGACTACGGAAGGCGACAATGCCCAAAAATGTCTATGGCCCGTAGTCAACCGCAATCTTAGCTATCTCCCCAAACAGGGCTCCTGCATTTCCCCCCTTTTGTTTTAAAAGAGGGGATGCTCTAGGACGTCTATGTGCAACCAACATTCTTACCCGTCATCGGATAATCAAGGCTGTGCCCTTGACTCCTGTCTTAGGTTGATATGTCGGCCACATGAGACTGTCCCGTGCGACTGTGCCTGTCTTAGGTTGTCCCCCTCTGGGGATCTTACCCGTCATTGGCTAACCAGCCATCCAATGGAGCCCTTTAGGATCGACTGTGTAAGATGACTAACAGCCGTCCAATTGGGAGGAGATGCTGCGGCTTTAAGGCAACAAGCCTTTTGGTGATGAGCCAAATTGCATAGCATATCAAATTCTTTAAACAAATCAGCTGCCCTAAGTTCTATCAAGTAACACAGTGAGTTCTCTAAACAAATACCCGCAAGGTACTGTCCCATGAAGTCCCAAACAATGAAAGATCAAAATGTCCACTTGTTATAACACGTAGATCTAGGAGGCCCCATGCATGCAGATCAGAGGCTACACTGCTGGTGAGGTTGTTTGACATTTGAGCAGCAGGGATGCTTGCAGCGACCACGATCCCTGCAGCTGTAGCAGCAGCCGTCTTTTTTATGTGTAGACAATGCCACCGGCAAATCTTCAGGGCCCGCTACCTAGAGACTCAAGCATCAATTATTAAAGGAAAGGCAGTGCTATTCCAGCACTGAGTCAAGAGGCAAGTTGTCAAACTAAAAAATAGAATTATTAGATTAGAAAAATAAGTTGATTTCTGCTCATGCACATTGCAGCCTGAGCTCCCACAAACATAAGCTGGCAAAATATCATATTTAGAACAAAACAAAGAAAGACTGAGGGTAATTACTGCATTAAAGATAGATTAAAGAAAAACTAAAAGCACTTTGGAGAAATAATTTGTTAGATGGAACTCTCGAGTTTCTGCATGTTGAAATAATTGAAATTAATCAGTTATTAAACAAATGAAGTTAATAACAAATAAGCAACCTCATGTCAAAACACCAAAATATCAGGTTATACAGCACTAGTCATATTTTTGCTAAAGAGAAGTCCCTGGGACACCTATAAAACAAAATTGAAGGTACCTTCACTTATTAAATTATTTACCCAATTTGAATACTCTTAAACTTAAATGAATTAGAGTTATTTGGATCCATATATATATATATATTCACAAGCGCTTTGTTATTTTTGATGTCACACTGGACAGACAGACGCACATACAAACATATATTTGTGACGTCACATTAACATGAAATTTAGACAAATACACAGACATAAACATATATATAAAAAGTAAAAAAAAAAAATATATATTGTGTGCACACTAAAGAGAGATCTCTTCGTCCCAGCCAGGAGGAATGACACTTAAGTTGTGACATATTTTGAAGGACTCTTTTAAGGGAATCATTCCATATCTTCATCATGGTCCTCTTGATTTTGTACCTTTTTTATTAATCTTGATTCCTCAACAACTTCATCTTGATCCTTTTGATGTGGTACCTGCTTTATTAATCTAGATGGTATCCATATTGGAGAGGATTCATGCTTTGGAAAAACACAAACAGATTCTCTCCCCCAAATTAATACTTGGATCTGGACCCTTCCATGTACCTGAAAGAATGTCCTTCCAGTAAACCAAAGGTTTATGTTGTTGATGTGGGTTCCAATGTCTGTCTCCAGCAGAATAACCATCAGAGTCTAAAGTTAAAAAATTTAAAGTAAACAGGGCAACTGCCAATCTGTCCTTAGGATTTTTCCAGTTTCCTTCTTTCTGTTTTAACAACATAACTTTTAGTGTGCGGTTTGCTCTTTCAATAATGCCCTGACCCTGAGGATTGTATGGGATGCCTGTTTTATGGGATATGTTGAATTTTGCGCAAAATTGTTTGAAAGATGAGGACGTATAAGCAGGACCATTATCTGTTTTAAGCATTTTGGGGATGCCTAATGCAGCAAAAGCTTGTAAACAATGAGATGTGACATCTTTAACTTTTTCTCCGGAATGTAAGGAAGCAAAAATCATGCCTGAGCATGTATCTATGGTTACATGAATAAATCGCAATTTTCCAAAGCTTGGCTCATGAGTAACATCCATCTGCCACAAATGATTGGGCTTTAATCCTCTAGGGTTAACACCAAAATGAGGATTGGGCAAATGTGTCATACAAGATTTACAATCTTTTACAATTGTTCTGGCTTGCTCCTTTGTGATTTTAAACCTACGTTGCAAGGTGGTGCTGTTGACGTGAAACTGGGAATGAAATAAAGTAGCTTGTTGTAGTGCTGAAAGTATAAATATTGTTTTTGTAAGTTCATCTGCCTTTTGATTACCTTCATGGAGGGGACCAGGCAAATTAGTATGTGCTCTAATATGGCCTATGAATAGAGGTTCTTTTCTTGCCCATAAAAGTTTTTGTATTTGATAAAACAATTTAAAAGCTGGAGTATGAGGTGCTATTGGTCCTGCTAACTCTAATTTTGGCACGGCTTGTACAATATAGTGGCTATCTGAAAAAATGTTTATGGGCTGGTCTCTAAAATTTTCCAGAGCTCTTACCACAGCTTCCAATTCCACTAGTTGAGCTGATTTGTGTGCAGTTATGTAAGTCATATTTTCTTTTGTAGTGACTACTGCAGCAGTACCATTTGAGGGCCCATCTGTAAATACATTAAATGCCTTAGGAATAGGTTGATTTTTTATTACCTGTGGAAATATAATAGGATGATTAATACAAAAAGATAATATAGGAGACTTAGGAAGGTGATTATCAAAATTTGCTAAGGTAGAGCATCTAGCTATAGCCCAGTCATTATCATTGAAGCATAAATATTCAATCTGTGATGATGAATAGGGAGTAATAATAGTAGCAGGGTGAATGCCAAATATTTTAGTAGAAGTTTTAAGTCCTTGAAGAATAAGTTTAGCCACCATGGATGGTATATGACTCAATTATGCTTTTAGGAGAGACAGGCAAATGTGTCCATAATAAAGACCCTTGTTGCCAAAATACTCCTGTCGGTGTATATTGTGAAGAAATAATAATCAATATCAGCGGTTGAGTTAAATCAAATCTGTCACAATGAGCTCCTTCGATGGCTTTTTCTACTACCTTTAAAGCTTTCCTAGCATCAGGAGTCAGTGTTCGCGGTGAGGATGGATCAGGGTCCCCTCGAAGGATATCAAATAAAGGTTTTAATTGGCCAGTAGTGAGGTTTAGTGTAGGGCAAAGCCAATTAATGTCTCCCAGTAGTTTTTGGAAATCATTGAGGGTGGTTAAATGTTCTTTATTTATTAAAATTTTTGGGGGTCTAACAAAAGTATCCATGATTTTAAATCCTAAATATAATATGGGAGATCTGGTTTGAACTTTTTCTTCTGCTATATATAATCCATATTTTTAAAAATTTTCTACCACATCACTGAATATATTAAATAAGATTTTTTGATTAGGGTGGGCCAGTAAAATATCATCCATGTAATGTAGACACATGAGGTTTGGATATTTATTTTTAATGGGTTGGATAGCCTTGTCCACATATGTCCTTTGGCATATGGTGGGGCTATTAGCCATTCCCTGTGGCAAAACCTTCCATTGATCAGGGCCATTATTGTTAATAGAAGGAACTGAAAAAGCAAACCTGGGGGCATCCAGAGGATGTAGGGGAATAGAAAAGAAGCAATCCTTTATATCAAGACTAATAACATGGAAATTTTTTGGAATAGCTATAAGATTTGGAAGTCCAGGTTGAGTAGGGCCCATGACTTGCATGGTTTTATTAATTTGTCTAAGATCATGTAATAATCACCATTTTCCTGATTTTTTCTTGATCACAAATATGGGGGAATTCCAGGGAGAGGTGGAAGGTTCTATATGTCCTGCTTCTAATTGTTCCTGAACTAGTAGGTGGGCCGCTTGTAATTTCTCTTTAGGTAGGGGCCACTGAGGGACCCACACTGGCTTATCAGAAAGCCATGGTATTTTCAAAATTATTTTCTCAGTGGCCCCAAAGAAAAATGTCTTTTTCCTATATGATAATGATTTCTTTTAGTGTTAAGCTTACCCTGTACTTTTTGATGATTTCTTTTAGGGTTAAGATTACCCTGTAGATTTTTACATTTAACACCTGCAGGTTTGGTTGCAAGGTGTACTCCCATTTGTTGTAAAATATCTCTTCCCCATAAAGTAACTGGTAGACTAGGTAAAACATAAGGCTGAAATGTGCCTTTATGTCCTTCATCATTCTCCCATTTTAAAATTACCGCACTTTTTTCTGGGAGGTTATTATATCCCAAGCCTCTTAAACTGGTTGAAGCTTTTTGTAGAGGCCAGTGTTTGGGCCATTGACGTAAATTAATGATGGAAAAATCAGCTCCAGTATCTATAAGACCCTCCATTTCTATTCCTTGGATTCTTATTTTACACATAGGCCTCCTTGTACAGCCCCGAACCCAGCAAACCATGGGTTTCGAATCAGTGGAACAAAATTCTCTATTGTTCCTATTTAGAGGCATATTCATTTTAAATGAATTATGTAAATTTGGAAGGAGGAGCAGCTGAGCAATTCTATCTCCCTGATTAATAGAACTTATACTTTGGGGTGAGCTAAGCATTATTTTTATTTCCCCTTTATAGTCTGAGTTTATTATGCCTGGGGTCACTTGCAAACCTAATAAGCTTTTAGGACTTTTCCCGAGAATAAGTCCTACAGTCCCTGAGGGAAGAGGTCCCCTGACTCCTGTGGGAATCAGTTGAACCTCCATTTCAGGTGTTAACACTATTCGGGCGGTGGAACAGAGGTCTAATCCTTCATTTCCTCCTGTTCCTCTGGCGAGGGAGTGGATGGGTAATAGGGATTGTGTCGGGGAAGCATCTGAGTGGATGCTTGAGGATACTCCTCCTCCAATGCCTTGTACATTTGTGGGCCCCGGGGCATTGGGCCCCGTGCCCTGTTTTTTGAATTCCTGAACAAAGGATTTTCATGGATGTCAAATTTTGAATAGCATTTATTGGCCCAATGATTTCCTTTCTTACACCTGGGGCAGCAACCTGGAGTACGGTATGAATTTGGTCTTATTTCTCTTTGGGGATTTTGCCTAGAATAGCCTAATTGATTATGATAATTTTGCCTAGAATATCCTGATTATAATGTCTATGTTGAGCCCTTGTAAAATTTTGAGGGGCACCATCTCTCACAGCTGCTGCAATCACATTCCCTGTGACAAAGGCATCATTTATATCTTTACATAGTTGTATATATATGGAAAGATCCTTTTTATTTTTCCATGGCCTGATGACTTCCTGGCAATATTTATTAGCATTTTCATACGCTAATTGAATAACTAATGGCATAACTTGATCAATGTCTCCAAAAACTCTACCTGCAGTTCTCAAAAGTCTATCAGCAAATTCAGCATATGGTTCATTAGGTCCTTGAATTACTTTGGACAAGCTACCTAGTAGATCCCCAGGTCCTTGTACAGTTTTCCATGCCTTTAAGGCAGCTGTGTTTATCTGAGCATATACTCCTGGGGTATAATGTTTTTGATCCTGTACGTCTGCGAATTGCCCTTCTCCTGTGAGCATTTCTATATTATGGTCTCCAAACCCTGCATCTGCGTTTCTTTTAGCTGTTTCTATACAAAGTTCCTGAAATTGCGATCGCCAAACCAAGTATTGTCCCCCACTTAATGTTGCTTTACATAGACGTTTCCAGTCTGTGGGGGTTAAGCTAAAGGTGTTAAGGGACTCCAGTATACTCAACGTGAAAGGAGCTTGGGGTCCATAAGTCATTACTGCCTCCTTGAGATTTTTTATTGTTTTGAAATCTGCTGGCTGGTGGCCCCTCTGTCCATTTTCATATTCAAATACTGGCAGTTCCCAATGTATCTGTGAGTTACCCTCAAGAGCGCATAAGCGCTCAGAAAGACTTTTTATTTCTATTTCTAGGGTATGCAAACGTCTAGTGATACCCTTCATATTTTCTGTAATCGATTTCACCCATGGGGGAGTAGAGGACACAAGTTCCTCCACTTGATGATCCCTTATCTTGGTCTTCCTTAATTTCCTTTTGTTCATTTTCTCAAAATCACCTTTAGTTAATTCCTCCTCACTACTACTACTCTCATTGGTCCTAACTGACTCAGTAACATCCTGAGTCCCAGGTTCAATTGAGACCATGTATCCTTGAAGTATCTCTAATAAATCTTGAATAGCTTTAGCAGCTCGGATCTTTGTCATTTTGGGGATGCTTCTAATACTCTCCTTACTGATCTTAGTTGACTCAGCAGAATCTACGCTTTTATGATTGCCTTCACTGTTTTCTAAATCCTCCTCACTAATGACAGACTCATCCATATCAAAGAATTCATCAAGAGCCTCGTACACGTGGGTCTTAGTTATTTTCAAACCCATTTTAACCGCTCTGACTAGAGACTCCTGCGAGGTTTCTCAGTTCTTACCTGCCGTGCTGAATTCCCTGTACGGGCCACCAACTGTTGGCCACCGGAAAGGGATTGCAGCCTGGAACGGCAGCGCCACGGGAAGGAGTCCGGAGACAGGATGGAGACGAAAAAATTCTTTAATCTTTCTGTCTCTGTCTCTTGTAATTTCTAACACTACATACACACTCTCACAAGAAACCAAGGCACCTACTCTTACAAGAAACTACAATATATCTATACAATAGCGATAACCCTGTCCTTTCTCTCTCTGGTCTCATCCCATGCGCCCGAGCAGGAATGGCGCTTGCTCGATCTGCTGAGTCACTCCTCAAATCTCTCGAGATCCTGGGCCAAGTCCCGTGAGACTACGGAAGGCGACAATGCCCAAAAATGTCTATGGCCCGTAGTCAACCGCAATCTTAGCTATCTCCCCAAACAGGGCTCCTGCAAAGGACTGCAGATATGGTTCCGTGTAAAGCATCCCTGGGTACAATCTCCAGTACAAAAAGAAAAAGAGAGGAGCTTGAAGTCTCCACATACAAAATAATGAGAAGGAGGTGGAAATGTTATTTTGCTTTGATCAGTACATATTGTATACATGCATCAGAGTACTCCACAAATATGTGCAATTATTACATATTAATTAAAGTTTTTTGAAGTTTAAGGAGATGTAGAGATTCAAAATGGCCAATTAGAGGAAGGCTGCATTTCCAGTTGGTCTGTGGCTTAGGGTTCAAGCAGCAGAAGTCCTGTTTCTCAATCAGGTGGGTTTAAAGAGGTTATTCACTGAAATTCAATACCGGACAGTTAGAATATATTATAGACTCAAAAATCTGAGTGCATTGAACAAAGAACAAGAAAGAAAACATTAGATCTAAGATAACTGCTGTAGCAAAACCAGCAGTGGTGTTTGTTCATCACAGAATAGAGGGATAACAGACCTTGGAACATTTTTTCTAATTTTAAGACTGTTTCCAAATGTAAATCAAAGATGATTAAACACACAAATGAAAAAACACAAAGGTCAAAAGTTTTAGGTGTATGTTTTTCCATGAGGGAAGAACTATAAGTCAGTGCTTAAAATTATGAAAAAGGTAAAATCATGTTAGATGGCAGTACAATGATTATATTAAAACACTGACAATGGGTATAGTACCATTGTGTCAACATGATCTGTCTAAATTTTTAGGTCCCTATATAATGATAAAAACTGGGAGATACAAATAAACCATCATTAAGGTGAGATTTTTAGTCCACCAAATTATTAACAACAATCTGGTTGGGTACTGTTTAAGTTGCTGGTATTTGGGCAGTTTAAATGTGCAAAACCCAAGAATGAGTTAAAATATTATATGAATTTTTATCATATGTATGATATAATAACATTTCTCCTTCAATAAAGTTTTCATACTTCATGTTTATTGGGAAGCAATTAAGTGTTATATAAACAATGTAATAAATAACAATTTGTTTTTCAGATCATATATTTTTTATTTAAAAATCTCTGCATGTTCTTATGCTTCTGAAAGTAGATCTTGACTTTACTTATTAGTACATCCTAGTGGAGAAACTCTAAAGGATCTAGATTCAAGTTCAGCAGCAGCTGGAGAGAAAAGAAAAGAATTATATTCTTTATGTCAGACTTCCTAGTTGATTAAGTACAAGTCAGTAAAACAAAGTTGAGAACTTCAATCAATTTTTGTATGAACGAAAAATATGTATGTATGGTTGTAGTACAACATTACTACTAAATATAATTTTCCCATAGTTGTACACTGAGTTAATTAGTTATTATTATGGGTAAGTATCAGAGTTTCTTGTTTTTCCATTTTTCATTTACTTATTTAACAATCAGGTGCTAAGTTACTTTAACAAGCACTGGAATGACAAGATGAAGATGGTACAAGTCACTCAACAACTGTGTAGTATAACTTGAAAAATATATGAACAGGCAAGTTCCATACAGAGTCATAGATACTGTGACAGGTATAAAAAAGCACTACTGGAACACACAGAAGGCACCTGGATCCCAGTTTTGTGCCAGTATTACAGGCTTTTTGTTAGAGGTGATATGTAAGTTGATATTGAAGGATAAGGAGAAAATACATCAGAAAAAGGGAAGAAGTACATGTAAATAGCTAGAGGTGAGGCAGAATATTTGTGGAATTATAGTAGTTCAGTTTGGCTAGAAGCTAGAGGTGAGTAGGAAAAAATGGGAAGAGGTAAGGCAGAATAATTTGAAAAGAATCAAATTGATTTAGGTATTTTTTTATTCCATGCCAAGAAATCTGGAACTTTTTCTGAGGGCTCAAGCAAACCAATGACCTAAGTTCTTCTTGTCAGGTATTTTGGTCACAGTGACAGAAAGGTGACTAACAGAGTAAAGTTCATTTGATGTGTAAGAAAAAGTACATAATGTAGAATCTATTAGCCCAAGGGATGGTACTTGTTATCTATATTTTACTTCAGAAATGAATTACTTAATCTAAATTTAATTCCTAAATTTTGGCAACATACCTTCTGTTACTTCTCTAGTTATATTTTCTTGCAACTGCTGCCACACCTGAAATAAGCCAAATATTGTTTGTAATGTTTAAGTTAAATGAGAGACATTATTATGAGGATGATATATTACTTAGAAAATGTGGCCTTTAAGAACTTGAGAATTGCTTTAAAAAATCACATGAAGAAAAAAAATATATATATATACACACACAGGGGAGTATTATTCAGACATAAAGAAAAATAAAATCATGCCATTTTCAGAAAAATGGATGGAACTGGATACCGTTATGTTAAGTAAAATAAGTCAGATTCAGAAAGACAAGTACTGCATTTCATATGTGAAATTGAGAGAGAAAAAAAAGATGTCAAAAAAGCATATGAGGGACCATTAGGGAAGGGGAAAGGGATCAGGAAAGGAAAGGCAGTTAAGATCAAAGCATGATATATGCATGTATAAAAATGTTTCAATGAAATTCATTGTTTTGTATAATTAATATGTGCTAATAATTATAATAAAAGTAATATGAATAAAATTCTTAATTTCAAGTTCAGATAATGGAGAATATGTGCAATGCTGTTTAGATTAATCTGATAAAATATAATTTATATTGATCTATTACATATAAATTTCAGAAAGGTGATGTTTTATTAATGTAAGTTAAACTATTCAACTTATATTTTATAATGAATGTGTTACTTTGTGATTCTTAGAAAAAAATGCATTCGCTACTCTTAGGAAATTAAAAAATTAATGTATGTCCTATGCTATTAATTTTTCAGCATAGAATCTTAAATACAAAAATGAAGAAAGTAAAAATTTCATTATGTTATGTGAAAATTCTCCTGGCAAAATATTTAAAATATGCATCTAGATCATGACCAAACATTTTTTTATTAATACAGACACAAAAATTTAAGAAAGTTTGCTTGAAAAAAGTAAAAATACAGGTTAAAGCCAGTTTTCAAACTTAAGTTTTATTAGGTGGAAGGCCGAATTTCATGGAAGGGTAGGAGATGTACTAATGCTTAATGTTATGAACATGGAGAAAACTGCTTCAACAACCAGTCCAATTGAGATCTTAGACTACTGCAATAATTTATTATAATAATCTTCCTTAAAGTTGGGAAAATACTGCTAGTAAGATAGAACTTCATGATAGTCTAAAATGTTAACACCTTGCAAATAAAAGAGATAGATAAACAATTTGTTATTAATGCTAGTTTAACACAGTACTTTCCTAAATCATAGCTAAAAATCATTAAAAGTCTGTTGCTTTGTAATGCATCTTCCAAAAACCCACCCTTTTCTACTATCATTTTAGAGCATATGTTACTATATCCTGCAATATTCTTAACCTAGCATAAATAATCAAATTCCTAGAAACTATAAGCCACTTTAAGAATTTTGTAAATACAACTGCAAAAGTACTCTTTCAAGGCATTCTGAAATGGTTATAGAGACATGTCTTTGGATCTTGAGAGAAGAGTGTTTTTGATTTCTCTTATAAAGTCTAGCATGATGTGGCAAACTAATGATCCATGTACACCATGAAACTACCAGATTAAATTTATACTTTTTTTTTTTTTTTTCTTTCTCCAGGGCTGAGGACCAAACTCAGGGCCTTGCGCGTGCTAGGCAAGTGCTCTGCCACTGAGCTAAATCCCCAACCCCCAGATTAAATTTAAATGAAACTATTCTGCAAATTACCTAGAAATACTAAAAAATAAACATTCCTCCTCCATCCCCCAATTAAATGGGGAGAAATAGTTTCACAAAAATCTTTCTTTGTGTGATGTCTGTGTTTACACACTAATATCATTCTCATATAAAATAATATATTACCTGAGTTTTCTGGCAAAAACGAATCAGAACATTTTATATTTGCATCAGGTTTAACTATTTACATATGCATTGAACATTTATTCTCTTCTTGTATAAGTAGTCCAATTTCATGACTCTGAATCATTTAAGACACTGATTCACTCATTTTCCCAGAAAAACACATAATTAAGATAGCAAAATTATGAAAATATATCTGCTAGCTAGAATATTATAATTTATATATTAAAACTCATTTAATTTATTCCATTTTAAGCTATTTGTCTGCAATCTGCAAAGCTGCTTAAAAAACCTTAGATTTACTCTTCTGTGATTTTGTTAGGAAATCAAGACAAATTAAAAAATGTTTGAAGCCTCAGGTAACACAGGGCTGATATCCTTCTGTGCATTAGCAAACTACTGATCACGATCATAAAAGCAAAATCAAAGCTCTAAGCCAATGAGCAGTGATTGAAATGGATATTTTAGTAGTAAAGATAAACAATGAAAACTACTATTAATTTATATTTTATTACAACAAATACTTTGGTTTTATAATTTTCCCTCTAGTCAAAAAATGGTCAAACATTAGACAAATATCTCAAACTGGGTCAAGCATAGTTACACTTTTGTTTTTTTAAACCAGTGCTATAATCGATACAGTTGATCATTCTTGGGACCATTTTTTGATCTCCAGAAATGGATTCTTCTTCTTCTTCTTATTATTTTTTTTACTATGAATGAAATCCAATGGTTGGATTAGAAGGTTCCAGTTACATTTCCAGAGGAGATGGGGAATGTGCAGCTTTACATGAGATTTTGGATAGGAAAACATAATTGATTTTGTCTAATGGTAGTTGCTAAAGGCTCTTGATACCACTGCCATCAATTATTCAAGTGAAGCAAGATAGACATAAGAGAGCTTCATTTTAAAAACTCAAGTATTTGCTTAATTTGACTATTTAAAAACTATTGTAATAATAATAAACCATATGCAGCAATGAACATTTTTATAAGAAATGAGATATATTCTATAAATAAAATAGCAATTAAGGAATATTCTTGTTTAAGAAAATGAAAAACCCCTTCAACTTAGAAACAGAAAATAATCTTTTTTAGTGTTACAGGTTTATTTGGTTCATAAAAAGTATCCATTTAAATTATAAACATCCATATGTGGTTAAATGTTTGGATATTATTCACTTATAATTTGGGGTGGTAAACTTGGTGCAGGAAAACCTTATGTGTTATAAAGCACAGCCAAACAAACACTGTTTAGAAGACAACCATCTCAAAGTATACCTTTAGTTGTAAGTGATAATATTCATTTTTCTAAAAACCTAATTTAAATGAAACTTTTCAAGAGCATTAAAATGTATTAGTTTAGTTTCATTTATTGAATCAAGTTAACACATGAGTATTCCTTGAAAATGAAAACTCTAGGGACTTTTGAAAAAATTTGAATTTTTTTCTTTCTTCATTAACACAGATTATTGTGATCTTTACTTAACATGCATAAGTCAACTAAATGACTCATCATTTCACCAAATTAAAAACAAGAACTATATCAGAAATCTGAAAAGCAATAAAAAAAAAACTAACCCTGGGATTCTGCATACTTTCATATGAAGGCCATGGGTTTGAGGTAGGAAACACTAAATTTCTTCTTGGAATAAAACTTCTGTCAAGTACAAAACAATCATGATTTCCAGTACAAGGACACTCAAAGACAGACATTGTACTAAGAGTGTTATGTTGTAAAGATCTGTTGTAGTGTTTCTCTATGAGAAGTTTGGTATTAACCTCCTTTAGCTTCTCATTAGTCCTGTAAAGATTGAAAAAGACAAATACTTAATATTTCACTTTTCTCTAAATGATTCCAAAATGACTTGCATTTTAAAAAATACTGCCATAAGAATGAATAGCATTTCCCATTAAACAGTGTTTTAACATTGAAAATGTGTTAAAGCATGCCTACTGTATACAATTATAGGTTTCTAAAGAAATACATATATTTCTAGGGAGATTTCTAACTCAAACAAATGAAGAGAAATGGTGTCATTGATGTGTGGCTCAATAGGTAATGCTGCTGCCTTCTGGAAGGACTCTGGCTCTACCTATGAGATTCTGGAGCATGCCATTAGAAATACTTGTACTTAAAGGGTAACTATGTTAGATGTAACTATGTGATGAATGTGTTAATGTGCTTGAGAATAACAGTCATTTCACTGTATATAAATATATTAAAACACGTACTCAAATGTATACAATTAAAAAATAAAACTGAAAAAAAAAAAAAAAAAGAAAAGCTAGAAAAACTTGTACTTAGTAAACCAGTTTAGGGATTTACTAAAACATCTCTTGAAGGCATTTTTACACCTTTGCTTTCACCATTGGTACATTTCACCCATTATCTGGGAGAAACTAAGCACCTGGCCCTGAGGAATGATTTGGAGCAGCAAATGCTATGGGAGAAGGAGATAGCTGAGTTGGTGATGCCTTGGTTATCAAGGCATCAGAGGTGGGACCAGCCATTTCTGTTTTTGACACAGTCCTTCATACTGACAAAGAAATTATTTTTCACCACTTTGCCAATTATATATCCCCTAATCTCCATTTCAATATTTTTCTATATCACAAATATGTCTTTATGTAGAATAGAATAAACTAAAAAGGACAGTTTGTCTGCAGGCATCCTCTAGTGATAACACCAAATATCCCAATCAAATTAATCAGAATGCATTCAGAGGACCAATATTAGTAGTACTTGACCTTTTGGGTTTAAGTAGTAATCTTTAAGAACACAGTTAAATTTGTTAGTATATCTATTTAAGGGAGTACTGACAAGAAAATTTATGACACTATAACTGTCTTAATTACAAAATTTCAAAAATATTTAGCTGAAAGACTAATAGATCAGTTTAACTCTATTTGAGACTATTAAGGCTGCTGGTGGGGAGACAATAACTAAAGAAATGCAATCAAAACTACTCTTAAGATTTCATCTCACGCCAGTCAGAATGGCAGTTATTAAGAATACAGACAACAGGGCTGAGGCTATAGCTCAATGGCAGAGCACATGTCTAGCATGTGTGAGGCACTGGGTTTGATCCTCAGCACCACATAAAAAATAAATTTTCTTTAGTTATTGTCTCCCCACCAGCAGCCTTAATAGTCTCAATAGAGTATGGGGGCAGGAAAGATGGTAGAATGAGATGGACATCATTATCCTAGGTACAGGTATATGTACCTCTCACATATGGTGAGAGGCTATATTGTGTACCCCCAGAGAAATGAAAAGTTGTACTGCAATTGTGTACAATGAATCAAAGTGCACTCTGCTGTCATATATACCTATATGATTTGCTACCATTATTTCCCCAAATTATATTGTCTAGTTAACTTTCACATCCTACTAATCTCATGAACTTATTTCACTAAAAATTTTGCTTTAAAGACAAATAAATGAACTTAATATATTTTCTATGATTCTGTGTTTTGACTTACTTGTTTAGCTCATCTGACAATGATTTTGTAATCTGGAATCCTTCTAGACAGATTTCCTGATATATTCCCAGTTGTTTTCTATTAGAATCTTCTTGATTTTTCATTTTAAACAGTTCAGATTCCAGATGTTTAATTCGGAGTTCCATCTGGCCTTTTATTGAAGCACTATTATTTTCTCTTATCTGCTGTAAGTGTTGAGATTCTGCCTGTGTCTAAAGCAAATTTAAAGGACATATTTTTACAAATAATTATAAACCAAATAAATGTTATTTTGTTTCCCTTAGGGTTCCTCCCCCCCTTCAGTGCTAGAACCCAGGACTGGTGCTTTACTACTGAACTACAGTCTCAGTCCACTGTTTCCATTAGCAATTTTAAATATGTGAAAAAATATGCTGAGTTTAAAATATCTGTTATAAATATCAAGTATGTTAAATCTGAATTATAATAAAAAGAATCATTTCTTTTTTTTATATTTTCAGTGCTGAAGATTAAATCCAGGGCCTCTGGCATGCTAGGCAAGTGTTCTACTGAGCAACATCCTCAGCTCTGAATCATTCTATGTTAGCATTCATGTAATCTGATATTTCAAAGAATAGACTCAATTCAAAAATTAAAAAAAACTGAACAATGAAATTTAAGATTCATTTAATAGGATATAATATGTACATCACAACTTTTTCTTTTCCTAATGATCGTGTTTTATACTAATTATTCTTAAAAATCAAATGATTCTCTAACGAGAATCATTATTCTGAAAGCTCTAGTTATAATGGGATTGAAACTGAAATATTTAAAGAGAGAACAAAATGTAGTCTTCCTTCTACAAATTTGAAAGACAAATTGCTATAAGGGAGGTAGAGGAAACACATACAATGCATAAATCCAAAATAAAATTGTAGTGAAATAAATTTAAAGCACATTAAAGAAAATTAACCTGTAAAAATAGATTGACTTGTTCTAATTTTTCTTTTAAATCTTGTCTTGCTCTTTCTTGAATTTCTTTTTCATACTGTTTTACTTGATCATGTTTTATCATATTCTTTTCAATATGGCTTTTGAGTTTTACTACTTTTTGTTCCAACTTTTTTTTATTCTTCTCTAGTTTTTCACATTCTTTTTGTATAGATTTCATAGATAATAACTCCTGCAAAAACGATAGATTTTTTAAATCCAGAAGTAGATATTTTAAAGATGCAATTTCCAATTTTTCTGTAAGATCATCAATCTGAGTAAAATAATATAGTTTGGTAATGAAGGAAGCAGACTGAGCATAGTCTAACATAAAATTAATAACAGATTTTGACATAAATTCAGTTGCAATAAAATATAACCTTCATTAGATTCTTAGAATGTGGTCCCTTAAGTTACTCAGAAAATCAACAAAGTTAAAAATCACTAGGAGTCACAAAAATGTATTCTTTATACTCATCATTTTCTCAATAAAACATCTGCACTTGATTTTAAACTTTTATTTTTCTATGACTGTTTTATGTCTTTACTTCTTAAAATGACTAAGTTAACTCTTAGTAGAGAGTCTCTTACCTTTGCCCCAACTTCACTCCTCATAATTTCTAAAGACATTTTAAGGACATCATATTAAGTTATCTAGGCCTGTATCAATAAGTGACTCTCAGAATAAGACTTTGAGAATAAGTTTCTAATTAGTAAATCTTATAAATATGGATTCCAAGGTCAATAGCTTTTTTGAATTGCAAGTGTTTTAAATTAATTTTAATTGCATTCCAAGAAGTAATTGTCCTCAGTAAAAAGCAATGCTATTTCCCAGTTTAAAAGTTTAGTCACATGACTATGCATTTTTTGGAACAAAAGTGACAGAATTCAAGAATATTATCTTGTAATCTTCTGATTCTTTCCACAAAATAAAGAAGCATGTTGAACGGCAATTAAAATTTGGTATAATTTCAGTGCTATTGAGATGAGAAGAACTACTTTCCTTTGGACACAATGATTATTTAGAGTAGCAGTTTTAAAAACATGTCTATACTTTCTTTAACATTTATCCTGTGAAATATACTCTCTTGAGAATGAGGCCTTAGGAACTGCTTTGTAGTAAACAGAATTTGATGGAACTGCTGTGTGTCTTCTTAGGTAAGGTTAGAAAATGGAATATAGCTTCCACCTGACTCTACGGAAACTTGCCCTTATGATCAAGCTCTCATATTCTGAAGAAACCCAACCTATGTGAAAAGTCCTCATGTAGGTGGTCCAGCTGATGGCCCTTCCAGCTTCAATGGCCAACTTCTGAGTGGGCCTCACTGAGCCTTAATTAAACTGCATATTATGAACAAAATAAATGTTGTTTTGAAAAATTAAATTTTGAGGTGGTTTATTATACATTAATAACTGGCAGAGATACTGAAACCAAATGAGTTGCTGCCATTTAAAAAAATATATTGTTGGAAAAGATGGTGGAATAGATGAGGTCACTTTCAGGGCTGCTCTGTGGAATGAAACCAAGAAAGCAGAAAGATAGCTTATCAACAAGTTTGTATAAAATGAGAATATTCAACTCCTTGATGCTCTGAAGAACTTTTCTGAAGAAACCGACTGTGTGGGGACACCAGTGACCAGGGAGCAAGTGGGGCACACGGAGCACAGCACAGATCGCGGCAGGGCCTCCGCGTAGGCTCCAGGGAGCACAGGTGCTGCTGGACTGAGCCAGCGCTGGGAGGCGGCCCAAACGGCGGCTCCAGCTCGAGTCCACACCCATCCCAGCATGGCCAGCAGCAGTGGAGTCAGTGGGAAGAATGTGGTAAGGCAAAGTCCCTGCAGCAGCGCAGGGGGATTGACGGAAAATTTGGATGCTGAGAAGGGATAGCTGCCATTTTTGACCGTGGCTGCAGCAGAGGAAGAAGGAAGGAAGAGGGGAGAGACAGCTGCACGGAAACCATCGGGCACATGGGCAGAAATCTGCAAGTGTATGATCCTACATACAGCTGGGTGGGCTATGATCAGCCAGCATGGGAATGCATATCTGAGTCACAGTGATGGTCCCCCATGACTCTGCATCTGTGTAGGAACTGGGAGAGTAGAGGCCTATTGGGCAGATCCTCTTTCGGGGCCATTCACCAAAAGGCCCAACCTCCAGAGCCATTCATCAGCTAACCAGGTATGCAGACTTGACTCTGCCCACAACTACACTTCAACTGCCAGGGCGTGTACCCTGCCAACTAAACAGCTGGAGAGTGAACAGAAAGGATTCCCTAAAAGTTGCTTGACTGAGACTTACTTGTGGGTTTGACTTTGTGGTGTGTTTTTTTTTTTTTTTTCTTCTTTTCTGTGTGTGTGTGTGTGTATGTGTGTGTGCGTGCGCGCGCGGGTGTGCTTGCTTTTCCCTTTCCTTTAGTCTCTATTGTTTTGTTTAGTCCTGTTTCCCCCTGTTTTTTTTCTATTATTACTACTTTCATTATTATTGTTTTTTTTCTTTCTTCTCTCTCTCTTTTCTTATTCTCTCATCTTTCCCTTCCCTATTTACACCCTGCCCTTGCACTCTCAACAGAGGCAAAGACAAGTTTTATACAGGAATTAGCATTTTGAGAACTGGGGAACTGAATAATACATCAAAGCAGTGTTATATGTAGTTTCTTCTCTATTTTATTCACTCACTTTCTCTATCTTTTTCACTAATTTCTACTACTTGGACATCTTTTATTTCTCTCAATGTTTACATAAGTTTGGTATATATATATACATATACACATGTATATATATATATATATATATATATATCACTCTTCCCATTAAATTGTTCACTCTAATTCTTTTCCTTTCTCTTCTACTGATATAAACTACTTTCATAGATTTCTTTTTACACACTTCCTAAGAAAAAACAACACAATATCATCACTTCCTTCCTCCTAAGCATATCACCTCTGAATCCAATATAAGAAATTATAAACCCCTTCACAAACACATGGAGTTTATTGGAAACAATATCTGAATTCATAAGAAATTATAAACCCCTTCACAAACACACGGAGTTTATTGGAAACAATATCTGAATTCATAATTCTGTACATTGTGACCAAATTGTGATTATCTGAATAGAATATGTCTGGTTTTAGAGTGTAAAGTGTTTATAAGGGGAGCTGATGGCATTGTACTACAGAAGCATCATAAGGTGTTAAGGTAAAGAAGAAAAAGTGCTAGAAGAAAAGTCACACAAGCAATATGAAAAAAAAAAAAAAAAAAAGGGAAGAAAATGTCCCAAACAAATCAACATACCTCCTTAGCAGACTCTCTGGCAAGCACAGTAGATGGAATGTCAGAGAAAGAATTCAGGAGATACATAATCCAAATGTTCATGGAACTCAAGAATGAACTCAAGAATGAAATGAGGGAGCAAATACAGGTAGTAAAAGATCATTTTGACAAAGAACTCCATAAACAAATACAAGAAGCAAAATAGGGAGATAGAGGTTCTAAAAAGAAACCAAACAAATCCTGGAAATGAAAAAAGCAGTAAACCAAATTAAATGTTCAATTGAAAGCATCACCAACAGACTAGACCACTTGGAAGATAGGACCTCAGATAATAAAAACAAAATATATAATCTGGACAAAAATGTAGACTACAGAGCGAAAATGGTAAGAAATCATGATCAGAACATTCAAGAAATATGGGATAGCATAAAAAGACCAAATTTAAGAGTGATTGGGGTAGAGGAGGGTACAGAGTTCCAAACCAAAGGAATGAGTAATTTATTCAATGAAACAATAGCAGAAAATTTTCCAAACATGAGAAATGAATGGGAAAATCAAGTTCAAGAGGCTTACCAAACACCAAAAGTACAAAATCACAAAAGATCCACACCACGGCACATTATAATGAAAATGCCTAATATACTGAACAAGGAGAGAATATTAAAAGCCATGAGAGAAGGGAATCAGATTACATATAGGGGGAAACCAATTAGATTATGTTCAGATTTTTCAACCCAGACCTTAAAAGCTAGAAGATCCTGGAACAGCATATTTCAAGCTCTGAAAGAAAAGGATGTCAACCAAGAATCTTATATCCACCAAAATTAAGCTTTAGATTTGAAGATGAAATAAAAACCTTTCACGACAAACAAAAGTTAAAAGATTTCACAACTTGAAAGCCTGCACTTCTGAACATCCTGGGAAAAATAGTCCATGAAGAAGAAAAGAAAAATAACAATGAAAATCAGCAAAGGGAATTATTAAACTAAAGGAAACATGAACCAGAGAAGAAACCAAATCAAGTTAAATACCATAAACAAATAAAAATGGATGGGAATACGAATCAAATCTCTATAATAACTCTGAATGTTAATGGCCTAAACTCACCATTCAAAAGACACAGATTGTCAGAGTGGATTAAAAGAAAAGACCCTACAACATGCTGTCTCCAAGAAACCCACCTCATAGAAAAAGACATCAACAGACTGAAGGTAAAAGGCTGGGAAAAATCTTATCACTCACATGGGCTGTGGAAGCAAGCAGGGGTTTCCATTCTCATATCAAATAAGGTAGACTTCAAGCCAAAGTTAATCAAAAGGGACAAGGATGGACATTTCTTACTGATTAAGGGAAACACTCATCAATAAGATATAACAATTATAAATCTATATGCCCCAAATAATGGAGTACCTATATTTATCAAACAAACCCTTCTCAAGTTCAAGAGTAAAATAGATCACAACACAATTATTCTAGGGGACTTCAACGCACCTCTTTCACCACTGGATAGATCATCCAAACAAAAGCTAAATAAAGAAACTTTAGACCTCATTAAAACAATTATTAACTTAGACCTAATGAACATATATAGAATATTTCATCCCAAAGTGAACGAATACACTTTCTTCTCAGCAGCTCATGGCTCCTTCTCTAAAATAGACCATATATTATGCCACAAGGCAACTCTCAGCAAATATAAAAAAGTATAGATACTACCCTGTATTCTATCAGTCCTCAAAAGAATGGAATTGGAAATCAATGATAAAACAAGAAATAAAAAAAATTACTCCAACAACTGGAAGCTAAACAACATGCTACTGAATGAACAGGGGGTTGAAGAAGACATCAAGGAGGAGATATAAAAATTCCTAGAGGTGAATGAGAACACAAATACATCATATAGAAATCTCTGGGACACTATGAAGGCAGTATTAAGAGGAAAATTCATTGCACTGAGTTCATTCCTTAAAAGAAAAACAACAACAAATAAATGACTTAACATCACACATCAAAGCACTAGAAAAAGAAGAACAGATCAACACTAAGAGCAGTAGAAGACAGGAAATAATTAAAATCAGAGCTGAAATTAATGAAATTGAGACTAAAGCAACAAAAGAATTGACAAATCAAAAAGTTGGTTCTTTGAAAAAATAAATAAAATTGACAGACCCTTAGCAATGCTATGAACAAAAAAGAGAGAAAAAACTCAAATTACAAGCATCCATGATGAAAAAGGAAATATCACAACAAACACCTCAGAAATACATATGATAATTAGAAATTACTTTGAAAACTTGTACTCTAATAAAATAGAAAATATTGAAGGCATTGACAGATTTCTAGAGTCATATGAATTGCCCAAACTGGAACTGTAGGCTATACACAATTTAAACAGATCAATCTCAAGAGAGGAAATAGAAGATGCCATCAAAAAGCTATCAACAAAAAAAGCCTAGGACCGGATGGGTTTACAGCAGAGTTCTACAAGACCTTCAAAGAAGAACTAATACCAATACTCTTCAACGTATTTCAAGAAATAGAAAAAGAGGGAGCTCTTCCAGAATTTCTCTATGAGGCCAGTGTTACATTAATTCCAAAGCCAGGCAAAGACACAACCACAAAAGAAAACTTCAGGCCAATTTCCTTAATGAACATAGATGCAAAAATCCTCAACAAAATTCAGGCAAATCGAATACAAAAGAATATCAAAAAGAAGTGCACCACGATCAAGTAGGGTTTAAACCAGGGATACAAGGTTGGTTCAACATACGGAAATCAATAAACATAATACATCACATCAATAGACTTAAAGGTAAAAACCATATGATCATCTCAATAGATGCAGAAAAAGCATTTGACAAAATACAACACCCTTTATGTCCAAAACACTAGAAAAACTAGGGATAACAGGAATATATCTCAACATTATAAAAGGTATTTATGCAAAGCCCCAGGCTAACATCATCTTAAATGGAGGAAAATTGAAAGCATTCCCTCTAAAAACAGGAACAAGACAGGGATGCCCCCTTTCACCACTGTTACTTAACACAGTACTTGAAACTCTGGCCAGAGCAATTAGACGAAAGAAATTAAAGGGATCCAGATAGGAAAAGAAGAACTCAATTTAGCACTATTTGCTGATGATATGATAATATACCTAGAAGACCCAAAAAACTCTACCAGAAAACTTTTACAACCAGTAAATGAATTCAGCAAAGTAGCAGGATACAAAATCAATACCCATAAGTCAAAGGCATTTTTGTACATCAGTGACAAATCCTCTGAAAGGGAAATGATGAAAACTACTCCATTTACAATAGCATAAAAAAAAAAATACCTGGGAATCAACTTAATGAAAGAGGTGAAAGCCTTCTATAATGAAAACTATAGAACACTAAGGAAAGAAATTATAGAAGACCTTAGAAGATGGAAAGACCTACCTTGTTCTTGGATAGGTAGAATTAATATTGTCAAAATGTCCACACTACCAAAGCATTGTACAGATTTAATGCAATTCCAATCAAAATCCCAATGACATTCCCCAAAGAAACAGAGAAAGCAGCCATGAAATTCATCTGGAAAAATAAGAGAACCAGAATAGCTAAAGCAATCCTGAGCAAGAAAAGTGAAGCAGTTGGCATCCCCATCCCAGACTTTAAATTATACTATAGAGCAATAGTAACAAAAACAGCAGGGTATTGGCACCAAAACAGACGGGTGGACCAATGGTACAGAGATAAATACATATAATTTCAGCTATCTTATATTAGACAAAGGTGCCAAAAATGTACAGTGGAGAAAGGATAGCCTCTTCAACAAATGGTGCTGGGAAAACTGGGAAATCCATATACAACAAAATGAAATTAAACCCTTATCTCTCACCATGCACAAAACTCAATTCAAAGTGGATCAAGGACCTAGGAATTAGACCAGAGACAATACGCCCAATAGAAGAAAAAGTAAGCTCCAATTTCCAACATGTCGGATTAGGCCCCAAGTTCCTTAATAAGACTCCTGTAGTGCAAGAATTAATATCAAGAATTAATAAATGGGATAGATTCAAACTAAAAAGCTTCTTAGCAAAATAAACAATAAGTGAGGTGAATAGAGAACCTACTAATTGGGAACAAATTTTTAACACATGCACATCATATAGAGCACTAATCTCTACAGTATATAAAGAACTCAAAAATCTTAACATCAAAAAAACAAATAACCCAATCAATAAATGTTCTAAGGAATTGAAAAGACACTTCTCAGAAGAAGATACACAATCAATCAACAAATACATGAAAAAATGCTCAACATCGCTGGCAATTAGAGAAATGCAAATCAAAACTACTCTAAGATTTCATTTCACTCCAGTCAGAAGGGCAGCCATTAAGGACACAAACAACAATAAATGTTGGAGAGGATGTGGGGAAAAAGGCACACTCATACATTGTTGGTGGGACTGCAAAATGGTGCAACCGTTATGGAAAGCAGCATGGAGATTTCTTGGAAAACTGGGAATGGAACCACCCTATGACCCAGCCATCCCACTCCTGGGTCTATTCCCAAAGGACTTAAAAGCGGCATATTGCAGTGACACAGCCACTTCAATGTTTATAGCAGCACAATTCACAATAGCTAGGTTGTGGAACCAACCTAGATGTCCCTCAGTAGATGAGTGGATAAAGAAAATGTGGCATATATACACAATGGAATTTTACTCAGCAATAAAAGAGAATTAAATAATGGCATTTGCAGGTAAATGGATGAAGTTGGAGAATATAATGCTAAGTGAAGTTAGTTAATCTCAAAAATCCAAATGCCGAATGTTTGCTCTGATATAAGGAGGATGATTCACAGTGGTGTTGGGTCGGGGTACATAGGAGGATTAGAAGAACACTAGAAAGGTCAAGGGGAGGGAGGGGAAGAGGGTATGGAGGGGGGAAAAAAAGAAGGTGGTAGAATAAAATGGATATCATTATCCTAAATGCATGATTTAAGACTTGAATAGTACAAATATACTTTGTATACAAACAGTGTTATGTAAAAAAAATGCTCTATATGTGTAATGCTCTATATGTGTATTATGAATTGTAATATATTCTACCATTATAAATACAACAACTTTGAATAAAAAAAAAATAGAACACGTAGGATGCCTTTGGACCATGAGGTAAGTGGAAGCAGAAATAACCTTGAAAAGAAAAAAAGCTAAAAGGGCTTCAAAGAAGCTGTTAGTGGCAGCCCTAGCATATTGTCATCATACTTTGAGAAAAAATTTTAAAAGAAAATTATCTTTGAAAATCTAGAGATTCACTCCTTTTTTTTTGGTAAAAAATATTATTTCTCATAAGTTCATGAGTAATATGTGATGATTTTATATACCTGATGCCAATAAAGACACACTTAAAAAACAGTGACTTTTCTTCAAGTAGTTTAAATTGGTATACACTTTCTCCATTATTTTTTCTGGGACTTAAGTTACCAAAGTTTGTTAAAAATAGAAGTTTTTACACTTTGGTGTTACTGAAAAAATTTTAATGAGTAATTATATTTATATTTTGTTAAAGATAAACTAGGAACATTCCATTAAGAGTTCAAGATATTACAAATTTATTAAAATCACATTTTACTAAGACTTTTTTTTGTAAACTCTCATTTGATTTCCATTACATTTTTTATTTTCATCTGACTTTGGGGTTAAAAAAAATACTCTCATCCTCTGTAAGCATTCTCCCAGAAGTTTCAATGGTTTTCTTTTTGCTCTTAACCATTTCTTTGTAAAGTTTAAATCTTCTCTATGATATACAAAAACACAACTTTTGTCTGATTCTTGTGGCTTTCCTATCATTCTGTTTCCCCACTTCCATTAAACTTTGATATTCTTTCATACATATTCTCAATTACAAATCTACATTTTATTACTTAGTATCTTCTTTTACACAAAACTGTTTTCAATTCTATAATTCTAATGAAAATTATCTGAGGTTCATCCAGGATCTTTTTAGAGTCCATTTTGGTTTATTCCTTAGTAGCAAGTGCTAAAGATGACCATACCCTCCCTGCTTTGTTCCTCTAGCCCCACTTCATTGCTAAAAGTAGCAGCCCCTGATGTTTTATTCCTGTCCCTTTCTATTTCTTTTTGGAAATGCTCTCAAGAGTTCCTTAACACTAAAGGCTTCAACCCAGATTACCTAATCCACATTTCCAGCCTCACCTCTTTTTTCTTCCTTCTGTTGTACTGAGAATTGAACTCAGGGTCTTGTGTGTGGGGGGCAAGTGCTCTACAACTGAGCTACGACCACAGCCGTTTGTAGCCTAAGCTGGCCTCAAATTTGTGATCCTCCTGCTTCAGTCTCGGGTGTAGGTGGGATTAAATGTGTGTGCTACCATGCTTGGCTCCTCACCTCTTTACTGAGGACACATATACTTTTATTTCTTCCTTCTAGTTCACTTCTTACAGACCTCATAATGGCCTCATTAACTACTACTTGGTATGGATTATTCCTGTATAAATAGCTAATCTCACACATATTATGTTGATTCTGAGTGGCATTACTTTGATTGTAGTTACTGTCTAATCTTGGGATTGGGAGTGGCTCACCCATAAGATGTTGACCAGCATACTTTGTCTTGTTTTTATTTTATAGTGTAACAGTGAAATTTTTCATATTGCCTAAAATATTACTGTATACTAGTACTTAATAAAAATTCCTTTCAGCACCGGCTATGGTGGCGCATGCCTGTAATCTCAGCAGCTCGGGAGGCTGAGGCAGGAAGTACTAATAATCTAGCACTAATAATCAAGTTCAAAAGCCAGCCTCAGCAATTTTGTGAGGCCCTAAGCAACTCAGTGAAACCCTGTCTCTAACTAAAATACAAAAAAGGGCTGGAGATGTGGCTCAGTAGTTAAGTGCCCCTGAGTTCAATCCCCAGTACCAAAAAAAAAAAAAAAAAAAAATTCCTTTTCTGTATGACAAAAATTAATAGAGACTAACTTACCAAATTTGCGCTAAACAGGTTTTTCTGAAGATGTTCATTTTTCTCTGCTTGCTTTTGTATTATAACTTTTAACTTGGAATTTTTAAGTTTAAGCCTAGAATGTATATTTTACAATAATTATTATTATCATAGATCAATCTTGAAAATACCATATAATTTCTAAAGAACATCTGAAAGAGTAGTTACATAAATTCTTTAAAATTTGCAAAGTAGATGATTTGGTAATTTTATCATCTATATCATTTTTCTGGATGTGTTTTGTGTAATGTGCAAAATTTATGGAAAATGTGCAAAAATTATGCATTTTTTCCTTTATTTTTGTGGTGCTGAGGATCAACCCCAGGATTTGAATTTACGAAAAGCACATGCTCTACCACTGAGCTATATCACCAATCCTAAGTTATGTATTTAAAGATAAAAAATTTCCCTGGATTCACACAGATGTATTCATTATCATCACTGATACAATTCTCATAATATACTGCTTATTAGTCTTATAAATACTCAAGTTTTTTTGAATTCTGCTTTAAATTGTACTTTTGCAGGCGATCTTTCATCATTTCAGCACACCGTACAGCCTCTGTGTGTTGATCCTGTGCTTCTTGCAACTAAAATGTGGAATGAAAAAATTCATCTTTACTAATAATGTAGTACAAATCTGCCTGTTCTTTTTTTGTGCTAAGATTTTATTGGAACATAGGCATATCTCTTCATACACATATTATTTATGGCTACTTTTGTGCTAGAACTGCAGCATTAACTGAGTTGCTGCAACAGAGATGTTATGTCTCACAAAGCCTAAAATAATACCACCTGGTCCTTTACAGAAAAAGACTATCAACCCATGCTGTAGGAATGATACATATTATTTTTGTTTTAAATTACGTTTAATTAGATACTTGAAAATTTGGTTAAATGGGGAAAAGCTGTAAATTTCCTTAGGAACAGAACTTAAATTTTTGTATTCAAAGCACCATTTCATCAAGTATAATTTGAAAAAATTCATATAGATAAATGATAAATTCTATAGCATTAGTATTATTATTGTATTTCATGTTATGATAAAATTTGATATTTTATATTTATGCCAATGGAAGAGGTCTTCTATACAAGTTGTACCAAATCATTCATCACACCATTGAAAATGGCAGCAAATGAGGAGAATGAATACATCCCCAGTACTTCTTAAATCTTTCCTTAATACCATTAGCCAATAGTAGTTTTGTCTGCTTATAATAGTTCATAGCTTACTTTCTCTCAGCAGACACTGACCATGTGGTACAGTGTAAATATCACCTTCTGGATTAAGCAGTGTATAACTGACATGACAATCAGATGCAGTCTAAAGTCACTGCCTTGAAAATACTGGACTTTATTGCTAAATTAAGGTTTTTGAATTAATTCATTCCTAGCACCTATTCATATTGGGCTGCTTTAGCAAGTACTCTGATGAGCAGATTTAGGTTGTGTGGTATGGCATATCAGAAAAGCTATAGCCAGATATTTTCAGCTGGTCAAATGCTATAAATCTAAAATTTCCAGTTCTGGTTACATGATGAGCAAAGGTAAATATAGAATTTTTTCCATAGCTAAGAAAAATGTGAGCATTTGATAGAACAATTCTCTATTAGATTAAGCACTTTTAATTTTATATTTAATTGCTTAATATGTAGTTATAATAAAAATCTAATAAAGTTTTATTTATAATGACAATGTCTCAAGAAATTATTGATAATTATATATATATATAAAGTACTTAATTTTATCCTGTTATGTAAAAATATTTTCAACTTATTCAAGGATAGGTGACATGCATATTACACACTTAGACAAGATTATCTCTCCTGTAAAACACTAATAATGTAAAATTAAGGACTAAATTGTTCTGCAGATTACTGCTGAAAATGATAACAATCAATGAGTCAGAACAAAGAAAGCACTGAGAAAAAGAGCAAATTGTCAACCAGTTCTAAATAAACGAGGTCAGATGAATAAAAACTGAAGAGACAGAAAGAACAGCCTGAATTAGGTAGAGACAATGAAATCAGCCCAATTAACTCGGAAAATAAAACCCAATGGCAGAGGAATAAAAACATGTTCATGCAAAAACTTGTAAATGAATGCTCATGGTACTATTTAGCCAAAAAGTGGAAGCAACCTAAGGTCTTTCTACTTCTCAATAATAGAAATGAAGCACTGATATTTGCGATAGCACATACAAATCCTGAAAACATGTGAAGTTAAAGTAGCTAATCAAAAAGGACTAAATACTTTTGACTGTGTTTATATAAAATGTCCAGAACAGGGAAATTATACGGACAAAAAGACAGACTGGTGGTTTCCTAGAACTGGGGAAAAAGAAGGGACTAAGGGGTGACATGTAAGGGATTTGGGATTTCTATTGGAGGTGATAAAATGTTCTAAAATTGACTGTGGTGATGGTTACAAACTTATATATCTAGGAAACACTGAATTTTACACTTTAAATGGGTGAACTTTATGGTATGTTCATTATATATCAATAAAATTGCTTTAAAAATGCAATGGCAATATTTAGATAATTTTCTTAATTCTCTATTTTGGATATATATACATTTCTGTGCTTTCATAATATGTCTAAAATGAAAGGGACATGAAGGGAATGACTAACTTTTCAAGAAGTTTTAAAATTAATTTAAATATTCAAATTTGAGAAAAGTATAATGGATTTTCTGTACAAGTTATCTTGCAATCCATGAAATAAATATACACAGATCTGGGGCCAGGGATATGGATCAGTGGTAGAGTGCTCACCTAGCATGTGCATGAACTTGGGTTCCATCCCCTATAGTAGAAAACCAACAAAAACCTTTGGGCTGGGAATGTAGTGTAGTGGAAGAGCACTTGCTTAAGTATATACTATGGCATATCACTGTTTTCAAAAGCTCTTTATACTGAAATAGGAAATTACTTGAAGAAAACTGTTATTTCTCTCAAAAGTGAGAAAACAACATCCAAAATAGGTCTCTGCTAGGTATACTTTTTCTCCTTACTTTGTAGTAGTATACTTCCTCCTTACTTAGCAGTAGCAAATCTGCCCATTAAACATATCAAGGGAGTGAAATCACTGCTAACAACTAGAACACCTACTGTTAGTAGCAAGGGTTTTACGATTATAGAAAAATCATTAATTCCTATGAAAATATTCAAAGCCTATTCCTTGGATCAGGACATTGTTCAAATAATTACTTGACTGTTACAGACAAATAGAGTTGAATTAAGAACATTACTTTATTCAATGGCCTAAAAATACCACCACCCTACCCCTAAATATGTGTATTATATCTATACATATATGATTTAAAAATTATCTGTACTTTCCATGATGTGTATAGCTGGTTTTAAAAATATGCACATAAGCAAATACATGTATATATGTATATTTGAAAATAGTTAAGAAAATACCTCAGAACTCATTTTCTCTTGTACCATTTCTATCTCCTTTTGTTTGCAAAGAATCCCATCTTGTAATATTCTGGTATTCTCTTTTTGAGAAAGTTGCCTTTGGATGTCATTTCGTTCCTCTAAAACCTAGAGATACATTTCATTAAGTTTTTGGTCTCATACCAATGTGGGGAAAAATCTAAAAACTTAAATGAGAGCAGAACCTTAAAAAAAATGTTAATAGGAAATAACCTATTAAAGCACAAGGCCTTTTATCCCACATAAATTACTCAAATGATAACTCCTAAATGACAGCAACATTTTTCAAAGATCAGAATAGTTCTTAAATACAGGCAGAGATAACATTTTGAAATAAAATTTTCTTTACAAAAAATTTAGTTTCAAAGCTAGATTGTATTTTAACATAAAAATGCTGAAATTAATGTTTGTCAGTGATTAATCTCAACTTACCTTCCATACCTTTATTCAGAAAACATATACTGAGCACCTAGGAGATGCCAAGATTTACAAATAAATAATTTTATCTATATGTCATAATTTATTTTAGGGTGAATTAATTTTTTTCAACTTTAATAATAAAGTTATGTTTCATGATAATGTTTTGATCAATAAGCACTTTTGTTTTAACAATGGTGGTCACTCAAAAATATATATCCTTGGATGTGGTAGATAAAAATAATTTAATGTAAACATATCCTCATGATGTTTGCATAATGATGAGACTGCTGATGAATACATTTCTCAGACCATATCTCTGTTAAGTGATGCATGACTATATATATATATATGTGTGTGTGTGTGTGTGTGTGTGTGTGTATGTATATAAAATCAAGAGGACATTATAAGTGATATTGATGAAATAAAGTTAGAAATAAGAAAATTTTTACCACAGATTAATTTACCTGATTTAAGTTCTTTCTTACTGTCTTCAACTCCATATCTAATGTTCTCAGAGACATTTTAAGCTGTTGTTTTACTTCAACTTCTTTATTATATTGTTCTTCTTTTTCTCTTAACTGTTCCTTCATTTTTTCATAAAGCCAATCAGTATTTCTTCTCTTCTCCTGTTCTTGTTTTAAGGTAAATCTGCAGTTAAATATGGCTTATCTTAAAATTCATTTTGTCAGAAAATAAAAAGTTCATTTTGTGATCTGGCTTTTCACATGCTGATTTATTATCTTAATAAAATTTCTATGTTCTTGAATATTTTCCTTTCTAGTTCTTGTGTTTTTAATTTCTCACTTCAATTTCCTCCAAAGGACACACAGACTTTAAAGGTAATAAGGGAAAAATAAAACAAGCCTGAAAATTGGTGAGTTTTCATTACCAGCAACTCTGGTAAGTGTTATGTAAAAGAAATTTTGAAATTATTCAGTCAAGTTATATATTGAAAATTATCTTTTGTACAGAGTCATGATTATTCCTCAATTAAAACAGAAACTAAAGTTAATTCTTTAAAGTTATTGTTCATAGCCATGCCTATGTATTCATCAGAAATAAAATTTTATCTTCATGAAGCATTATAGGTATCCCCAAAATGATTTACAGTGTAAGCAATTTAAGATGTTTTCCATTCAACATATATATATGTATATTACTAGAAGCCAACACTAGGCTAAGGAGTCTAATAACTATTATCATACTTTTTATATTTCTTTATAATTTAAAAATTTATTTGTAATAAGACAGGATCTAATAATTAATTGAATAATGATGAGTAATATCTTCTCTAAACATAGGAGTTTGGATTAATTTTGTTAAAAATTTTGCAAGAGAGATGTTGAATAAACTAGCTGGTAACCTCTTTCCACTTTACTTTTTATTTTATGTATGTTAAGAATAAAACCACAGCTGGGGGTCAAGCTCAGTGGCATAGTACTTGCCTAGAATGCATTAAAGCCCTTGGTTCAATCCTCAGCAAAATAGCATATGCATGCACACACAAAAACATGCAAATACACTCCAAAAACCCCAAACCAAAAAAATTGTTTAAATCAAAAACATTTTTCTGGGTTAAGAAAAAAATGGTTATTTGCCACTGCTGGTGGCACTATAAATTAATAAAAACTTTCTTGAAGAAAATACAGAAATATTGATCAAAGACCCTTTAAAAAGTTTATGAACTTTAGCCAAATAATTCTATATTAAATTTATTCAAAGTAAATCATTAAAAATATAGAAAATTATTAATTTAAATGGTGTTCTTTATAACAATATTTGTAATAAAAAATAAAACAAATTAAAGTTTATTTGCTAAATAAATAGTGGAGTTTTTCTATTGTGGTAACCCATATAGCCATTAAAATTGTAACTTGAAAGAATATGCCTCTAATTATTAGAAGTATTTATACTAAACAATTTATTTCCAAGATTTCATAGTCCACAAGATTGAGACATTTCCTCCCCTACAAACCCTAGAAGAATAATTATAAAAACTCTTCTACATATCTATAGTATAAAGGAAATTATTCAAAAGAAAAATAAAAACTAGGCTATCATACCTCAGATTGCAAAGCTCTTGTTCCTGTTCTACTTTTTCATGCTCTAAGTATGATTTCACTTCTTTGGTTTCTGAGAGCTCCTTTTGCATTCCAGTGACCTTATTTTCCACTTTTAAAATTTTTGCTGTAAGTAGTTTACAGTGACTTTTTTTAAGTTTTATTAATCTTTTAAATGAATGAATTGCATCACAGATTTTCAATAAACTAACAGAATCTGTATCAGGGAGAAAACGAGAAATAAAATATATGAGCATTTTTTGTGAATAAAGAACTGCATTTTTACAATTACTCATTCATACACTGAACTAATGTGTATTGAGGGCCTGCAGTAGGGAACACATTATATTAAAGCTCTGTAGATAAAACATGACTGTGCTCTGGTTTAGCCTAAAGTCTACTGAAGAAGAAAGACAAAGAAAATGACCAATATAAGTTAAGATAGATGCTGTAAGAAAATAGAGTTCTAGGATCACATCAGGGAACTGGATCTACACCTGGCCTGGAAAGATATCCCTGAGGAAGAGATGGCTATCATGACAAATGAAGGATGAGCATGAAGCAGTTAAGCAAAGGATGAGGAAGAGCATTCTAGCCAATCTATAGCTGAAGATTTTGGCAATCTGCTTCTAGCCCAAATGGAGTAATAGGCAGTATTGATTTCCATTTCAAAATCAAAACAGACAAATGCCTTAAGTAACAAATTTCAAGACAATGGACTTGAAGACAATGATACCTGGGTAGACAGGATACAAAGGAAGTAAGCCTTCACAGTATCCTAGCTCTCTGCTGTGACAGTTTCAGGCCATGACACAATGAGAAGGAAACTGAGTCCAGTTGACCAGACTCAAGCAGAGGTGCTAAAGCTGAGAGTCTGGTAAAACAAGGCAGATAGAGATCACAGGATAGAACACTAAAGAGGAGAGAGCCAAACCTGGTGTGGTGGCGCATGCCTGCAATCCCAGCGGTTCAGGAGGCTGAGGCAGGATCTTGAAATCAAAGCCAACCTCAGCTAAAGCGAGGCACTAAGCAACTCAGTGAGGACCTGTCTCTAAATAAAATACCAAATAGGGCTGGGCATGTGGCTCAGAGGTCCAGGACCCGTGAGTTCAACCCAGTACCAAAAACAAACAAACAAACAAACAAACAAACAAAAACAAAAAACAGAGAGAGAAGCACTGAGAAAGAGCCCTGGAGATCTGCAGAGGGTCCCCCTTGAATATTTAGCAGAGTAACAAAGAATGCATGTGTGCCAGGAAACTGAGATGGAGGGAAAAAACAACTGAAAAACTTGGAGGAAACTGTGCATGTGCTCACATAATGCCAGGAAGAGAGTCCATTCCCATCAGCCAGGCTTCAGACTCATGATTCATGGGTAGAGTTATAAGAAAGGTTTTTGTCTCAGCAGTGGGGAATCTATCCTAGGATGAGCCCTGTTCTGATACACCTAACAAATGACAAAAACAAGACCAGGAAGGATCAAGCTGTTTATAAGTAACTGAACTGTAGATCAAAATAAATTTCAAAAAAAGAATTAGAGGCATCAATGATGTTTTTTAAAAGCCAGATTACATTTGTAGAGGATGCAACAACAGCATGATGGCAGACAAACCTAACTATAGCTGATTTTGAACAACATGGTTTAAACTGCATGGGTCACTGATATGAGCATGTATTTTTCTTTTGGAGGTTTAAGATAATTTGAAAAAAGTTGTAGACAAACCACATAATCTATTAGTATTGAAAAAACTAAGAAAAAGTTCTGTCATGAATACATGAAATATATGCAGTTGTAGATAATGGTCTGTTTTATCATTTATTGAAAAATAAGATATACACAAATCTGTAAAAAGTTAAAATTTATCAAAACTTATGCATACAAACAGACTGTATCTGTATCAAAGTCAAAGAGAAATGTAAACAAACATAAAGATCTTGGATAACTGTATTACTGTAATAATTCATAGCCACCTCTGTTGCTACTATGGTGAGCTAAAGTGTTTCAAGTATGTGCTTATTCACAATGATAAAAGGCTCAATTAACTAAGATGACATACAACCCTGCATGATTGTGCATCTAATAACAACTTCAAAATACACGAGGCAAAACTGATATAACTTCAGAAAGAAATAGTTCTCTATTTCTTTCACAAGTATCATCTGAGATATCAATATCCCTTACTCAATAAGTGATAAAACAACGAGGCAGAAAATCAGCAAGAATATAGCATACTTGAACACCATTCTTCTTAACAAAATAGAACATGTTCTAAGACCATGCAATAAATCTTAGTAAATGGATTAAGTAAAAATGATTCCAGCCATGAAAAATATATTTCCCTAATAACAAAGTAATCATATTAGAAATCAATAACAAAAATGTTTCTGGAAAATACTCAAATATTTGAAATTTTTGGAAACTAAGTAACATACATTTGAATAAACTTGGGTCAGAGCTAATAAAAACAAACTAGAACTAAACAAAAATAAAAGACAAGATACCAGAATCTGTGGAATATAGCTACAGGAGTACTTAAATGAATTTTGTTTTTTTGGCACTGAAGTTTCAAATCAATGACAGTGACTTCCATCTTGAGAAACGAGAATATGGAAAATTAAACCCAAAGCAAACAGAAGAAAGCAAATACTAGACATATGCTACAGTTGAAATGTTTGTATCCCCCCAAAATTCATATGCTGAAATCTAGTCACAGATGTGATGGTATTAGGAGGTGCGGTCCTTTGACCCCTGGTAATTAGGTAATGGGGTCAGAGGCCTATGAATGGGATTAGTTCTCTTAAAAACAAAAAAAGAGCTCATTCACTCCTTCTGCTATATAAGGACACAGAGAAAGGTGTCCAGATATCTATGAACTCAGAAGCCCTCACCTGACACCAATTCTGCTAGCACTCTGATTTTGGACTTCCCAAGACTCCAGAATTTTGAGAAATAAATTTCTGTTATGTATTAGCCACCCAGTCTATGGTATTTTGTCACTGCAATCCAAATGGACTATAACAACATTAAAGATAAAATTAAACAGAAAGCAGAAAAAGATACAGAAAATCAATGAAATCAAATACTTTGAGATAATTTTAGTGAGCTTTTTCATGGCTGTGACTAAAAGACCCAACTAGAATAACTGTAGAGGAGGAAAAGTTTTTATTTTTTTTAATTTTTATTTTTTTTCTTGTACTGGGGATTGAAATGTCCATACTACCAAAAACATTATACAGATTTAATGCAATTCCAATCAAAATCCCAATGTCATTCTTCAAAGAAATAGAAAAAGCAGTCATGAAATTCATCTGGAGAAATAAGAGACCCAGAATAGCCAAAGCAATCCTGAGCAAGAAAAGTGAAGCAGGGGGCATCACCATACCAGACTTTAAATTGTACTATATAACAATAGTAACAAAAACAGCATGGTATTGGCACCAAAACAGACTGGTGGACCAATGGTACAGAATTGAGGACACAGAGACTAATACATATAATTTCAGTTATCTTATATTAGACAAAGGCACCAAAAATGAACAGTGGAGAAAGGATAGCCTCTTCAACAAATGGTGCTGGGAAAACAGGAAATCCATATGCAACAAAATGAAATTAAACCCTTGTCTCTCACCATGCACAAAATTCAATTCAAAGTGGATCAAGGACCTAGGAATTAGACCAGAGACAATACGCCTAATAGAAGAAAAAGTAAGCTCCAATTTCCAACATGTCGGATTAGGCCCCAAGTTCCTTAATAAGAATCCTGTAGCACAAGAACTATTACCAAGAATTAATGAATGGGATAGATTTAAACTGAAAAGCTTCTTCTCAGCAAAAGAAACAATCAGTGAGGTGAATAGAGAGCCAACTAATTGGGAACAAATATTTAATACATGCACATCAGATAGAGCACTAATTTCTAGAATGTATATAGAACTAAAAAAACTTAACACCAAAAAAGCAAATAACCCAATCAATAAATGGGCTAAGGAATTGAAAAGACACTTCTCAGAAGAAGATACACGATTAATCAACAAATACATGAAAAAATGCTCAACATCACTGGCAATTAGAGAAATGCAAATCAAAACTACTCTAAGATTTCATTTCACTCCAGTCAGAATGGCAGCTATCAGGGGCACTTAACCACTGAGCTACATCCCTAGCCCTAACTCGAGATCCTCCTGTCTCAGCCCCCAAGCAGCTGGGATTACAGCTCCATAGACAGCAGACTCTCTTCCTTGGGACTCGAGGTGAGGCTGGACATCACGGAATAGTGTGGAAGAAGGAATCAGCTTACATGATGATCAGAAAGCAGAGAGAGAGAGAGAGAGAGAGAGAGAGAGAGAGAGAGAGAGAAGGGAGAAGAGGGAGGGGGGAGAGAGGGAGAGGGGGCAAGAGAGAGAGAGAGAGAGAGAGAGAGAGAGAGAGAGAAATATCTCCACTTGCCAAATACAAATCTACACCCACAGCCATGACCCCAAGTCTCCACCTCCTCCATCCACACCCCACCTGCCCTCAGTTACCACTCAATTAATCCCATTAGGTGATTAATTCACCGATTGGGTTAAGGCTCTTGTAACCCAATCATTCCTTCTCTGAACCTTCTTGCATTATCTCACACATGAAATTCTGGGGAACACCTCACATCCAAACCATAACAGAGATCAATAAATGATAAATGTACCTAATCTCCATACAAAAATGTTGATCTCATTAAAGTAGAGAATAAAACAGAGGTTAACAGAGCCTGAGGAAGGTGGGAAATAGGGGGAGTGGAGACAGTCGGTGCAGTTGGGTAGTAGCAATCATTTTCAACTTTTTATTATTGCACAGTAGGATAAATGTAGTTGATAATTACTTTAATATTTCAAAACAGAAAGTTCCCAAAACAAAGAAATAATAAATATTTGAGGCAATAGATATGCCATTATCTTGATCAGATCATTACACATTTTATATATATGTTGAAATGTCACACTGTACTCTGTAATATGTATACTTACTGTGTTGATTAAAAATAAAATTTAAAAAGAGAAAACTATTTACAACTTTATCAAAATATCTGAAATACAGATAAATCTGAAATGGAAAAAATTGGAAATATCTATTTATTAAAAACTACAACAAAATATTACTAAAAAATTAAATGCAGGGGCTGGGGATGTGGCTCAGCGGTTTAGCGCTCGTGTAGCACGTGCGCGACCCGGGTTCGATCCTCAGCACCACGTAAAAATAAAGGCATTTTGTACAGCTAAAACCAATAAATAAATATTAAAAAAAAATTAGAATTGTGTTAAAAAAAATTAAATGCAACCTATGTAAATGGAAAGACAGACTTTGGGAGTCAAAAGATTCCTTATTATGAGGTTAATTTCCCCAATCTGTTTCCCAGAAGGCCACTAGGCTTTTTGGTTTTTGTTTGTTTGTTTTTAATGACAAGCTGATTTTAAAATTCATATAGAAGGCTGGGAATATATCTCAGTGGTAGAGGGTGTGCCCTGGGGTCAATCTAGAATAGCCAAAATAACTCTGAAAAACAAAAACAAAATAAGAAGGATAAGAAGGCTTCTTTTGCGTATTATAAATCAATAGAAATCAAAACAGTATGATGCTTGTATAAAGAAAGCCAATTAGATCAATGCAATACAACAGAGAATACAGAAATTCTACACACACATATGTAGCCAGCGTATTTTTGACAAAGACACAGTTACAATGCAGGGGAGAAAAGACAGCGTTTTCAACATATGGTGCTGGAACAACTAGATATTCATATTCACAAAAGAGACTTGGCACCATATATACAATAAACTTAAAATGGGTCATAGGTCTAAATGTAAGACCTAAAACTATAAAACATCTAGAAGAAAGCATAGAAGAAAATATCTATGATCTTGTGCTAGACAAAGATTTCTTAGATAAGACACAAAACCCCAAAACTGTAATTGAACAAATACATAAATTGGGCTTCATCAAAACTGAAAAAAAGATACTCTTCAGAAGATACTATAAAGAAGATAAAAAATCAAGCTCAAACTAGGGAAAGAAATTCTTGCCAAAAAAAAAAAAAAAAAAAAAAAAAAAAAAAAAAGGAAATGGTATCCTGAATGAGCTTTTAAAACTGAACACATAACACACAAACTAATCTTTAAAATGGAAAAAGATTTGAAAAGACAGTTCACCAAATAAGATACACAGAAGGAAAATAAGCACATGGAAAGATGTTGAACATCAATAGTCATCAGTAAAATTAATGTACATTAAAACCATACTGATACACACAATAGCCACCTATTAGAGTGGCTAAAATTACAAAAAGAAAACAAAGCTGACTATACTATGCATTTGTGAGAATAGGGAGGAATTGGATCTGTCACATACTAGACTTCTGTGGGTGATAGATCTGTTAACTATCTTAATTATGGTGATTAAACTTGTTTTTTATACATATGTCAAAACTTATCACATTGAACACTATATATGTGCAATTCGTTATGTATCAATAATACCTCACTAGTGCTATTGAAAACAGAAAGCTCTTTTGCAAGAATAAACATCTGAGCTTGTAGTGGCTGGAACACACAGAGAAGGATAAAGCAAGAGAAATGAGATCTTTAACAGTAGAGTAATGAGAAGTGATAATTGTGTTTTTAAGTAAGGGGTTAAAATGATTAGATGTGGATTTTAAAACATGGATAATAATGGTTGCAGAGTAGATCAGGTTTGGAGACATGGCTCGGCAGGGAAACAGTTCTAAGGTTGTTGCAGTATTTCAGACAATGGTAACTTGATCTGATGATGGTAAAGGCACAGGGGAGCAGCAGATATTTCAGAAACACTGCGAGTGCCTTTCCCACTGGGCAAAAGTGCATGGGGAATTGTCATAGCTATTTGGCTGACAGTGTTCAGAAATTCTCATTCTATTTTCCTATAAAGCGTATTTCTGACATGAATAGTGCTCTAACAGATCATTGTTCTATGGTGTTGTGATAAGAATGTGTGCACACATTACTATGTCAAAATGAAAGACCTTATATTTTTGCAATAGTCCTACCTTTGCACTCCATTCTGTGTTGTTCAATTAGTAGCAAAATATTCTCATAATTATGGTAATGCAACTCACAATCCTCTGAGGCTGTTTCAGATGACTGAGTTCCATCATCAAGGTCATCCATAGCATTCATTTTTTTTACCTATAAAAATAATGCTATTCAAAATGTTCCCCAAATATTTATACCATATATTAATTATACAGACAGGATAATTATTCAGCTTTTGTGGTAATTATTCATTATTTTTATATAGGCAGAAGCACAGGTACTTTTTAATAGAACTTTTTTTTTGATCAACAGGATACCTTTATCAATAGTTACTGTTTCTCAATAGCTTTTTCCAAAGGAAATGTCCTTAAATAGCAAAAGATTCTCCACTTTTTCCACTTTATTTTTTACAAGGTTTTTTAATTTACATTTTTGTAAAATATCATTTTGCCTTTAAAAATATACATTTTCAAGGAAATGCTATTTCTTACAATACCTTATTCTTTTTATTAGGTATTTTCTTTTTGGGCCTAAAAAGACACAAAATCTTTTAGGTAAATATTAAATATGTAAAATATCAAGAATGTCTAAAAGTATTGTCTTTTTACATAAAATCTCTGTATTTGTAATGTATTTCTCCTATTCATAAGTTTACAGGCTATTTAAAATAAAAATAATTCTCTACAAGGAGGATTCAGCTATAAACAAAAAGTATAAAATTAAGGAATAATGAATAATATTAATATAGCAAAGAATTAAATTTAAATCAAACTTTTGAGAGTTTAAGCAAAAAGAAAAACATGTAACTTTCAATATTTGATAGAAATACACCAGCGTTTTTGTTGTTGCTACTGTCTTTTGAATAAGAACAAAAATTTTCAGGCAGGAAAACCTATTTAGAAAATAATACTTAAGTCCTTATATTGCCTTTTCTAATAACGATAGAAAGGAATTAGCTGTTTCAGGACCTACTATGCAATTACTAGATATTGTTCTAAGCACTATGCATGTGTTAAACTCATTTGAATTCTCACAATTCTGGGTAAGGTGACATATTGGTATTTTATAAAGGAAGAAACTAGGTAAAGACCAAGTAACTTGCCCAAGCCCATATAGCTAGATCCAGAATTCTGGCTCCACAACGTGTTTCATAATATGCCGAGAAAGTAATACTTATCTTTCAGTGTTTTTAAGTGATACAATGGCAGACGAATCCATTTTATCATTCACTACAAGTAATAATTTCTGAATCTTGCAAATGTTTTTTAAAAAAAAATATTTATTTACTTTAGTTGTACACAATGCAATGCATTTATGTTTACGTGGTGCTGAGGATCGAACCCGGGCTGCGCATGTGCGAGGCGAACGCTCTGCCGCTGAGCCACAACCCCAGTCCCGCAAATGCTTTTTAAAAAATAAAAATGCTTAGGCAATTTTGGAAACATACTTTTAATAAACTAAAGATTTATTTTTTTCTGAAGAAATTCATCAACAGCATGCATTCAACAAATATCCATTGAGCACCCAATACATGCCATGACACCGCTAACGCAAGGAAACAAGGTTTGTATACTTTTGGACTCTACAACCTAAAAGTAATCATCCGGGTAAGATTGTCAAATTCACCTTTCTACTGTACTGAAACAAAATTATCCGTTTTCCTGGCCCTACACCTAAACTATTAAATTGATAACACCTGATAATCAGAGCTACCCAGGAAGACGCTGTCAAAGGCACAAGAGACTGCGTGAGTCACTCCTCTGAGTTCATTCCAGCCCATTTTTCTTTTTTTTTTTATTTTTATTTATTTATTTATTTATATTTCTCAGAGACCCCGAGCGGGTTTCTCACCACGTCCTCGGCTTTCGGCGCAGCTGGAGCCCGGGCATCCGGGCATCCGCGGTTCTGGCGGTTTGGGCGTCTGAGCGCAAGCGCCAAGGACCCCGCAGCGCGCGGCCCGAGGCCGTTGCAGCCGCTCCGGGTGCCAAGACGTCTAGGGCAGGTCGGGGACCCGCGCCTGGCGGTTGTTGTTGCCGCCTTGGGACGGGACTCAAAGGCCCGGCCTTTCCTTTCAGCACAAATGTCGTTTTGTAAAGCGTGGCGCTGGCGTCTGAAGAGTTTGCTGGCTTCCTTCCTCAAGGAAGTCTAGGAAGCTCGCAATTTCCAACCTTCTCAGGCAGATAGTTTTCCACTTTAGAATCAGCCTCGCCAAAGTAAAACTACCCAGTAATCGGACTTGTAACCGCCTCTGCAGGTATATGCCCAGGAGGGGAGCTGCGGTGAGGCCCTTAGCCAGCTGAAGGGCTTCATTGGCTACAGTATACTTTCCCCCTAGTTTTCCTGCTCCGTGAAGCCTTGGCGGCTGGGCTTATCTTCTCCCCTCCCCATCTCTTCCTCTGCTCCTTGAAGCCAGGGGCACTTTACCATTAAGCTATATCCCAACCCTTTTATTTATTTATTATGTTGAGACAGGTTCTCTAAATTGCTGAAGCTGGACTTAAATTTGGGATACTCCTGCCTCAGCCTACCCAGTCCCTGGGATTACTGTGTGTGGTGGTGGTGGTGGTGGTGGGATGATGTGCTTTCTTTATGATGGAAGATCTAAGGCAAATCACTTCTTTCCCTAAACAGTGCTTCTCGATCCTTCCTGCTGTCCTGTTTTTTTTTTTTTTTTTGTATACTGTTTGATTAAAGGGGTTGAAATGAATATAAAATTAATCCTGAAGGATAAAAACCACAAAATATTTGTGATAATGGTGGAAAGTGACTAAAAAACTTGGGCAAGTTAATGGTGATATAATATCTACCTTTTAAGGTTGTTAGAAGGGCTAAATGGGGCTAAATGTAATAAATATGTAAAATTCTTATTTTCTTGCTAATACACCTCACGTTACTGTTAATTGTATTTATGTGAAGTTCAAACGGGTGCAGTTTTTAGCCTTTATTCTTTTTTGTTGTTGTTGTTGGCACCAAGCGAGTATTATATTCTTTCCTTACTGGTTTCTTGAAGCAGATCACATCTTATATCTCTGACCTCCTGCCTGTAATCAGGCATAAATAAAAACGTTTTTTCCCCTACCAATCTGAAACAAGTTGCCCCATTTCTGTTAAAACTCCTTTCTTGTTTACTCAAAGATATTATCTCAGCAGTTTAATCCCTACCAGACATTTGACTTTCCATTGGATCATTTTTATCAGTGTATGTCTGAGGGCTGCTGTAACAAAGTGGGGCAAACTTGGTGGCTTGAAACATCATTTTATCATCTCATAGTTCTGGAGTCTAGAAGTCCCAAATTAAGGTGTTGGCAGGGTTGGTTCCTACTGGAGGTTCTTAGGGAAACTGCATCCAAAACTTCTCTCCTAGCTTCTGGTGATGGTTGGCAATCCTTGGTGTCCTTTGGTTTGTAAACTCATCACTCCAATATCTGCCTCTGTCTTCATATGCATTGTTTTACAAGTGTGTCTGGGTCCATGTTTTTTTTCTTTGGATAATAAAATCACCCGATTAGGGCCCATTTTCATCTCATATGAGCTCATTTTAACTTGATTACATCTGCAAAGACCCTCTTCCCACACAAAGTCATATTCACTGGTTCTGGAGTTGGGACATGAATTTAGTTTTGGGAAGGACACAATTCAATCCCAACAGCATACAAACATTCTTATATTAAAAATATCCCCTCACCTTGACTATATTTCTTCCTTCTAGTAAGACACTATTTACCCCTTTTCATAGCAGATTTTCTCTAGTGTTTCTATATTCACAATCCAGAGATAATTCTTCTTATTTTACCTTTCTCAGAATTTGACATAGTTCATCACTTAGTCTTGTGTGATGTTTTCTTCACTTTGCTTTCAATATATCCCCTCTTGGTTTTACCTTATGGATCGTGGGCTACTCATCTTAAATACTGTTTGCATGTCCTCCTCTCTCTGACTTGATGTTTTGATGGAATTTCTTTGGCAATATAATTCCTTTAACACTTTTTGATGCTTTTCAATTTTACAAGTTTAACTTTAAGTTTCTGCATCATTTTTCTTATTAATTTTACTGGAAGCCATTAAGTCACAAATAGTGTGAGAAATATTTACAAGTTGGAATGGAAGCCTGTGACTTGAGTTTTGTAAAGTACACATTTGGTGTTATCATCAACAATTTTCAAAAGAGCATTGTGTTCTTTCTTCAAAATAATTTTTGTGGGACTTTGTCATCAGATATCTTTCCTAACTCATATTTGACTACATTTAAAACTTATTTGGCAGCTTTGTTTTCATGTAACTACACTGTATCATTGGGAAGTAATAAAGCAGTTGTAGTTTTTGGATGAAGTAAAAGTTTTCAGTGCAGTCAGAAGATATTTTTTGCTGTATTGTTCACAGCCCAAGTTTAAATAATGTATTAGCAAATTGTATAAAATGTTTAGAATTTTTATTTTTGAGAATTTTCTGTTAAAGCAAGTATCTCTCTGGCTCTATTTGTGTGTGTGGAGGGTGGGTAAGCATGTATATTTTAAAAACATTTCTTTGTATATCATGTGCAAGATCTTTTATTAACAGTGTCCTCTGTTGGTTAAAATACAAATAAATGTTCACATGTAGAAATACAAATATTTACAAATATTTAGAAATCTGCAGTTTTATAAAAAAATATTATTATGTTAGGGATTGCATCAAAATTATTGAGAAATAGTAAACTTTTAAAAACCTTATTCAAAGTGATTTATTTAATTTTTTAGATGATAAGAAATACTTTATTCAGGAATATTACAATAGATATCAGGACTATTATAGTAAGGGAGAGATCAGACTCAATTCTGAATTTATAATTTATAACATTAGTAATTCCTATCATTTGGTTTTGTGTTTTATCCCTAAGACAGTTATTTGGTGTTGATATTTTACATAGATATGCTAATAGGATCCCATGATCTTATGTCATGGTTTCTGCCAAATGAAATCTTTTCATTGTCAGATTCTTCAAATTTATTGGGAGATCCCCTCAATACTCAATACCAAATCCCTGAAATTTGAATTCATAATGTTTAGTATGTTATCAACAAAGGCAGGCCTATATTTTCTCATTTTCTGTAGAATTATTAATTATTTATATTTTGTCAAAACATACTTTTTGATATTAACTTTTAATACTTGACACTATTTATGTGCATCTTAGTTTATTCATGCTTAAAAATATGTGGTAAATGCTGCCAACCTTTGCATCAGTTTTTATTCTTTGGTTGGATAATCTTTGTACTAGTTTTTATTCTTTAGCAGGATTATATGACATAAACAACAAAAATTTACTCTCATGTGTGAGAAACTGCAAGAAAGCTTAGAGGTGAAATGTTGGGTTGTGAGAGCCTTAACCTAGGGATTAACTGTGTGGTAACTGTAGGCATGTAGGGTGTGGTGGGAAGTGGGAAGAAGTGGGTCCTTGGGGGCATACCTTTGGGATTTATATGTTGTCATGGTGAGCTCTTTTTCTGCTTCCTGGTATGATGTCCTGAGCCCCTTTCCTCTACCACACTCTTCCACCATGATGTGCTGCCTCACCTCGAGCACTAAGGAATGGAGCTGACCTTCTATGAACTGAGACCTCTGAAACTGTGAACCATAAGTTGAAGTTTTCCTCCTCTAATTGTTCTTGTTAGGGTTTTTGGTCACAGCAGCAAACAAAACAAAACAAAAAAACAACTAAACAGAAAAAATACTGACCAAAACACCTTTTCTTTTTTTAAGCTTCTAGTGGAAGCTTATAATCCTTGAAATCCCTTGGCTTGCAGGTATATCACTCCATTCTCTGCCTCTGTTCCCACATGGCTTTTTATAAAATAGTGAAACCAGTCATTTGATTTAGGACCCACCCCCACTGGTGTTCAGTAAGACCTCATCTTGGTTATATCTGAAATGACCTATTTTCAAATAATGTCACATTACAGCGTCAGGGATTAGGACTCAAACATATCTCTTTGGGCGACACGGTTCAACCCCCAATAGGACTAGCTTACATGTGGTGAGAGTCAAGTAGCAGAACTGATGTTATTCTATTTCAATTTTACCATTCTATTCACAGTTCCCATGGTCAGTAAATTACTTTAAAATTCTTTAGGAGGAGACATTATTCTGGGATTTGTAATCAGTTTTGGAGGGAGAGAGGAGTTCCAGGAGAATGAAAGTCAAGGGCCTATCCAGTCTATACTTCTTTATCTCAGAATAGCTTTGGGAATAATGATATATATTACAGGCATGTATTGCTTAATATGGGGGAAAGGTAAGAACAGAATTAATTTTTTTTCTAAATATATTTCTTCACTATTGCCTCTGCCTTCTTTCCTCTTGCATTCTCATCCTAAAGACCCCACAAGTGCTCCACTTTTTCAGTTTTGTTTTTTTCTAAACATATTGTTTGTTGTTAGGAACATTTTCTTCTCCATTTTGTAATTTCTCTGAAGTTGATATTGGGATTTGCCCTTTTCATACGAATTGATTATCCCTCCATCATTTAAATACTGAAATATTTTAATTTATTTGCCCCCACATGTATAAAATACAAAATACTATAAATTATATAGATAAAAATGTCAACACTGAAAGCAAATAGTACAGGAAAGAAACAAGATTTGTAGCAAAATTGATCTATTATGAAATTTCAGACTTAATACTAATTATCTTTATGATTCTTAGCTGTTAACTAACTTTTATGAGCTCATTTTAATCAGATGTAAAATGGGAATAATGATGTATATATAGGGTATATTTTAGCTTAAACATGATGAAGCTTTTACTGTTGTGGTTATTACACTCAGGTTTAAATAACTTCTTGTTGTAAATTAGATACACTGATAGTTATATTCTTTTTTCCATTGTTTCGTTTAAATAATTGTAACTCAGAAGAGTCAAAAGTATAATTGTAGTTTCTAGAAGTTGCTTGATGTATTCTGAGCAAATTGCTAAAATATCAGACCAATAAATACATATAGTATATGAATTCAATTAGAATGACTCTGTTTTTATTGATTAATTAAATGGTGTATGGATTTTTCTGAATGTCTTAATGTTTTGTTCTCAGGGAGAAATTAAATTTTACATCTATAATTTGGAAGCTAAATTGATAACAAAATGAAGTCAGCAAAGAGTCTGAATTCCAGTAATAACAAATTAGCAAGTGTTCCAGAATTGTCTAAAAAAAAGGGACAACTTAATCTACCATTGTTACCTAATCCAAAAGAAAAATACGGTGCAAAATCAGTACGTGATAAAATTGAACCAATGGTTCTAAGATCTCCACCAACAGGAGAATCCGTTGTACGGTATGCTTTGCCCATTCCATCAAGTAAGACAAAGGAGTTAATAGCAGAAGATGAAATGATCAGGAAGATTACCAAACATCTGAAGGTGGTAAGGCACTTGCTGGTTCCCATGTTAGGGAGTCCCCATAATGACCCCTGGGTTTGGTGATTTTCTAGGAGGATGCATAGGACTCAGCATATAGTTATGCTGATGGTAAGATTTATTATAGCAGACGCATAAAAGGAAATCTAGAGGAAACCAGGTCCAAGCTTACAAGAATCTTCTCCCTTTGGAGTCATGTAGAACATACTTAATTTTTCTAGCAACGAATTGTGACAACACAAGTGAAAAGTCTGCCGGGAAAATCCTTAGAAATTCAGTGCCCAGAGTTTTATTGGGGGTGGTCACTTAGGTGCCTTCTGCCTAGCATGTACCAAAATTCCAGTCTCCCAAGAAGAGCAGGTATGCAGCATAAATCATTATTTGTACAAACAGTTTAGGGATAGAAGCCACTCATTAGTGAATGGTAGGAACCTTCCTGAAATCTACCTTCTCTGATGCTAGGCTAAGGCAAGCTTTGCAAACAGGAGTTTATAAGGACAGACCTTTCTAAGTTTCATGTCAGCATGTGAACTCGTCTCTGCACTTCAGAAACTAGTTCATAGTGTTGGAAAAATAGCTCTTGTTCTCTGAGATTTTTTTGACATAATTATCCAGAATTGAATTGTAAATGTACCAAATATATGTGAGAACAATGAGGAAGAATACAAATATAGTTTGTCAAACTTTAAAAATACTAGTTCAAAGTTTGAGGTGTTAGCACAAAGAAATTCCTTTAAATCTGTATTGCTTTCTGTCTCCACATTTCTATTTTCTTACTCCCTTCAGAGGAGAAAGTCAAGACATACTTTGAGGAAAACTATACTTAATGCCTTAACCATCATGTACACACCCTTTCTCTTTCAGATGCTTATCAACACAGAAATGATAGCCAGGGCATGTCTCCATTGCTAGGGAGTAAAGTCAAGGACCATTGCTTATGGCTTGATGATAAGTGATGGCTTGATGATATGATCTTGATGATATATGATGGGGCATGGGAATGGAAAGTTTAAGATTATAGCACTGGCATAAATGTCTTACTGCTAAAAAGGTCCTGGCATTATTGGCTTTACATTTACATTTTACATTTAATATAATTAATTTTAAAGTATGTAAATATTTAATTTGCTTTGTATTTTTTTCAAAGGTTGTTTCTACTTTAGAAGAATCCTATGGATTTGGTGTTGAAGATGGAGCAAAACCAGTAGCAAAACCTGGGGAGAAAGACTTACCTTTATCTGTAAGTATATATAACCCTAATGTAGAGAAATTAACGCTGAAAAGCGCTAAGGTTTTCTTTTTGAGTCCACATAGGTTCTCAGAATGAATTCCCTATGCATGAAAATGATAGTTTTGGGAAATTTGACATGAAAACAATAGTTTTGGGAAATTTGACAGAGGTGTACTGGTTTTTCCATCCCCTGTCAACCCCTATCTTAAAGTTTAATTAAGGCATATTTATATCTTGAGCCTACTTTTAGTAATAATGCTTCTCCTATTTAATTTTTAAGGATGGACTTGGTGTCAGTTTGAGATGCATGTTTTGTATCAACATATTGAGAAAGTATTAGAAAGGTGCTTCTATCTTGCTAAAAAAAGAATCAAGGAGGTTATTGAGTTTTAACAAATATCTTCATTCTGAATATTGGAATAATTCAGCTATTAAGATAATTATGTGGTTTTTCTCCTTCAGTGTATTGATGTGTTATTTTACATATTTTTCAACATTCAACCATACTTCACTACACTTGATACATGGAGTAGTACTTTTTAGTTATATAATTAGTTTTATTAGGGATTGAATCTGATCCTGTGTAATGATATACTTGAGTCTTTCAACCATGAATTTAGTTTGTCTCACCATTTATGTAAGTCTTGTTTGATTTCTTTCACCAGCATTTAAAAACTTTTATCCTTTAGACACTGTACATGATTTCTTTAATTATACATTGATATTTCATGTTTTTTTGAAATAATTGTAAGTAGCATTTTATTTTATTACCATGTTTTGTATGACATGATCGATTTTTATATGTTGCTTTTGCATCTGATTTTGTATCTTGCAGCCTTGTTCAATGTATGTTTACATTCTAGGAGTTTTCTATAGATTCCTTGGAATTTTCTGTATGTACAGTTATGTCATATTCAAAGGAGCATTTTACTTCTTCCTTTATGATTTAAATGCTCTTTATTTTCTTAGTTTGACTTCCTGTGCTAGTAATGGTTTCCAGTATTGTATCAAATGATAGTGGTAAGAGCAGATATCCTTGTACATTCTACTGCTGGCTCTTTCAGATAAGGGTAAAAGAGCAGTTCCTGGGTTGGCCCCACCAACACAATCCTGGTATGTTGTAGGCTGCCACCTATGTCTACCAGAGAGATGGTAAAAATTTGCTCTCCATTCAGCCCTACTAACAATACCTTGAGGAAAATGGAAGGCCAGTTTTCACTGCCACGCTGTTTTTCAGACCTGCTGATATACAGGAGTGGTGGTGAAGAATGATTTTTGGTATTTGACTCAGATAAGATAGGTATTGTTAGATAGGTTTGTATTAAGCTGGAAAACCCTGAGCTTCAATTTGGACAATATACATTAGACTATCTTCAAGTTCAACCCATTTTAATAGTATCTGATTGGCTGTTAAGCTCCATAAGATAAACTTTTATTTCAAATATTATAATTTTCATATCTAGGATAACCTTTTGGTTTCTTGAAGATATTTTTACGTCTCTTCTATTTTTTCCCACCTCTTTACCTATTCTATTTTTTCTTTTTTTAAATTTTTTATTCTAATTTGTTATATATGACAGCAGAATGTATTACAATTCATATTACACATACAGAGCACAATTTTTCATATCTCTGGTTGTATACTCACACCATTCGTATTTTCATACCTGTACTTAGGGTAATGATGACCATCTCATTCCACCGTATTTTCTACCTTAATGTCCCTCCCTCCCCCTCCCACCCCTTTGCCCTATCTAGAGTTCCTCTAATCCTCCCATGCTCCCCCTCCCAACCCCACTATGAATCAGCCTCCTTATATCAGGGAGAGTGCTTGCCTTGCATGCACAAGGCCCTGGGTTCAATCCCCAGCATCACCAAAAGAAACAAACAACAAACAAACAAACAAAACAAAGCCCGAACACATTCCATTCTGGAAAATGCTTTTTACCAATAATAGATTTTAAAATTTCCTTGCTTTCTAATTCTAATGTCTGGGTCATCAGAGTGTTTTCTTATACTGTTTTTTCCTTTTGATTATGGATTATATTTTCCTGGTTCTTCATGTATTTTATATATTTTTGTATTGAATTCTGAGAATTGTAATATAAGAGAACATTGGAAATGGAGATATAATTTATTTTCTGGAGAATGCTTATTCTTTTCGTTGGCATTTAGGCTGAAGGGCTAATCATTTACACTCTCCTAAGATAATTTAATTGAATTCCATTTGATTTCTATAATCTACAATCTTTCCTTATTGTTGCTTTCCTGGAAGGATTGATTTCTTTGATCTTGCCAGTATTTGAGCTGGCAGGAGGTTGGACTTCAATTTTAAGTAGGTTTGGTTACATTTTGGTTAAATCTGGCAGAGCTTTAAAATGTAATCATCAGAAGAATATACAGAGTAGGATTTCTCTGCTTTCAATTCCTTCTTTTTTTTATAGTTTACAATCACTACCACAATCAAAACCTGAAACATTTCCACTATCCCCAAAAGCTTCACTGTACCTCTTTGTGTTCAGTTCTTTCCTCCTATGTTGACTCCAGTCAGTCCTTGGTCCTTCAATATAGTTCTGCTTTGTCTAGAATTTCATATAAATAGAATCACATAGTATGTAGACTTGCTTGTATTCAGCTTTCCCCCCTTATCACGTCTTGGAGATTTATTCATGTTGTTGAATCCACATATAAGTAGTTGGTTCCTTTTATTTTGAAGAGTACTACATTGCATGCCATACCCCTATTTGTTTATCTACCTGCCAGTTAATAAACATTTTGTATTGTTGAATACAGTAGCTATTTTGGCTGTTATGATTGAAACTTCTATGAAAATTTGTACATAATTCTTTCAGAGAACATGTGTTAATAAGAGTTCAATTAGAAAAAAATAGAAAAAATGTTCAATTAATAGTTTATACTACGGGGCAAAAGGATGAAGAAGAAAAAAAATAAAAGAAAAAGAAAAAGAAGATGATAGAATAAGATGGATTTCATTACCCTAAGTTCATGTATGAAGACATGAATGGTGTGAATATACTTTGTAAACAACCAGAGATATGTAAATATGTACCCTATAAGTATAATATGAAATTTAATGCATTCTGCTATCATTTATAACAACTTAGAATAAAAAATTAGTTTATGCTATAAGTATATGTTTAACTTTGTGAGCAACTTCTGAACTGTTTCCTAACAGGGTAGTATCATTTTGAGTTGCTAACAGCTTGTTACAATGGCACCACATCCTTACCAAAACTTGGTATTGTCAGTCCTTTGAATTTTGGTCATTCCCAATGGATATGTAGACCTCCTTTTCTGCCATCTTCTTGGCAAAATTCAAACATGGAAGGATCTGGTGGAAGTAACCTTGTTGGGTTGAATGATTTACTTTTGCATTGGGTACTCTTTCTCATTCCTATCCATCTACCAGGTTGAATGACTGTCAAAGGCTCAGTTAAATTTTCTTCATTGCTTCAAATTCTGTTTGTCAATGCTATGTTTGCTTTTAGACTGTATACATTGGGTCAAATACCATCCTATATCTACTATGCCCCAATTAGGTATGGATATGGCTTTGGTTCTTTTTTCATGTATAAAGAGCTTCAAGTCTTTTGTTCTTGCCCTTTCAATATCCTCAAGGAAGAACATGAAGATTATTATTTTTCTTTTCACAGGAGTGAAGACCTTTTGTGTCTTCTTACAACCTAAGGTTAAGTGGCATTTTTGACTACTTTCTAGCACTACTAGATCTTTTTGACAATAATTTCATTTTGTTTCTTTGGACTGATTGGCACATGTTTATATATATATATCCATGCCCAACAAAGTTGATGTTCTGTTAGTAAGGAAGAAAGGAAGGAAGAATTGATATATGATAGACAACTATAGTCTGAATTATTATATAATCTACTTCTCATGACATCTACTATTGTCATAATTCTTGATTATTTCAATGTCCATGTAGAAGAGCTTTCCAAATAATTTAGCCTTTTATTTCATTGAATTTCTTTCCCCCAGTGATCATATCTTCTATCCAACTACTGAGAAGTGACATTCTCTAATCATTGTCATTATCAGTAACTGTTTCATAATTGGAAATTCAATCATCCTAATCTATAGCCACCCCTTCCTATCTTTCCTACTTAGTACATTTAATATTCTGAGTCTAGAAATTCTTTGATTTCACTGGGATCTATAGTCTGTTTGTTCTACTGCCATTTTAGTGTCACAGATCTTCCTTTTGTCCTCTTACCCAGCTTTAATTGCATGATTCTTTATTATTAATACTTATTTTCACATGTATTTAACCCTCTTGTCCTGTCTTGTCTCCTTTTTGGATATTATTTGGTTAAACTGAAAACTTAGTGAGATTGATCTACATCTTCTCTGTTTGTGGCACCTGAAATATGAGTATATGAAAAATCTTCAAGTATGCTGGTGGTCTTGCTTTATATTTGTGATTAGAAACTAGTCTGTTCATTTCCCACTCTCTTGGATGATTATTTCAATTTTTTTCTCTTTGAGTGTGTTTAAAATGTAATGTTCAAGGAATATACCATTCATGGAGAACCATTCTGTGAGAATCCTAACTATATAAGCACATTTAAGACTTGTTTAGTATGTGTCGATTCTCTGATTTATAATATCACTGTTCCACTATAAGACCTTTAATTGTTGTGATGTGTTAATCTGTACTTATTTTTTTTCTTAAAGTTTTCTATTGCTTAGTAGATAAGATGGAAAACTATAGTTTTTGCTAATTGTACTTATAGTCAAAAGTTGTAGTTATACGTACATTTCTTTATTTTGTGTGATGATGGTGATTAAGCTCAGAGCTTTCTACCACTAAGCTACAATCCTAGTCTCACATTAACTTTCTAACTGAATGAGATATTTATAAGTTATACATACAGTGGTTACCTTTTCTAGGCCACCTGAAATTTTAGGGCTGTTTGATTTTCTGCAGATGTGTAGAGGAGAATGAGAAGAGAGAGATACTCAGTATGTCATTAATGGACCACTCCCCAGAATGTACTTCCACATTTTCTTTCTGGGAAAATTTGCATTTGAAGCATGGTTTCTTGCCTTACATGTTTGAAGGAATATAAATTACACAAAAATTGAAATATTTTCAAAATATAGTTAAGTATACTAAGAAATAGTATAATATGCAAATGGATTATGAAAAAATAAAAGTAACTTTCTGTTATTTTTTCTGAAAGGTTGGGGATGATATGAATTCGTTCTTGGTAAATTGTTCACAGTTTGCAGTTCAGCTAGAAGAAGCAGCTAAAGAAGAACATAATGTATGTATTCTGTGTAAACTGCCAAATGTAAAATATTAAAACTTGCATTGGGGTTGGTGAAACTCGAATGTGATATCCAGTTAGCAACATTAGCCTAGATTCAATAAGAGTTGTAAAAGGCATTGGAAACCTTTGTTTATTTTCCTTTATTCTTTACACAGGTATTTAGGTATCTGAATTTTTCTTTTATGTACAAAATTGAGAGGGTCATTTGTATTTTCAAATGTAATGTATTTCAGTTTGTAAAAGTAATATGCTACGAAACTGTTTTCTTGATTCTCAGTAGATTTATTATATAGAAAAGCTACTAGTATACAGAAAAGCTATTCATTTTTATGTTATTTTGTACCTGTTACTTTGCTGAATTTATCAGCTCTAGAAATCTTCTGGTACAGTATTTTTGTTTATCTTCTGAGAACAAGATCATACCATCTGCCAACAGTGATGGCTTTTTTTTTCCTGCTTACATGCCTTTTTATTTCATTCTCTTGCCTAATTGCTCTGGCTAAACTTTTAAGTACTATATTGAAAAGGACTGGTAAAAGTAGACATCCTTGTCTTGTTCCTGGTTTAAGGGGAAATGATTTTGGTTTCTCCTCAGTCAGTATGATTTTGGTTTTGGGTTTGCTGTATAGATAGCCTATATAATGCTTATGTAATTTCCTTCTATCCCTAGTTTCTTCAGGGTTTTTATCATGAATAGGTATTGAATTTTGTCAAAGCCTTTTTCTGTGTCTATTGAGATGATTATTTGTTTTTTTGTCATTGGCTCTATTTATGGTAGTGTATTTTTTTTAGAGAATTCTGCCTTTTAACTGGGGAGTTGAGACCAATTACATTCAGTATCATTATAGAGAGGTATTTATTATCTTGTCATTTTGATTTATTTCTAATGTATTATTTAATCCTGATTCTCATTTGTTTACCTAGTGGCTGCATGACCTCTGAGTGTCTCTGGACATGGAGGTAGTGACATTACCAATTGTCTCTGTGCTGGTTTGGAGAACTGTATATTTACTCTTCCCTCCACCCCCATCTAACACAGAGTTCTACTTCACAAACTGCACAGAACTCAGGGTATGATGCTTCTTCACACAAACTTCATTCTGCCTACCTCTAGTACAAACCTAGATGACTCCAGTGGTTCTATGGTGTGCCTGGGGTCCTAGGAGCTCTCTGGAGGATCTGAGGGAAAGGGCCTAGGGCCTGTATTATCTGTGGCCCAGCAGCCTGATTTCTCCTTGACTTATACTGCAACTTTGTCTGCTTGGTGCGAAGCACAGTGCCAGGGCCTGCGAACTCCTTAGTGAATCCCATTGATAGATTTCTCTAACCTGGGGGGCAGATTAAACTCAATGTTGAGCTGTGGCATGTGTATGAATGTTCCACACCTGGACAGTTTCAGTGCCCCACCTCCTGTTTGACTGCTTTGCTCCATTCCCTTGCTGGTGGTGGGGCTCAGGAACTTTTGACTCATAGTGATCCCACTACATAAAAGTTAATTAGATGCCTGGCTTAAAGGCATTCCCCATGAAAATATTTGGTGGTATATCTGGGTGGGACAAAGCTATGTAAATTTAATCATTTTGGAGCTGCCAGTTTAGGCATTGTATTTATAAAATGACTGCCTGCCTCAATTCACCAACAAATTGAGAAAAGAACACTTCTCATGCATCAGCTCACTTTGCAGCTTCTGCCCCAGCTTAATTTGGTGTGCATTTCATTTCTACCAGTGTTTCTGTGGCAAACTTGTCAGCTTTGCTTCTGTTTCTTTATTTTATGCACCTTCCTCAGATTTGTCCTGACATTGCAGGTGCAGGTTTGGGATTGATGAAAGAGCTTTCTGTTTTAGTGACCAGAATTTCAGAGTCTAAGTCTCTGGTAGTCTAATATTGCCCTTCAGTGTGTACTCTTTGTCACCCACCTTGCTGATTAGCTGTTCTTTTATTGTTTTGATTCCAAGCAGCAGAAAAAGTAGGATCTGCAACCTGCAACTCCATCATTTCAATGCTCCTATATCATGGTTTTCAATGACATTTATCAATTTTAAAATTTATAGACATTTTAATAGATCTTACTTATTATTATTATATTACAATGTGGTAATATATGTTCTTTGTACATATATCATTGTAGGAATTTGTAGGATTGCCATGTTGTTATGTATTGTTAAAAAAAATTATGGGACAGGTGTGATGGATCATGCCTGCAATCCCAGAGGCTGAAGCAGGAGGATGGCAAGTTCAAAGTCAAGTTCAGCAACTTAGTGAGGCCCTAAGCAACTTAGCAAGACTCTGTCTCTAAATTAAAAAAAAAAAAAATGCTAGGGATGTGGCTCAATGGTTAAATGCCTCTGGGTTCAATCCTGGGTACAAAAAAAAAAAAAAAAAAATACAGAAGTCATTGTTTTTTTTTTTTTTTTTTTTTGACTGAGTTTCACACCAGGCCAAAACAGACCAAAGCAAACCAAACTAGAATGTAACCACTTGTGGTGGGTACTATGTAATCAAATTGAACTTTAAAATTAGCTTAAAAACAAAACAAAACAGGAGATTTACACAACCTTTCAAGAGGTCCAAACGATGAGTAAAAGCTAAACGAATGTAAAAATCAACAATTCTTTCTCTGAAAGATGAGGTAAACCTGTGCTACCATAAAACTGGAGGTACCCTCAAATTGGAGAGAGAGTACCAGGAGGCAAATAACAGAGAATCACAATTTACAGGAGCAGAAACTAATTAGCAAAACCTTCCCCAAACCTGAAATGTAATTGGTGATTCTCAGTGTGGAAAACACTAGGGGTACCCATTATCAAGGGACACCCACACTTTTAGGGATTTTATCTCTAGGAACTCTACCAGATTCTTACCTAAATGACAGAGATAATTCCTCTTGAGCTTCTGACCAAAGAGAGGGAAAGAAACCACTTTGAAATTTTCCTTCATTTCAATTTCATTGATTTCAGCTCTGATTTTATTATTTCCTGTCTTCTCTTGCTGTTGGTGTTGATTTGTTCTTCTTTTTCTAGGATTCCATTGATTACTGCCCTATTATCTGTTTTCTTTTGCTTACTTTGTATTTATTTTGCTCTTCTTTTTCTAGATTCCTCAGGTGGAAGCTTAGATTTTTAAATTTTAGGTCTTTCTTTTTTTTAAAACATATATACGTTCAATGCTTACATGGTCAGCTTTCCATTACTATAATGAAATTCCCAAGATATATAATTATAAAGAGGAATGGTTTATTTTGACTCATATTTTTAGAGGTTCCCATTCATGATTGATTGTCCCCCATTGTTTTAGGCCTATAGCAAGAGTAGGTGGGTAGAGCAAAACCACTTACATCATGAGCCAGAAAGCAAAGGAAAATGAGAAAGAGAATAGGCTAGGGTCCCATAATCCCCTTTGGGAACATATTCTTAGTGATCTAAAGACCTGCTGCTAGCCCCCACCAAGTGAAGGTTCCACCAAATCACAAAAAGATTTCTTTTTTGATCCATGCATTATTTAGAAGTATATTGCTTAATCTCCAAAAATTGGGGGATTTTCAAGCTACCAATCTGTTACTAATACTAGCTTTATAGAATGAGTTTGAAAGGGTTCCTTCGTTTTCTACTTCATGGAAAAATTTGAGGCGTATTGGTGTAAGTTCTTCTTTGAAGATCTCATAGAACTTGGGTAAGAATTTATCTGGTGCTGGGCTTCTTTGTTGGTAGGCTTCTGATAGTGTCTTTAATTTTATTGCTTGAAATTGATCTGTGTAAATTTTCCATGTCCTCCTGATTCAATTTGGATAGGTCATATGTCTCTAGTAATTTTTTGATGTCTTCAATATTTTCTATTTTATTGGGTTATAGATTTTCAAAGTAGCTTCTAATTATCGTTTGTATTTCAGTGGTGTCCATGATGATATTTCCTTTTTCATCAAGAATTTTAGTAATTTGAGTTTTCTCTTTTTCTTTGTTTGACTAAGCTTTTGTCTATTTTGTCTATTTTTTAAAATAACCAACTTCTTGTTTCATCAATTTTTTTATTTTTGTTGTTTCAATTTAATTAATTTTGGCTTAGATTGTTATTATTTCCTGTTTTCTACTGCTTTTGGTGCTGCTTTGTTCTTCTTTTTCTAGGACTTTGAGATGTAAAGTTAGGTTATTTATTTGGTGATTTTCTGTTCTTTTAATTAATGAGTTCAATGCAATGAACTTTACTTTTAGAACTGTCTTTATAGTGTCCCAGAGATTTTGATATGTTATTTCACTATTCGCATTTACCTCGAAAAATTTTTAAAGAAATTTTATCCTTGATTTCTTCAGCTATCATTCAATAGTGTAATATTTAGTCTTCAGTTGTTAGAGTAGCTTTTATTTTTAATTTTATTGTTAATTTTTAATTTCATTCCATTATGATTAGATAGAATGCAAAGTATTTTATCTATTTTTTATTACTTATTTATTTATTTGTTATCAGTTACACATGACGACAGAATGCTCTTCAATTCATTGTACACAAATGGAGCACAAGTTTTGACTTCTCTGGTTGTACCCAAAGTAGGGTCACGCCATTTGTGCAATCATACATGTACCTAGTAATAATGCCTGTCTCATTCCACTATCTTTCTTACCCCAATGCCTCCCTCTGCTTTGCCCCATCCAAAGTTCTTCCACTTATCCCATGCCCCCCACCGTTATGGATTAGCATTCACTTATCAGAGAAAACATTTGGCCTTTGGTTTCTTGGGATTGGCTTACTTTGCTTAGCATGATATTCTCTAACTCCATCCATTTACCTGCAAATGCCATAATTTTATTCTTTTTTATTGCTGAGTAATATTCCATTGTATATACATACCACAGTTTCTTTATCCATTCTTTTATTGAAGGACATCTAAGTTGCTTCCACAGTTTGGTTGTTGTGAATTGTGCTGCTTTGAACATTGATGTGTCTGTGTCACTGTAGTATGCTATTTTAAAGTCCTTTGGGTATAGACCAAGGAGTGGGATAGCTGGGTCCAATGGTGGTTCCATTCCAAGTTCTCTAAGGAATCTCCATACTGCTTTCCAGAATGGTTGCACCAATTTGCAGTCCCAACCAGCAATGTATGAGAGTGCCTTTTCTTCCACATCCTCACCAACATTTATTGTTGTCTGTATTTTTGATAACTGCCATTCTGAATGGCGTGAGATTTGTATTTCTCTAATTACTAGAAATGTTGAACCTTTTTTCACATATTTGTTTATCGATTGTATATGAGTAGTGTCTGTTCAGCTCCTTAGCCCATTTATTGATTGGGTTGTTTGTTTTTTTCGGTGTTAAGTTTTTTGATCTCTTTATATATCCTAGAGATTAGTGCTCTATCATGTGTGTGGCAAAAATTTGCTCCCAAAATATAGGCTTTCTCATTGATTGTTTCTTTTGCTGAGAAGAGGTTTTTAGTAGAATCCATCCCATTATTGATTCTTTATTTCATTTCTTGTGCTGTAGGAGTCTTATTAAGGAAGTTGGGGCCTAATCCAACATGATGAAGATTTGGGCCTACTTTTTCTTCTAGTAGGTCCTTGATCCACTTTGAGTTGAGTTTTGTGCATGGTGAGAGATGGGGATTTAGTTTCATTTTGCTGCATATGGATTTCCAGTTTTCCCAGCATCATTTGTTGAAGAGGCTATCTTTTCTTCAATGTGTGTTTTTGGTGCCTTTGTCTAGTATGAGATAACTGTATTTATGTGGGTTTGTCTCTGTGTCCTTTATTCTGTACCATTGGTCTACTGGTCTATTTTGGTGCCAATATCGTGCCATTTTTGTTACTATAGCTTTGTAGTATTGTTCAACATCTAGTATTATGATGCCTCCTGCTTCACTCTTCTTGCTAAGGATTGCTTTGGATATTCTGGGTCTCTTATTTTTATTTGCTAAGAGCTGCTTTTGGACTAAGATGTGGTCAAATTTAGACAGGATCCATGTATTGCTAAGAAGGAAGTGTATTCAGTCACTGATGGATGAAATATTCACATATGCTTGTTAAGTCTAAATTATTAATTGTATTTTTTAGTCCTATAGCTTCTTTTTCTAGTTTTCGTTTGGAGGATATATCTAGTGGTGAGAGAGGTGTGTTAAAATCACCCAGTCTTATTGTGTTGTGGTCTATTTGCTTCTTGAAATTGAGAAGGGTTGTTTGATGTATGTAGATGCTCCATTGTTTGAAGCATAAATATTTATCATTGTTAGGTTTTGTTTATGTATAATTTCCTTAAACACTATGAAATTTTCTTTGTCCCTTCTGATTAACTTTGGCTTGAAGTTCACTTTATCTGATATGAAGATAGAAACCTGTTTGTTTATTAGATCCATGTGAATGATGTTTTTTCCAATCCTTTTACCTTCAGTCTATGTATGTCTTTGTCTGTGAGGTGTGTCTTGGAGATCGCATATTGCTGGGTCTTTTTTTTTTTCATCCAATCTGTCAGTCTGTGTCTTTTGATTGATAAGTTTAGGGCATTTACATTCAATATTATTATTGAGATATGGTTTTTATTCTGTGTCATTTTGATTAATATCTGGTTTTTAATTTGTATTTGTTTCTTTTTAAATTGTAATTTGATATGTATGACAGAAGAATGCATTATAATTTATATTACACACATAGAGCACAATTTTTCATATCTCTGGTTGTACACAGAGTCACACCATTTGTGTCTTTATACACGTACTTAGGGTAATGATGTTTATCTCATTCCACTGCCATTCCTACTCCCATACTTCCTACCTTCCCCCATCTTCCCCCTTTGCTCTCTCTATCTAGAATTCATCTAATTCTCCCATGCTCTCCCCCAAGCCCATTATGAATCAACATCCTTATATCAGAGAAAACATTTGGCATTTAGTGTTTTGGGATTGGCTAACTTCACTTAGCATTATATTCTCCAACTCCATCCATTTACCTGCAAATGCCATGATTTTATTCTCTTTTAATACAACAATTTTTTTATCCATTCATCTGATGTGCGTGTGGTAAAAATTTGCTCACACAGTGTAGATTCTCTGTTCACCTCACTGATTGTTTCTTTTGCTGAGAAGAAGCTTTTCGGTTTGAATCCATCCCATTTATTGATTCTTGATTTTAACTCTTATGCTATAGGAGTCTTATTAAGGAAGTTGGGGCCTAATCTGACATGATGGAGATTTGGGCCTACTCTTTCTTCTATTAGGCATAGGGTTTCTGGTCTAATTCCTAGGTCCTTAATCCACTTTTAGTTGGGTTTTGTGCATGGTGAGAGATAGGGTCTTCATTTTGTTGCATACGGATTTCCAGTTTTTCCAGCATTGTTTGTTGAAGAGGCTATCTTTTCTCCAATGTATATTTTTGGCACCTTTATCTAATATAATATAACCGTATTATGTGGGTTTGTCTCTGTGTCCTCTATTCTGTACCATTGGTCTACCAGTCTATTTGGGTGCCCATACCATGCTGTTTTTGTTACTATTGCTGTGTTTAATGTCTGATATAGTGATGCCTCCTGCTTCACTCTTCTTGCTCGGGGTTGCTTTAGCTATTCTGGGTCTCTTATTTTTCCAGATGAATTTCATGACTGCTTTTTCTATGTCTATGAGGAATGTCATTGGGATTTTGATTGGAATTGCATTAAATCTATATAGCACTTTTGGTAGTATGGTCATTTTGATAATATTAATTCTGTGTATCCCAGAATAAGATAGATCTTTCCATCTTCTAAGGACTTCTTTAATTTCTTTCCTTAACTTTCTGTAGTTTTCATTGTAGAAGTCATTCACCTCTTTCATTAAGTTTATTCCCTAGTTTTTTATTTTATTTTTTGAGGCTATTGTAAATGGTGTAGTTTTTCTCATTTCCCTTTCAGAGGATTTGTCACTGATATACAGAAATGCCTTTGATTTATGGGTGTTGATTTTATATTTTGCTACTTTCCTGAGTTCATTTACTAGTTATAGAAGTTTTCTGGTGGAATTCTTTTGGGTCTTCTAGGTATAGAATCATATCATTGGCAAATAGTGCTAATTTGAGTTATTTCTTTCCTATCAGTATCCCTTTAATTTATTTCATCTAATTGCTCTGGTTTAACTATGTTAAATAGAAGTGGTGAAAGAGGGCATCCCTGTCTTGTTCTAGTTTTTAGAAGGAATGCTTTCAATTTTTCTTCATTTAGAATGATGTTGGCTGGGGGTTTAGCATAGATAGCTGTTTGTTTTTTTTTTCAAGTTTCTGGTTTAATATAAAGTATTTTTATAAAAATTGTGTCTTCATAATGCACTTAGGGTAATCATGGATAACTCAGTCTGCCATTATACCTAAGCTTTTATGATGTTGAGATATGTTCCTCTTATCCCTAGTTTTTCTAGTGACTTGAACATGAAGCAGTGCTGTATTTTGTTGAATGCTTTCTCTGCATCTATTGAGATGATAATATGATTCTTATCTTTAAGCCTATTCATGTGATGAATTACATTTATTGATTTCCCTATGTTGAACCAACTTGCATCCCTGGGATGAACTTGATCATTGTGCACTATCTTTTTGATATGTTTTTGTATTCAATTTGCCAGAATTTTATTGAGAATTTTTGCATCTATGTTCATTAGAGATATTGTTCTGAAGTTTTCTTTCTTTGATATGTCTTTGCCTCATTTTGGAATCAGGGTGATACTGGCCTCATAGAATGAGTTTGGAGGTGCATGCTCCCTCTTTTTCTATTTTATGAAATAATTTGTGGAGTATTGGTCTTAGTTCTTCATTAAAGGTCCTGTAGAACTCAGCTGTGTATCCATCTGGTCCTGGGCTTTTCTTGATTGGTTGGCTTATGGTGGCATCTTCTATTTCATTGCTTGAAATTGATCTGTTTAAATTGTGTATATCATTCTGATTCAATTTGGACAAATCATATGACTCTAGAAATTTGTTGATGCCTTTGATGTTTTCCATTTTATTGGAGTACAAGTTTTCAAAATAATTTCTAATTATCTTCTGTATTTCTCTAGGGTCTATTGTGATATTTCCTTTTCATCACATATGTTAGTAATGAGAGTTTTCTCTCTCCTTTTCTTCATTAGTGTGACTAAAGGTTTATCAATTTTATTTATTTTTTCAAAGAACCAACTTTTTGTTTTGTCAAATTTTTCAATTGTTTCCTTTGTTTCAATTTCATTAATTTTAGCTGTGATTTTAATTATTTCCTGTCTTCTAATTTTGGTGTTGGTTTGTTCTTCTTTTTCTAGGGCTTTGAGATGTTATGTTAGGTCATTTATTTGTTGACTCTTTTTTCTTTTAAGGAATGAACTCCATGCAATGAACTTTCCTCTTAGTACTGACTTCATAGTGTCCCAGAGATTTCAATATGTTGTATCAGTGTTCTCACTTACCTCTAAGAATTTTTTAATCTCCTCCTTGATGTCTTTTACAACCCATTGTTCATTCAATAGGATATTATTTAATCTCCAGGTGTTGGTGTAGTTTTAAAATTTTATTTTACCATTGTTTTCTAGTTTCATTCCATTATGATCTGATAGAATGCAGGGTATTATCTCTACTTTTTTGTATTTACAAAGAGTTGCTTTGTGGCATAATATATGGTCTATTTTAGAGAAGGATCCATGGGCTGCTGAGAAGAATGTGTATTTGCTTGTCAAAGGATGAAATATTCCATATATGTCAGTTAAGTCAAAGTTATTGATTATATTATTGAGTTTTATAGTTTCTTTGTTCAGCTTTTGTTTGGAAGATCTATCTAGTGCTGAAAGAGGTGTATTGAACTCATCTAGAATTATTGTGTTGTGGTTTATTTGACTCTTGAACTTGAGAAGAGTTTGTTTGATGAACATGGATGCTCCATTTTTTAGGGCACATATAATTGTTATTGTTGGCGTATGGTTCCCTTGAGCAGTAGGTAGTGTTCTTCTTTATCCCTTTTGATTAACTTTAGCTTGAAGTCTACTTTATTTGTTATGAGGATGGAAACCCCTGCTTGCTTCTGCAGTCCATGTGAGTGATATGATTTTTCCCAACCTTTCACCTTCAGTCTGTGGATGTTTTTTCCTATGAAATGGGTCTCTTGGAGGCAGCATATTGTTGGGTCTTTTTTTTTTTTTTTTTTTTTATCCAATCTGCTAGACTATGTCTTTTGATTGGTGAGTTTAGGCCATTAACATTCAGGGTTATTATTGAGACATGATTTGTATTCCCAGCCATTTTTGTTTATTTTTGGTACTTAACTTGACTTGGTTTCTCCTTTGATTGGTTTTTCCTTTAGTGTAAAGCCTCCCGTTTTTATTTTCATTGTTGTCTTTCATTTTCTCCACATGGAATATTTTGCCAAGGATGTTCTTAGTTCAGGCTTTCTAGTTGTAAATTCTTTTGTTTATCATGGAAGCTTTTTACTTTATCATCAAGTCTAAAGCTTAATTTTGCTGAATATAAGTTTCTTGGTTGGCATCCATTTTCTTTCAGATCTTGCTATATGTTATTCCAGGATCTCCTGTATTTGAGGGTCTGGGTTGAAACATCTGCTGAGATACTAATTGGTCTCCCCCTATATGTGATCTGATTCCTCTTTCTTGTGGCCTTTAAGATTCTATCCTTATTCTGTATGCTTGGCATTTTCATTATAATTTGTCTTGGGTAGATATGTTGTAATTTTGTACATTTTGTGTCCTAAAAGCCTCTTGTATTTGATTTTCCAATACATTCTTCATCTTTGGGAAATTTTCTGATATTATCTAATCGAAGATATTTCACATTTATTTGGTTTGAAACTCTGCATTCCTCTATTTCAATAACTTTTAGATTCAGTCTTTTGATGCTATCCCATAATTCTTGGATGTTCTGTTCATGGTTTCTTACCATCTTCACTGTGTGGTCAACTTTGTTTTCAAGATTGTATACTTTGTCTTCATTATCTGACATTCTGTCTTCCATGTGATCTAGTCTGTTGGTGATGCTTTCTATTGAGTTTTTTATTTGGTTTATTGTTTCCTTCATTTCAAGGATTTCTAATTGTTTTTTTTTTTTCCAGAGTTTTTATCTGTTTCTTGAAGTAATCTTTTGTTACCTATATTTGCTCTCTTCTCTCTTCGTTGGAGCGATCAGTTTTTGCCTGTATTTGCTCATTTAGGTCATTCTTTAATTCACAGATCATTTGAATTATGAACCTTTTGAATTCCTTCTCTGACATTTCATCAACTGATATTGTAGTATCCTGGTTCATTTGGGGCACTTTCCTCCCTTATTTTTTCATGTTGTCTATGTGTCTTCCTTTCTTGCAGTGTGAAGCTGAGATATTACAGTTTCTACCCTGTAATCTTGTAGTATCCATGCAGATTATCTGTACCTCACCTTAATGCTGGGCTTCCAGACCCAGCAGGTATCCCACAATGGATGCTACTGCAACTAAAGGTGATGGTGGCAATAGCGGAGGTAACTCGAGATAGAAGAGGGATGTCCCAAGGTGGATGCAACCTCTTTCAGAGATGGGACTGAAATGGTGGGCCTTATACTGGCTTTGGTATGCTTGCTCAAGGTGCAGCTGCTTCTAGGCCCTGTCTGTTGTTGAAAGGTGAGGCTACTGCGTGTGGAAGGCTATGGAGATGTCTGCAACGTCCCAAGATGGAAGTGGGTTAGGCCTGGGCTCCCAGGTGCAACTGGGGTGATGGACCTGCACCTACCCTGGGCCTGGGTCCCAAACAGGTGGGTGGAGGCAGATCTAGGCCTGGTCTGAGGTCTGGCAGTGCTCTGGGGGTCACTGGAGGCAGTCCTGTGCCAGAGCCTGAGCTCCAGTGGGTGTCTGTTAGTGGTGGGATGGACCCAGACCTACCCTGGGCCTGGGTCCCATGCAGGTGGGTGAGGCGGATATGGGCCAGGCCTGAGTTCTGGTGTGGGTATGCTGGTCAGAAGAGGTGGTCCTGTGCCTGAGCCTGAGCTCTGGGGGGTCTATATTTGTTTCTTCATTGATTCACTGTTTTTTTTAGTGTAGTTTTTCACTTTGCTGGTTTTCACTTTTATTTTTCATTCTTTCTTCATGAAATATCTTATTGAAATATCTAGTTATGAATTCTTTTAACTTCTGTTTATCATGGAAGGTTTTTATTTCATCATCAATTCTGAAGCTTAATCTTGCTGCATATAGTATTATTGGCTGGCATCCAGTTTCTTTCAGAACTTGGTATATTTTATTCCAAGACCTTCTCGCTTTGAAAGTCTGGGTTGAGAAATCAGCTGAGATTCAGATGATTTCCCTATAAATGTTACCTTTTATTTTTCTCTACTAGCCTTTAAAATTCTATCCTTGTTCTGTATGTTAGGCATTTTCATTATTATGCGACTTGGTGTGCGTCTGTTGTAATTTTGTATAGTTGGGGACCTGCAATATTCCTGTATTTGATTTTCCATTTTATTCTTTAGATTTGGGGAATTTTCTGATATTATTCATTGAAAATATTGTGCATTTCTTTGTTTTATATCTTCAAGCCTTCATCTGTCCCAATAAATCTTAAAGTTGGTCTTTTCAGGTTATACCATATTTATTGGAAGTTCTGTTCATGGTTTCTTAACATCTTTTTTCCACAGTCAACTTTGTTTTCAAGTTTACATATTTTGTCTTCATTGCCTGAAACTCTGCCAAATAATCTAGTCAGTTGGTGATGCTTTCAATTGAATTTTTAAATTGGATTATTGATTCCTTCATTTTAAGGATTTTTGCTTATTTTTATTTTTTCAGAATCTCTCTTTTATTGATCTTTCACTTCCTGTATTTTCTGTCTGATTTCAATCCGTATATGTCCTTTACTTTACAGATTAGTTTAACTATGTACATTCTAAACTCCTTCTCTGACATTTCTTCCAGTGTAGTATTGATGGATTCTGTTATTGGAGTATGTTGGTTTGTTTGGGGTAGTTTGTTTCCCTTGCTTTTTCATGTTGTTTGTGTGTCTACTCATCTAACAGTATGGATCTGAGGCAGTAGAGTTTCTATCTTGTGAACTTATATTATCCCTGAAGATTTCCAGTACCTCACTGTTTAGGGGGAGACAGATAATAACAACCAATGCAAACAATATACAGTATTAAACCAAATGTTCCTACTATGACATCTACAATGTTAATTATCACAAGAAACAGAAATTATATGATCAGTTATTGCCTACAATAAAAACAGCAATTTGCAAAAGGGTTTACAATTTCAAATGGTGGACAGGGAGAGAACAGAAATGATATAGGATGTGATAATTATGAGGGAGGAGGAGAGAAGATAGAAGTAAAAAATTAAAGGAAGAGTGAAAGAGAGAACAATAGAGATTGGCTTTTAGCCGAAGAGAGAAAGAGAATCAAGGAAAACAGGCCCAAGGAAAAATATATACAAATTAAAAATTTTAAAAATAAAAAATGAAAATAAAAGAATACAAAACCAATCTAAAATATGCTAATCAAACATCCTAGTTATCAAAATATTAATCCATGAAAAATAACTGGCTTCAAAAATGCTAGAAATGAGAAAACAATATGAGTATATATAAATGTCCATGTACCACAAAGGTCACAGTTAAACAGAGAAAAGAAAAGGAAAAAAAAATAAAGGAAAAAAAATTTTAAAAACAATGAAAAGCTAAAGAATTCTTTCTGTTGGAGATTTCAAAAGATTCTCAGCTTCTGTTCTCAGCAGTTTTAGGTGGGGTCATCTGGAGTGTGATGCTCCACCCTGTGGATTGCTGGAGTGAGAGAGGTAATCCCATAGGTGGAATACCTGGAGTCAGGGTTTAGGATTAATGGATTTCAGGCTCTTTGCTATATGCCAGTTAGTCTGGAGATTTTAAATCATTGAATCTACTGGGCCAGTAATTGTCAGTGCACGCTAGAAGACTGTAACCCTTGGGTTCCACTAATGTGGTGGAGGAGCCAATTCTTAGTCCCCTACATTACCTGTGGCCCCCCCACCCCCATTTCTTGGGCTTGGGTTCAGTTTCCAAACTCAATCTCTCCCAACCTCACCCTTCTAAGTTCCCAACCAGACTCATCACTCCTAGCTAGTCCTGCAAGCAGCTGGATTGGAGGGGGAGTGGTAGAGATGGGTGGGTTTCCATGACCAGTTGTCCCCTGTGTAAATCTCTCTCCATGTTTGATTTTTTTCCTGGTCAGTTAAGCACACTTTATTGCCATGCAGTGTGGATTTGCCAGCTCTGTATTTTGGACCCAACTCAGATTTACTAGGAATCATCTCCCTCAGCTACCATACCCTGCACAGTGGGTGCAAAATGGTTCCTTCCTTTGTCCTTCAAATGCTGCCTGGAGTGATTGTGTCTTCTTTCCTGCACAAGTATATTGTGTAGCACACCTTTCACTTTAGTTGGGCGATGTCTTGATCTCTAAATACTCCATACCCAGACATACCTCAGGCCTCCTAAAAATGTGGTTTCCTTTAATTCTCTTATCCTTCCACTTTGCTCACAGAGGGACCAATCTGGCTGGTGCTTCTAGTCTGGCTGTGGCAGTGGCTGTGCTGCTGGGGATTTCTTTCTTATTTTATTATGAGTCCCCAATCTGCTTTGAATGTCAGTTTTAAATTCCAGTAAAGCCCAGCCCCCCTTTTTTGTTCACCCACCTTGGTGAGAAGCTGCCTGTCTGCTTTCTTGGTTTCATGCCATGGAGAAGCCAGGAAAATGATCTCCTCTTTTTTTTTCCTCCACCTTGTAAAAACGGATTCTATTCATTTATATTGGTCTATATTGGAATGTGTCTTTTTTCATTCCAATACCATGCTATTTTTTATCTTTTTTACTATATCTTTGTAGTATATTTTGAGTATAGGTGATGTTTCGTGCAAGTCTGTAGAGTGGTTTCTCATTTTCTTGACCACCATTTGCATGTAGTAAAAGTGTTGAATTTTGGTGAGTCAAACTTATGAATTATTTCTTCACGGATCATGTCTTTGGTAATGTAGAACATCTTGTCTGTTATCTACTAGGAATTTAGTGGTTGTCCATTTTACATTTATGTCTGTGATCAATTTTGAGATAAGTTTTGTGAAGGTGTAAGATCTGTGTCTAGATTTTCTTTCTCTCTCTCTCCCATTCTCCCTCTTTCTCTTTCTTTTCTCTTTTTCCTTTAAAATTATGCTCTGATGTTGCTCCTCTGGAACATCTGCTGTGATGGTGGGTATATATAGTTGTTTTTTTGTAATCTGTAGGTTGTCTTTTTCATTGCCTCTCATGGATACCCAAATCAGTAGATACTCAACTCCCTTTTATGAAATTGTGTAGTATTTGCATATAAGTTACACATATTCTTCCATTACTTTAAATAATCTCCAGATTATTTGTAGAATTAAACATGAAGTAAGTGCTATGCAGATTGGTGTTGTACCTATTATGTGGAGAATAACGACTAGAAAAAAATGTGTACATATGCTTAGCACAGACAAATCTTTTTCTGAATATTCTGGATTGTTGGTTGAATTTGCAGATGCGGAATGTATGGATATGGAAGGATGACTATGCATATTTATAACTGTTATGTCATCCTGTTGAATTGACCCTTTAGTTCTTAGGTAATGACCCTCTTTTTCTCTAAAGGTAGCTTTTTACTTAATGTTTACTTTGCTATACTACATATAGCCATTCCAGATTTATTTTGCTTACAATTTTCATAGAATATCTTTTTCTATTCTTTAATTTAAGGCTGTGTATCCTTGAATCTAAAGTGATGTTTTATAGACAGTATACAGTTGGATCTAGCTTTAAAAATTCATTCATCTTCTCTACATCCTTGAATTGGGGATTTTAGTCTACATTTATGATAATTATTGATAGAGAGGACTTTACTATTACCTTTTTTTTTTTGTTAACAATTTCTGTTTGCCTTCCATTTTTCTTTGTGTATATCTTTGTGTTTCATCATTCTTTTATATTATTAGGTTTTGACTCCTTTCTTTTTTTTTTTTTTTTTTATGGAACTTCTATAGGTATTCTGTGTGGTTGCCACATAACTTCCCTTATATATGAGAACTCCATGTTTTTACTTCTTTTCCCCCAAATATATGCTACTGATGCTGTAGTTTGTATGTGTTTATATTATAGATTAATTAATATAATTTTCTCACAGTTTTTTTTATAATTTTTGGTTTTTAGCTTTTATAATAGATGTAAAAACAATTTACCCACTACCATTATATCATACAATATTCTGTCTTTCCCAATGAGTTTTCATACTTTCTCATGTTCTCATTTTAGTATTCTTTTATTTCAACTCCAAAGAACTCCCTTTTTTCTTTCCTTTAAAGCAGGTCTAGTGTTGATAAAAAATATCTCAGCTTTTGTTTGTTTGAGAAAGTCTTTATCTTAAAAAATGAAGGATAAAGTTGCTGGGTGTAATATGTTTGGCTAGAAGCTATTTTTTTTCCATCACCTTGATATATATCATCCCACTTTCTTCTGGTCTGTATAGCTTCTGTTGAAAACACTGCTGTTAATTCTCATATATTTTTTTAATGTAACAATTATTTTTCTCTTGCTGCTCTTTTTTTTTAACTTTTGACTATTGATTATGTTTCTTTAGATTTATCTGATTTTGTGTCCCTGTGCTTGTTTCCCGTAAATCCCTTCATTCTGTTTTCTTTTTACTTCTCTTATTGGTTGATTTTCAATTACCTATAATTCTTACATTTGATCTAGTTTTCTGTTGAAGTTTTCTATTGAGGTTTTAGGCTCAGTGATTATATTCTTCAGCTCTAGGATTTCTCTTTGATACTTGGTCATATTTTCTATCTACATATTTCTATTTTTATATATTTGTTGAAATTCTTTGTTCACACCTTGCTGTCTTCTGACCTCGGTAAGTGGCTTTATTACTGCCACTTTGTGTTCTCTATCAAATAAATTACTTATCTTCATTTCATTAGGGTCAATTTCTGGAGATTGTTTTCTTGTTCTTTCATTTGGAACACATTTTCCTATTTATTCATTTTTTTTGACTCCGTGTGTTGTTTTTTGCAAATTAGATAAACAACCACCTCTTCCAGTCTTATCAGACTAGTCTTGTTTAGGAGATGACCTAACCAACCCAGTCAAATGCACTGGGTGTCTCTTATATCTTCATGGTTTTTAAATCATCTGTCTTTGTCTTTAGTGGGCTTCTGGGAGAGTAGGGTATGCCAAGTCCTGTCAGTACTCTGAAATAAGCAAGATAGGTGCCACTTCCTCAACAAAGCTGCTGGGTAGGTTGGGGTGCTAGATGTGTGGCTCAGTTACTTTTTTCTCAGGAAGGTGCTGAGAAGTGAAGTTTCTTCCACTCACTCTGCATGAAGGTAATAGAGGATATGTGGCAAATGCCTGCACTCTTATTCTGTGTATATACTCTTTTTAAGTCATTACTTTGTTCTTTGTCAACCCTGGATTCTAGTGACAGGTCCCATAATTTGTCAGAGAAAAACAGGTTAGATGAAGGTGGTAAGGATATGTGGAAAGTGTAAGCAAAAATAACCAACACAGTTTCAGCACCATAATGCTAATACAAATAACCACGATGGAAGCAGACCTCAAAAGGATCAGCAAGCTCTTTTTTATTCCTTAGTGGAGTTGATCAACCAGACACGGGAAGGCTCATTTTATGGTTACAGAAATGCTGTGTGGATTACAGAAGGAGTTTGAGTTTTATAGTTTACAATAAGGGTGTATTAATCATTGGAGACGGCTGATATGCTGTTTGGTCAGGGACCTAGTTGTTCAGGTTAAAATTTTAACTCAGGAAGGCAGTTGTAAAAAGTTTGAAACTCTGGGAAAAGCTCAGAATTCGGTGTTCACTGCTTTTCTTCCTTCCTCTGGGACCTAGAGCTTCACTATTTGCTATTCTCTTTCCAGGACTCATCTGCAATGGGAAAGGGTAAAAGTCCAGGGCACTGTGTTTCAGTATTCACCTCCTCCCTTCAGGACCCATGTGGTTAGAAAGGGTTGAATGTTTGCTTTTGGTGGAGATGCTGGGGATGATGAACCCAGGAAAGGATGAAAGTTTCATTTTTCCCTCAGGACCAATTGTTACTGGGAAAGGATGTACTGGGAGGTTTAATATTTGGTTTAATATTTTCCCTCCCTCCTCCTGAGTCACACTGTCCTTCCGTTTTTTCTAGGGGGCTGTCTTATAGGAATATTATTTTTCATAACCCTTCAGGAAGTGCCCACATACCCATTTAAGGTCCTAGCAGTAACAAAGTCCCTATACCATTAGCTCCCAGATTCAGGTCAGTTAGAAGTCAGACCCTCAGGCAGAATGTGGGAAAGTCAGGACATTAGATTTGAAGTCTAACCCATTCTAGTGAAAAGCTGGAAGCTAGGTATTATTTTCTGCTTGTTCTGTTCTGAACTAATGGCAATATCCACTGAGAATACTTGTACGTCTCTTTGAAACTGCTTATTTTGTCCTTGGGTGATCCCTGAGGCACCAATAGTATAATAAATGGTTAGGGGGGAATTGATTTTATACATATATATATATATGAAAAATTAAACTTGATATTATATATTATGACAGCCTATGCACAGATTATTTTCTGAACTGGGTGTAATAGCACATGCCTACTTTCCCTCTTCTTGGAGACTGAAGCAAGAGGATTGCAGCTTAAGGCCAACCTTGGCAATTTAGTGAGACACCATCTAAAAAAGAAAGTAAAAAAGGAAAAGCATAACAAAAGAACAACAATAAAACTTATTTATTTTCTGTTGGATTAAGTAAGTGGAAAAGAAAAGGAAACAATAAAATATTTAGAAGCAAACACAGCAGGTTATCTTTATGACATATAACAAGGTACAATTATAAAACAAAATACAAATCATAAGAAGAAATATCGATAAATTCAACTAAAATCTCCATTGTATAAAAATCCATAAAGAGATGGTCAAGATAAAATTCAAATGGGCAAAAATATTTGGAGAATATATAACTGACAAGAGACTATCCAGGTTATATAGATAATGTCTCTTTATCAATAAGTAAAAGAGAGATCATGACAAAATAAAAGGGCATTTCACAAAGAAACACAAATTGCACATGGATGTGTCAAAGTATATTTTATTTTACCTTTATAATTTAGAGCATTATAATTATACATAGTATTTTGGGCTCATTTTGACAAAATTATACATACAAGGAATTTGATATCAATCTCCATTCTCACCCTGCCTTTTCTCCATTCCTCCCTCTTCCTTTTCTCCCTTCTATTCTGTACTGATCTTCTTTTTCACTCCTTTATTTATTTTTGATTGGTATCTTCTACATATACATAAACATGAAATTATCTTTGATACATTAATATATGTATGTAACATAATTTTGTTAAATTCATTTCCTACTTCTTCTCCTTTCCTATCCTCCTTCCCTTCTTCTCTCTTGTTCTCCTTCTTCTCCATTGATCTTTTGTGTATTTTTTTTTTTTTTTTTTTTTTTTTTTGTGGTACCGGGGATTGAACTCAGGGGCACTCGACCACTGGGTCACATCCCCAGACCTTTTTTGTATTTTATTTAGAGACAGGGTCTCACTGAGTTGCTAAGTGCCTCGCCATTGCTGAGGCTGGCTTTGAACTCGCGATCCTCCTGCCTCAGCCTCCCAAAGTGCTGGGATTACAGGCGTGCGCCACCGCGCCCGGCTTCGTGTATTTTTATGATATCCAATACCCTTCCTCACAGCCTTCTTTCCCTTATTTTGCTCTAGCTTCCACATATGAGAGAAAATACCTGCCCCTTGATTTTCTGAGTCTGGCTTATTTCACTTAGCATGACAGTCTCCATTTCCAGGAAATGTCATTATTTCATTCTTCTTTATGGCTGAGTAAAACTCCATTGTGGATATATACCACATTTTCTTGATCCATTTATTTATTGATGGACATCTGTGCTGATTTCATAACTTGGCTATTGTGAATTGTGCTGATGTAAACATTGATGTGCTTGTATTGCTATAGTATGTTGATTTTAGTTGTTTTGGGTAAATACCAAGGACTGTGATAGCTGAGACATATAGTAGTTCTATTTCTAGTTTTTTGAAGACTCTCCACACTACTTTCCAGAGTGGTTGTATAATTTGCAGTCCCACCAACAATGTATGAGTGTACCTTTTTCTCCATATTCCCACTGGCATTTATTATTATTTGTATTATTGATAATTTCTATTCTGACTGGAGTGAGATTTAATCTCACTCATTTAATATTAGTTTAATTTTGATTTGCGTTTCCATTATCATTAGAGTTGTTGAACACTTTTTCATAAATTTATTGGCCCTTTGTGTTTCTTCTAAGAAATTTCTGGTTATTTCTTTTGCCCATTTATTGATTAGGTTATTATTTTTTTGACATTGAGTTGTTTGAATGGTGAGAGAAAATCATTTATTTACCTTCCATTTATTTATTAAAACCATGATATTTTTAATACCATGAAAGTGAAGTTATAAACCATATTTTGAGTTTTTTACATATTTTGGTTATTAATCCCCTGTCAGATGAGTAACTGGCAAAGATTTTTCCATCTGTAGGCTCTCTCTTAACTTTGTGTTTTGTTTGGCTCTGCAGAACATTTCTAATTTAATGGCATTCAACTTATTGATTCTTGGTTTTATTTTTTGAGCTTTAGGGGTCTTGTTGAGAAAGTTGGTGTCTGTACCTATGTGATGGAGTGTTGACTCTATATTTTCATTTAGCCATTGCAGTGTTTCTTATCTAATTTCTAAGTCTTTGATTCATTTTGATTTTACTTTTGTGCAGGGAGAAAGATAGGGACATAATTTTATTTTTCTGCATATGGATATCCAGTTTTCCCAGCACCATTTGTTTAAAAGGCTGTCTTTTCTCCGACATATATTTTGGCACCTTTGTCAAGTATCAGATGGCTATAACTATATGGGTTAGTCTCTGTATGTTGTATTCTATTTCACTGGTCTTTATGTCTATTTTGATGCCAATATCATTCTGTTTTTGCTACTATAGCTCTGTAGTATAATTTGAGATTGGGTATTGTGATACCTCCTGCATCACTTTTCTTATTCAGAGTTGCTTTGGCTATTCTGGGTCTCTTTTTTCTTCCAAATGAATTTAAGGACTGCTTTTTTCTAGTTTTGTGAAGAATGTTATTGGCATTTTGATTGGGATTACATTTAATCTAGATACTGTTTTTGGTAGTATGGTCATTTTGACAAAATTAATTCTGTGTATCCAAGAACATGGGAGGTCTTTCCATCTTCTGAGGCCTTCAATTTCTTTCTTCAGTGTTCTACAGTTTTTATTGTAAAGATCTTTTACCTCTTTGGTTAGATTAATTCCCAGGTATTTTATTTTAATTTTATTTTTGAGGATATTGTGAATGGCATGACTTTCCTGATTTTTCAGCTAAATTTCTATTGGAGTACAGAAAAGCTATTGATTTATGATCTTGCTACTTTGCTAAATTCATTTATCAGCTCTGGCAGTCCTATGATGAAATATTTTTGGGTCTTGAAGATATAGGATCATGTCATCAGCAAACAGTGGTAGTTTGGCTTCCATCTCTTTCCTGATTGCTCTGGCTATAGTTATAAGAACTAAGTTGAGTAGAAATGGTGAGAGTAACATCTTTATTTTATTCCTGAGTTTAGAGGAAAAGCTTTCACTTTGTCTCCATTGAGTATGATGTTGACTTTAGATTTGTCATATATACTCTTTATAATAATATTGAGGTAATTTTCTTCTATCTCTGGTTTTTCCAGCATTTTAAACATGAATCCTTGCTGTATTTTATCTAAGTCCTTTTATGCACATATTGAGATGATCACATAATGGTTCTTGTTTTTAATTCTATTTACATTTATTGATTTGCCTATGTTGAACCAATCTTGCATCCCTGGGATGAAGCCCACTTGCTAAAGGCATATTTTCTTAATATGTTTTCAAATCCAATTTGCTAATATTTTATTAGGGACTTTTGCATCTATGTTCATCAGGGAGATTGGTCTGTAATTTTATTTCCTAGGTGTATCCTTGTCTGGTTTTAGTACCAGGGTTATACTGGCTTTATAAAATGTATTTGGGAGTGTTCCTTCCCTTCAATTTTATGGAATAATTTGAGAAAGACTGGTGTTAGTTGTTTTTTAAAGGTCTGATAGAACTCAGCTGGTTTTGGCTTTTCTTTGTTGGCAGACTTTTTTCCTTTTTCTTTTTCTTATTCAACGTTGTATATATAACAATAGCATTCATTACATTTCATATTACAGATATAGAGCACCTTTTAACATAACACTGTTTGAATACAAAGAATATTCATACTATTCATGTCTTCAATCATGAGTTTAAGATACTGATATCCATCTCATTCTACCATCTTCTTTTTTTTCCCCTTCATAACCCCTTGTTCCCTCCTTTCCCTCCCTCCCCCTTGACCTTTCTAGAGTTCCTCTAATCCTCCTATGTTCCCTAACCCAACCCCACTGTGAATCAGCCTAGTTATATCAGAGAAAACATTCAGCATTTGGATTTTTGTGATTGACTAACTTCACTTAGCATTATATGTTCTCCAATGTCATCCATTTACCTGCAATTGCCATGATTTTATTCTCTTTTAGTGCTGATTGGTGTTCCATTGTGTGTGTATACCAAATTTTCCCTATCCTTTCATCTACTGATGGGCATCTAGGTTGGTTCCACAACCAAGCTATTGTGAATTGAGCTGCTATAAACATTGATGTGGCTGTGTCCCTGTAGTATGCTGATTTTAAATCCTTTGGGAATAGACCCAGGAGTGGGATGGCTTGGTTATAAGGTGGTTCCATTCAGAGTTTCCCATGGAATCTCCATGCTGCTGTCCATATTGGCTGCACCATTTTGCTGTCCCACTAGCAATGTATGAGTGTGCCTTTTTCTCCACATCCTCTCCAACATTTATTATTGTTCGTATTCTTAATAGCTGCCATTCTGACTGGAGTGAAATGAAATCTTAGAGTGGTTTTGATTTGCATTTCTCTAATTGCCAGAGATGTTGAACATTTTTTTCATGTGCTTGTTGGTTGATTGTATATCTTCTTCTGAGAAGTGTCTTTTCATTTCCTTGGCCCATTTATTGATTGGGTTATTTGTTTTTTTGGTGTTAAGATTTTTGAGTTCTTTACATATTCTAGAGATTAGTGCTCTATCTGAAGTGCATGTGGTAAAAAGTTGTTCCCAATTAGGTGGTTCTCTATTCACCTCATTGATTGTTTTGCTAAGAAGCTTTTAAATTTGAATCTATCCCATTCATTGATTCTTGATATTTGCTGTTTCAATTTCATTATTTGATATTGGTCTGTTTAGGTTTTCTTTATCTTCCTGGTTCAATGTTTCTAAAGTGTTCTGGATCTTCTTAAATGTGTTTCTTTCTTTCCTTTTTTCTTTCTTTTTCATGTGGTGCTGATGATTGAACCTAGTCCCTCACATGTGTTCTACCACTGAGCTACAACCCCAGCCCATTCCTGGCTCAATTTTGGCAGGTCCTATGTGTCTATAAATTTGGACTTCAAAGATATCTGTCCTTTTCCATCTCCTTTTTTGTTTATTTGGGTTTTCTTTGTCTTACTTTTGGTTAGTTTGGCTAGGAGTGTATCAACCTTATCTTTTGAAAGAACCAACTCTTTGTTGCATTGTTCCTGTGTATTGTTTTCTTATTATCAATTTCACTTATTTTGGCTCTGATTTTAATTATTTCCCATCTTCTATAGGTTTCGGGGTTATTTATTCTTTTTCTCAGGCCTTGAGGTAGACAATAAGCTTATTTATTTGGAATCTCTCTATTTTTTAAACGTAGACACTCAATGCAATAAATTTTTCTCTTAGTACTACTTTAATTTTGTCCCAAAGATTTTAATGTTAAATTTTTGTTTTCATTTGTTTCTAGAATTTCTTGATAACTTTTCCATTTCTTCTTTAATTCATTTTTCTTTGCTTAATTTCCATGTGTTTATGTGGTTTCCATTATTTTTGTTCCTGTTGATTTGTAGTTTCATTTCATTATTGTCCAATAGTATACATGAGATTATATATATATATTTTTGTATTTGCTAAGACTTACATTATGACCTAGAATATGGTCTATTTTGGAAAAGTTTTCCATGAGCTGCTGAGAAGAAGGTTAAATTCAAGTATTTGGGGGCACAATATTCTGTAGATGTCTATTAGGTCTATTTGGTTTTTAGTATTATTTAAATTGAATATACCTTTATTGATTTTATGCTTCAGTGACCTTTCTATTGGTGATAAGGGTGTGTTGAAATCACCCAGCATTATTGCATTGGGGTTATCTGGAATTTAATATCAGGGAGTATTTTAAAGATGTAATTGGGTTCTGACATTTGAAGCATATATATTTACTATCTTCTTGTTGGATTGCTTTCTTTACCAGGATGTAATAGCCTTCTTTTTTTTACCTTTGATTAATTTTTTCTTGAAATCAACTTCATCAGATATGAAATAGCTACTCTAGCTTGTTTATTAACTCCATTTAAGTAGACTATTTATTTTCCATTCTTTTACCTTTAGCCTGTGAGTGTCTTTGCCTATTACATGAATCTTTTACGAACATCATATAGTTGGTTATTGTTTTATGATCCATTCTGATAATCTATGTCTTTTAATTGGGGAGTTGAGACCATTCATATTCAGTGCTATTATGGATATGTTTGTGGTTTACTGCCATTTTGGTTTTAGTAACTGGGAAATGTGGTAGTGACATGTTAAATTAAGACAAAACTGAAATGTTTGTGGGCTCATAAACTATATTTTATAAAAACCTTTTATTGAGTATATGTTTCCATCTAGTATTGCCCTATATTTCTTTACTTCTCCTAAATCATCTTGAAAAAAAAGTTTCTATACTTATATGTTGTTTTTTCTTACCTCCTATCCATTTATTCATACTCCAATCTGATTTCTGCCTCCAAAATTCACCTAACTAGCTTTGCTAGGAGTATTAATGACCTCTCTTGTTAAATCCATTATACGCCTTTTATGACACCTGAACAAATTTGACCTTGTTGACCATTTTGTTCTTGGAATGGTCTTCTCTTGGCCTCTATGACACAGTATGCCTATCTGGAATATCAGTTTCAGACTGTCATTTTAAAACTTACCTTTAGATATTATGCCATCTTCTCTTTAGGGAGATTTTCATAACAGTTGCATTAAACTTCAGCCCCATTAACACTTTTTTCTTTTTTGAGAGTGAGATGTTTACTAGTTGTTTTGCTTATAATTTTCACTCATGCTCACTTTTCTAGATTACTTTTTGTTTTGCTAGGTTAGAATATATGATTTTAAATCTTTGAATTTTGAAAATAGTTTTTTTTAATTGATAATATCTTTGAATTTAGAATGGCAATTTAATAGTTTCCTCAAAAACTTTGTAGGCATTACTCTGTAATTTAACAGTACTTTCCCATGTAAGTGTCATGTCTCTAATATTGCTTTTTCTCACTTTTGTTCAATTTTCGTCTTTGTTTTTATCAGTACTATTCTAGATTTAGTAGTACTAGCAACTACTGATGTGAGATTTCTCAGGAACTTAGGAAGCCACTGTTCTGGTTCTTAATGGTGTAAATAATTGTAGAACTCAAGGTACATTGAGTGTTTGAATCTGTTAGTGTTTCCCATCAGTTTTCAGGGAAGAAGAGAGGTTTTGTGAACCTCAGAATCTACTTGATAATGCAAAGAAGGATGTTATTCCAAGACAGTGGGACTTAATGGATGTTATTTCCTAAATCCTTATATAGCTGAAGATATTTTTCTTTAAACATGGATATTAATTTGCTTTAGTTTATTTTCTAGAGGGTCTCATATCTTTTTGAGTAGATCTATGCATTTTATTATTTAGCTTAGTGAATCTCAAACTTTAGCATAAAAAAATAATTGCTTAAAGGAAAAGATGATTGTTGGTGCTACTCCCAGAATTTCAGATTTGGTAGGTTGGGGTGGGGCCTGAGATTTTGCATTATTAAGTAACATGCTTGTGCGGTGCTGCTGCTGTTGGTTGTGGAGCCACAATTTTTGAACCACTGATGTAGAGTCAACGCCATAGCAGAGACAGTGTAAACTAGTCTATTGGTTCATTTGTAAATAACATTTTCCCTCTACCTGAATGCTTGTAGAAATATTTTTATTTAATAATGTAATTCAAAACTTTTACCCGGATGTGAAAGTGTGGGGGTAGGGGGTAAAAGACATAATCATTTTATATTACATTTTTAAGCGATATATTTTAATCTGTGTAATTGTTTTTGCATATATTTTAAAAAAAATCTTCCAAACCAATTCTTTGCATTTTGCATAAAAAACAAAAATAGTAGTAGGATATTTTCTATCTTAATATTTTGGTTCCCTTAGCAAGAAAAAATTGTATTGATAGTATTGAAAGGTAATGCTTTTCATCATTTTATTTGCTGCTCTATGAAAATAAATATATGCTCTTTAAAGAGGATTTAAATTTTTATTCCCTACCTATATTAAGAAAATATATGAAATGACTAATATGGATTATTTTGGGGCCTCCTAATATAGTTCTGTAAGGGTGTAGAATTACTTTTTATTCTGGAAGTAAGTTGTCTATACAAAATTGAAACACTCTCTGAATTTAGAATTAGGCTTTTAAAACTATAGATTTATGTCATTTTAACAATTATTGTATTTTCGTGATTGAAAATAGTAAGATTCAAATTATATAGTTTATCATCCATTGTGAAGTATTTTATTTTTTAAAATATTCTTTAAATTTTTATTTTCCAGATTTTGGAATCTCTTTTTAAGGTATGTCCAGTGTATTGAAGCTTGCCTATTAAAATTTAATAGAGAAATACATGTAAATGAAAAAGTTTTCTAAGTCTTGTGGAAGTTAAAGGACTTTCAAACTTGCTGCTATATTTAAAACTTTATTTTCAATTGTATGTTGTTGTGTTGGGCCCATTTATGAACCCAAAGAGAGTCAGAACTGATGCTTGCCAGATGACAGTTCACAGGCATACATGTATATTAATTTTACCAAATATTAATTTAATTGAAATTTAATTTAATTTTAATTTTAATGTACATTAATTTTACTGAAGAAATTCAACTTATCATTATTTCTTTCTTCTTTGCTCCTTTATGTTTTGTTTGTTGTAAAGTGGTTTCAGCTACAGGTCAATCAACTGGAAGAGGTAAGTATGATATTTCTTTGTTTCTTTTCTTTTCTTTTTTTTTTTTTTTTTTGGTTGTAGATGGACACAATACCTTCATTTATTTATTTGAACCAGTGCCTCATACATGCTAAGCAGGGACTCCACCACCAAGGCACAACCTAACCCCATGACATTTGTTAATTGTTAATTAAATCAATATTTTGACTCATTTGAAAACCAATTTGAGTTATGTTTAAAGTTTGAGTAATAAAGGAATCTTTTGATTTTGATAGAAGAGGAATTACTGGGTAGAAAAAATATCTCTTAGTGATATACACCCTATATTTTTGCATATATCTACTATATTCAAAATTTGATACATTCTTTCTCCTAAAATTGAATAAGGGAAATTGAACTATTTTTCTTTTCCTAATTTATAGAAAGTAGTAAATGATAAGGTAGAATTTATCAATTTAAAATATCCTATATTTAAAAATCATGCATATCATATTCACAGACATAAAATTATATATTAATTTTCTCATAAGTTTAATATGTTATTTTAGTGGTATTAAATAATGCTAGAATAATTTGTACTTTTAATTTTCAAGTACTTTAGCAGTTTGAGAACTACTGGCCTCTGTTCTTAAGGGCTTTTAATCTATTTTGGACTATTTGGAATATATATGCCATTAATATAACAATGATTTCCAAGGTAGCTTTAATGGTTTATAGAATTATTTTAGTTTTATCTTTGTCATGTTTATGGTCTTCTCCAATTACTTTTGAAGCCTAGGCTCTTTAAAGAGGCTCATTTATTTGGAATACAAAATTAAAGGGAAACTAAACTGTAACTATCTTTTAGCAGAATAAAAGACTTTCATTTTCTGTACATGCTTTGCTTTAGGATAGGTATGGCTGACCTTGGAAAAGTGCTAGTGGTTCTTCTTTGACTGTGGCTTATTGGTCATTATCTTCAGAGAAGTAAGGTTGGGGTGAAGTCAACTATTCCTTTACTCTCTCGTAAAATTTCTTCTTCATAATTTGGGAACTTCAACCTGTCTTTTGCCTTCTTATTTTTGAATCTAACAATCTTTTTATTCTGCTTTATTTATAGATTTGTCTTCCTCTTATTTTTAAACTCATTCCTGTCAGTGTACATGATATATCTAAAACCCAGCTTCTCAGTTCCTTGACTTCTGCATTTCTAAAGATCAGTGTTCCTTTTTACCCTTGTCCTATATGTCAAGTCACACTCTGAACTTAATCATTAATCAAATTTCTAATGTAGGTAATTTATTATTGAACTATACATTTCTATCTTTCTATTTACAGTTAGGCATTGCTTAATGACAAGGATACATTCTGAACAATGTGTCATCAGGAAATTGTGTCATCACAGGGTATACTTATACAAACTAAAATAGCTATAATATCAATTCCTGTTACCAAACAAAATATTTACATGCATACACATCTTATTTTTCTGTCCTCCTCTTAAAATAGAGATATTGTTCCTGCCTATATATAGGAATAATACTTTGACTTTTGTTTTGGATTATTAATCATTCTCTCATATATTCAACTTTTCTCATTTATTTTCCAGTTTTTAAAAGTATTTATCTTTCTTATTTGATGCCACTTTCCCCTTGTAACTAGGGTTATATCGCTGTCTATATAACCTTATCTGTGGAACATATGTTACCTGTTCAGAGCCAGATTTACTTGTATATTAATTTACTATAACTATGTTCTTATTTCCCATGCACGTATTTTTCAAAATTATTCAGACTGGATTCTGTCTCTATAACAAAGAAAACATTATCCCTATATTGTTCCCAGTAATTTGTCTGCTGTTAAACTTAAAAGACATGTTTCTTTAGCTCAACCATAATTAGTATTATTGATCACTTTCTCACTTTTGAAACATTATTCTTTTGGTTTCTGTGAATTATGCTATATTGGTTATTGTTTTTACTTCTGACTTTTCAGTCAACTACTTAAGCAGTAAATTTTGGCATGTCTCAAGATTTCATCCTATGCCTTTCTTTTTTTTTCTCTGAACTTTCCCTGGGTAATCTCATTCAGTATTACTTTGATGTTGGTAATTTAGAAACAACTTCAAACTTGTGGATCAAAAACAAGAATTTTGTACTCATTTTCTAGTGTTCCCTATCTTAGTCAATGGTGGTACCATTCATCCAGTTGAGTAAATCAGAAATGGGGTAACCATCCTTGAAACTCACTTCCATGTATCCTAAATACTCAGTCCATTCATGAGTCCTTTTGATTTTCCTTCCTAAATATGTCTGTTTGTCTTTGTATATATTGTATATATAGCTTAGTGCCAGTTAGTACCTGTCCAGTGTTTCTGAGATTCAGTTTATGCATTCATAATCTTTAGGAGGAATCCTCACTATACAAGTATATTTCTGAACTGAAATTCAAAGTTTTTCAATGTTTAAATCTATAGTTACTTCTCTTGAGTATTTTCTTAATTTGGTGCATCAGTTAATTGTCTAAGTGTACTCTCTTCTGCCTTTCAAGGAGTGTTTCTTAGTTGATAGATCATGTTTAACATAAGATACCTGTCCTCAATGTATAGTACTGGATTAGAATTTGTGTGTGAGGGAGCTAGGCCCTCATAATGGATTCTTATGCATACTAACACTTGAAAATATTTGAATAATATTTTCAATGATGATAGATTTTATTGTTGGTACATGCTGGTGAGGCTAATGCCTATGATCATGATGCATTCACAGAGATGTTGAAGCCTTCAGAGTGTATGGTGAACTGCACCACTGAAATATTGGATGAGCCTTTTCAAAGTTGTCCTGCTGGAACCTGTGCCCCATAGTTATTTTTGATGAAGTCTTATAGCTGATAATCTCACTGTTTCTTACTTCTTTAGTTCTGGGCCATAATTCTCTCTCCTAGGAATGATTTCTGTTCAAACTAAATTCATACTAGAAAATGTAATGTATCAGTTACATATAGTTTAATCAAGAGACAAAAAGCATATAGTAATTTGATTAGGCAAAGCTTAATATAAAGAAATGTTATAATAGAGGAAGAACCTATTAAAGAGGTAAAGACAATCCAAAAGAATATAGTGATAGAAGATATACAGAGTATCCTCTACCCCCGGGATGGAAGAAGAGCACTCAAGGAAGGAACAAATCTAAATATCCCACATCCTTTTCTCCAGCTCAGGGCTAAGATTCAGACCTTTTGAAGAGGGAATACCTGTCATCACTGGGTGGCAGAAACATTTGCTTGGGTGCCATGTTGATAGAACATAAACTCACTGGGAAGGTGCTCATGAGGGTGGTACACTGAAAATTACTCTGTGGTCCTGGGAAAAGACATCTTCCAGGGAGATTCTGTACCTTTTGCTGGGAAATTGTGCATAAGGGTCCTGTTCTGGGGAATTTTGCTAAGGAGGTCTGGGAGAAGCTGCCTGTAAGAATGTGCCATGTCATGGCTCTTCTCTGGGATCTTGCCTTTACCAATAGGGTTTTGTAGGTCTCTGAATTCTCTTCCCCAGTTCCTTATTTCTATCTATATCTTCGCTATACTTAATCTCAGACTTGCAGTATACTCTCAGCATTTCCTATTGCTGTATTCTAATCCCATTCTAGGTAGTCATTACTATAATGAAGAACTTGTTCTAAATGCTTAATGGTAGACTTTTTCTTTGCTAGGTCTCGACTTCTCCCTTGACCCTCCCGCTTTCCCTCCCATCATTAGAGGCATCTACATGGATGGATCTCTGATATTGTTCTGTCAAAAGTTCTTACTCTTCCCCACCAGTCCTAATTGCTATTATGCTTATTTATGTATTGCTATTTATAGGTTTCTTTCACTCTTATGGTTTCAATATGAGATGTGCCTCTAAAGCTCAAATGTGAGACAATGTAAGACATTTTAGAAGTGAAATGATTGGGTTATGAAAGCCTTAACCTAATTAGTGTGTTAATTTCCTGGTAGAGATTGACTGAGAGGTAACTGAAGGCAGGTAGGGTATGGTAAAGGAGATACCTCATTGGGGGTATGCCTTAGGGGTATATATCTTGTCCCTGGAGAGTGGAGTCTGTCTATCTGTCTCTGTTTCTCTCCCTCTCTCCCTTCTGGAACCATGTTCTGAGCTGTTTTCCTCTGCGATACTCTTCCACCATGTTCTGCATAATGTTGGGTCCCAAAGAATGGAGTTGGCTGTCTATGCACTAAGACCTCTGAAACCATGAGCCCCCAAATAAACTTTTCCTTCTCTAATTGTTCTTGTCAGGTCTTTTGGTCACAGCAGCAAAATGCAAACCAAAACATGCATTGAGGCTTCTGTATGCTCTTTTTTTCCTGGACATCCTTTAAGTAGGCTTATTACTTAGACTACTAATTATGATGTGTCATCTCATTGTTTAAATATTATTGATTCTCCCTATTGCCTGTTGCTTTTTAGCTTGGTCTATTCCAAAAGACTTGAGACTCCCAAAGGGGTCTAAGTTTTTATCCATGCAGACTCATAAATGACAGTTCCATAGACACTTATATGTTAACTTCTGGGATTTGATAGTATAAGGTGTTAGTATTTGAGAGAAAATTATTGAATTTCTATAATTTATCACAGTAAGGATACTTGTAGAAAGAACTTTGGTGAAGCAACTATTTTAGAATTGCTCTTGTAAATATTTTTAGTTGTACTTACTATTATTGGGCTTGCTTAAAATTTCTGTGTATCAAAAGTGGAAACAAGTTTTTATATCAGTTTTGACATGTAAACATCCTTATTAGGCTATGATTCTATTGATAGGTAATTGCTTGTATTTTTGTAAACTATTGTGTCATCACTTGACACAACGGATATAGATAGAATTAATATAAAATTAATAAGATTTTATAAAGCAAATAGTGAAATTTCTTTGAGATGTGGGAGGAAAATGGGTATTTCTTAAATAATTTGTTTATTTTATTATTTTAGCTAAGTAAAGGTTACAGTCTTTCAGAAGCAGATGTTCTAGTACCTGAGAAGACAGTCTCTTTAAACATTTCAAAAGTAGTAACGCAAATGCAAAAACTTGAAGAACTGACAAATCAGCTTACACAGATGCCTAGATACTCTTTGAAAGACATGCCGAGTAAACCCACGTAAGTGAAATATAAGAATTAATTGAATTAAAAGCAATAAGAGGGTCATATGATTAGCATTGAAGGTAGGATAATCAGTCACATTATCGCTATACACAGAGCTTCAATCAATTAGAAGGCCTACTTAGTTTTTTTTTTAACTTTTTTTTTTTTTTAGTTGTTGATGGACCTTTATTTATTTTTATGTGGTGCTGAGGATCGAACCCAGTGCCCCAGTAAATGAATGGATAAAGAAAATGTGGTGTATACACACAATGGAATATTACTCAGCAATTGAAGAGAATAAAATTATGGCATTTGCAGGTAAATGGATGAAGTTGGAGAACGTAATGCTTAGTGAAGTTAGCCAATCCCCAAAATCCAAATGCCAAATGTTTTCTCTGATATAAGAAGGCTGATTCACAATGGGGTTGGGACGGGGAGCACAGGAGGATTAAAGGAACACTAGAAAGGTCAATGGGAAGGGAGTGGATGGGAGGAGGCAAAGGGGGAAAAAGATGGTAGAATGAGGTGGATATTATTACCCTAAGTGCATGTATGAAGACATGAATGGTGTAAATATACTTTGTATACAAACAGAGATATGTATAAATGTGTTCTGTATGTGTATTATGAATTGTAATGCATTCTGCTGTTATATATAACAACTTCAAATAAAAAAATAGAAAAAGATTCTTCATTTGGACTTACTGAGAAGAAACTAGAAATCCCTTCAATACCTTCAGTACCTTTGCTTTTCCTATTTATCTCTTTTTAAAATTCTTTATTGTTATCTTACTGGTATACTTGCCTTTTTCTGTCCCCCACCCCCACGTTTTTATTTGGTGCATTATAGTTGTATGTAATGGTGGGATTTGTTTTTACATATTCCCAAGCACTTCCTCCCCTGTCTCCCCACATCACACTTCTTGGTCAGTTTCATCTATGATTTCCCTTTCATTTTCATGAGGTCTACCCCCACCTTTCTTTTCCTTTTTCCTCTCTAGCTTCCACATATGAGGGAAAACATGTGACCCTTAAGCTTCTGAGTTTGACTTATTTCACTTAATATGATGGTCTCACGTCCATACACTTTCCTGAAAATGACATAATTTTAATTTTATTTGTGACTGAATAAAACTCCATTTTGAACATATATCACATTTTCTTTATCCATTCATCTGTTGATGGAACCCTGGGCTGGTTCCAGAGTTTGGCTATTGTGAATTGTGCTGCTATAAACATGGGTATATACATGTATCACTATGGTAAGATGACTTGACTTCTTCAGGGTAAATACTGAGGAGTGGTGTATCTGGATAATATTGTGGTTCCATGCCTGATCTTTTTAGGAGCCTCTATACTGATTTCCATAGCAGTTGTACTAACTTACAGTCCTACCAACAGTGTAAAAGTGTTCCCTTTTCTTTATATCCTCTCCAGTCTTTATTATTTGTATTCTTGTTGAAAGCCTTCTCTCATGTATTGAGATGACAAATGATTTTTTATCCTTAATTCTATTTATGTGATGAATTACATTAATGCATATTAAACCATGCTTGTGTCTTTAGTATACTTGCTTTTTGAATACCCAAGACAAAACAGCCACTTAGGCTTTGCTTTTTCTCTGGATCAGTGGGTGTTCAGGCCATAGTCAGTTTGAGTACAGAAATGTGAGATTCTAACAAGAGTTGGGAGAAGCTCTGGGGAGTGGGAGGCACAGCTGCTGGTCTACAAGTCTGTAGAGCAGAGAAGAACAAAGGATGCTTTCATTTGAAATTGGCTGTCCAAATTCTGGGATCAGGAAAGTAGTTGAAAAAATATAAAACTGGGATGGATCAGGGCTGAGTAGGAATCCTTGTCACACTTACACTCCCACCCCAGTCATAATGACAAAGCTATTTTGAGGCTGTAATCCCCTCTGAAACAGACAGTGTTATTCCAATAGATGCTGCCAAGCAAGGAGGAGGTGAAGCTTAGCATACAGATCCCTGTAACAAGATTGGCCAGTTTGGGTCATAGCAGAGAACAAACAAACAATGTGATATTTGTGTCACACAAACTTCCTCATTGTTGGGAGATTTTATGATATTTGTGTCACACAAACTTCCTCATTGTTGGAAGATTCTAAAACTGAAATCTCAGAAGGAAATGTCCCTATTCTAAAAAACTCGGCAAGAGGAAAACGGAATCGCTTTATTACTGATGTTGCATTAACTGCTCAATGTAAACAGATTTCTAGTGTCTTCCATATTTTTTTCCCCCAGACTTTTAGGTTTAGATATTTTTCAATTGGGTCCTCTTTTATACTTCTTTTCTTCTATCTCATCTCCATTCTCAATCCCTTTCCTTCATCCATTTTTTTCTTATTTTACTTTCCTTTCCCCATTCTTTTTCTTTCTTGTGGTTTTTCATTTTTCTGTTTTCTTTTTTAAAAATTCCTTCTACTAGTTCAATTTACTGTACTACCATTAATGCTTAACCTTTATATTCTATTCTACTTATTTTTCATCCACTTTTCTCTTTGGTTAATAGAGTTGCAGAGATCATTAGTAATAACTTTTATAGCTTATGTTGATATGATTAACTCTTTAAGTTACCTCTATTACTGGTGATTACTCTTGCTTTTAAAGTGGTACTAGAGATTGAATTGAACACTTTTATTATGCTGATCATATGTGTTGAAGCTAAGATACACCTACAGCCCGGGGATTATTATAAATAAATAACTACCCACTAAGGGACCTCCCACATTAAAGAGAAAGAGGAATTTATATCAACAGATGTGCAAATGTAAGGAAACCTTAGAACACATAAGGAAACAGTAAACAAAACACCTCCAAAAGGCAATGGGCTCCTAGTAACTGAATCCACACATACTGAAGTGGTAAAATTCCAAAGAATTTAAAAAGTTGATTGTTAAAATGATTAATGAAATTAAAAGAAGATCTAAGGATTGAATTAAGGGACAAAATACAGAATGTGAAAGAACCTTTCAGTAGAGAGAATCTGAAAAGAAGCCGAGTAAAAATCCTGGAATTGAAAGTCTCAATAAAAAGTTTAGTTGAGTGTCTCACAAATGTATTATATCAAGTAGACTATAGAACTTCTGAGTTAATGACAAGGTGACTAGCCTAAAATATTTAGAAAGTATTAAAGAAAAAAAAAAAAAAAAGAAAGAAAAAACTATGACCTGAATTTATAAGAACTATGGGATCATTAAGAAACCAAACTTAAAAGTCACTGGCATTGAGGAAGGAATAGAAATACAGGCTAATGGCATTGATAATGTTAAAGTGAAATATTAGCAGAAAAATTTCCAAACCTAGGGAATGAAAGGGACATTAAGATACAAGATGCACTTAGAACATCAAATATACAACATCAAAATAGCCTCTCCATAACACATTATAATTAAAATGCCAAATACTATAGAATAAAGACAGAATTTGAAAAGCCACAAGAGAAAAATGTCATGACACATTTAAAGGTAAAACCAATCAGGCCAACCTATGATTTTTCTCCAGAAACCCCAAGATTCAGGAGGGCTTAGAATAATGTATTTCAAGACTTGAAAGAAAATAACTGCTAGCCTGGTTTGTTCTATCCAGCAAAGCTATCCTTAGAATCAAAGAAATAAAAACCTTCCAAGAGAAATTCATGATACTAAGCCATAATTTCAGAAAGTACTAAAAGAAATCTTACAAACAGAAGAAGAAAAAGATAAAAATGGCCAAGAGAACATAGGGAAGACATTTTTTCATTAAAAGAGTAAATAAGTAAATGAGAATTAGTATTGAAATAAACATTAGAAATAACTCAAATTGAAATACAACAAATATCTATAATAACACTGAATGTAAATAGCCTCAATTTTCCAATTAAAAGGCTGGCAAATTGGATTAAAAACCATGACCCAACCATTTGTAGTCTGAAGAGAGACAACTCTTTGTCAAAGAGATCAAAGACTGAAAGTGAAAGGATAGAAAATGATATTCTGTGCAGATGGAGTTCCTCCAAAAGCAAGAATAGCTACTTTCATATCTGATAGACCAGACTTCAAGCCAAAATTAATCAGAAGAGACAAAGAAGGTCACTTCATACTGATAAAGGGAGCAATCCAAAGAGAAGATAAAATTGTATTTATGCCCCCCAGTTACATAAAATAAACTCATCCTGGATCCAAAGGCTCAGGTAGATGCCAGTACAATAATACTGTGTTATTTCAGTACACATCTCTCATTAATAGATGGGTCATCCGGACATTCAATCAACAAAGGTACTACATAGTTAAAAACATATACATCAAAAGACTTAACAGTCATCTAAAGAATATTTCAACCCAACAAAATCTTTCATTGCAGCTGCTCATGGAAATTTTCCAGAGTGGGTCATATTTTAGGCCACAAAGTAAGTCTTAGCAAATACAAAACTAATGATATAATTCCTTGCATTTTATCAGATTGTAGTGGGGTAAAATTAGAAATCAACAGCAAGAAAAACCTCAGACACTACATGAATACGTAACAATTGAAAGCTACACTTTTGAATGATAACTGAATCCTAGAAAAAATTATACAAGAAATTTTAAAAATTCTTAGAATAAAACAAGAAAAAGTGGGTGCAGTGGCCATGCCTGTAATCCCAGTGGCTTGACAGGCTGAGGCAGGAGGATCACAAGTTCAAAGCCATCTCAGCAACTTAGCAAGACCCTAGGTAACTTAGCAAGACCATTTCAAAATGAAAAACAAAAAGTGTTGGGGATGTGGTTCAGTGGCTAGACGTCCTTGGGTTCAATCCTGCCCCCCCCCCCAAGAATTGAAATAAAACATACCAAAATCTTTGTGACATGGGGAAGGTGGTTCTAAGATAAAAGTTTATACTGATAATTGCCCAATTTAAAAAAATCAGAGCTGAGAACAGTGGTGCATGCCTGTAATCCCAGTGACTTAGATGACTGAGGCAGGAGGATTGCAAGTTCAAGGCCAGCTTCAGCAATTTAGTGAGTCCCTAAGCAACTTGATGAGATCGTGTCTCAAAAAGAAAGAAAAAAAGAAAGAAAGGGCTGTGGAGGTGGCTCAGTGGTAAAGCACCTTTGGATTCAATCTCCAGCTGAAAAAAAAAAAAGGAAAAAAGAAAAAAATCAGAATTATTCCAAATAAAGAACCTAATGAGACATCTTAAGGTCCTAGAAAACAAGAGCAAACTAATTTCAAAACCAGTAAAAGAAGGAAAAAGGATCATAGTTCAAATAAATGACATAACAACAACAAAAAAACATACAAAGAATTAACATAAAGAAGTGTTGGTTCTTTGAAACAAACAAGATTGATAAGCCAATGTAACCAAAAGATGCAAATTAATAAAATAAGAAACAAAAAAGGAGACATCACAATGGATACCACTGAAATCTAGAGGATCATTAGGGACTATTTTGAAAATTTACATTCCAATAAATTTGAAAACCTAGAAAAATTGGATAAATGTATAGACATATGAGACCTACCAAAATTAAGCCAAGATGACATGGAAAATGTAAAAAGACCAACAAGAAGTAGTTTGATGGTAGCAGTAATAAAATGTCTTCCAACAAAGAAAAGCCCAGGACCAGATGGATTCTCGGCTGAATTCTACCAGACATTTAAAAATGAACTAATGCTAATGATCCACAGATTATTCTGTGAAACAGATCCCGGGAGAACACTTCTACTCTTATTCTGTGATGCCTGTATCACCCTGATACCAAAACTAGGTAAAGTCATATCAAGGAAAGAAAATTAAAGACATCTTTGATGAATACACATTCAAAAATCCTTAATAAGATAATTAGCAAATCAATCTTGGTAACACATTAAAATATTATACACCATGACAAAGTTGGTGTCATTCCACAGATCCAAGAATTGTTCAACATACATCAACCAGTTAATGTAATTTACCACTTAAAGTAGAATTAAGGACAAAACCCAAATGATAATCTCATTAGATGCAGAAAAAAAGCTTTGACAAAATTCAATGTCTGCTCATGATAAAAATCTCAGTGAATGGGGAAAAAATTGTAAGCATTTCCTCTGAAACCAAGAACAAGGCAAGGAAATCTATTCTCATTACTCCTATTTAATATATTACTTGAAATTTTAGCCAAAACAATGTAGACCAGAGAAGAAAATAAAGGCATACAAGTAGGAAAAGAAGTCAAATTATCACTGTTGGCAGATTATATAATTCTGTATTTAGAAGATGCATAAAACACACACACACACACACACACACACAACTTCACCAGGTTTCTAGAATTGATAAGTTCAGGAAAGTATCAGGATACAAAATCAACGTGCAAAAAAAAAAATAGCTTTTCTATATAATAATCATTAATTCACTGAAAAAGCAATCATAAAAACATTCCATTTACAATAACCTGATAACCTGATAAAAATACTGTTATGAATGGGATCTGAAATGTTTCCCCCAGGAAATCATTTGTTAAAAGTGGAGCTTTCAGACAATGACTGGATCATGGGGGTTGTAATCTCATCAGTGGATTAATCCATTTTTAATGGGCTATTAAGTTGTAATTGTAGGTAGGTAGGTAGGCTGCTGAGGCTGGGGAAGAGACAAAGCAGGTGCCCACAATTAAGAGTGGTGAATTTCAGAGCTCAGGTCTGAGTGGCAAGGCAGTTTAGGAACTGAGCAGAGGTATGCGGAAAGGGGACCGCTTAGAATGGTTCCTGCTGCCTGCTGACATTAGAGGGAGACATGGGAGGAAGTTGCACTTGTCCTAAGGATCCTAGAGAGACTGTCCTCCAATCGTGGGGCTGAAATGGAGAGAAGCTGCCTGAATATCCAGTGGCATAGAGGTATGGATTCCCAGACTGTGGCTGCAGCTGGCAGAAAGCCATGACAAGATGGTGCTCAAGTCCCCAGAAAGTGCAAAGTAAAAGTGCCCAGGCCATTGCTAGAGTTAGCTGTGGGGACATGCACCTAAATCAATTAGGATCACCCCAAGTGAATTTGGGCTGACTTGATAAAGACGCAGACACAGAAAGTAACTTTTCTTTGGGTTCAGTGACCGCTCCATAGCTGCAGCTCCCACAAGGGGGGCAGGCAAGCAAGAAAGAGAAAGAGCATACCTCAGACCAGGTTTTATTGGGGAGAAGCCATTCAAATGAGGCAAGGGGTCAGGTTTTAGGAGTTTGAGTCTAGCTTCGTGATGTCTTGTAGGTCAGCAGGTTGACTGACATCTTGGAAAGCCATGCCCATCTCATGTGCTGTGTGGGGATCAAGGGCAGAGCACAGAAAGGAACACACAAGGGCAAAAAGGGGTAGGATTACAAAGGAATAGGTGGGTGTAACACAACCTCAGCAGGTGACACCAACTCCTGGAGCCACGCCTCATTATCCAAGCAGTGGTAATGCTCAAGTCACTGCAGAATGCAATACTTGTTCAGAACCCCTTGCTTCAGGACCTAAAGGCGACTGCATCCAGAGTAGCTCCCAACAGTTAGCTAGAAGTCAGTCAATGCAACAAAAACAATGGCCCCCAGCCTCACCCTTGCCCACAACTGTTGACTGATAGGACACTGTTTGGATACTGGTTGGAGCCTGCCTCAGACAAAATCAGCAAAGGGAATTGGCACCTTATCTTCATAACCTGGGGCAGTGGAAATGAGAACTTAGATGAACTAATTGAATCCCTATACTCCGTAGCAATGGCAGTACCTCAGTGAGCTCCATAGACCAGGGGGAATGTTTTTGCACCACAGATTACCTGCAGAGAATCTACAACCAAAGAAAGAACCCTGTATGGGGTAGTGGTGGGCAGGTACAAGGTGACCTACAGCAATCACAACCACAGACCAGAGTCTGCACCCTGAACCTATGAACACGATAGAAACAATCAACAGACACCAGACCACACCCTCTGAACAATTATCCACAGGACCATGATCTGACAAACCAGAACCCACCTGTGAAAGGTCCATAGCAACTAGGGGAGTGGCTTCGGTGCCCCAGCAATTCTGGAAGGATCCAAGACAAAGAAGGATGGACAATCTTCTAAATGTCCCAATTCCTAATGATTCAACAATTCAATAATAATTTTCTTCCCCTTGTCATTGTTTACTATAAATAACTCTAATGTGAACTTTGATCATATGTTACTTATTATTTTAATTGTTATCCTAATAGCTAATATTGTACCATCAAACTATATGAATATTTATTCTAATGGTTTAAAGCATTAATTGGAATCATATTCTCCCTGTCTTTTGTCTTCTAGCCCTAATCATACTTTCTCCCCTTACCCACTTTTCTCACTCTCACACTGTTACTACTTCAAATACCTTTCATCTACATTTTTATACTTTTTTACCTCAGTCTGTATCATTCTATTTTTTCTTTTTCTCAATCTTTTGCCCAATCTATTATTCCCCTTTTAGCCCTTGTGTAATGTTACAGCAACTTTACTACATTTAATAACTAATTCTTCAACCTGTCCAGAATCTTACTACAAGTTTATAGCTAAAATATAGGAATAATGGAGGACAATATCAAAAGTTTTTCACTTTTGATAAGGTTAAATATCATGTGGCTTGGCTCTGAAGTCATTGTATTAAATAGGGTTCAGTGACATCTTCCAAAGTGGACTTGATATTGGAACAACAGAGGCCACACAGTGAGTTAAACTATCAATACCTGGATAATCACATAATCCAGGGCTTATAAGGAAAGATGCTCATAAAGTAGTTCCCTCACTTTAAAGAAGCAATAACAATCCCAATATATAGGTAGACGTAATAGTTGTGTAAAAAGTAAGGGAATAAACCACCTCAAACAAACTAACACTTCAACAACTGACTCCATTGACAATACAGTGAAGGAAATGTCAGAGAAAGAATTTAGAAAGTTCATATCAAAAAGCTAAAAGAAGATGTAAGGAGTGAAATTAGAAATGACAAGAAGGTAAATATCACTTCAAAAAAGATTCTGCAAAAGAACCAAATGGAAATCCTGGAAATGAAAGATTCTATAAACCAAATTAAAAATTAAATGAAAAGCTTCATAAATAGATTATATCACTTTGCAGGTGCATTTCAGTCTTCTAAGACAAACTATATAACCTCAGAGATAAAGTTGACCATAAAGAAAAGATGTTTAGAGTCCATGATAAGAATATTCAAGAAATCTGGGATAACACCAAGAGACCAAATTTAAACATTTTTGAGGTTAGTAAAGGCTCTAAAATATAAATCAAAGGCATGAAAAATCTTTTCAATGCAATAATATTGGGAAATTTTCCTAAACCTTAGGAATGAGATGGAAATTCAAATATGAGAGGTATATAGGACCCCAAATATATAAAATCCCAGTAGATCTACTCTAAGACACATTATAACGAAAATACCTAGCAGCTTCTATTTTAGAATAGAATTCTAAAAGCTGCAAGAGAAAAGTGGCTGGTCACATTTTGAGGCAAATCAATTTGGATTTCAACTAATTTTTCAAGCCAGACCTTAAAGAGGGTTTGCAATACTGTAGCCCATGCTCTGAAAGAAAATGCATGTCAACCAAGACTACTATGTCCATCAAAATTAAGCTTTAGAATTGAAAATGACATAAAACCTTCCATGATAAATAGAAACTAAGAGAATTCAAAACCATAAAGCCTATACTATAAAATATATTCAATGAAATAGTTCATAAAGAAGAAATGAAAAAAGAAGAATGAACACCAGCGTAGGATTGCATTACCCTAGAAGAGTAGTCAATTAAATAGTCAATTGAAGGAGAAATAAGTCTGAATTAAACATCAGAAATAAATCAAAATGGCAAGACCTAAAAATCATCTCTCTGTAATAACATTGAATGTTAATGTAAACTCTTCAATCAAAAGACTTAGATTGCCAGATTGGATTAAAAAACAACACCCAACATTATGTTGTTTGCAAGAGACTCACTTTATAAAGGCATCTAGATATTGAAGGTGAAAGGATGGGAAAAGCTATACCATGTGAATTGTACTCCTAAACAAGCAGAGGTAGTCATTCTCATATCAGACAAAGTGGACTTCAAGAGAAAATTAATCAGAAGAGACAAAGAAGGTCACTTCATACTAGTTAAGAGAATCATCCAACAAGAAGATATAATGATTATAAATATTTATGCCCCAAACAATGGTGCATCTACATACATAAAACAAACTCTTCTCAATATTAAGAATCAAATAGATCACAATACAATAATACTGGCTGACTTCACACCTCTCTCTCCACTAGATAGATTATCCAGACATAAGAGAAGTAAAGATTTCTAAGTTCTAAAAAGCATTATTAAATGGACCTAACAGACATCTATAGAATATTTTATTCATCAACAACTGAATTCACCTTCTCAGCAGCTCATGGAACACTCAACAAAATAGATCATATTTTAGGTTATAAAATAAATCTTATCAAGTACCAAAAAAGCAACTGAAAAATAGAGAAAATTCCTTGCACCTATCAGATCATAATGGGGAAAATTAAAAATCAATGACAAGATAAAAAACAGAAACCACTCTAGCGCCTGGAGACTAAATAATTCACTTTTGAATGATGAACCAATAGCAGAAAAAATTGGGAGTAATAAAAATTCTTACAAACTAATGAGCATAGTGATACAACATATCAAAATATCTATGGCAGTATGAAAGCAGTTCAAAGAGGAAAATTTATAGCACTGAGTTCATACATTAAAAAATTAGAAAGATACCAAATAAATTCTATAACATTATACATCAAAGCCCCAGAAAAAGAACAAACCAACACCAAAGTCAGCAGAAAATAGAAAATAATTATAAGTAGAGCCAAAATCAATGAAATAGAGAATAAAAATACAAAGGATCAATGAAACAAAGAATTTTTGAAAGGATAACCAAACTTAAGAGAGAATGCTCAAAATCAGACATGAAAAAGAAAATATCACCTCAGACACTACTGAAATTCAGAGTATCATCAGAAACTATATTGAAAATTTATATTTCAATGAGATAGAAAACCTTGAAGATACTGACCTACCCAACTTTAACCATGAGGATATAGAAAACCTAAAAAGATCAATACAATATCAAGTCATGAAACTGAAGCAGCTATCAAAAGCCTTTCCACAAAGAAAAGTCCAGGACTGGATTGATGCTTAGTCAAGTGCTACCAGACCCTTAAAGAAGAACTAACCCTCCTCAAATTATTCATGAAATAGAAAAAGAGAGATTGTTGACAAATTAATTCTATGAAATCAGTATCACCCTGATACCAAAACCAGAAAGAGATACCTCAAAGAAAAAAAAAAAAAAAAACAAACTTCAGGATTCAAAAATTCTAAATAAAATATTGGCAAACCATATACAAGAACACATTGAAAAGATAGTGCTTTATAATCAAGTGGATTTCATTCTAGGGACACATGGTTGGTTCAGCATATGCAAATAAATAAATGTAATTCACCACATAAATAGACTTAAGGACAAGAATCACAGGATTATTTCAATAGATGCAGAAAAAGTATTTTTTGACAAAGTGCAACACCCATTCATCTTTAAAACACTAGAGAAACTAGGGATAGAGAGAACTTAACCTCAACACTGTAAAGATCATATGAGACAAACCCAAAGCCAACAATACACTGAATGGATAAAAACTAAAAGCATTTCCTCTAGATCAAGGCGCGAGCGGGGGAGGTGGGCGAACTCCGCGGGCCTAGCGGACCGAACCAACGCCTGGTCCAGAAGGGCTGCACTAGGGCAACCCAGATCGGACCATCGGCGCCACGTCTGCAGGGGAGACCGGGCGTTTCCAACCTGTCTGGAGAGAAGGGGAACGCCAGCGTGCACCGCCTGCAACGCGACCCCTGGAGGGTGCGAGACGCTGCCGCTGCAGCCGCAGCCCCCGCGGAAGGACGAGGCTGAGGCGAGAAGCCAGCAATACTGGAGTAAACATCATTGAGTAATTATGAGGCTGAAAATACCGATCTCCTGGATGGTTTGATTACCACTACCAGAGAGAGAAAGAGACAAGCTGTATGCAGCGGCTGGAGCCGCGAGGCTCCTGCAAAACCGCCTGGGTGGTGCACAGGCTGTCCGAAACAAAGTCAGTGTGGGGAGACCGCGCTACTACTGCAACCCCAGCCAAACTCACGGCACACCAACGTGAAACCGGCGATAAAAACCAGCGATAACAGCCGGCGGGATTGGTGCTGGGGAACCACGGGAGACGGGGGTCCACAACACCAGTTCAAATCCACACTCCGCCTGACGCGACCCTCAGTAGTGGGGCCCCGGACAGAGCGGCGAAGAGATCTGCGATCAGCAAACAGGGGCAGAGTGGAGCGGGCCACAGTCCGAACCAGCGCTGTCTGCACCACAGTCACAGGTGTGGCTTCCCGGTGCTACTTCGGCAGGGAGACATCCACCCAACAGTCTTGAAATTGATCGGCAAGGATACGGGAGTCTGTGGAGCAGCTGCTGACTGGAAGGAGAGCACCGCCATCTTTGAAAGCTCCAGACAAAAGGGAGGAGACGGAGAGCGACGGCTTCAGACATCCAGGGACTCTCCAGCTCTCTGAAGACAACGCACAATTGGGTGAGACTCGGGTGGTCAGCAGGGGAAGGCGTTTCTGAGGCTAGAGCAGCAGCAACAAGAGGCTGCAACTGTGGGTGGGCATGGGGAGGGGGTGCCTTCTGGAACGTCCCCTTCCCGGTGCCATTCATCTGCTGACACACACAAACCCCCTGGGCCACTCCTTCACTGAACCGTGCAGCCACTGGCCTAAGATGCAGCCTTGATTTCACTAACAGGATCACAGACTGTCTGGACATGATCCAATAGCAATTGGTTTGAACTGGAAAGGAAAAAAAAGAGGGGGGCTTCCCAGGGCCCGTTTTGTCTGAGACTTGGGGTTCGACTTTTTTTTTTTCCTTTTCTTTTTGTTGGTTTGCTTGTTTTGTTGGATTGCAGGGAGGTTTTTTTTTGTTTGTTTGTTTGTCTGTTTGTTTATTTTTCTTTTTCTTTTTTTGGCTTTGTTTTGTTCTGCTTTTTTTTTTCCTTCCGCATTGATTGTTAGTGTGTTTGTTTGCTTCTGCTCCTTTTTTCTTTCCTTCTTTTCTTCCTTCTCACTCTTGTATCTTTTCTTCCTCCTTCATCTTTCATGTTTACATCCTGCCAGCGCATACTAAACAGAGGCAAAAACAAGTTATACGCAGAACTTGGGATTTCTGGAACCAGCACAATTGAACTGGGTAGCAAAGTGGTGTTATATATAGTTTACTCTCTATTTCCTTGATTCTCTCTCTCCTCTCTCTTACACCAATTCCTACTCTTTTATCATTTTTTTTCTTTTTCAACTTACTTTATATATAAATTGATCTTTTCACCTAATTGTCAACCCCATTCTCTTTCTTCCATCGTCTACTGATACTAAACCACTTCCACTAAACCACTTCAATAGATATCTCCTTTCATACTTTCCAAGAAAGAACAATTCAAGACACTTCCTTCTTCCTAAACATAACACCTCTGTATCCAATACTTGAAGCTATAAAACCCTATCAGAAGCGTACAGAGGAAATTGGAAATAATATCTGGGTTAACAAAATCTGTACATTGTGATCAAACTTGGATTTTCTGAATAGAAAGTGTTAGGTTTTAAAAGTGTAAAGGAATTATAAGGTGATCTGATAGCATTGTACTACAGGAACAACATAAGGCTTTAAGGTAAAATCGAAATAGTCAAGGTCCCACAGTGCAGGAAGAATAGACACACAAGCAACATGAAAAAACAAGGAAAGAAAATGACACAAACAAATCAAGATACCTCATCGGTAGATGTCATGGCAAGCACAGTTGGTCAAATGTCAGAGATGGAATTTAGAAATTACATATGCCAAATGTTTATGGAACTTAAGAATGAACTCAAAAATGAGATGAGGGAGCAGGTACAGGAGGCAAAAGATCATTTTGACAAAGAACTCCAAAAACAAATACAGGAAGTAAAAGATTACTTCAATAGGGAAATAGAGGCTCTAAAGAGAAACCAAATAGAAATTCCAGAAATGAAAGAAGCAATAAACCAAAATAAAAGTTCAATTGAAAGCATTTCCAACAGAGTAGACCACTTGGAGGAAAGAACCTCAGACAATGAAGACAAAATATATATCCTAGAGAAGAATTTAGAACATACAGCAAAACTTGTTAGAAATCAAGAACATAATATCCAAGAATTATGGGACAGCATAAAAAGACCAAACTTAAGAGTGATCGGCGTAGAAGAAGGGGCAGAGTTTCAAGCCAAAGGAATGAGTAATCTATTTAACGAAATAATTACAGAAAATTTTCCAAGCTTGAGGAATGAAATGGAAAACCAAGTTCAAGAGGCATACCGAACACCAAACAAACAAAATCTCAACAGATCCACACCTAGACACATTATAATGAAAATGCCTAATACACTGAGCAAGGAGAGAATACTAAAAGCCACAAGAGAAAGGAAGCAAATTACATATAGGGGGAAACCAATCAGACTATGTTCAGATTTCTCAACCCAGACCTTAAAAGCAAGAAGATCCTGGAATAGCATATTTCAAGCTCTGAAAGAAAAGGGATGTCAACCAAGAATCTTATATCCAGCAAAATTAAGCTTTAGATTCGAAGATGAAATAAAAACCTTCCACGACAAGCAAAAGTTAAAAGATTTCACAACTTGAAAGCCAGCACTTCAGAGCATCCTGGGTAACATTTTTCATGAAGAAGAAGAGAAAGATGATAACGAAAATTACCAAAGGGAGATATTAAACTAAAGGAAATACCAACCAGAAGAGAAACCAAATCAAGCTAAAGACCATAATTCAAATAAAAATGGATGGGAATAAAAATCACATCTCAATAATAACCCTGAATGTTAATGGCCTAAACTCGCCAATCAAAAGACACAGATTATCAGAATGGATTAAAAGAAATGACCCAACAATTTGCTGTCTCCAAGAAACACACCTCATAGAAAAAGACATCAACAGACTGAAAGTGAAAGGCTGGGAAAAGTCTTATCACTCACATGGCCGGCGGAAGCAAGCAGGGGTTTCCATTCTCATATCAAATAAGGTAGACTTGAAACCAAAACTAATCAAGAGGGACAAAGATGGATATTTCTTATTACTTAAGGGAACCATCCATCAACAGGATATAACAATCATAAATCTGTATGCCCCAAATAATGGAGCACCTACATTCATCAAACAAATGCTTCTTAAGTTCAAGAATAAAATAGACCACAACACAGTTATTCTAGGGGACTTCAACACACCTCTCTCACCAATGGATAGATCATCCAAACAAAAGCTAAACAAAGAAACTTTAAGCCTCCTCAAAACAATTAACAATTTAGACCTAACGGACATATATAGAATATTTCATCCCTCAGTAAACGAATACACATTTTTCTCAGCAGCACATGGCTCCTTCTCCAAAATAGACCATATATTATGTCACAAGGCAACTCTCAGCAAATATAAAAAAATAGAGATACTACCCTGCATGCTATCGGACCATAAAGGGATGAAATTGGAAATCAATGACAAAACAAGGATTAAAAAAAACTACTCCATCAACTGGAAGCTAAACAACATGCTACTGAATGAACAAGGGGTTGAAGAAGACATCAAAGAGGAGATCAAAAAATTCCTAGAGGTAAATGAGAACACAGATACATCATATAGAAATCTCTGGGACACTATGAAGGCAGTAGTAAGAGGAAAATTCATTGCACTGAGTTCATTCCTTAAGAGGAAAAAAACCCAACAAATAAATGACTTAACATCACACCTCAAAGCATTAGAAAAAGAAGAACAGACCAACACCAAGAGCAGTAGAAGACAGGAAATAATTAAAATCAGAGCAGAAATTAATGAAATTGAGACTAAGGAAACCATTCAAAGAATTGACAAAACTAAAAGTTGGTTCTTTGAAAAAATAAACAAAATTGACAGACCCTTAGCGATGCTAATGAAAAGAAGAAGAGAAAAAACTCAAATTACTAACATTCATGATGAAAAAGGGAATATCACAACAAACACCTCAGATATACAGAATATAATTAGAAATTACTTTGAAAACTTGTACTCTAATAAAATAGAAAATACTGAATGCATTGACAGATTTCTAGAGTCATATGATTTGCCTAAACTGGATGTGGAGGCTATACACAATTTAAACAGATCAATTACAAGCGAAGAAATAGAAGATGTCATCAAAAAGCTACCAACAAGGAAAAGTCCAGGACCTGATGGGTTTACAGCCGAGTTCTATAAGATTTTCAAAGAAGAACTAATACCAATGCTCTTCAAACTATTTCAAGAAATAGAAAAAGAGGGAGCTCTTCTAGACTCTTTCTATGAGGCCAATATTACATTAATTCCAAAGCCAGGCAAAGATACATCCAAAAAAGAAAACTTCAGGCCCATATCTTTAATGAACATAGATGCAAAAATCCTCAACAAAATCCTGGCAAATCGGATACAAAAACATATCAAAAAGATAGTGCACCACGATCAAGTGGGGTTTATCCCAGGGATGCAAGGCTGGTTCAACATTCGGAAATCAATAAACATAATACATCACATCAATAGACTTAAAGACAAAAATCATATGATCATCTCAATTGACGCAGAAAAAGCATTTGACAAAATACAACACCCCTTTATGTTCAAAACACTGGAAAAACTAGGAATATCAGGAACATATCTTAACATTATAAAAGCTATTTATGCAAGGCCCCGAGCTAACATTATCTTAAATGGAGAAAAATTGAAAGCATTCCCTCTAAAAACTGGAACAAGACAGGGATGCCCCCTTTCACCACTGCTATTTAACATAGTACTGGAAACTCTGGCCAGAGCAATTAGACAGATGAAAGAAATTAAAGGGATCAAGATAGGAAAAGAAGAGCTCAAATTATTACTATTTGCTGATGACATGATAATCTACCTAGAAGACCCAAAAAACTCTACCAGAAATCTTTTACAACTAGTAAACGAATTTGGCAAAGTTGCAGGATACAAAATCAATACACATAAGTCAAAGGCATTTGTGTATATCAGTGACAAAGACTCTGAAAGGGAAATGATGAAAAATACCCCATTTGCAATAGCATCAAAAAAAAAAAAAATACCTGGGAATCAACCTAACGAAAGAGGTGAAAGACCTCTATAACGAAAATTATAGAACACTAAAGAAAGAAATTATAGATGAACTCAGAAGATGGAAAGACCTACCTTGCTCTTGGATAGGTAGAATTAATATTGTCAAAATGTCCATACTACTAAAAGCATTATACAGATTTAATGCAATTCCAATCAAAATCCCAATGTCATTCTTCAAAGAAATAGAAATAGCATTCATGAAATTCATCTGGAAAAATAAGAGACCCAGAATAGCCAAAGCAATCCTGAGCAAGAAAAGTGAAGCAGGGGGCATCACCATACCAGACTTTAAATTATACTATAGAGCAATAGTAACAAAAACAGCATGGTATTGGCACCAAAATAGACTGGTGGACCAATGGTACAGAATTGAGGATACAGAGACTAATACATATAATTACAGCTATCTTATATTAGACAAAGGTGCCAAAAATGTACAGTGGAGAAAGGATAGCCTCTTCAACAAATGGTGCTGGGAAAACTGGAAATCCATATGCAACAAAATGAAATTAAACCTGTATCTGTCACCATGCACAAAATTCAAAGTGGATCAAGGACCTAGGAATTAGACCAGAGACAATACACCTAATAGAAGAAAAAGTAAGCTCCAATTTCCAACATGTTGGATTAGGCCCCAAGTTCCTTAATAAGAATCCTGTAGCGCAAGAATTACTACCAAGAATTAATGAATGGCATAGATTTAAACTAAAAAGCTTCTTTTCAGCAAAAGAAACAATCAGTGAGGTGAATAGAGAGCCAACTAATTGGGAACAAATATTTAATACATGCACATCAGATAGAGCACTAATCTCTAGAATATATAAAGAACTCAAAAAACTTTACACTAAAAAAACAAATAACCCAATCAATAAATGGGCTAAGGAATTGAGAAGACACATCTCAGAAGAAGATACACGATTAATCAACAAATACATGAAAAAATGTTCAACATCGCTGGCAATTAGAGAAATGCAAATCAAAACTACTCTAAGATTTTACTTCACTCCAGTCAGAATGGCAGCCATCAAGAACACAAGCAACAATAAATGTTGGAGAGGATGTGGGGAAAAATGCACACTCATACATTGCTGGTGGGACTGCAAAATGGTGCAACTGTTATGGAAAGCAGTATGGAGATTTCTTGGAAAACTGGGAATGGAACCACCCTATGACCCAGCCATCCCACTCCTGGGTCTATTCCCAAAGGACCTAAAAACAGCATATTACAGTGACACAGCTATCTCAATGTTTGTAGCTGCACAATTCACAATAGCTAGGTTGTGTAACCAACCTAGATGTCCCTCAGTAAATGAGTGGATTAAGAAAATGTGGTATATACGCACGATGGAATTTTACTCAGCAATAAAAGAAAACAAATTAATGGCATTTGCATGTAAATGGATGAAGTTGGAAGACATAATGCTAAGTTAAGTTAGTCAGTCTCAAAAATCCAAGTACCAAATGTTCTGTCTTATATAAGGAGGCTATTTCAAAGTATTGTTGGATGGGGGTACATAGGAGGATTAGAGGAACACTAGAATGGTCAAGGGAAGGGAGGGTAAGGGAGTGAGCAAGAGGGGAGGGAGGGGGAGAAAAAAAAAGGTGGTTGAATGAGACGGATATCATTTTCCTTAATGCATGATTGAAGACCTGAATTGTATGAATATACTTTGTATACAAACAGTTGTATGTAAAAAGATACTAAATATATGCACTATGAGGTGTACATATTAAAAAAAAAAAAGAAGAAGAAGACTATAGTAATTTAAAAGAGAGGTAATGCAGGACCAAATTAGGATGATAGAAATAGGGATAGGATCTGGGTGTTTAATAGGCCACTGCAGATTCGCTTCTGGAAGTTCAGTAAGAATGTAAGATTTAAAAACCAATAGCAAAGGGCTAGGGTTGTGGCTCAGAGGAAGAGCACTCACCTCAATGCGTGAGGCACTGGGTTCGATCCTTAGTACCACATAAAAATAAAATAAAGGTATTGGGTCCACCTATAACTTAAAAAAAAAATAATTTCCTCTAAAAGATGAACAAGACAATGAAGCACTCTCTCACATCAGTCCTATTCAATATAGTCCTTGAAACTCTAGATAGATCAATCAGGCAAGAGAAGGATATTAAGGGATATGAATAGGAAAGGAAGAGCTCAAATTATCTATTTGCTGGTGACATGATCCTTTATTTAAGAAGACCACACCCAAAAAAATTCCACCAGAAGACTTCTAGAGCTGATAAACAAATTTAGTAATGTAGCAGGATACAAGATAAACATACATAAATCGATCACTTTCATATTCTGCAATAATGAACCCGCTTAAGAAGAAATTAAGAAAACTAGTAATTCACAACTACCTCAGAAAATGCTTGGAAATAAATTTTACAAAGGATTTCAAGGACCTCTACCATTAAAACTATAGAACACTGAAGAAAGAAATTCAAGAAGGCCTCAGAAGATGGAAAACTCTCCCATGTTCTTGGATAGGGAGAATTAATATTATCAAAATGGCTATACTACTAAAAGCATTATACAGATTCAACGAAATGCCCATCAAAATACCAATGACATTCTTCACAGAACTAGAAAAATCAATTTTAAAATTCATTTGAAAAAGTAAGAGACCCAGGATAGCCAAAGCAATTATAAGGAAAAAAAGAATGATGCTGGAGGCATCACAATACCAGATCTCAAAAATATGCTACAGAGCTATAGTAACTAAAATAGCATGGTACTAGCACCAAAACCAACATGAATACCAATGGAATAGAATAAAAAAAAAACACAGAGATAAAACCCTATAAATACAATTGTCTGATACCAGACAAAGGTACCAAAAACACTTGTTGGAGAAAAGATAGCATTTTCAAAGATTGATGCCAGAAAAGCTGGAAATCCACATGTAGAGTAATGAAACATGGCCTGTATCTCTTACTCAGGAATTAGACCAGAAACTCTGCAACTGCTAGAATAAAATGTAGGCCTAACACTCCAACATGTTGGCATAGGCACCAACTTCCTTAAGACTCATAAAGTGAAAGAAATAAAACAAAAAAATAAATGGGATGGCATCAAATTTAAAAAAAAATAAAAAACTTCTGTATAGCAAAGGAAACAAGAGCATAGGGAGAGAGACTACAGAATGGGAGAAAATTTTTGCCACCTTCTACTCAGATAGGACATTAATATCCAGAGTATATAAAGAATTGAAAAAACTGACACCAAACCCCCAAATAACCTGATTGAAAAATAGACAAAATAACTAAATAGACACTTCTTTTTTTAAAATATTTTTTTAGTTGTAGATGAACACAATGACTTTATTTATTTATTTTTATGTGGTGCTGAGGATCGAACCTGGTGCCTCAGACATGTGAGGCAAGTGCTCTGCCGCTAAGCCAAAATCCCAGCAAATAAACAGACACTTCTTTTTTTTTAATTATTTTTTATTCTAAGATGTTATAAATGACAGCAGAATGCATTACATTTAATATTACACATATATACAGCACTTTTTTTACAAATCTCTGGTTGTATGCAAAGTATATTCACACCATTCGTGACTTCATATATGCATTTAGGGTAGTGATATCCATCTCATGCTACCATCTTTTTTTTTTCCTTCACCCTTTTGCCCTCTCCCTTCCCCTCCCTCCCCATTGGCCATTCTAGTATTCCTGTAATCCTCCTATGCTCCCCATCCCAACCCGACTGTGAATTGGCCTCCTTATATCAGAGAAAACATTTGGCATTTGGCTTTTTGGGATTGGCTAACTTCACTTAGCATTATATTCTCTAACTCCATCCATTTTCCTGCAAATGCCATGATTTTATTCTCTCTTATTGCTGAGTAATATTCCATTGTGTGTATATACCACATTTTCTTTATCCATTCATCTACTGAAGGGCATCTAGGTTGGTTCCACAGTTTAGCTATTGTGAATTGTGCTGCTATAAACATTGATGTGGCTGTATCCCTGTAGTATGCTGTTTTCAGGTCTTTTGGGTAAAGACCAAGGAGTGGGATAGCTGGGTCATAAGGTGGTTCCATTTCCAGTTTTCCAAGTTATCTCCATACTGCTTTCCATATTGGCTGCACCATTTTGCAGTCCCACCAACAATTAATGAGTGTGCCTTTTTCTCCACATCCTCTCCAACATTTATTGTTGTTTGTGTCCTTAATAGCTGCCATTCTGACTGGTGTGAGATGAAATCCTAGAGTGGTTTTGATTTGCATTTCTCTAATTGCCAGAGAGGTTGAGCATTTTTTCATGTATTTATTGATTGATTGTATATCTTCTTCTGAGAAGTGTCTGTTCAGTTCCTTGGCCCATTTATTGATTGGGTTATTTGTTTTCTAGGTGTTAAGCTTTTTGAGTTCTTTATATATTCTAGAGATTAGTGCTCTATCTGACGTGCATATGGTAAAAATTTGTTCCCAATTAGTAGGTTCTCTGTTCACCTCACTGATTGTTTCTTTTGCTGAGAAGAAGCTTTGTAATTTGAGTCTATCCCATTTATTGATTCTTGGTATTAATTCTTGTGCTACAGGATTCTTATTAAGGAACTTGGGACCTAATCCAACATGTTGGAGATTAGAGCTTACTTTTTCTTCTATTAGGTGTAGTGTCTCTGGTCTAATTCCTAGATCCTTGATCCACTTTGAGTTGAATTTTGTGCATGGTGAGAGATATAGGTTTCATTTCATTTTATTGCATACAGGATTTCCAGTTTTCCTGCACCATTTGTTGAAGAGGCTATCTTTTCTCCAATGTACATTTTTGGCACCTTTGTCTAATATAAGATAACTGAAATTATATGTGTTAGTCTCTGTGTCCTCTATTCTGTACCATTGGTCTACTGGCCTATTTTGGTGCCAATACCATGCTGTTTTTTGTTACTATGGCTCTGTAGTATAATTTAAGGTTTGGTATAGTGATGCCACCTGCTTCACTCTTCTTACTAAGGATTGCTTTAGCTATTCTGGGTCTCTTATATTTCCAGATGAATTTCATGACTGCTTTTTCTATTTCTATGAGGAATGTCATTGGGATTTTGATTGGCATTGCATTAAATCTATATAGTGCTTTTGGTAGTATGGTCATTTTGATAATATTAGTTCTGCCTATCCAAGAACAGGGTAGATCTTTCCATTTTCTAAGGTCTTCCATAATTTCTTTCTTTAGTGTTCTGTAGTTTTCATTGTAGAGGTCTTTCACGTTTTTGGTTAAGTTGATTCCCAAGTATTTTATTTTTTTTTTTATGCTATTGTAAATGGGGTAATTTTCCTTATTTCCCTTTCAGAAGATTTGTCACTGATATATAGAAATGCCTTAGATTTATGGGTGTTGATTTTGTATCCGGCTACTTTGCTGAATTCATTTATGAGTTCTACAAGTTTTCTGGTGGAATTCTTTGGGTCTTCTATGTATAAAATCATATCATTAGCAAATAATGATAATTTGAGTTCTAATTTACCTATCTGTATCCCTTTAATTTCTTTCATCTGTCTTATTGCTCTGGCCAGCATTTCAATTTCTATGTTGAATAGAAGTGGCAAAAGAGGGCATCCCTGTCTTGTTCCAGTTTTTAAAGGGAATGTTTTCAATTTTTCTCCATTTAGAATAATGTTGGCCTGGGGATTAGCATATATAGCTTTTATGATGTTGAGATATATTCCAGTTATCCCTAGTTTTTCTAGTGTTTTGAGCATAAAGGGGTGCTGTATTTTGTCAAATGCTTTTTCTGCATCTATTGAGATAATCATATGGTTCTTATCTTTGAGTTTATTGACGTGGTGAATTACATTTATTGTTTTCCATATATTGAACCATCCTTGCATCCCTGGAATGAACCCCACTTGATCGTGGTGTCTTATATTTTTGATTTCTGTATCCGTTTTGCTAGAATTTTATTGAGAATTTTTGCATCTATGTTCATTAAAGATATGAGTCTGAAGTTTTCTTTTTTGGATGTGTCTTTGCCTTGTTTGGGGATCAGGGTGATGTTGGCCTCATAAAATGAGTTTGGAAGTACTCCCTCTTTTTCTATTTCCTGAAATAAATTGAAGAGTATTGGTATCACATCTTCTTTGAAGGTCTTGTAGAACTCAGCTGTGTATCCATCTGGTCCTGGGCTTTTCTTGGTTGGTAGGCTTCTGATGACATCTTCTATTTTGTCACTTGAAATTGGTCTGTTCAAATTATGTATATCCTCCTGCTTAAGTTTGGGCACATCATACAACTCTAGAAATTTGTCGATGCCTTCAGTGTTTTCTATTTTGTTGGAGTACAGGTTTTCAAAATAATTTTGAATTATGTCCTGTATTTCCGTAGTGTTTGTTGTGGTATTTCCTTTTTCATTGCATGTATTAGTAATTTGATTTATCTCTCTCCTTCTCTTTGTTAGCCTGGACACGGGTCTGTCAATTTTATTTATTTTTTCAAAGAACCAACTTTTTGTTTTTTCAATTGTTTCTTTGGTTTCAATTTCATTAATTTCAGCTCTGATTTTAATTATTTCCTGTCTTCTACCACTTTTGGTGTTGGATTGTTCTTCTTTTTCTAGAGCTTTGAGATGTAATTTTAAGTCATTTATTTGTTGACTTTTTCTTCTTTTGAGGAATGAACTCAATGCAATGAACTTTCCTCTTAGAACTGCCTTCATAGTGTCCCAGAGATTTCGATATGTTGTGTTTGTGTTCTCATTCACCTCTAAGAATTTTTTAATCTCCTCTTTGATGTCATCTGCAATCCATTGTTCATTCAGTAGCATATTATTTAGTCTCCAGGTGTTGGAGTAGCTTTTATTTCTTATTTTATCATTGATTTCTAATTTCATTCGATTGTGGTCGTATAGAATGCAGGGTAGAATTTCAACTTTTTTGTATTTGCTCAGAGTTGTTTTGTGGCCTAGTATATGGTCTATTTTAGAGAAGGTTCCATGTGTTGCTGAGAAGAATGTGTATTCACTTGTTGAAGGATGAAATATTCTATATAAGTCAGTTAAGTCTAAGTTGTTTATTGTATTTTTGAGTTCTATAGTTTCTTTGTTCAGCTTTTGTTTGGAAGATCTATCTAGTGGTGAAAGGGGTGTGTTAAAGTCACCCAGAATTATTGTGTTGTGGTCAATTTGACTCTTTAACTTCAGGAGAGTTTGTTTGATGAACATGGATGCTCCATTGTTTGGGGCATATATATTTATAATTGTTAAGTCTTGTTGGTGTATGGTTCCCTTGAGCAGTATATAGTGTCCTTCTTTATCCCTTTTGATTGACTTTAGTTTGAAGTCTACTTTATTTGATATGAGGATGGAAACCCCTGCTTGTTTCCTCTGTCCATATGAGTGGTAGGATTTCTCCCAACCTTTTACCCTCAGCCTATGGATGTCTTTTCCTATGAGATGAGTCTCTTGGAGGCAGCATATTGTTGGGTCTGTTTTTTTGATCCAATCTGCTAATCTATGTCTTTTGATTGGTGAGTTTAGTCCATTAACATTCAGAGTTATTATTGAGATGTGTTTTGTATTCCCAGCCATTTTTATTTTGGTATTTACCTTGACATGGTTTCTCGTCTGATTGTTTTTTCCCTTTAGTGTAATAACTCCCTCTGTTGATTTTCATCATTGTTTTTCTTTTCCTCTTCATGGAATATTTTGCTGAGGATGTTCTGTAGTGCTGGCTTTCTACTTGTAAATTCTTTTAACTTTTGTTTATCATGGAAGGTTTTTATTTCGTCCTCAAATCTAAAGCTTAATTTTGCTGGGTATAAGATTCTTGGTTGGCATCCCTTTTCCTTCAGAGCTTGGAATGTGTTGTTCCATGATCTCCTACCTTTGAGTGTCTGAACTGAAAAATCTGCTGTGATACGAATTGGTCTCCCCTCATATGTGATCTGATTCCTCTCTTTCGCAGCCTTTAAAATTCTATCCTTGTTCTGTATGCTAGGCATTTTCATTATAATGTGTCTTGGTGTAAATCTGTTGTAATTTTGTACATTTGGTGTCCTATAAGCGTCTTGTATTTGGTTTTCCAATTCATTCTTCAAGCTTGGGAAATTTTCTGATATTATCTCATTAAAGAGGATGTGCATTCCTTTGGTTTGAAACTCTGTGCCTTCCTCTATCCCAATTAATCTTAGATTCAGTCTTTTGATGTTGTCCCATACTTCTTGGATGTTCTGTTCATGGTTTCTTACTATCTTCATTGTGTGGTCAACTTTATTTTCAAGATTATATACTTTGTCTTCATTGTCTGAGGTTCTTTCTTCCAGTTGATCTAGTCTGTTGGTGATGCCTTCAATTGTGTTTTTTTATTTGGTTTATTGTTTCCTTCATTTCAAGGATTTCTGACTGTTTTTTTTTTCAGAGTTTCAATCTCTTTTTTGAAGTAATCTTTTGCTACCTGTATTTGCTCTCTTATATCTTTGTTGTAGTGGTCAATTTTTGCCTGTATTTGCTCATTTAGATCATTCTTTGATTCACAGATCATTTTAATTATGAACCTTCTGAACTCTTTCTCTGACATTTCGTCAACTTCGCTGAGCATGGGTTCTGTTATTGTAGAATCCTGGTTTGTTTGGGGTATTTTCCTCCCCTGTTTTATTATGATGTCTATGTGCTTTACTTTTTCCAGTGTAGATCTGAGTTATTACAGATTCTTCCCTTTATTTTTTAATACCCTTGCAGGTTGTCTGTGCCTCCCCTTACCGCTGGACTATCAAAACCTGCCACTGACCCTCAAAGTATGCTACCTGAAGCTGGGTTCACACTGGTTGGCGTGGGCCGAACTGGTTGAGTCTGAGCTCCTGTGGTGGTCTGGGGCTAACCGCAGTGGGGTGAAGGTCAGTGGGACTGCCCTGGGCCCGCCTGGGCTCAGGCCGAGTTGGCCGGTCTGTCCTTGCTGGCTCCTGCTCTGGGTAGGAGGCCGCTGGGACTGGATGGAGCCTGGGCCTGGTGGCACTCTGATGTAGGACCCCAGGACTGCCCCGGGCCGCCTGCACTCTACGCAGAGTTGTTGGGTCTGTCCTTGCTGTCTCTTGCTCTGGGGCGGAGGTCAGCGGGGCTGGCTGGAGGCTGGTCTCACACCAGCGGGCATCGGCGGGACTGACCTGGGTCTGGCCATGCTTGGGTGAGGTCCACGGGACTACCCTGGGCCAGCCTGGGCTCAGGCAGAATTGGCAGTTCTATCCTTGCTGTCTCCTGTTCTGGACTGTATGGAGCCTGGGCCTGGAGGCTCTCAAAACAGACACTTCTTAAAAGAAGAAATACAATTGGCCAGAAAATAGATGAAAAAAATGCTTAACACATTCAGTAGTTGAGGAACTGCAAATCAAAACTACACTGAGATTTCATCTCACTCCAGTTAGAATGGCAATTATCAAGAATACAAATAAGTATTGGCAAGGATGTGGAGGGAAATTTACACTCATACATTGTTGCTGGGGCTGCAAATTAGTGCAACTACTCTAGAAAGCAGTATGAAAATTTCTCAAAAAGACTAGGAACGTACCATCATATAATCCATCTATCCCACTCCTTGGTATATATCCAAAAGATCTAAAATCAATATACCATAGGGATACAGCTTTATCAATGTTTATAGTGGCACAATTTACAATAGCAAAGCTATCGAACCAACCAAGTGTCTTTCAACAAATGAATGGATAAAGAAAATTATATATATATATATATATATATATACATATACATACGTATATGTACACACACATAACACACACACACAGAAAGGAACATTAGCCATTAAAAAGAATGAAATTATGGCATTTGCTGGTAAATGGATGGAAATGGAGGTTATTATGCTAAGTGGAATAAGACAGACTCAGAAAGCCAAAGGTTGAATGTTTTCTCTGGTTTTCAGAAGCTAGCCCAAAATAAGAGGAATAAAAAGAGAGAGTAAAAGAAAGGAAGGAAGGAAAGAAAAGTGAAAGAAAGGGAGGGAGGGAAATGGGAGGATTCCATCAAAATAGAAGAAAGATCAGTGGACTAGATTAAGGGGACTGATAGGGGAGGGAGAAGGAATGGGATAGAACAGTAGGATGAAGAAGAACAGTAGAATGAAGCTGACCTAACTTTTCTATGTACATATGTGAATATACCACAGCAAATTATATTCCATGCTTTTCTAATATGTCAAGATGGATGCTAATGTTATGTATACTAAAAAAAAAAAACCAATAAAAATAAAAGATAACTCAAAAAGCACAAAAGTTCTTTTACTATATTTTCATCTGAACACAGAAAAATATGCAAATAAAAATATGCTGGAGAGGATGTGGAGAAAAAGGAACACTATTATATTGTTGGTGGAATTGTAAATTAGTACAGCCACTATGGAAATTAGTATGGACATTTCTCAAAAGACTAGGCATGGAATCACCATATGACTCAGCTATACCACTGCTTGGTACTTATCCTTAAAGTCATCATATTACTGTGATATGTGCATACTCATGTTGATTGTAGCATAATTCACAATAGCCAAACTATGGAACCAGCCTCAATGTCCATCAATAGATGAATGGATAAAGAAAATGTGCTATATATACACAATGGATTTTTACTTAGCCATAAGGAAAAATGAAATTATGTAATTTAGAGAAAAATGGATAGAACTAAAGACCATTATGTTAATATTAAAAATTGTATAGCCAACTTAAAAGTTACATTTTCAAACAACAGTTGTTTTTCATTAAGCATACTTAAAAATTAAAACCCTTTGTGATTTGAATTGTTAAAATAAGAAGAACCCATAATTAGAAGGCATTATTTATCATGCAATTACTTTATTGATTTCTTTGTATTAATTACCAGACCTAAAAGAATAAAAAGAATATTACCTGGGTTAGCTGCCATGAGGATTGCATAACTAGACCCTTGGTTTAGAAGCTCAGGTATACTCACTTGAGTTATTTATTATTAGGCATGACATTTGTGTTAGACTGTATGTTAATATACATACTTGACATTTAATGATCTGGTGTGTCCTAATTTGGGGGGAGGGTTACTGGGTATGAACTCAGGGGCACTTAATCACTAAGTCACATCCTCAGCTCTTTTTAAGATATTTAGAGACAGGGTCTCATTGAGTTCTTTAGGGCCTTGTTAAGTTGCTGAGGCTGGCTTTGAATTTGCCATCTGCCTGCCTCAGCATCCTGAGCTGCTGCTATTGCAGGTGTGCACCACTGTACCCAGTTGTTGTGGGCTATTTTTCTAATAACCATATGTGTAATTTCATGTGATCATTATAACTACTTTATGAGAAAGGTATTATACCACAGTTTACTAGATGAAGAAACAAGTTTCTACCCCCAGTTCACATAATAACTAATAAGACAGGTTTGGGCCAGGTAGTCTCACTCTAAAACTTATACTCTTAATTAACCTTTACAACATTAATACATTACCAAAAAAGAAAAAAAAAAAAACCCTAATGATTTACCCAATTTATCTTTGTCATTTTTATTGCTCAAATAATTATATTAATGGAAGATATACTATTTATAGAATTACAGAATTTGAGTTTCATACTTTTAAAATGCTTATTACTAATTTACCTTAATAACTGAACAAAGTTTAACTTTTATTTTTACCAACTTCTTATTCTAGATTGTATAATCTAATTCTTATGGCATATATTTAAACTCTTACTCTTTTTTAAATTTTTTTTATTTATAATATTAGTATGTATTACAATTCATAATGCACATATATAGCATCTTTTTACATACAACTGTTTGTATACAAAGTATATAAGTACCATTCAGATCTTCAATCATGCATTTAGGATAATGATATCAATTTCATTCAACCACCATTTTTTTTTTCCTTTTTACCCCCCTCCCTCCTCCTTGCTCCCTCCTTTCCCCTCCCTTTCCTTTGACCATTCTATTGTTCCTCTAATCCTCCTATGTACCCCCATCCAACAACACTGTGAATTAGCCTCCTTATATCAGAGAAAACATTCAGTATTTGGATTTTTGGGATTGGTTAACTTCACCCATTATATTCTCCAACTTCAACCATTTACCTGCAAATGCCATTAGCTGAAAACTCTTACTTTTGATATATTAAAATGTTTTATTTGTTGAAACTCCAACAGAGAAAAAAGAAAATCGACCAATCTCAGCGGCAAGTTGTGAAAACATACAGCAGAAAATTGAAGGTGATAATATTTTTTTACATGTTCAGCCTTTATAGTGTTTCCTAAAAATATTTTATACATTTTCAGCCTTTATAGGGTTTCTAAATATATTAACATTTTGAGATTTACAGTTAAAAATTGACAGTTATAAAATCTTATAACAGTAAATTTAAAAACTATTCAATACTGGGTTTGGTATTTCGGTCCAAGTTTATGTTCAGATTGTGAGAAAATACTAAATGAATACTATATTAATTTGGTTGTTGCCCCCATGAAATTCAAAACTTACAAGAACACAAACCTGGTATGCATCATTAAATATAGTATAATGTATTAAGAAATGTATTAAGAAATGACAACAGTTTGAATAAACAACATGAATAAAGAATTACAACTGGATTGGTATGAAGTGACTAAGACAGGGTTAAGGTAGGGAAGAAGGCCTGGACATAGAAGGATCAGGTGTTGTGCTAAAGTGCTTGGACTTTTTTTTTTTTTTTTTTTTTTTTTTCCAACAGAGATAATTAAGAGAAAATTTTTTTTTTTTTTTTTTTTGGTAGAGAAGTGACATTGTTGATTTAATTTTAGAGAAATGATTTAGCCACATTGTAGGAGCTAGATTTTGAGACTGGGAATAAGGAAAGTTTTTATTGTATCTTAGATGTGTGATAAATACATAATAATAAATAAAAGGGAAGGAAAGGGACAAATTTGAGAAATATTTACTTGATATAAGGCAAAACTTGGTAATTAAATATGAAAGGAAGGGAGTTTAGATAATGATCAACTCACAGAAATGAATATAAAAGGGAAAACAAGTTTTAATGAGAAAATTATGAGTTTGTAATAAGTTATTACATATATTCTTTTATATACTACCATTTATTGCTTGATTGGAAGGATCCATAGTGTTGGCAGCTATTATTTTTTCTTTCTCTTGAATGAATTATTAAAACTACAACATCTAAAGTCAGCACATATAATTGCTATTTGAAATTTATTCTGACTGGTACACTTTTAATTCTTTCAGAATTCATAAAAACCCACTCAATAGAAGTTTTAGATGATTCTGAAACCGAAACACGTAAGTTGCTATTAAGCATCATTGTGTTAATAGCCTTTGTCAAATACATTAATTTCTATAATTACAGTAATAATTATTAGTAATAATTAACAATACAGATTCCCTGAAGTTAGCAGCCATATAGTTGAGATGGCTGTCAAGGAAGTATTGAAATTCTTAGGTGAGTCTGCCTATTACCAAAATTAGACTCAATTTTGAGGAGTTCCATGCTGGTTCTTGGAATGGAGGTTTTGTTTGTGATTATAACATGCTACCAAAGAGTCAGCAGGCCTTTGAGTGATAAATTTAAGACATGGTTTATAGATTTCAATATTAGGAATTATGTATCATCTCAAATATACTAATTATTTGTCACTGAGAACTTGTCAGTTCATGAATATAAAGAGCAGCCAGAACATATATGAAATTAATGACTATTGTCAAGAGAAAGGAGAAATTATTTTGTTTACTTATTAATACTGAAGAGAATTTTGAAACAATAATGTAATATACATGATGGAATATAATTTTAGAAGTGGAAATAAAATTAGTTGGAAGAAATTTCTGGTAATTTTCCATTTTTCAACATTAGCTTTAAACCCCAGTATTGCTATGTTTATATAAGGAAATATACATATTCTTTAACACTCCCAATTTTTACAGAGAATTCTGATCCAAGAGAATCTAACTTAGGGGTGTGTGTGTGTGTGTGTGTGTGTGTGTGTGTGTAGGAAGGTATCTAGAGCTTTGGAATGGAAAACAAAAACCTCTCTCTGCATCAAGGGTAATCCTCTGCACATCTATAGTGTTCTCTGAGCTCTTGAAGCTCGTTCTCAATCTATTTGATTGGCTTTTCTCTAATAGTGTACCCCATGAATTCTAGCTGACTTGAATTCCACAACTACTGAACTTTGACGCTTATATTCAAGGAGATTAGAGTAGGCTCTGTTTAACTTACTATGGCCTGGAAATTCCAGTTACTATGTTAAGGTTATTATTAGGGCCCTTCTTTGTTCTCCTGATTGTGCATGTTTTCCAGTTCCTGCATTCTATGGTTTTATATATTTCTGTCTAGGATTTTGTGGCTTAAGGTGGAAGGGTAATTCTGGTCCCTAAAACTGCATCATGGAAGAATGCAGAAGTCCCTATGCCATTTATAGGCTATTGAAACACATCTTCTAACCATAAAATCAAATTTCAAAGGATCAAATATAGTAGAAATATTTACTTCATGGTTTTTGAGGGAATCAGAAGACAGGGTTACACTGCACAATATGGTAAAAACATTTTTGAAAATTTCTAAGTATGTTTTCCCATGGTAGTTACTTCAGCCTTTGGGATAAAGTAGAATAAACCTAGTTTTTCCTCAATGTTGTTATGTTTCAATTGTTTAATCTTATTTTCTTGTTAAAAATATCCTCCTCTTATGGTCTTTGGCCAAAATTTAGTCTCTTTGTCCCTTCCCATTGTTTATATTCTATTAGTATTGTGCTGTATTTTTAAAAGAATTTCAGACCACAATTTTATCTTTGTGTTGTTTCATTTAATATTAATAGACTATTCTAGAGAAGTTTTATATTTTATATTTGTAGAAAAATTGAGCAGAAGGTACTGAGAGTTCCTATTAACCCATTTTCTTTGCACAGAAAGTTCTATCTTTTAATATTTTGCATAAATATTGTATATTTGTTATGATCAATGAAGCAATTTTAATATATTATTGTTAATTAAAGCCCATAGCTTAAATAGGATACCTTTTTGTGTTGGGGAGTTCTCTGGGTTTTGATAAACACATATTGAAATATATCCACCATTATAGTATCACACAGAATGGTTTCAGTGCCCTAAAATTCCCTGTTTTCTACCTATTTATTCATATCTCTCTCCATTCACTTGAATCTCTGGCAACCACTAATCTTTATATTGAAATTTCAAGAGGGTAGTATGTTTGGAATTATATAGATAGTCTTTCTTTTACTTCATAATATACATTTACAGTTCTTCCATGTCTTCATAGTTTGATAACTCATTTTGTTTTATTTCTGTGCTATTGAATTTAAGTTTAGTAGTATTTTTGCATCTGTGTTCACCAGGGATATTGTAAAATACTGTAAAATAGTATTTTCTTTTTGTAATGAACTTGTCTTGAAAATGGTGAATGAGAGGAATCCACCATAAATATAGTAGCTGATCCCTCATATTGAATCAAAACAGCAGTTCTGCAGCTGCCTGTTGAGGTAGGAAGACTGTGGAAAAGCATTAAAATGCAACACAAGACAGCCAGCAATCAGGTGAAACCCAGAAAAATTGGATTTTAGAATAGGAAGAGAAATAATTTTTAAAAATACACTGCACTCACATTGCACATGTAGTAGTTCACTGAGGAAGGAAAAACGCCCCTCCAACAAGCTGAAAGAAGGTTTTCCAACTATCTTAAGGAAAGCAGACTCTCTTGTGTCTCAAACCCACAATCTGAACAGAAAAACAAGTTCAGATACTGCAAAGTGACCCAGCCTAGAAGAGATCCTAGCACTTCCCAGTGGATTTAGTGAAAATGGAGAAAGTGTAACCAATATAAAAAGGATCATTGTTTAAACCTTCTGTAAAGGAGGTTAGAAATCCCTGAAGTTTTTCTTTTTGCCCCCTTTGTCTATTTTTTTCCTTGTTCTTAGTTTTCTTTCTTTTTGTGTACTCAGGATCCAACAACCATTTATGCTTTGCTTCTCATTGGTTTGGTGGGCACAAATCCATCAGTTATTTGGAGCTCAAGAGTAAGACTGGCACAGGCTTGAGGGAAGCTCTGGGCAGCAATGGCAACTCAGCTGCTGATCTGCAGATTTTCAGGACATAGAAAAATAGAAGGTGCTTTCATGTGAAATTAGTCTGAACAGTATAGTCTGTGATAAGGAGCAAGGCTGATAGGGATTAGAAATGGTTCAGGTCTGGGTTGGGTGAAAAGCTGCTACTTGCAGCATCTGACTGTGGGCCTGGCCATGTCCCCCATTTCCAGAAATGTCTGGGAGATCTGCTAATAAAACTTGAGCATTTCCCACACACCTCCCCCCAGCACATGAACTGAGGCTTTCAGAATGAGAGGTGTGGTATAATCTGAATCAGCCTGTAGGCTACCTGGGTGAGACCACCGTCTCCTACTAAAGGTACACCCCTATCTCCAGATATAAAATCACAGTGATATTGAGGGTGAATTCTGCTCTGAAATGGACAGTGCTTGCCCAACAGTTGCAGGCAGGGAAGGAAGAACAAAACTCAGCATACAGAATCCCCTACCAAGTTTGCTTCTTTTGGGTCAGAGGTGAGAATGAACAGTGTGATAATTGTGTTCCACAAACCTCCTCATAGCTGGGGGACTCTAAATTGAAGCCCCAGAAAGAAGTGTTTATAATTTAAATACTGCAGCAAGGAGAAAACCAAATCTTTTTATGGTAATTGTTGCATTAATTATTTACTGTAATGGGTTTTCTTGTGTCATTCCTCTTTGCTTTTTCATTGTTCTGATTTTGTGTATTTTTTCAATTAATTGGATTTTTTTCTTGATACCTTTTGTTTCTTTCTCACCTCCATTCCCTTCTCTTTTATCTTTCTTTCTCTGTTTTCTTTTCTCTCCTTCTCCTAATATAATTTATTATTAAGTGTACTATCATTAATGCTTAACTTGTAAGCCAAATTTATGTTTTTTGACACACTATTCTCATTGGTTAGTAGAGTTGTATAAATCACTAGTACTATTTCAATATTTGTAGATATGCGGTTTGCTTTAAGTTAGCCCTTCCTGGTGATTACTTTCCTCATAAAGCAGTGCTGGTTGTTGAACTTAGCACTTTAATTACATTGATTGGATGTTTTGATGCTAAAATATATTCCTCAATCAGGGCATATTGTAAAGTGATAACTACTAAAATACCCTTACTTACTAGAGGAAGAGGAATCCTTCACAACAGATGTGCAAATGACATATAACCTGTGAAAACATGAGGAAACAAGGAAGCAAGATTCCTCCAGTAGTTTATAATCATCTAATAATTGAGTCCACAGATATTGTAGTGGATGAAAATATGGACAGTCAACTTTTTAGTTGATTATTAAAATGATCAATGAATTAAAAGAAGATGTAAGAAATGAACTAAGGCAGACAATGAAGGATATATAACATTTCAATAGAGATGGAAGGACTTAAGCATTCAGACAGTATTAAAGAATAAATTATAATAAATTATAATGAGAATATACAAGAACTCTGGAACAACATGAAGAGACCACACTTAAGCATCATTGGCATTGAGGAAGGAGAAAATGTACAGGCTAATGGCATTAATAGCCTGTTCAGTGAAGTGATAGCAGAAAAAATTCAAAACCTTGCGATTGAGATGGATAACCCCAGATATACAAGACAAGAAAAGAGCCTCTCCAAACACATTATAAACAAAATGCCAAAAATCTAGAACAAATTTTAAAAACTTAAAATTGCAAGAAAGAAATGGACAGGTCATATTTAAAGGAAAACCAGCCAGAACAACAGCAGATTTCTCAGAAGAATCCCTAGTCTTGGAGGGCTTTGACCAACAACAACAACAACAACAACAACAACAACAAAAAAAAACTGCCAACCAGAATTGCTGTATCCAGTAAAGCTATTCTCAGAGTCAAAGGAGATGTAAAAGCCTTCCAAGATAAGCATAAACTAACAGAATTCATGACTACTAAGATAGCTTTGCAGAAGATAAACAACCAAGAGCACTTAAAGAAAAACTCTCATTAGAAGAGTAGATAAGCACATGAGAATTAGTATTGAAGCAAACATTAGAAATAAATCAAAATGGCAAGATAATAAATATCTCTATAATAATACTGAATTTAAATGGTTATTCTTTTTCTATTAAATTACCTTGGAAGAGTTGTTGAATGTGCTTTTATACTAATTTAACTCAATGTATATCTTGATGCCATTATCATACTACCTTGATTACTGTAGTTCCACAGTAAAATTTGAATTCAAATCATATAAATCCTGCAATTTTTTGCTATTATTCATTCTTTGCATTTCCATATGAATGTTAGAATTAGTATATCAATTTGTACAAAATAACTCTCTAGGATTTTGTTTGGAATTTTGGTGAAAATATAGAAATTGGGAAGAATTGCCATATTAAGTATATTGAGGTTTCTGTATATGAAAATAATTTTTATCTATAAATTTCTTCATTAATTTCATTTAGCAATGTTTTATAGTTTTTAGAAAGGAATTAATCTAAGATACATGTAGATTAATTATCTATAGGTAGTTAATCTTTTTGGCTGCTAATATAAATTATATTAAAAAAATTATTTTCCAGGATGGGAGACTTATTATAATGCTATAATAATTAAAACTGTGTGAAAATAAACAGATAGGCAAATGTAATAGCACAGAGGCCCCAAATAAGCTTTGCACGTTTCTGGATACATGATATATGAAAGAGGTATCCACTCAGATAAGTTGAAAATGATAGTTTTCAATAACGATATTTGACATGTATATATAAAATAAAATTGGAGCACTACTTCACATTGTACCTAAAATTAATTCTCTAAATTGTTAAATATATAAATATAATGGACAAAGTGATTCCCATGATGATGCAGGAAAATGTCCTCATTTCTTTGTGGTAAGAAAATGATTTTTAAATCAGACACTACAAATATCCACATGGGATTAATTTTGGCAATTTGATTATGTTAAGATATTCTTTTTGTCAATAAGAAGCATTCAGAACATTTGAATGTAAAAGAGAAGAAAAGAGATTTTGAATACATAAAACCCTCAAATAATAACTATAAAGAAAACATAAGAAACTACTATAAATCCATAAGAGAAAGACAAATTATCTTAATTATATATGATTAAGTAATATAGGCATTTAACTAAGAAAACCAAATGATTAATAAGATTTAATAAGAAATTGCAAATAAAACCATAATATGATGTTGTTTCACACGTTTCAGATTGTCAAAAACTATTATGTATTGACAAGAATGCCTAACAACAGGAACTCTTCATACATATACTGTGAATCAGGTGTACATTGGTTAAATCACTTGGGTAAAATGGCTTTTCTTTATCTAGTTATGTTGTGCATGTGCATACCCTTATACTTTTCTCCATATATTCTGATATACAGGTCTAAGAATTTTTGTACTGGTTTTGTTTTTAATATTCCTGAAGTTGAGAGTCCCAAATGTCTATCAGGAGTAGAATGGTTAAATAAATTGTGGATTTTTCATATGATGGAAAATCATATTTTAATAAAAGTGTTTGATATCTGGCTACTCATAACACCATTATTTATCAGTATTAACTGAAAAAAGTAGCAAAATAATATATGAGTATTTTTATTTATAATAAGTTTAAACACCAGGAAAATTTAACTATTTAAATGATGCTAAGAAAAGTGGAAAAGGTATAAAGATATGAAAAATATAGTAGGAATCTCTAAGTAGAAGGAAACATTTGTGAGTGGGATTGGTTACATAGAAAGTACCTAGGATATTGGCATCATCAGGTGTCCCAATTGTTGACCTTCAGTCATAGTTGTCTGTATGCTTGTTTTATAATTATTCATTAATCTGAAAATATATTTTATGCATGTTTCTGTAAGTATAATATAGGTAATAATTATAAATTCTAAAAAAATCTAAGGGATCTTATATTATAAAGACCTTTTAAAAAAATGAAATAGCCAGGAGTGGTGGTGCATGCTTATAATCTCAGCTACCTGGGAGGCAGAGGCAGGAGGATCACAATTTTCAGGCTAGCCTAGGCAACCTGTCTCAAAATAAAAAAATAAAAAGAGCTGGTGATTAGAACTCTGTGGTAGAGCACCTGTGGGTTCAATCCTCAGTAGAACAAAACAAAACAAAACAATATCAACAAAACACAGTAAATAAAATATGTAAAATACATAAATAAATTATATAATGTAGAAAATGTAAAATAAAATAACATTTGTTGGCACTGTGACCAAAGGATCTGACAAGAACAACTTAGAGCACGAAAACAAAGTACATTTTAGCTCATGGTTTCAGAGGTTCAGTTCATGGTTGCCTGACTCCATAGATCTGGATTCAAGGTGAGGCAGAATTTCACAGTGGAAGGGAAATGGTGGAGGAAAGGAGGTCAGGACATGGCAACCAGGAAGGAGAGAGGTATGTGTGGGGGGTGAGCTCTGCTTACCAAGGGCACACTCCACCTGTCTACAGTTAACCACCCTGTTAGTCCTTATCAGTGAATTAATCCACTGATTATCTTAAACCGTCCATAATCTGATCATTCACCTTTGAAAATTCTTGTATCATCTCACACACGATATTTTGGGGGATACTTCATGTCTAAATCATAACATAAATAGAATGAAACAAGGTCCAGAAAGTATAAACAAAATGTTAGATTTGACTAAATATAAAAATTTTGGACAATTGAAATAGTACTTAAGTAACTGTAAATAAAGAAGTAAAGCTTGACTTGGAGAAGATATTTATTCCAAACCATATGCTAGTATTATTTGGCCTATGAGTGAATAAAAAGCAAGCAATTCAAGATAAAAAAAAATGGACACAAATATGAAAAGGCATTCCATATTTGAAGATATAAAAATATTCCAAAACAAATGAAATGATGCTTGACTTAACTAGTGATCAGGAAAAGGCAAATTAATGAGAAAGATTATTTTACCAACAAAAAATATTGAAGTTAAATATCAATAACATTTAGGCATAGGTGTAAGTGATGATGTGGAGAAATGCACTCTCATACTTTGTTTTAGTAGAAATTCTTAGCAAATTAATGCATCTCACTATGCTATTATCTTTTGAAAATAGAAACAAATGTACCTAAAACCCCCAAAATTTATTTTTAGGAATGTCTCACAGAAATACTGGCAAAAATGTCTAAGCATTGTTTCTTTTGTTTATTGAGTATTTAACCCAGGAGAACATTTTACTGAGCTACATCCCTGGTTCTTTTTATTTTTTATCTTGATCAGGGTCTTGCTAAGTTGCTGAGACTGGCCTTGAACTTGTGATCCTTCTGTCTCATCCTCCTGAGTCATGTCTAAGCATTTTTAATGGCTATATTGGATTCCATTCTTTGTCACAGTTTATTATTCTCTTATTGATATTCATACAGTTCCATTTAAAAATTTTTTTTTACCAATATTGCTATTGTTAGTACATTAGTAAAAACAAAATCATAAAAATACATTTTGAGTACTAGTTAAATAAATTTATTGATAGCAATAGAATATTGTGTAATAAAATAAGATAATCCCATTTTAAATGCTTTGAAGCATTTTTGTTGACATTCAAAGTGAAAATGCAGGTAAAAGCATAGTATGTCCATTTTTATCCCATTTCATAATCTGTATATCTGCATTGTAGACCTCTCCCAAGGAGGGAAAAACTATTGAAAGTGTCATGCATGTATTATTAATAACTACTTATTAATTCACAAAATAGTATATGTTATATAAGAAGGGTTAGATAATTCTTTCTTCAATAAAAGACATACAATCAAACCCCTTTTAACCACTTACGCTATTTTAACATTACCCTATAGGCCACCTTGTTACAGTGATACTCTTAAGAGATTGCATGTTCCCTCTATTATTTTATATTGCAGAAAAATTGTTAGTGCTTGAAAGCAAGAGTCTTTTACAAAGCTGAAGCTTTATTCTGCTTAGGAGCACCTATTTACCATGTTTACTCAATAAAGCTGATGTTTCTTTCAGATGAATTTTGTATTAGCTGCCAGGAAAATAAGCTTTTATGTGAGACATTGATATGATTATTTTTAATCTCTATAGGTTTATACTGATATAGATATAAAATTCATAATTATATACCTCAAACTATTATCAATAGTCAGAAGATTAAAGGAAGCAAGGAAAATTAGAGGTGGAAAGGGGAAATTTCTTTTATTTTTCTGTCTGTTGAAGGGTTATATATTTTATATTTTTAAGTATTCAAATTTTATGTAAAAACTTTTAAACATGTCAGTGAAATAATCTCATTATTTCAAAAGTATATTTGGAAATATTTTTCATTCTTCCTATAAATCTCTGGGTCCCATTGTTACTAAGAGGCTCTAATATTGCCCTGCGTGTGTTGGGAGGAGGTTGGAGAGGCTACAATGCTTGCTGCTCCAGAAATATTTGGAGCTAAATTGATAGGAAAACAGGTTTTATTCAAAGCCAGCTTTCAAGAAAGATAGAAGATGCTTATTTGTTTCAAAATATTCCATCTTTGAGAAGTTCTGGGATAAAAATGCTTTGAAAATGGCGAAATGAGTGCCTTAAGACAAAAGACAGGAATTTCATAAGTTTTGCCTTTTTTTGGAGTCATTATGGCCCAAAGGAATTTCAAAAGTTTCACCTTCTAACGTGAAATCTGCTCTATGTATGCTTTGGCCAGATACCTGTCAGCTGCCATGATGAACCTCTGGACTGCCCGGATGCTAAGTACTCTTAACTGTCCATGCCCAACCTGATAGAAAATGATTTGGATTGTTCAACCCCCATAGTTTTGCTTTATCTCAGGAGGAAGCAGCCAGATCAAATTGATATCCACATCTCCTAAAAACATTTAGGGACCCAAAGTCCTTGAGGGGGAAATGATAGGAAACAGAAATATGTGAGTGCTAGGAACATGAGGTTGAGGGAATAATTGTCTAAACTGGGTCTACTGTGCTGATTTCCATATGCTTTTATTTTTCAAAAGCAATTTACCCATACCCTGCCTGATTTAAGTTGACAGGATATATCACATTCCTCAGCAACAGCATGATACCTACAGAAGAAATAGAAACTGAAAATGCCAATAAAAAGAATACAGTTTACCCTGATGTCACCTGCAACCTGCATGGGGATGGAATAAGTAACCCTCAGAGGTGTGGGGCAGCTGGAAATAAAACTCTGGAAAAGTAGTATTAGGAAATAAAGTAGGGGCTGGAGTTGTGGCTCAGTGGTGGAGCACTTGCCTAGCACATGTGAGGCACTGGGTTCGATCCTCAGCATCACATAAAAACAAATAAATGAAGATATTGTGTTCATCTACAACTAAACAATACTTTAAAAAAGAGAAAAGAAATAAAGCAAAAGACACAGAAAAATAGTTTTCAAAGCCAGGGGTATGACTGATGGAAGGGACCTGATGGATCTGATCCTAACAAAGGGAAAAAAAGCCCATGAATGCTTTATTTATAGTGAAACACACCAGAGGAATTTATTGTGAGGAGGGGTTCTCACAAGAATTGAGAAGCTATAGGGAAGTTGGGCTGGTTGGGGACTTATCACTTGCACAGTAATTCTTCCTCCTCCAGGCAGCTGGTGTCTCAAGGCTGTTTAGGTGCAATGGTATCTCTTTTACCCAAGGCTAGCAGTCATCTAAATTCAAAGCTATTGAACTCATAAATTTCACACCAGGCACAGATTCTGCCCCATTAACAGTGGCCACCTGCAAATGGGCATGTCTTTCTACATCTTTGCATGAAAAGATTCCCTGACGTGGCAGTCAAGCTGTCCAAGGCCATGGAATTCAAAACAATAATTTATTTGCTGCTCTAGACACCCTGAAGTGGGGAACTTTTGTGACTCTTTACACAGACCAGATCCCAGAACTCAAGAGGATTAAGGATAATTCCCTGATCATAAAATCTATAAAAGCAGGTTACAATTAAAATAGTTTAGCCTGAGCCAAAGTGACTTAGAGTTGCCATGTGCAGTGGCACTTGAAAGTCTGATGTCATCCACTCGTCAGTCAAAAGTCAAGAGGTGGACTGGGGCAAGACTCTCTTGAAATTTCTTTGGCATCCCCAGTAAAATTGGAGGTTAGGAGGGAACTTCTCCTCTATAAAATGATCCTTTCAGAGTGTCTCCTTTTTCCTTTTCCTATCCCTCTAATAAATTCATGCCCACTACTTGGAGTGAAATGTCTGAATTTTTTTCAGCATGGTTGCAAGAATTAGTATGAAGAGGGGGCCTCTGCAGCTGCCTGAATTTCACAGCAGGCTGGTACCCTGTAATAATACTGAGTTGAAGATCCTAAATTAGGGGAGTCATAGATAATGGCCTTCTATTCTTCCTGAATACTGAATTTTCAAATTGTTACCAGAATACCAGCTTTTGTTCCTCAGAATCCTTTACCATATTCAGGATTCAAATTAAAGTCATGTCATATGCTATTATCAGATTGTTCTTAAAATACTGTTTTGAATTACAACAGGAACCACTACATGATCCAGCAACCCCACTACTGGGGTGCAAGAGCCCTGTTTGGGGATTGGCTTGAATTGCGGTTGACTATGAGCCGTGGAGATTTGGGCATTGTCGCCTCCCGTAGTCTCACGGGACTTGTTGCGGGATCTCGAGTGACTTGGCCAAAATTGCTGATCGGGTCAGCGCCATTTTGGTGGTGTGTGTGGCGTGTGTTAGTCATTGTTAGAACCGGAGAGAAAAGTTATCAGAATAAAAAGCTGTTTGTCTCCAGTTTGCCTCTGAAGTTCTTCCCGCGGCTCCGTTGCTCCAAGCGCTTCAGGCGGCAACAGGTGGCGGCCCGTACGGGGAACTTCGGAGCAGACAGGTAAGAACTGAAAGGTCTCTAAAGATGGGTTTGAATATAACTGAATCCCAAGTGATAGAGGCTATGCAAAGACTCCTTGATATACCTGACTCTGTTCTCAGTGAGGAGTATATAGAAAAAAGTGATAGTGATCAAAAAAGCGTAGTTTCCACTGGGCCAACTAAGACCAGTAAAGAGAGCATTAGTAGAGTCCCAAAAATGACAAAAATCCAAGCTATTAAAGCTATTCGGGAGTTATTGGTGATAGCTGAAGGATACTTGCTCTTAATGGAACCTGGGCCTCAGGATATTGCTGTCAGTGAAATTAGCAGTGGTGAGGAATCTAGTAAAAGTGATCCTGAGAAAATGAGGAAAAAGAAACTAAAAAAGACCGAGACAAAGGACCGTCAGGTAGAGGAGCCACTTGTGTCCTCTACTCCCCCATGGGTGGAATCCATTACAGAAAATATGAAGGGTATTACTAGGCATTTGCATACCCTAGAAACAGAAATAAAAAGTCTTTCTGATCGCCTATGCGCTCTCGAGGACAACTCACAGAGGCATTGGGAACCGCCAGCATTTGAAAAGAAAAATGGACAGAGGGTCCATCAGTCAGTAGATTTCAAAACAATAAAAAATCTCAAAAGAGGCAGTAATGACTTATGGGCCCCAAGCTCCTTTCACGTTGAGTATGCTGGAGTCCCTTAACACCTTTAGCTAAACCCCCTCAGACTGGAAAAGTCTATGTAAAGCAACATTAAGCGGGGGGCAATTCTTGGTTTGGCGATCGCAATTCCAAGAACTTTGTATAGAAACGGCTAAAAGAAACACAGCTGCAGGGTTTGAAAATTATAATATAGACATGCTCACAGGAGAAGGGCAATTTGCAGACTTACAGGCTCAAACAGATTATGACCCAGATGTATATGCTCAGATAAACACAGCTGCCTTAGAGGCATGGAAAACTGTACAAGGACCTGGGGATCTACAAGGTAGCTTGTCAAAAGTGATTCAAGGACCTAATGAGCCATATGCTGACTTTGCTGATTGACTTTTGAGAACTGCAGGTAGTGTGTTTGCAGATGTTGACCAAGCTATGCCATTAGTTGTTCAATTAGCTTATGAAAATGCAAATAAATGGTGCCAAGCAGCCATCAGGCCATGGAGAACTAAAAAGGATCTTTCCGTATATATACAATTATGTAAAGATATAAATGATGCCTTTGTCACAGGAAATGTGATTGCAGCCTCAATGAGAGGTGCTTCCCCTCGAAATTTCACAAAGGCTAAACGTAGACATTATAATCAATCAAGATATTCCAGGCAAAATTATCATAATCAATCAGACTATTCTAGGCAAAATCCCAAAAGAGAAATAAGACCAAGCTTATACCATGCCCCAGGCCGCTGCCCCAGGTGTAAAAAGGGAAATCATTGGGCCAATAAATGCCATTCAAAATTTGACATCCATGGAAATCCTTTGTTCAGGAATTCAAAAAATGGGGCACGGGCCCAATACCCCGGGGCCCACAAATGTACAGGGCATTGCAGAAGGAGTATCCTCAAGCATCCACTCAGATGCTTCCCCGACACAATCCCTACTACCCATCCACTCCCTCGCCAGAGGAACAAGAGGAAATGCAGGATTAGACCTCTGTTCCACTGCCCGAATAGTGTTAACACCTGAAATGGGGGTTCAACTGATTCCCACAGGAGTCAGGGGACCTCTTCCCTCAGGGACTGTAGGACTTATTATCGGGCGTAGTCCTAAAAGCTTATTAGGTTTGCAAGTGACCCCAGGTGTAATAAACTCAGACTACAAAGGGGGAATAAAAATAATGCTTAGCTCACCCCAAAGTATAAGTTCTATTAATCAAGGAGATAGAATTGCTCAGTTGCTTCTCCTTCCCAATTTACATAATTCATTTAAAATGGGTATGCCTCAAGAAGGGAACAATAGAGGATTTTGTTCCACTGACTCAAGACCCATGGCTTGCTGGGTTCAAGACTGTTCAAGGAGGCCTATGTGTAAAATAAAAATCCAAGGAATAGAAATGGAGGGATTAATAGATACTGGAGCTGACTCTTCCATTATTAATTTATGCCAATGGCCCAAGCACTGGCCTCTGCAAAAAGCTTCAACCAGTTTAAGAGGCTTGGGATATAATAACCTCCCAGATAAAAGTGCGGTAATTTTAAAATGGGAGGATGATGAAGGCCATAAAGGAACATTTCAGCCTTATGTTTTACCTAATCTACCGGTTACTTTATGGGGAAGAGATATTTTGCAATAAATGGGAGTACACCTTGCAACCAAGCCTGCAGATGTTAAATGTGAAAACCTACAGGGTAATCTTAACCATAAAAGAACTCATTATCAAAAAGTACAGAGTAATCTTAACCCTAAAAGTAATCATTATCATAAAGGAAAAAGATATTTTTTTTCGGGGCCACTGAGAAAATAATTTTGAAAATACCATGGCTTTCTGATAAGCCAGTGTGGGTCCCTCAGTGGAACAAAATCCTCTATTGTTCCCTTCTTGAGGCATACCCATTTTAAATGAATTATGTAAATTGGGAAGGAGAAGCAACTGAGCAATTCTATCTCCTTGATTAACAGAAGTTATACTTTGGGGTGAGCTAAGCATTATTTTTATTTCCCCTTTGTAGTCTGAGTTTATTACACCTGGGGTCACTTGCAAACCTAATAAGCTTTTAGGACTACGCCCGATAATAAGTCCTACAGTCCCTGAGGGAAGAGGTCCCCTGACTCCTGTGGGAATCAGTTGAACCCCCATTTCAGGTGCTAACACTATTCGGGCAGTGGAACAGAGGTCTAATCCTGCATTTCCTCTTGTTCCTCTGGCGAGGGAGTGGATGGGTAGTAGGGATTGTGTCGGGGAAGCATCTGAGTGGATGCTTGAGGATACTCCTTCTGCAATGCCCTGTACATTTGTGGGCCCCGGGGTATTGGGCCCCGTGCCCCGTTTTTTGAATTCCTGAACAAAGGATTTCCATGGATGTCAAATTTTTGAATGGCATTTATTGGCCCAATGATTTCCCTTTTTACACCTGGGGCAGCGCGGCCTGGGGCACGATATGAGCTTGGTCTTATTTCTCTTTTGGGATTTTGCCTAGAATTGCCTGATTGATTATGATAATTTTGCCTGGAATATCCTGATTGATTATAATATCTACGTTTAGCCTTTGTGAAATTTCGAGAGGAAGCACCTCTCATTGAGGCTGCAATCACATTTCCTGTGACAAAGGCGTCATTTATATCTTTACATAGTTGTATATATACGGAAAGATCCTTTTTAGTTCTCCATGGCCTGATGGCTGCTTGGCACCATTTATTTGCATTTTCATAAGCTAATTGAACAACTAATGGCATAGCTTGGTCAACATCTGCAAACACACTACCTGCAGTTCTCAAAAGTCGATCAGCAAAGTCGGCATACGGCTCATTAGGTCCTTGAATCACTTTTGACAAGCTACCTTGTAGATCCCCAGGTCCTTGTACAGTTTTCCATGCCTCTAAGGCAGCTGCATTTATCTGAGCATATATATCTGGGTCATAATCTGTTTGAGCCTGTAAGTTGCGAATTGCCCTTCTCCTGTGAGCATGTCTATATTATAATTTTCAAACCCTGCAGCCGCGTTTCTTTTAGCCGTTTCTATACAAAGTTCTTGGAATTGCGATCGCCAAACCAAGAATTGCCCCCCGCTTAATGTTGCTTTACATAGACTTTTCCAGTCTGAGGGGGTTTAGCTAAAGGTGTTAAGGGACTCCAGCATACTCAACGTGAAAGGAGCGTGGGGCCCGTAAGTCATTACTGCCTCTTTGAGATTTTTTATTTTTTTGAAATCTACTGACTGATGGACACTCTGTCCATTTTTCTTTTCAAATGCTGGCGGTTCCCAATGTATCTGTGAGTTGTCCTCAAGAGCGCATAAGCGATCAGAAAGACTTTTTATTTCTGTTTCTAGGGTATGCAAATGCCTAGTAATACCCTTCATATTTTCTGTAATGGATTCCACCCATGGGGGAGTAGAGGACACAAGTGACTCCTCTGCCTGACGGACATTTTTCTCGGTCTTTTTAAATTTCTTTTTCCTCATTTTCTCAGGATCACTTTTACTAGATTCCTCACCACTGCTAATTTCACTGACAGCAATATCCTGAGGCCCAGGTTCCAGTGAGAGCAAGTATCCTTCAGCTTTCACCAATAACTCCCGAATAGCTTTAATAGCTTGGATTTTTGTCATTTTGGGGTCTCTTCTAATACTCTCTTTACTGGTCTCAGTTGGCCCAGTGGAATCTACAATTTTTTGATCACTTTCACTTTTGTCTATATACTCCTCACTGAGAACAGAGTCAGGTATATCAAGGAGTCTTTGCATAGCCTCTATCACTTGGGATTCAGTTATATTCGAACCCATCTTTAGAGACCTTTCAGTTCTTACCTGTCCGCTCCGAAGTTCCCCGTACGGGCCGCCACCTGTTGCTGCCTGAAGCGCTTGGAGAAACGGAGCCGCGGGAAGAACTTCAGAAGCAAACTGGAGACAAACAGCTTTTTATTCTGATAACTTTTCTCTCTGGTTCTAACAACGACTAACTCACGCCAAACACACCACTAAAATGGCGCTGACCCGATCAGCAATTTCGGCCAAGTCACTCAAGATCCCGCAACAAATCCCGTGAGACTACGGGTGGCGACAATGGCCAAATCTCCACGGCTCATAGTCAACTGCAATTCAAGTCAATCCCCAAACAGGGCTCCTGCAATTGGTAGTTGCCCTGTTTACCTTAAAATTTTTAACTTTATACTCTAATGGTTATTCTGCTGGAGACAGACATTGGAATCCACACCAACAACATAAACCCTTGGTTTACTGGAAGGATGTTCTTTCAGGTACATGGAAGGGTCCAGATCCAGTATTAATTTGGGGGAGAGGATCTGTTTGTGTTTTTCCAAAACATGAATCCTCTCAATATGGATACCATCTAGATTAATAAAGCAGGTACCACATCAAAATGATCAAGATGTAGTTGTTAAGGAATCAAGATTAATAAAAAAGGTACAAAATCAAGAAGACCAAGATGAAGATATAGAATGACTCCCTCAAAAGTATCCTTCAAAATGTTTCACAACTCAAGAGTCATTCCTCCCGGCTGGGACAAGGAGATCTCTCTTTAGTGTGCACACAATTGTATTTTTTTTTCTTTTTATACATGTCTTTATGTCTGTATATTTGTCTACATTTCATGTTAATGTGACGTCATAAATATATGTTTGTATGTTTGTGCATCTGTCCAGTGTGACGTCACAAATAACAAGCGCTTATGAAAAAAAAAAAAAAATATATATATACATATGGATCCAAATAACTTTAATTCATTCTAGGTTAAGAGTATTCAATTAAGAGTAAATAATTTTATAAATGAAGGTATTTTCAATTTTGATTTATAGGTGTCCCTGGGACTTCTCTTTAGCAAACAATATGACTAGTGCTATATAACCTGATATTTTGGTGTTTTGACATAATTTGTTTATTTGTTATTAACTTTATTTGTTTAATAGCTCATTAATTTCAATTATCTCAACAGGTAAAAGATTGCTCTGTATACAGAGACTCAAGGGTTCCAGCTAACAAATTATTTCTCTAAAGTGCCTTTACCTTTTCTTTAATCTATCTTTAATGCAGTAATTGCCATCAGTCTTTCTTTGTTTTGTTCTAAATATGATATTTTTCCAACTTATGTTTGTAGAAGCTCAACCAGCGATGTGTGTGAACAAAAATCAACTTTAATTTTCTAATCTAATTATTCTATTTTGTAGTTTGACAACTCGCCTCTTGACTCAGTGCTGCAATAGCACTGCCTTTTCTTTAATAATTGATGCTTGAGTTTCTAGGTAGCGGGCCCTGAAGATTTGCCGGTGGCATTGTCTAAACATAAAAAAGACGTCTGCTGCTACAGCTGCAGGGATCGCGGCTGCCACAAGCATCCCTGCTGCTCAAGCATCAAACAACCTCACCAACAGTGTGGCCTCTGCTCTACATGCATGGGGCCTCCTACATCAACATGTTACAACAAATGGACATTTTGATCTTTCATTGTTTGGGACTTTACGGGACAATGCCTTGCGGGTATTTGTCTAGAGAATTCAGTGTGTTACTTGAAGGAACTTAGGGAAGCTGATTTGTTTAAACAATTTGATATGCTATGCAATTTGGCTCATCACCAAAAGGCTTGTCGCCTTAAAGCCGCAACATCTCCTCACAATTGGACGGCTGTTAGTCATCATATATAGTCGATCCTAAAGGGCTCCATTGGATGGCTGGTTAGCCAATGACGGGTAAGATCCCCAGAGGGGGACAACCTAAGACAGGCACTGTCGCACGGGACAGTCTCATGTGGCCGACATATCAACCTAAGACAGGAGTCAAGGGCACAGCCTTGATTATCCGATGACGGGTAAGAATGTTGGTTGCACATAGACGTCCTAGAGCATTACCTCTTTTAAAAAAAAAAAAGGGGGAAATGCAGGAGCCCTGTTTGGGGATTGGCTTGAATTGCGGTTGACTATGAGCCGTGGAGATTTGGGCATTGTCGCCTCCCGTAGTCTCACGGGACTTGTTGCGGGATCTCGAGTGACTTGGCCGAAATTGCTGATCGGGTCAGCGCCATTTTGGTGGTGTGTGTGGCATGTGTTAGTCGTTGTTAGAACCGGAGAGAAAAGTTATCAGAATAAAAAGCTGTTTGTCTCCAGTTTGCCTCTGAAGTTCTTCCCGCAGCTCCGTTGCTCCAAGCGCTTCAGGCGGCAACACTGGGGGAGTATATACAATATGTGGAAGGAATATCTGCACTCCAGTGTTTATTTTGGCACTATTAGACTAACCATGACATGGACCCCACTTAAATGTCCATCAATAAATAGATAGATAAAACAGTTGGGATACACACACACACACACACACACACACACACAAATATTATTCAGTATTAAAAAAAAAAAAAGAAATCCTGTTGTTTGTGGCAACAGGGATAAACCTAGAGGACATTATGTTAAGTGAAATGAGCCAGGCCTAGAAAAAAAAAAAAACACTGAAGGAGCTCACTCATTTGTGGAATTTTAAAAAGTTGTTCTCATAGAAATAGAGTGTAGAATTGTGGTTACAGAGGATGGGTGTTTTACAAGGTAGTATTTGGGCACATGTTGATGTATAAGGATAAAAGTTATTTAGGAGGAGTAAGTTCAAGATATCTAATGCACAGTATGATGACTATAGTTAGTAAAGCTACATTGTGTTCTTGGAATGCAAGGAATGTGGATGTTAATTGTTTTTTACCACAGAACTGATAACTAGGAGGTGTGATACATGTGAGCTAAATGGCTAAATAGATTTAGCCATTCTATCATATATGTACTTCAGAGTATCATATTGCACATGATAAATACATATAATTTTGTCTGTCAATTAAAATGGAAAAGTACTGTTTTTTGTTCTATTACTATTTCGGTAAGCATTTCAAATTAGTCCATCTTACCTACAGAAGGAGTAATTTAAAATTAATTCTATTGAGTAGTTTTCTCCAAGTTTACAATATAAATCTTTAAAGAGTATTAACACTGACCTCCAAAGCAAAGCCTCTGATTTACTTGGTTCTTGATTACAGTGATTGATTTGATTCCCTTGATATGTGTTGTGCTATAGCATTTGCCTTCATCTTTTCTTTCTAATTAAATTCTGTTATTTTAAGGTTTAGCTTTTGTCTATCCTCCTTATTGCCTAAACATTTATTGTATTACTTCAAACCATTCTTTTCACATATGGAATAGAAAAACATAATTAGTGTTTAGGAACAATTATAAATCACCATATTACTTAACATTTTCTTAGTACCTGTCATATCTTGTTTAGTAGAAAACCTCATGCAGTGACTGTCTTCTGTCATGTACTTTTTATGTCCCATGACTGAAAAGTCTTCTTTTCCCATTGATAATAATGAATAATAATGAATCCTTAAATAGGATTATTGTTTAACTTTTTAAGTATCATCTCAGTTTCCCATTTAAGATATTTGATACAGTTGGAAATCAATAGATTAGACATATTCTTTCCATTGCCTTTAGCAGCAGCAACCAAAATAGTTCTTTATTAATAGGCTAAAGTCCTCTGATATGCTCTATCACATATAGTTTACATTTGCTGGACCTCAGTAAGTTTTGTCATTTATCAGAGGCCTAGTTTTGATTAAATTATATAACCTCTCTGAGCCTGAATTTCTTAATTTAAAGTAGTGATTATACCATCACTTCTTTTTTTCAGTTATTTTAAGGATTAAGAAAATGCAAAGTAACATAGAGACTTTCACATAATAGGTATTAAGTAAAATGGTATTTTCATTCATTATAAGCATTTTGCTATTTAGTACACATGTCACCCTCCTATCTCCTATTTATGATTATTTAGTGTTCACATCTATTGCATGAGTTATATTAGCATAGAACTACAACTTCAGTCATTTTAATGCCTTTATTTTTTTTAAATAATAGATACTGCTTCAGTGACTAACCAATTGAATGTGATGTTGAAAGTATTTGAAAAACAGTCAAATATGTTGAAAAGGTAAACTTTTAAAACAACTCTTTTTTCCCCAATTATAGCATGTATAAATGAATAAACAAGATGTGGTGTATACATACAATAGATTATTATTTAGCCTTTTTAAAGAAATGCTTTATCTATGCTATGATATGAATAAAACTCGAGGACTTTGTACTATGTAAAATAAGCCAATCATAAAAAGACAAATACCGTATGAGTCCCCTTACATAAAGTATCTAGGGTAGTCAAATTTTTAGAGATAGAAAGTAGAATGATGATTGCCAGGGACAAGGAGAGGGGAAGATGCGTATAAAGCTCCAGTTTAACATAATAAAAATAGTTTTGGATATTGGTTATAAAACAGTGTTAATGCACTTAACATGACTGAACAGTACTTAAAATGGTTAAGATTGTTAATTTTATGTTATATATATTTTACCATAGTTCAAAAAACTAAAAAAAATCATGATGATACAAAATATAGTTTGTGTATAGTCTTTTTACTTGCAATTTCATATAATTTCTCTCTTAAGTAAATGTATTTTTCTTTTAATTGACAAATAAAATCATGTTTATTTATGGTGTACTATGTGGAGTTTTGATATATGCAAAACATATATCAAAATTCTTTTTACAAACATTTTCCCATTATATCCTACACATCCTTCCCTACTTTGAAACTTTTTTTTTTCTTTTTGGTGTTGTTGTTCTAGGGAATGAACCCAGGGGGCACTTTACCACTGAGATACATCCCCAGTCCTTTCTTTTTGAGACAGGGTCTTGATAAGTTGCTGAAGTTAGTCTTGAACTTGTGATCCTCCCACTTCAGCCTCATGAGCCCTCATGAGTGGGATAACAGTCATGCACCACCATACCAGGCTTAATTTGAAACTTTTTGAGTGCCAACATTATGCTCAAAAAGTTTTGGATTTTGGAACATTTTAGACTTCAGATTTTCTAATTAGTGATGCTCAACTTGGAAAATCGATGCTAATATTCCCAAATCTGAAATAGCCTGAAATCTGAAATACTTCTGGCCTCAAGCATTTTGGAAAAAGGAAGCCCAATCTGCAGAAAATGAATTTATCAAGACTGAACATATATAAGATCAATAAGCAAAAATCAGTTGCATTTCTATATACTAGTTGTTATAGATTGAATGTGACCCCCAAAAGGTTGAAGTACAGAGTGACCTTATTTGGAAGTAACACTATTGCATATATAATTAGTTAATATAAAGTCATAATGAAATAGGATGAACCATTAATCTAATATAACTGATGTCCTTATAAGAATTGGAGAGTACAGATACACACAGAAGGAAGACTTCCAGGTGAGGGATCAGACAGAGGTTGGAGTTATGCCATTACAATCCAAGGAATGCCAGAAGCTAGAAGAGGCAGAAAAGTTCCTTCCCTAGATGTTTCAGAAGGAGTGTAGCACTGAAAACACCTTAATTGGGGGTTTTAAATCTTCATGCTAGGGAGATTCAAGATGGTGGAGTAGACAAAGGCTTCATTCTTAGTTGCTCCATGGCTTGGGATTTGAGCAGTGGGAGTACTACTCCTTAGTGAGGTGGGTGAAAGAGGGATTTCACTAAAATTTAATGTTGGACAGCCAGAGTAACTTAAAGACCCCGAAATTTAGGTACATTAAACAAAGAAGAAAGAGTACAATAGAGCTGAGCCGCTTGGGGCAGCAGCAGTGGTAGTGATGCTGGTTCACCACAGAGGGAGGATGAATATAGAGAAAAACACAGATTTGGTATGGAAAAACCTGATGAGATTAGAAAAGTGGCTTGATCTTAGCTGATCCAGAGGCTGCACTGTGCATGGGTGCTTGAAAAGTACTGTTTTCCAGCTGACCACAGAGAGCTGAGGTGGGAGCCATTTTGAAGAAAACATGCTACAGCTGCTGCTTCAGGAGCCAAGAGATCATCATAGCAAACACTGCCACACTGTACCATTAGGTACCTACTGTGTGGCCTAGGAGAACATGAATGAAATAGGAACAGAAAAGATTGTACCCAGTGCAATTCAAGTTGGAAAAGTGAAAGGGGCACCGACTTGCTTTTCCTTTGAATCTGGCAGCTCACATGACCAGCTGAAGCTGGTTGGGAATCTGAACAGGTAGATGTGAACACACTCAGGGACTAAGCCTGGGAAAGCTATGTTTCTGGGAAGCAGAGTGTGTGGAAGATTAGCTTACCTGCCCCAGAACTAGAATTCTTGGGAGGCTCTTGAGATCCAGACTCCCAATAGAGATTAGAAACTGCTAGGCCCTAGCAGTATGTTGATCTAATGTCTCCAGAGCAGACACCACCCAACAAAACCCCTGTGGCCTGTAAGACCTAATCCCAGCCATCGGAACTCCATTTATAGAACTCTGCAGCAACTGCACCTTGGGAATGCACCAATCTGTGTGGACACAACTCCAACTGACAGTACTTCCCACTTCATCCTACCTCATATTGGTGAGAAGGGAAGTTGAGACTTATTTCAACCAGCTTGAGTCTTAGACCACTCCAACTGGTAGCTCAGAGAGCAACACACAAAAAAGAAGGTTTTAACAACTCTCAGTGCCTGCTCTTGATAGCTCAAGAAGAAATGGAACAAAAGAAAGTTTGGGCATAGACAACAACCATCCATTTTCACCAAATATTTTGCCCATTTCTGTGGAGATGATGTCATCACTTTTCATTAAGAACCTTTTTCTATTTTTTCTTTCTTTTCTCTCTCTCTCTCTCTCCTCTCTCTCTCTCTCTCTCTCTCTCTGTGTGTGTGTGTGTGTGTGTGTGTGTGTGAGAGAGAGATGAGAGAGAGAGAGAGATCTGTACTGATTGGTTTAAGTCCATATATAATATACATGTATACATGTTTGGTTTTCCCCTCCTCATTTTTATCATTTTAAAATGTATTATTTTTCCTTGCCTTGTCTCTTGAGGGTTAGAGTTTTTTGATTTGTTTATATATTTTTTGTATTGTTGTCATTTGTTTCTCTCTTTTCTTTTGCTAACAGCCACATTCTATTGTTATCTTTCTCTCTCCTATTTACTTTGTTTCTCCCATTTTCTCCTCCTTCCTTATAACTATCAACTGCTACATCTCTTTTGCATTCTGTTTACTTTTTGAAATTGTAAACATTTTTACCTTCCAAGCACATTTTCTTTTCTCTTAATTAACTGTATTTTTACCATCTCTTAGAACTAATTGGTTTATATAACTCCTGTCCCCACCATTAATTCTGATGCAATTATTACTGCTGTGGATAACATAGTCAACACAGGCTGTTTGCTTTAAAACCATGGTAATGTTCATGGTAATTGTTTTTACAATTGAAAATTGCTAATCCCACCATTTTTTGGTTTTGGTAGTAATTAAAGTTGTAGATGTCATATTTGTTTTAATGCTATATATGTTGTTTGCATAGGTGGTAGCTATAGTTTCTTTTGCCATTTTCTGTGAGGTTCTGGGAACTTACAGGGGCATTACAAGTTAACATGGTAAAGACTCTGCTGTTGAACTAAACTCAACCTAAACAGCACACCTTGCTCCACATTCAAATAAATGACACTCAAATTCAGTTATACTTTAATACAAAGAACTGAAGAGACAGAAAGCCAAACTAACAACCAGGTCCCAAGTAGAAATGGATAAGGTTGGGCTCCCAGATCCCATCTTCAAATATCCACTGCTAAAGCAAAAAGAGTGAATTGGCACAAAGACTTTGGATACCATACTTATGAGGGGTTCTCAATGTAGATTACTCTAGGATACTTTGGCAAGTAAACACTGTGTCATAAAAAGGCCCAAATCTTCCAAAGATTAATAAAACCCAACACACAGGAGTACAAGAAATATGAAAAACAATGTAAAATGACACCTCCTAAAGTTTGTTATTTACTAGCAACTGACCCCAAACATATTACATGGATGAAATATCAGATAAAGAATTCAAAAGAAACATAAAAATGATCAGTGAATTTCAAGGGACCATAGAAAAACTACTGAATGAATTAAGAAAGTCAATATATCATATGAGTGAGAAATTCAGTAAGCAGATAGGAATATTGAAAAAGAACCAGAAATGTTTTAAATGAAAGGCAAAATAAATCAAACAAAACGTTCAGTTGAAAGTCTTTCTAATAGAGTAGACCATGCCAAGGGCAGGATCTTAGAACTGGAAGACAAAGTAATTGGCCTTGAAACATTCAGATGACATTAAAGAAAAGAAAATAAGCAAACATGATTAGTTTATACAAGACCTTTGAGACAACATTAAGAAACAACTTTAAGAATCAGTGGAGCTGAAGAGAGTTGTAAGATGCAGGCTAAGGGAATTCATAACCTCTTCATGAAAATAATAGCAAAAAAACTTCCCAACTTTCAGAATGTGATGGACATCCAGATACAGGAGACATTTGAAACCCCAAATAGACAAGATCAACAAAAACCTCTCTATGACACATTATAATTAAAATACCTAACATACAGAACTAGGATAGATTTTAAAACCTCAAGGGAAAACATCATGTCACATTTAGAGTCAAGCCAATCAAAATTACTTCTGATTTCCCAGCACAAACTCTAAAAGCCAGAAGGACTTGGAATGATGTGTTGAAAGAAAATAACTGTCAACCAAGACTGCTATATCCAGCAAAGCTATCCTTCAAAATCAAAAAGGAAATAAAACCCTGCCAAGATAAGCAGAAATTCATAACAACTAAACTGGCACTACAGAACTTAGTTAATGAAATACTCCACATAGAAGAAAACAGAAGAGCTCACAAATGAACAAATCTCATTTGAAGAGTAGCTGAGCAAGTGAGAACCAAAACTAAATTAAACATTATAAACAAATAAATCAAAATGGCAAGAATTAATATGCATCTTTGTAATAATGTTGAACGTAAGTGGTCACAACTCTCCAATGAAAAGACATAGACTGATGCACCTTACAGGCAAGGTAGTCACAGCCTGCAAATGAAAGACTGGAAATTAATATACAATGTAAATGGAACCCCCAAACAAGCAAAATAGCTACTCTCACGTCTGACAAAACAGACTTCAAACCAAAATTAATAAGAAGAGACAAGGAAGGTCACTTGATACTGGCCAAAGGGAACAATCTAACAAGAAGATATAATAATAATAATAAATATTTATGCTCCAAACATGGGTGTAATAACTTACATAAAAAAGACACTTCTCAAATTGAAGCATCAGGTAGATTGGCCTTGTGATTTCAACACACCTCTCCCACCATGAGATAGGTCATCCAGACATAAACTAAGTAAAGGCTCTTTGGACCTGAAAAATATGACAAATAAAAAGGACCTAACAGACATCTATAGAATATTTTATCAAACAATGCCTGAATACTCTTTTTCCTCTCAATGGCTCATAGATTCTTCTCCAAAATAGACCATATTTTAGACTACAAATCAACTCATAGCAAGTGCAAAACAATTGATAAAATTTCTTACATCTTATCAGATCATAATGGAATGAAATTAGAAATCAACAGAACAAAACCCTACAGAAACCATATAAACACATGGAAATTGATTAATAAACTTTTTAAAAAATTAATTGATTAATTTGTTATACATGACAGCAGAATGCATTTCAATTCATAGTACACATATGGAGCACAATTTTTCATTACTCTGTACATAAAGTAGAGTCACACCATTCATGTCTTCATAAATGTACCTAGGATAATGATGTCTAGCTCATTCCACCATCTTTTCTATCCCTATGTCCCTTCCTTTCCCTCCCTTCCCTTTGCCCTATCCAAATTTCCTCCAACCTCCCCTGCTCCCCGACGCCTAATAAACAACTAATAAAAAGCGAGAAATATTCAAACACTATGTATCTAATAGATATTTGGATCCATATATATAAAGAACACTTATAACTCAATAATAAAAATGTAAATGGCCCAGGGACAAATTGGTAAGGAACTGAATAGACATTTCTTCAAAGGAGAAATACAAATAGTTGATAAACTTGTATAATATTTTTAACTTCTTTAGTCATCAGGAAATTGAAAATCAAAGTGATAATGAGATATTACTTCATATCCATGAGGATGGCTTAAAAGACAGATAATAGCAACTGTTAGCAAGTATGTAGGATCCTCAGACATTTCTGGTGGGAATTTAAATGGAGCATTCACTTTAGAAAACATTTTTTCATTGTCACTTACTCATAATGCTGAATATAGAGTTAACATATGACCCAGAAATTCTATTCACAGGTTTGTATTTGAGAAAAATGAAAACATATTCATACAAAAACTTGTACATGGATGTTCATAGTGTCATTGTGCATAAGAGTTAAAAAGGAGAAATAATTGAAAGGTTCATAAGCAGAGGATTTGAGAGATAAAATGTGGTATATCCACACACTAGATTATTATTGGGCAGTAAATAAGAACAAATACATGCTACAACAGAGATTGATCTTGAAAACATGCAAAGTATAAGAAGTCAGTCTCTAAAGACCACATGTTGTATGATTTTATTGATATGAACTATCCAGAATATAAACATTTATATAAACAAAGCAAACCACTGGTTTATAGATCTAGGCTGTGCTAGGAGGAATGGGGAATGAGTACTAATGGGTAGGGGTTTATTTTTTGATAACTAAAATGTTCTAGATTAGTGGTGGTGGTTGCTCCACTTGCTGAATACATTAAAAGGAATTTAATTGTATATTTTTTAAAAAGTGAATTGTATGGCATATTAATTGTATCTTAATGAAAGCTGTCATAAATTCCAACTTAACAAACAACATGTTTGTCAATAAATCTATGGTTTATTCATAGTATTTAACAGATGTTAGCAAATGGTGACCCATGAGTCAAATCATCCTGTAGCTTATTTTCATAAATTAAATATTATTGGAACACACTCATTATTTATCATCTACATTTGATTTTGCATACTTGAATAGTAGTGATACATACCATTAAGCCTGCAGAATTAAAATGTTTACTGTTTGACTTTTTACAAAAACTGTTTGGCAACCTCTGCTATGGAATAGCATTTTAAAGGAATGAGAAAAATCTTTGCTTATTAGCAAATTAGATATCAAACATTATGTTAAGAAAAAAACAAATTTGGAATAATATGTAGAGTTGTCATTTGTATTAAAAAAGACATTAAAATCTAACCTGGTAACAAAAATTATACAATTGAATAGGTACATTCACTGTTGTAGATGTATTCTGAAACTATAATAGCTGTCCATTAATACCTCAGGGCAAAGCAATGGATTTTTGGAGTGGTAATCAGAAATATATTGTAACCTTGATTGTATTATTTTAAACTCTTTACAAAGAAAATATATAGGTATGATACATAAATAAAATTATAAATATAAAAGTATAGCACATTACTGATAGATATAATACAATATTATATTGTTTTTCAGAGCTGAAGATGATCAAGTTTTATTAGAAGCTGTGAGTATGTCACTTTCAATTTGAAATTACACCTTGTCCATGAGTTTTTAATAGCCTCTACAGATTGCCAATATTATATTATCCTAAATAGATAAACAATGTTTGCTCAGTTTATTCAAAAGTTTTCTATGAAAACGTGAGCTGGAAAGCTTTGGGGATGTTCTTTTAATTTTACTACACTTTATTATTACTCAGAAGCACTTCATTTCTGAAATCTTAAGATGTAATATTCTACAGTCTTCTGAATATTTCCATTTATTACCAATCCTACTTTTTATTAACCTTAATAATAGCTTTGTTATACAGATTAATACCAATGGTTCACTATTTTCATGAGTTAATGAAAACTTTCTTACCTTAATAAGTATCCAAATAACCTTTCTCTATGGGGATATTTGTTTGGTCTTCATTATTATTAAAATTATTATATTTGCCTTTAGAAGTACAAACAGATGCAAAATGATTTTGAATTATTATCAGAGGAGAAATCAGTGCTGGAAAATGAACTACAAAAGTTGAAGGATATGGAGGTTGGTAACACTTTAGTGTTTAAAAATGGCATATAGTATCTAAGGAAGCTGCTTATTTCAGGATATGAATCAAAGGATATTTAAATGTTTTATGATATATTTTCAATATTAAAAATTACAATAGTTGTACTTTAAAAAAGAAAATAATGTTATCTTCTGAATTATCACATTAGTTATCAAAACCAAAATTATTCTATGAAAACATTCTGAAGGATATTTATCTGCCAAATATTTATCAGTAAGTTAGGATTTTCAAGTATCTTTTACATGCATTATACACATCCTCTGCAATTAACTAATGGTTTGTCACAGTTCACTATACCAAGCACAGTGAATAGAAATGTCAAGGATAAAGGAACATTTGTTTCTTTTAGTATTTTCTTGTTATTTTCATACAGCTTATAAATTCAAATTATAGACAACAAAATCAAATTTATTAGAAGTGAATTTTTATTTACCACTTAAAAACACCAGTTGTGTGGATGAACATATTCTTGAATCCACTAATGTTGGATACTTAATATTTATTCCTTACTAGAGGAAGAAGCCAAAATAGTACTAGGAGGTTAGCAATTTAATCAGTCGGAGAAGCAGCGATTCTATACAAGTATCAAATATAAGATCAGGACTGTTGCATATATTCAATTTAGAAAGAATTCTGTTTAGGTATAGACTAAGTAGGAATAGAAAATCAGTACAAAAAAAGGCTAAAAATCTTAGATTATCATATTGTCTTCCCATGTGTGCATTTTAATTTTGCACTCTTACAGCCACCTTGAAAATACTTTGGGGAATAAAAGATGAGTTGAAGTTATAGCAGTTTCTGCTTTTGCTCTCTTTTATTGTTTCTTTAGTTTTTTAAAAATTTTTTCGTGTCTTATTCTGCTCTAAAGAGTAATGATTTTTTGCATAAATTTCTTCAATGTGTGGTCCACGATACAATATGATTTTCTGGTTCAATCCACAGAAACTTTGGTGCTCATTTGATAGGTTATACCCCATGCATTCTTGTCTCCGTTCCTGCACACATCATTCCTATTTCACTCCTCATTTAAGCTTTTAATATTCTAAAATAAGTTAAACCTCAGTGGCCATATTTTTAATACTTTACCTATGTGAAGTGTAATCAATGAATAAAAGGAAAGTACTTGTAGCAGTTCTGATTATTGTGTGGAAGTGTGAAGGAAAAATTGTGAAAGAACATTACTACATACATAATAAGAATTTTATATCAACCCAAAGATAGTGACCAAGAAATCTGAGAGGTAGTTTATTTTCAGAGGAAATCTAACATAGGAATTAATGAGTAGGATGGTGAGGAGAGAATAATAGGAATAGCGCAGGTCAGACTTAGAATTTATAATAACAAAGTTACCAATTTTCTTCCAAAGTAGGCTTCCTTTTCCTAATTTAATAGTTTCTTTCAATATATTTTTTTTAGACTGCCAAGCTTAATAACAAAATAACACATTTGGTTTCTGTGCTTGCTTGTCAAATATTAATCAGTGTTTCTGTGAACTGTTTGTTTTATTTTATTTTTATGTAATCAGAAGAAACTGTGACTAACTGAACCTAAAAATTCATTGTATGAATGTTCTAAAAGAATCAAAAGAAAAGTTGAATAACATGTTTGGTGAGGATAGAACCAGGGCAACTTTGGGAGTCAAAATAACTGAAGTTCATAGATATCATCCCCTAGTTCTGCTCTTTTTGGAGACTTTAGAAAGGGAGCTTATGGCTATTTCTCCCATCCCAGAAGATATTATATCTGGAATCCTCAGTTTCATCTGTTTCCCTTCTGCAATAGTTCTTAGGAAAAAGCAGTCATACCGGCCTTGCTTAGAGCAAGTTTCAGCTATCAGGACATATTGAGATGAAGAACATGCAGTGCTATCCTAAAGTTTAATGTTGTTTTTTAATAAAAGGAAAAAAAAAAGGATACTGGGCACAAACATCTGGTGTCCACTGTACTCTGTAATGCTTTCCTAATTTTTCTTATTTATTCTCAATGTCAGCAAATGTTTAAAGGATTAGATAAGCATTTTACACTTCACAGGCTATTGAGTCTCTTTGGCAACTATTTAAATTACTCTCTATAGCATTGAAACAGCCACAGACAATACATAAATGAATGAGCATACCTGTATTGCAATAAAACTTTGTTTACAACAATAGGCAGCAGGGCAGATTTGGCTTACTGTTGCCAACTCCTGACTTATTTCATTGCATTTTTGCTATTGCTTAGCTTTATACAAAGTCTTCCTAAATAGGATCTCTTAAGTTAAGTACATATTTTAGTATGTTATCTTTGGAAAATATGGTGGTGTCAAGATTTGTTTCTGTATCTTCTATTTTGTCCCATTGACCTTGTCTATTCTTGTACCAATGCTCAAGTACATCTGGTTACAAATTTAGAATAAATTCTGATATCTTTCAGGACAAGTGAAATTACCTTGTTCTTTTAAAGAATTGATCTTTGGCCTTTGCCCTCTCATGTAAATTTTAGGGTTAATTTGTCAAATTTTATACTTGCAACTAATAATAATAATTTCTAATAATTTCTCACTTTCTAATATTTGTAGTACTAATTTTATTTGCCTTGCTGAACTTGTAAGGACCATCAAAATAATGTTGAGTACAAGTGATGAGTGGGCATTTTTCATTTGTTCCTGATTTTAAGTTTTCTTATTTCCTGTCATTGGTCCATCTGTCTGCACCATGCTAGCGTGCTCTCTCTCTTCTCTCTTTCTTCTCTCTCTCCCTCTCTGTCTCTCTCTCGTACTGTTTATCAAGTTGAGATTTTTCTTCTCTTCTCAATTTTCTGTTTTTATAATGTTTCATTAGGTTCTTCTATCTTGTGATCATTGCCCAACTACACAGCCACTTTCACATTTTTGATTTTTTGTTATAGCACCATTCCACAGGTCCCCAAATCTGTATTCTTGACCATGAACCACGCAGGAGGTGGAAATGGGGGTTCCCCTCGGTGGAATGAGCTGGCTGAGAAATAAAAGCTAGGACACAGAAAGTAGTTTCAGAAGTCAGGGCAGGATGGGCAAGTGAATCAGATGGATGGAGCTTTGAGACTAATGGCAAAATGGAACCTGTGCCTGCTTTATTTATATCAAGAAACATTAAACCTTCCATAGAATGTTCTTCACCAAAAAAGGTTAAAGGTGTGCTGTCCAGTTCTCATCGGTTACACTCATCTCTGGAGCCACTATGGGGGACCTTCCCAGCAGAGAGGAGATAAAGGTCACGTGCATTGGGCAATCTATTGCTGTGGGAGAACTGTGGATAGTTCCCAAGGCTAAACCTAAATCTCCCTGGCTTCATGTGGAAAGAAAACCTTATGTATTTCACGGATGGCTTCCCACATTATATTACTTTTCTGTTGGCTTCACTGGTTACCTTAAGATTTGTAGTCTTTGTCACAGTCTACCTTCAAGTGATATTAAATCACTTCACATGTAAGAACTTTAATATAATTTGGCCCTTCTCAGCATTTATGCTATTGGTTCATACATTTTTACTACATATGATATAACCCCCTAAATATTTTGTTATTAGGATTACTTTAAAAGACTATATATTTTTTAAAATAGTTTTTTAGTTGATAGATGGACACAATGCCTTTATTTATTTATTTATTTTTGTGATGCTGAGGATAGAACCTAGCCCATCTATCTATCTATCTATCTACCTTTCTTTTATTTTAATTTGTTATATATGACAGCATAATGTATTAAAATTCATATTACACATATAAGGCACAATTTTTCACGTCTCTGGTTGTATACAAAGTATATTCACTCCATTCGTGTCTTCATATATGTACTTTGGATAATGATGTCCATCTCATTCCACCATCTCATGCCCCCATCCTTCCCCTCCCACCCCTTTTCCCTATCTAGACTTTGTCTATTCTTCCTATGTTCCCCCTCCCTACCCCGCTGTGAATCAGCTTCCTTATATCAGAGAAGACATTCAACATTTGGTTTTTTGATATTGGCTAACTTCACTTAGCATTATATATTCTCCAGCTTCATCCATTTACCTGTGAATGCCATGATTTTTTTTTATCTTTTACTGCTGAGTAATATTCCATTGTGTATATATGTACCACATTTTTTAATCCATTCGTCTACTGAAGGGCATCTAGTTTGGTTCCACAATTTAGCTATTGTGAATTGTGCTGCTATAAACATTGATGTGGCTGTATCCCTGTAGTATGCTGTTTTTTTAATAATGTTTATTTGAAATCATTTAACTGTGTAGAAGTGCATAGTACTACTGTTTCTATTTTTCAAACTATATAATTGATGGTGTCTGTATTATGTGCTTCTGACCCATTTTCCCCATATATCCTGCAGGTTTTTTTTGCATGTGTTTGAATTGTAAAGTAATTTTCAGAATGTCATATGCTACATTTCAGCAAAACTGACTGTAGTTTATCAGAGTGACTTAATTTTTTCAATATATATTAGCTTATATGCAGTTTATATTCAATAAAATACTATTACAAACAGTTCAACTATAATCACTCATTTTGGTTTGCTTCTGTTTATGTAATTTTTCTTGAAACATAGTATAGTGACTCTTGGAGTAAAATGGAAACCTTAGTAATGTATATTTTCAAATATTTTCCCACAATTTGTTGTATACTTAACCATTTATTTCTGGCTTATATGAAATTACACAGAAAAAACAGACAAGTGATCGAACAAAGAAAACTGTAAAAACAGAGAAGAAAAAAGACAAAGAAAAGCCAGAGGATTCAGAAAGGTAAGACAAAGATACATGTTAATATTGTTCTTCTTTGTTAATTAATATTTTTATTTTTATTACATACAAATAATTTAAGGTCATACAAACACAACAGGTTTTTGTAAAACATAAAATTAGGAAATAGTTTTACAAATAGACCAGGATATCAATGGGAAAATCCTAAAAAGGGGAGAACAAAGAATTAAAAGCATATTAGTGGAGGAGAGAATTGTAAAATATTCAAAATATTTATAGGTAAATAGAGTTAGATCTTTATATAATTATAGGGAAAAATGATATACATTGTTTCCTCAATCATCTAATTAATGCTTTGTAATTTGTTAAATCCCCAAATCAAATCCCTAGAATTTGTTATTTTCTACTGGAGTTTTTAATTGTATTTATTTTTATAAAAGTTAATTTTTTTATGTATATGGATTTTTATAAAATGACTTTGTTAAATTAATGCTTTATTAGTATTGTAAAATAATCATTCCATTTTGAATTTGGTCACATCTTAAAATATAAATATAGTTTTTGGAAAGAAACTATGAATTTATACTTAGAGAGTACCATGAATGCTAAAAATAAATTTGTTGCAGTGATCTTTTTTGCTGCTGTGACTAAAAGACAGGACAAGAACAATTTTAAGGAGGAAAAGATTATTTTGGGAGGTTAGTTTTAGAGGTTTCAATTCATAGCTGTCTCCATTCCTTGGGGCGTGACGTGAGTGGCAGAAGAATGTGGCAGAGTAAAGCAGTTGGAAACATAGCACCAGGAAGCACAGAGATTGTTGCTCAACAAAGACAAAATAAATATCCCAAAGGCACGTACCCACCTCCAGCCATAACCCTACCTGCCTAAGGTTACCACCAATGCCTTTCAGGTGATGAATGCACTGATTAGGTCAAATCTTTATCTTTTATAATATAATATAAATCTCTTATAACCCAATAATTTTATGTCTAAACTTTCTTGCATTGTCCCACGCATGAGCATTTGGGTAACACCTCACATCTAAACCATAACAAAATTCACTGGGCAAATGGTTTTGATTTTTGACTTAAGAGAAGAAAAATGATTGGAGAAGAAAAAATGACCAATATATTTTGAAGATGTCAGCACTTCATGTTTTTTTTTCTCTCCCACCTCCCTTCTTCATATTCTTAATTATACCAGTGAGAAGTTGGCCTGACATATGATATTCAGTTGTTATCATTTAACCTGTATGGATTTAATAGCTTTTAAAAAATAAGAATTCTTTAATAAAAATTGTTAGGCATTTAGAATTCTTTAAAGTTCTCTTTAAGAAAGCAAAGCAGTGATGCATTTTAGAATATTATTTTACATTTTAAAACATTTTTAATTACAGAAAATTGTCTCAAGGAATCCAGCTTAATGTACAAGAAAATTTGTTTCAAGTCCAGGTAACACACAGTCTCTATGAGTTTATGTCTGATTAATAAGTGCTCTGATATGTATAGACAACCTTAATTTTGTGTGAAAATAGGCATACATGTCTATATGTGTTTATTTGTATATACTTTTACTTTCCGAGGTATGTTTTTCTTGTTTGAGTTTTTTCATCAAGTTGTAGAAAATTAAATGATAAATTCTGGCATATTAATGTCAATATTATGCAAATTTTTATGGCTTATTCAACTACAAGCAATATCATGGGGAAAAAAACATCATATTGGGACTTCCTAGTTAAGTGACTTTGAATAAATACCTTTTAATTATATGAGCTTCATATTTTCTATCACTCAAATGAGTAAAACAGCCTCTGTCCCAAAAAGATGTGAGTTTTAAGATGCAGGTTAAAAAAGAGCTTTTCCAAACTTTTGAATTATATATCCCACTATGTTTTATGTGATCCAATAGAAGGAACACAAGTGACTCATTACTTCATTTTGGTTTTGGAATACTTTTTTTCTCATTTGGCTACAAATTAATTTATTAATAACCTTTATAACATCATGCCACCCATTTCAGTGAGTGGCTGGAGTTAAGTATTATATTCATATGAATGATTCAAGAACATGATTACATAAATTTGGGGAAAATGAGAGTGCCAATTGAGAAACAACATAAAATGTACAACTTTGTAGTATTTATTTTCTATTGCTGTATAACAAGTTACCAAGAACTTAGTAACTTAAAGCAACTTATATATTATCTCATAGTTTCAGTTGGGGAGTCTAAGCATAGCTTAGCTGTGTCCCAGTCAAAGAGTTGGCTTGGCTCTATTCCACTCTTAGACTTAGAAGCCCTCTTCCAAATTCAAGTGGATATCACAAATTTGGCTCCTCGTCTTTGTAGAACTGAGGCACACAATTCATAGAGGCAGTCTGCAGTTTGCAGCTAGATGAACTTTTTTTTTTTATGCCAGCTAGGAATCTCTTTGTATCTTATACAATGTAAGTGATCATGGAGGTGGTATCCCATCACCCTTGATATATAATTTAACGTAAGAGTGTAGCATCCCATCACTGCCATATTATTAACTAGAAGCAAGTCATAGATTCTACCTACTTTCAAAGGAAGTGGATTATACAGAGCATAACCATAGTGGTGAAGAAAAGGGGGCGATCCTTGAATTCTGCCTATGGTTTATTTTAGCTAACACAGTATTTTCTATATTTAGAAAGAAAAATCTATTAGCTGGACATGGCAGCATGCACTTATAGTCCCAGATACTTAAGATGCTAAGGCAGGAAGTCATTTGAGTTCTTGAGTTGGAGACCAGCCTGAGCAATAACAGGGAGCTCCTGCCTCAAAATATTTTTTAAATAATCTAATTATATTATTAATATTAGAAGGCTGACTGGGCACCGTGGTGCACACCTGTAATCCCAGCAGCTTGGCAGGCTGAGGCAGGAGGATAGTGAGTTCAAAGCCAGCCTCAGCAACGACAAGGTGCTAAGCAACTCAGTGATACCCTGTCTCTAAATAAAATACAAAATAGGGCTAAGAGGCTGGGAATATAGCTCAGTTGGTAGAGTGCTTTCCTCAAATGCATAAGGCCCTGGGTTCAATCCCCAGCACCCCCCCCCCACACACACACACAAAAGTGATGAGGCAGCCTGCAAAATAGGGCTAGGGATGTGGCTTAGTGATTGAGTGCACCTGAGTTCAATCCCTGGTAACCCCCTGCCCCCACAAAAAAAGTCTTAAGGGTAATGTCTTTTAAACAATTTTTTTGAAATGAGTCAAAATTTTCTGAGTAGGTTTAATTATTTTCTAGAGATAATGTTTATGGATTTAATAGCCATTTTATAGAGATCAGTAGAAGCTAAAAAGTGACTTACTTAGAGTTTGAGAACAAATCAGTGGTTAAAATTGAACTGCAGACATGGCTGTTTGAATTCTGCTCACTGTTTGCTGTAATAGTGAAAGTTTATTAAATTTGTTTCCTTGTCTAAGCATGAATGATTGAATCAGGTTGTATTATCAAATTGATTTGCTTATGGAATATTTTAATAAGTAATATAAACTTTATTTTAATTTCTAAATGAATCACTAATTGTCCACCCCTTAAACAACTATTATTCTAATATTTATTTAAAGTGTATGTAAGTAAAAATCCATCTGGATCTATGGTTTTCTTTGTGTTATTCAAATCATGCCTTGAACAAAAGTGCTAGGTTAAGGGGAAAAGTAGGTGTTGAAAACTGGTCCATACTTTATTTGCCAGCTATACACTGTGGCTTAGAGCTGAATCTGCCTGGAAGAAGAGTTCTTTTTCTCATTCATCAAAGACACTATATGGACTAGGAGTCAGCAACCATAGTTGCACTTAACAACAATTATGCTTGGATAAAATGATATTCAAATGTTTTGTTATTCTATTAGCTTTTGATTTTGAGATTATTTGTTGGAGAAAGAGTGCATTTATTCTAGACAAGCATCTCATTGGGTGATTTGCACTTTATCATGTGGAAATAAGAAAAGATAAATGCATTTTAATAAAAAATTTTTAGAAAATGGGAATCTTTATATGTATTTTAATATTCCATGGGTTAAATCATGTACACCATGTTTTTATACCCTGGATGTAGTTACTATTTTTCCATATTTGTAGAAAAGATGGAATAAATTGACCAAGTGTACAGAATTATCAGGTGTACTCTGGTTGGACTAGATAGTATAAGGACTCTTTCTTTTTGTAGGTGGCACTAAAATGACTACAAGCACACATTCAAATGTGATCTTCCCATTTGTTCCTTGTTTTCAAGGGTCATCACCTTTCTAAACTTTTATATATATCTCCTATGCATAGTGCTACGAGCTTTGTTTTTCTACAAAAACATTTTACTATCTACTCCCAGATGTAAAGTCTATAGTGCAAATGTAAACAGTAACTTTAATTACATTCTATATGTACTTGATAAAATTGAATAAATTTCCTGTATCTTATATAATGTATTATATAGGAGGTATAGAACTGATAAATACTGATTTTTTTCCCCTGAATTTAAGGTTGCTAAAGGATTTTGAAGCTGAAATATAGAACATAAGCATGGGAAACAATGTTTCCAACTAGGTCCAGCATAATAAATGGGATAGTAGCTAAGAATTTGGAGTTTGAAAACAGGAGGGATTGTTATGTCTGATAATACTGTTGAATGATAGAAATAAAGTAGCAAGATTACTTAGGGAAATTCAGTACTTGAGTCTGATAGGAGTTTTGAATTAAACAGAACAGTCTAATAGATACTATTTATTGTTGACATCAGTAGTTTGAATTTGATTGAGTAAGAAATGGGGTTGAATTGAAGAATATTAGAAATGAGCCACTTGGCATTTTTTATTGAGATTATTCTGCCAGCTATATAATGATAAATTTTGGAGTAGACATTGGATTTTTCAGTCAGGTAGAACAAGTGTTTTGAAGTAGTTTAACTCAGTAATAATCAAACTAGTTATAAGTTACATGAAATTTTTTATGGCTCTTATGCATGCTAGAAATCTCTAGCCCAAATTATATAAATTTATTAAGATAGAATTGTAAATAGCATTACTTGTAATCTAAATTATACTATTGCCAAATGGGAAGATTTAATTTTATCAATGTATTGATCTTTAAAACTAATATATGCATTTCTAATCAAAATTCAAAAAGAACTTTTTTAAAAGGGAAAACTACTTTGAAGATGATATGCAATTTACCTATAAAATAATGTGGGAGCCTTCTTCTTTCAATTTCTTTTGAGATAATTGATTAATCTACTTTACATTTTGATATAAATTCATCCATTTTAATGGTTTTATAAATTTGTTCATTAGAATTTTACTCTGTATTATCTTAGTGTTTTCTTTATTGTTTGTTTTGTATCCATAGTTATATTGATTTGCCATTTCTTTTCCATATTTGTTTGTTTCCTTTCTTTCCCTTTTATTTAAGGACATAAATAAATAAATCCCAGGGGATTATTTACTATAGCTGTTTTTAGTTAACCAGTTTTGGGTTTCATTTAGTTGTTTTGCTGTTGTATTTCTTGTGATCAATTATTTTCTATTTAATTACTTTCAGCTTTATCTTTATAAATTGATTCTATTTTTTGGTTTGGTTTTCATTCCTTTGTTAATTTGCATTGTTTGTAATTAATTAATTAATTTTAAGCTTTGCTTAATAGTAGTAAAACACTATCCAAGTAAAACACTATACAATTTTCACTGAATAAAACTTTATTTGTATGTCATAGATATTTGAGGGTTTTTTGTTTCAAAATGTTTTTAGTTCACATTTTAATTGTTGATTTCTCTTTTATGAAATTATTTCTCTCTACTTATTTCAAGTTTTAAAACATTTTCTTCATGATCAAGTACATGTTTGTTTTTTATCTATTGTTCTATAACAGACAACACTAAAAGTTGGAGGTTTAATACATCAATGGTTAATTATTTCTCATTGATTTTTGGGTTGACTGGGCTCAGCGGAGTCAACCGCTGTTCTTCGGCTGTTATATGCCTTGCATGATGTCAAGAGGTCTTGCTTTCAAGATAAAATCATAAAAATGAGAATCCTACCTAGGACTGTTCTTTCAAGTATCACTTTGACTCGACTCGCCTACCCCTTGATTGCTCATCAGTGTTTATTTGCATTTTTGTCCAGAGTTTATGGTTGTTAGGTTTATAATGGTTTGTTTAGTAGAAACTTATTCTGACCTACCAGAAGCATAACTGGGGACTATAGATATGTTCCCCTATTTTTGAAAATTTCTGAGATCTTTCATGTGTAATAGAACTTACTCATTCAAACAAAACCAGAACTCTTCATGTTGTCGTGATTAAAGATTCATTTGGAATGTTTCTATTTAAATATTTAGGTCTAGAGAAATGGAGAAATAAGGTGTTTAATGTACATGCAATTTACCAGATTCCTGGTCAATATGCCTGTGGGAAATCTTTAGGTAATATCTACCTGAAGCTGTGCCTGAGAAATATGCAGTTAAACATGTGTGTTCAAATCATTATTTTGACTCTTTATGGATTTTAGAAAAGTAGTAATTATAAAATAAATTAAATAAAAAATACCCATGTGAAAAACTTTTTCCTCTTATTACTTCCTAGAAAAGAGCAGATACTCTAGAAACTGAGAACAAAGTTCTTCAGGAACAACTAAAACAGGCTTTACAGGTAGAGTATATTATGTTACTTGGAAATTATTATTCATAAGGAACTTTTCAAATGAATAATTTCAGCCTTATAAACGAATAGGCCTATATATTATTATATGAATTTTAAAATACTACTTTATGTAGTATAAATATATTAATAAAATATAATATTCATTCTTGTCAAAAATCAGTAAACTAGAAAAAGTATTCTTTCTTTTTGTGGGAGAGGTACCAGGGATCAGTGAGCCAGATCTCCAGCCCTATTTTTTATTTTATTTAGAGACAGGGTCTCACTGTGTTGCTTAGTGCAATGCTTTTGCTGAGGCTGGCTTTGACCTTGCAATTCTCCTGCCTCAGCCTCTCTAGCTGCTGGGATTACAGGCGTGCAACACTGCACCCAGCAAAAGCAAATGTTCTTAATAAAACAAAGCAATCTCTTTCAAAGAAAATATACTTGAAGTTAAAATATTGCAGGTAATTTCAGTTAAACTCAGTAAAATGAAGATATTTACTCTCATGCTATTTTTTCAAACTCGAGCTAAACAGTAAGACAAAAAATGAAAGAAACCACAAACATTTTAATAAATGGATTGACAAAAATATAATGATTTGTATGCTGTATAAATTTATAAAAATATACAATTTAAATAATAGATAATTTTAAACATTGGCTAGGACAAAATAGGATAGATTTAGAATAGGAAATAATAAAGAATAGAAAATAATAAAGCAAAAGATTTCTTTTTATCCAAAATTATTTAAAAGTAATTATTTCTTTACATAATCAAGAAATTATAATACCAAAAATTAGTCTAGCATGATATTAGGATAGTATATTTAACAACAACAATGCAGAGCACTTTATATAAAGAAAGATGACAGTACTTTACTAGTGATATAGATGAACAGTGAATAAATAAAAATTTATAATTTTGGTTTTGGAAGTTAAATATTATCAATATTTTGATTTCTATATATCCCAAATTGATATAGCAACTTAAAACAATTACTTTTACATATAAATGGATTATTTTTGAACTTAAAAAAAATTAATATAAGATATAAGTAGATAAGAAACTGGTAATTATACAAAAGAAGAGCAAATAAGGAAGACTCACTCATTCAGAAATCAACATATAATATAAATCTGTAATAATTAAATCACTGAGATTCCGGTTCTGGTACTGAATGGAAAGTCCAGAAACAAATTCAAACAAATATAATAATTTAGTATTTTACATACTTTTAATAGTTATTAGAAGTTTTCATAGAAGGATAAAATAGCCACACAAAGTAAACATTAGGAGAAAATAGCTAGGTTTCTCTTTCATGAAAAACACCAAAATAAATTGCAGATTGTGTTTTAAGATCCAAAAGTAATAAAGGAACTATGAAGTATTAGAATAAACACTGGATAACAGCTAAATGGTATTGGCTAAAGTAAGCACCATACCCCAAAATAATGTTAATAAATTTAATTTGAATATAAATTTAAAACTTTTTATGATAAAAATAATAAGATATAAAGATAAAGAGGAAAATATTTGTATTTTACATGAAGATATTTCACAAACATATAAGAAATATGGACAACCTTCCCCTAAAATATGTAAGTAACACAAATAGGAAAGACATAATTCAGAAATGCTAATAAAGGCATACAAATATATTCAGCCTCACTAATTATTGAATCAATGCAACTCAAAGTAACAGTGGGATATGATTTTTTTAAACCTAACATTTTGGTAAAAATTTAAGGAACAGAAATACCTATATTTTTAAATGGATGCTGAAATGAATAATCTTTCACATACTTCTATTTTTAGTATGAATTTATATTTTTCTGAAAGAAAATTTATAGCAAAAACTCTTTGAAAGCTATAGCCATTTCATTATGCAAGTACTAAAAGTTTACAAAAAGAAAAAAGTGTTCAGAAATTTTATGCTAATGTGAAAAGTAATATTTCTTAATAAAAAAGGTTTTGAAATGATCAGTCCACTGATGAGGAATTTATTAAACATATTACTAAATACATAATGTTATCTACTCTGGTAAATATATGATTATGTCATGGAAACATACATATGATATTTAATTAAAAAGCATATGACTATAGTATGATTCTCAATATAAATAAAAATTAAATATACATACATATACTAGTTATATTTAGAAATAACTCAAAAGACTATGTATCAGAAGGTTAACAGTGATTTTCTCTTTATGGTGAGACTTTTTGTGAATTTTATTTTTTATTTATATTCTTTCTAATAAAAAATATAAAAAGAGACTTTAAATAAAGAGAAATTTCTTTCTAGAAGGAATAAATAGCTTATTTTCCAGTTTTTTAATTCTTTGTTATTATGGATGTTAATTGTCCTGTTTACCACTTTTAATAATACATACTTGTTATTTTTATTTTGCCATTATTAATAATTAGAACCTTAAAAAATAGAAACTTGGAGAAACATCTATGTTTTAAAAATTGCCCTTAAAAACAGAAGGTTTTGCTGGGCATGGTGTTGTATACCTGTAAACCCAGCAATTCAGGAGGCTGAGGCAGGAGGATCACAATTTCAAAGCCAGCCTGTATCAAAATAAGAAATAAAAAGGGCTGGGATGTGGTTCAGTGGTTAAACCCCCCTGAGTTCAATCCCTGGTACCAACAAAAGTAAAAATAATAAATAACTAATAATAATAAGTGGAAGTTTTTGTTTGTTTTTTGGCAGTGAAGGAATATTTATTCTTGGCCAAGAATAGAAAAAGTGGGAGATAAATTTGCAAATCAACTTCTCTACCTGTTGGGGATCTGGAAGTTAGAGATGACAGGGGAAATAAAATGAGGGGGAGGGAGAAGCTAATAAAGGATGGCAGGGAAGATTTTCTGGATTTTGGGCACCACTTATTTTTACTTCCCTATGGTTCTTTTCAGTGTGTCATGACAGTTGTCAGCTCTCAGGGTGCAGGGGAGTGTGTGCTTTCGCAGTCACTCTGGCAGACATCTTAGATACAACAAATTTCAGCCAGCACAGGAACTTCTGTAACATCCTGCCTACTGGCATTGGTTTTGGAGGTTTCAGTCCAGGGTCTATTGGCCCCTTGATTTGGGGCCTGTGTCGAGGCAGTAGACAATGCTCTACAGCTTTTAATTTCAGTTATGGAACTGTTAAACTATTGATTATACCAATGGTTTAACTTAGCTTCCTCTGATAGTAAATAAAAACAAGCGAGATGTGGTGGCTTCACCTGTCATCTCAACTACTCTGGGGGCTGAGGCAGGAGAACCTGAGCAAGTCTGGGCAACTTAGCAAGAACTTGTTTCAAAACAAAAATAAAATGAGTTGTGATGTAGATGAGTGGTAGAGTGCCTCTGAGTTCAGCTGCCAATATGAAAATAATAATACTAGATTTTTAAAAATTGAGAAATCTTATGAGCATAAATAAATGTGGATGCCTGAAGGTTGTAGTATTGTTAGGAAAATGTCACAGAAAACAATGCTTCACAAATTTTACTTTCTTAAAAACAGGAAGCAGAAAGAAGTAAGCTTCAACTCAACCATTTCCTAAATCAAGGGGTGGAGCTTCTTAAAAGTGAGGGGAAGACCAAAACAATGGAAATGGGTTTTGATAAAACACAAGGTGAACATTCAAAAAATATGCCATTGGACAGAGAGACAAGGGCAGCATTTGTTTCAAATTCAGGTGGACAAAGGACAAATGATATAATCCAAGAGGTAAGGAATAACCAAAATAGAGATAGTAGTATGTGTTGTAATAAATTTATCTTTCATATCATTATTTACTTCTTTTGCCTTTTTCCTTGAAGGTTTATCAATTCACTGTTACCTTGTATAACAAATTATAAATTAAGTATATATGGATTTTGAATGATCATTTAAGCATATGATATTTGGGAATCAGAAGAAAACAGGGTTTGAAAACTAATGATATTCTGCTATAAATTAATAAAGTTAAATATAAATTCAAAATTGTGGAGGAAAAAAACTCTTTAAAATATCATATTTTTGTTTCTGTGAGGCAATGGATTCAGAAACTCTTTTGAACTTTATGTGGACTTGACCTCTAGGCCATTGTGCAGGCTTTTGTAATGCATATCACACTAATATACACTTTATATTTTAGCTACATTGTACTTAATTTCATTGAAATTACTGCATTTCCTGTCACATTCAGGATTTTGCATATTTTGTTCTCTTTTCTTGAAACACTTTCTTCCTTTCCTCTTTTCTAAAATTCATCTTGTTAAAAAATAAATGAGAATCAAAAAGTACTATTTCATTTATGTTTTGCTACATAAAAATTACCCCAGAATTGAGTGGTTTGGACAATAAACATATTAATTATCTCATAGTATTTGTAGATTAAGGATCCAGGTGTATAACTAATAAGCACCAATAAAAGAAAAATAGAATTTAAGTTTGCCTTAGCTGGGTCCTCTGGCTCAGGATCTCTCATAAAGATATATTCAAGGTATTCATCTTAACTACATTTATCTTAAGATCCAAGTGGAGAAGAAGGTACTTCAAGTATTTCACTGGGCTCATGTTTGAATGCAACATTCATTAGGCCTCAGATCCTTGCTGACTGCTGGCTTGAGGCATCAGTACTTTGCCATGGGGGTCTCTCCACAAGAAAGCTTACAACATACAAGCAAGGGCAGAGAGACAGAGATAGATAGATGGAGAGAGAGAAAGAGAGTGAGTGAGAGAGGAAAAGAATGCCTAAAACCTAATCTCAGAAATTACATCACTTTTATCATATCACTTTCATTAGAAAGTTAGAACTAGTAGTATTATGAACAGCCCAGGAATAACAATATATCATTGGCATGAATACCCTGAGGCAGGGAACAGTGGAAGCTGGCTATTTTAGAGGCTTCCTACTACAAGTAGATTGGTATGAGATTGTGATAACTCCTGAATTGAATGCTAAATTAAGCAGTTTGATCTTCAATACTCAGGAAAGGAAGAAACACTGAAAGTTTTAGGTAAATGAGTAACATGTAAGATCTATGTTTTTAAACATAGAAAGTAATTGTGCCATCGATGAGGCAGATGGAGTCTTCTCATTCATTGATCCTATAATTAATAAAGTCTTGTGTATGTTGTAAATATAAACTTATTTAAATTTTTTATGCTAATTTAACTCTTTTGGAAGCTGTGACATTATTGTATCAAAATTAAGCTTTCTCTGAGGTCGGAAACACCCAATGCTCTTGGATCTGGGTTTCACAGAGATTCGAGCTTATCACCCTGTGCTATTGGGAATGGAAGCCTAAAATCTAAAAGGAGCAAAGAAAAAAAATTGGATTTATTCTACTAGGCACTAGATTATATTATACAAAGGTCTATCGTATATGTTAATGACATTTTGGAAAAGTAGTTTTTTTTATTGTTTCCGTATCTGCTTTTAAAGTTTTTAGTAGAAGAGCTGTGTTTTTTAAAGTTAACTATTACTTCTTCTGTTAAGAACTAACAAGATTATATACTAACCCTTAATGAGAGATAGTAATACTTTATAAGTATATGAGGATAAATTAAGATTTATGAACTGCTTTTCTATGTTGTGAAGCACTACGTAAAAGTTTTACTGCATCATAATTTAGCTCTGTCCTAGTTTTCTGTGTAGGGTCTATGAAAATACCTTTTGATATGTTAATTAGTATAAAAGGCTAACTTTTTTGACATATAGACACAAAATGTATATAAAATGTATATAAAAGTATAAAAGGCTAACTTTTTTGACATATAGACACAAAATGTATAACAGCTCAAACATTATATTTTATTTCCTTGTGCTAATAGTTTAGGAAGTTAAAGGTCAGTGTTCAAGGTAGAGAGCTGTCTCCAAGGCTATTTCAGGTATCCTGGCATGTGCTTAAATGTGACATTTTGTACCACACTAGGCATCTCTATGATAGATATCAGCTATCAGAGGAGAAGATGGAGAACAAACATGAGTAATTTTCAGTGACCAGGCTAGAAGTGGGACCTATCATTTTCTTTCACATTCTCTTTGCCACATTTAATTTCAGGGGGAATTTAGGAATATACACTAGCAATGTGACTAAGAAGAAAAGAAAATTATTTTGGTAAACACAGTTTGCAGGTAGGTAAGGATAAGCCAGCTAATCTCTACATAAAAGAAACAAAGCTAGATGAAATTCAGGCCTGAAGTAAAACCTAGAATCAACATTTATTGTGTAGGAAAATATCTATCATGTTCCCAAGAGATAGTCTATTAGTAAAAATCACACTTTTAAGGCAGCAGGTTTATAATATTTTTGATCACGCACCTCAATAAATATAGTGTGCATTGGAATCATACATTTTACAAAAATTTATAAAAAGCAATACCATGTTTGTATATTGTATGTATTAGCCTTACAAACTCTTTCCAAATGAATATTGAAAGTGATTAGATGTAGGAGCCTATAATCAAGGAGATAGCTAAAGATTGTGGTTTGCTGAGAGCCATAAAAGATGTTCTAGTTTCCACCTGATATTAATGCATTATCCAAAAAATCTTTGTATGCCCGTGAACACTCTGTGACGCACCTGTAAGCTCGAGCTGTAAGCACTTGTCCTTGTTAAAGCTATATGTATATAACTGGGTGAGGTTGGTTAGAGTGTGTGGGAAGAAGAAGAAGATGGTGGTTGGAGTTAGAGCTTTTGGAGTGATTGCTGGAGCCGGAGAAAGAAGAAGAATAAAAGACCTTTTTTTCATTTTCATCCTGCCTCCGAATTTTCCTGCGGCGTTCGTTGCTCCAAGCGGCTTCTGCTTCAGGCAGCAACAATTAGATAATTAACATGTTTAAAATAATTTTGTTTACTAAAAGTATAAAATCCTCTTTGCTCTTAATTTAGAAAAGTAAAGTATCATTTGGTGACCTATTCTCCTATAATGTCTATTCCAATGCCAAAATATGGTAATTTCTTATCTTTTTTGATACCTTTGTATTATACAACTGTCATATTAAGAAAATTATTTTGAATGGTATTTTTCTAAATCATCTAATGTAAATATTTTATATGCATACTTGGTATACTTAAATGTATTGTTATTTTTATCACAGATCTCAATTGTCGAAATTCAAAGACCAATTGAAGAAAGGTAAAACATTTAAAATTTTTGTTATTTTTCTAATTTATGAGTTCATACATCTGTGATGAAAATATCCGATCTAAATCCAGTGTCTAAAACTTGTTGATTTATATCTTTGCTTGTAATATTGTACCCATATCTTTGAAGCACATTTTTTTGGAAACACATTTTAAATAGAGAAAAATGTGAAACTTTAGATGTCAAAGATTGAAAAATTTGGATTCAATGAGAAATCAAAAAGTTTAAATAAAAAATTTAAATTAAGAACACAAGCAATTAAATTTCCAGAGAGTAGGAACTGACCCTTATTTTGAGTTTAGTTATCATCCAAATGGATGACCTAGATTAGTAGGATTTTTTTTTTTTTTTTTTTGTACTGGGAATTGAACCTAGGAATACTTTGCCACTGAGCCACATCCCCAACCCTTTTTATTTTTATTTTGAGACAGGATCTTGCTAAGTTTTCCAGGGCCCCTCTAATTTTTAAAGACTGACCTCTAACTTGCAATCCTCTGACTTCAGCCTCCCAAGTGACTAGGATTACAGGTGTGCACCACCATGCTTGTCATGACCTATATTTTTAAACAACTCACTTAAAAACATTTTTGTCTGTCATTTTTTTCCTCAGTCACTTGATAAATATATATATTAACATATATTTATACAAATATATAAATATAAATATATGTTAGTATAAACAAGCATATATATACACATATATATGAATATACATAAATGTTTGAATTTATTGATTCATCCAGTTAGAAAACTTGTAGTTTTTCACTTGTGAGTCTGTTTGATTAGCCATATTAATAGAAATATGAACAGCCATAGAAATAGTAAGCATGTATTAGTAACAGCAAATTCTGTCATTAAGAGTTATATTGCTATTTGATGAAAATAAATTGTGTCAATGTTTCCTTTTTTGTTGTTGACATAAGTTATTGAGAATTCAAATCAAATATACATGAGGCATTTATTTATTCCTTAATTTTACAGAGCCTAATGTGTAAAATTTTGGGGGTTTTGGTTACTATGTAGAAAAGAAAAAAGAATCACCTACAAATATGCATTTATTTGCTTCATTACCATTTTTAATATTTCTAGATTATAGATCTAGATGAATTACCAAGTATTAGGTAGTAAGTGTGATGATTAGTGGCCAAAAGTTTTGAAGAGTTCCGTTTTTTTCATGTTTGTAGAGATTATTTATATTTTTTAAAGTATGTTTTTTACTTTTATATTTCAAGAGAAAATTGAACATTGGTTTACTTTTTTGCTTTGCAAACATTATGGGTAGCTTTCTTATAATGTATTCCTTTACATTTTATATGTGAATGATCAGCATTATGAATATTTAAGAGGTAATAAGAAAAGGGATTAATTACAACTTTTATGGAAACTAAATCATTTTATGAGCTGTGCTAGAAATAGAAATAAAGCATGATGCTTTTCTCTTCATGCTCAGATTATGGTACAGCATGACATGCTACTAGTTTTTCTGTGGGAACATAGTGAAGTGTATAGGCTTTGAAAGTGCTGGAAAGTCAATAATTTGTTTATCACTCTGAAGAACATGAAGTGGTAAATTTTGATATAAGTTGTTTTAATATTGAGCATTTAGTTGTTGCTGATGAATTTGGTAGACTGTACACTACTGCATCTCAGAAAACACAAACATTTCCTTTAAGGGTATAAAAAAATCATTTTAGGGCTTGGACATAACTCAGTTGAGAGAGTGTTTGCCTAACCCGCATAAAGGCCTGGGTTTGATCCTCAGCATTGAAAAAAAAATTTTAAAGAGAATCTCTACTTTCATAAATGACGTAATAAAGCAGCCTCAGTCACCTTCCATAGGCCTTTATGAAAAATCTTTAAGAGAGGTTATGAGCCAACCCCCATTCTACTTTGCTGATAAGTCACTTTTGAGAATTATAATCAAAAGTGGTAAATGGAAAAGAGTTCAATGGGTAATGACACACTGAGGATGATAAGGAATGTAAGACCTCTAAGATTAGGGGAAAAAAGCATAGAATGAATATCAAATAATTCCTCTTAAATGGTTTTTCACCCCTAGAAACTTGATTGATGTAATATATTCTCGAACTTCAAGAGGATGATTATTTCATTTCAATTCAATTGAGCTCTAATGAGGAAGTGACTGTTTATTCTATGCAAGGCACTGTGCTAGATTTTATGGGGTATAAAAGGTGGCACATATATGGCCATTGCCTTCAATGAATTAACTGTCTGGTTGGTGGATAACACATGTACAGAATAAACACAGTATAATACAAATGATGCATTCTACAAGAAGTTACCAAAAATGTTACATCAAAAGGAGAATGGTTAATTTCTGGCTAGATTACTTTAATTTAAGAGTCAGGTTGTATTTTACAGGGGAATATAAGCAAAGGATTTTCCAAGTGGACAGAACTTTGTTTTGAGGCAAAGATGAGGGTGCTTATGATCTACACAGTGTTCCTAGAGAAAGGCCAGTTATTTATTTTGTTTGGAGTCTTGATTAAGGACAGTAATGGAAAATATGACATGAAATGGGCTGTTTCAGTTTGATAGGTTTTATAGAATTGCCCATAACAGCTTTAGGTTAAATATTGCTAAATATAATAACAGTTCAAAATATAAAGCACAAAGCACAATATTATTCATCAACCTTCATTTTGGGTTACTTCTTAGATCCTAATAGAATTTCTGAAATACTTTGGAAAAGTCTCCTAACCTTCAGAGAGTGCATGGGAGCGAAGTAAGGAGACCCAACCTGAGCAGACACATGGTATTGCTTACAATAAAGTACAGTTTTTTGCACTTTGCAGCATTTAACAATTTATTTTGGCATAGGGAATGAGTTAGTGACAAATATTTAATCAAACAATAGATTTCAATAATTTATCATTTCACATCATATATGTTCTTAGCTTTTATTGTTTTACAGCATTGAAATTCACACCTTTAAGAAATGAAAATGTAAACTATTTCTTGCTGGTTTATTTTTCATAGATTCATATACAACCTACTTCTTTCTAAATATTTTTGTTAGAACTTGTGTACCTCCCAATCTATTTCGGGTTATTATAAAGCACAAAATCATACAAAAAAAGCAGAATGTTAATACATGCCCATTTTTCTCCATAGACTAGGTGATTAATTATTAAATTTACTCATTCATTTAGTCATTAAACCCATTCATTCAACAAATATTTTTGATACCTTCATATGCCAAGTATTTTCTAGATATTAAGTTTTGTTGATAAGTAAGGCAGATAATATCCCTTTCCTTTATGTGCTTATATTTTAATAGGAACAATAAATAAAAACAAATAGACAATAAATAAAAACAAATGAATAAGAGAATTTTATAGGCCAATTAGTGAAAATAATAAAAATCCTTCTCTATTAAAGAGACATAGGAAATAATAACTTAGATTGGGTAGTCACTGAAGGTATTAAATATAAGAAAGAGGATTATCTAATTATGAAATAAAAAATATCATAAAATTTTTTTTTCTAATTTTTATCAGAATAAACTCCTATAAATGAAAAGTTATATTACCACTGAAAGCTTTAGAGGTCTTATAATATTTAATTATTTTTGTTGCACTTATAAGGAGCTTATTCGCTAGTGATCTAAATTGTAGGCATAAAGTAAATTTTTAGAAGAAACCTAATAACCTGAAAAGTAGTAGGGGGTACAATAGCTCCTGAATTAACATTATTCCACAGAGAGGTATATTTGAACAGGGACAGCTGGATTCACAATAGAAATTCTAGGGGAATTGGGAGAGAATGGATAGCACCTACTTAACCATGTAGCAGTAAGAACTTCCTGATTGGGGGAATGGGCTTATTAGAAAAAGCATAGTATAGTCCTGATAAGCTTGCTCTGCCAAATAACCAAAAGGCAGAAGAGAGAGAGCCATCAGGGCTATCCAGAAATAAAGACCTGTCTCTCCACCGTTTGGTTTGGGAGTCTCATTGATAAGTTTTTTCATTAGCTCTGGTTATCACCTGGTCTTGAATATACTAATTTCCACAGTATTATCTAGGAGAAAGATATTAATAAGATCACCAGGTGGGTTAGGTGAAGGTGCAGAGCTAAAAATAATAATAAACTCACATTATGTGCTCTATTTCCTGGCTATCCGCACAAAAGTGTTTTGGTAATGTCTGTTTAATATCTGGAACAGGAAAGAGAAAGTCATTTTTATTTTTCTTTCTTTCTTTCTTTTTTTTTTTTTTTTTTTTTTTTTTGTGGTACTGGGGTTTGAACTCAGGGACACTTGACCACTGGGCCACATCCCTTTTTTGTATTTTAGAGACAGGGTCTCACTGAGTTGCTAAGTGCCTCGCTGTTGCTGAGGCTGGCTTTGAACTCGCGATCCTCCTGCCTCAGCCTCCCAAAGTGCTGGGATTACAAGCATGTGCCACCACGCCCGGCTGAGAAAGTCATTTTTTCACCTCCCCTTACACTGACTATTTCCCAGGGTCAGACAAGTTCATATCTAAAACACATCTATTATTTCTCCAGGAAATGAGCCACATTGTTGTTTGAAGTGATTGATTTAGCAAAGTCCCACCAGTTACCATTTACTATCAAAGGTCAACTGCAGTGTCAGATGAGGATATCTGCAGAATCACCTGATAGAAAGACTGTGTCTATCTTTTAAATGAGCAATATGTTGTATTCATCATGTACTGAGGTCAAAGCAAAGGGTGAGGGAAAAAAAGGAATATGTTATTCCTCTTAACTCCTAACTCCTAAGTGCTTTGGAGTTCAACCATGAAGGAAGGGTCCTTATATAATATGACAACCTATAGCTTGTAAATAATCAGGGGATGCTGGATCAACAGGTACTGTGCAGGTGCTTTTCAAAGAGGCTGGCTTAATTAGCAAATGGAATAAACTTGATGGATGATGGTGGCTTCTATGTCTTTCAAATATTTTGAAAGATGGCATTCTCTTCCTTCATTGTGCTATGAATTTAAACAGGGACCCAGTAAGATAGTCATTATACATTCTTGGCTGTTTTTTTTTTTTTTCATTTTTTTATGTCATATATTTTCCTTTAGATTTGGTTCCTTCTTTTGGGCATCTCCATATTAAAAATAAAAATTGATTTGTGACTAATTTGTTGTGCCTATTTCCTTTGGGAAAAGATACCTCAGAAAACTGTGTGTTTAAGAAGTCTGTCTTAGGTGTCCCAATGGGCTCACCATGAAACTGTCCAATAGCAATGATTCATGAATCATTATACAAATTTAATACAGTCATTCTAAGGCAGTTTGTGCTCTAGCGACATAAATGCCTGAAATTCGGCCAATTTTGAAGGATGTTCAGATGCCATGGGTTGTCAACAACTACTATAGTAGATGAATGCAGCATTCCATAAGATTTTATGACCTTTGAGAGAGGCTATTGCATTAGTTAATCATATTTTCTTGTCATTTGTCAAATATTACAGGCAAGGACCTTACAGAGTCAATGGATGGTTAAAATAGAAGGGAGGCATCTCTGTGTCCAATGAGTATAATTCACAAATTCACATTTTGTGAATTTGGCTAAGGTTTTATGAGACAGGATTGGCCCCTGATTGGATGTGATATCTCCCCCTTTTAATAGAGTTTCCCTGGGCTTGTACCTCCTTAGGAGATTTTGGTTTAGTAAAAAAAAAAACATTTGTGGAATAGGAATGTTGTGTTGAAGACTAGGAAAACTTGCCCATTTTAGGCTCAGTAATAAGATAGTAACTTTCCAAAGAAAATGTACCATTTATCAATAGAAGGAAGTCATTGAGTTCAAAGATCCATGAAGTATTGTTTCCAAAGGCTTCAGTCAGTGATAAGTTGTTTACAGTTATCCATATTTTGTGAATAGGTATGATATAGCAGATCTAAAGTTTAAAACTTGTTTTCATGATGCCTGGACTTCTTCCAAAGCTTTTTAGTATAAGGGCTTCCATTTGAAATTAGTTGCATTGATACAGATGCTTTAAAGAATCAACCAGGTATAGAATGAATGTGATGTCACCACTACCTGAAGTCTTTGTGTGTGTGGGGTTGTAGAATCCATAACTTTTCCTTTGAAGGATATGGAATGTATCTTTTTGATGCTGTCTAAATGATGACTCCTTGCTTTCAAATTGAGTTGAATGACAGGTCCTAGATTATGTTTTTATTTAAAGTTTTCTTTAATCTGATGTGCTTAGAAAATATACAATGCATTTTCAGGACAGATCTGTGTCATAAATGTAATCAAATGTTTCAGTAGTGTTAGCAGTTCACATTGTGGTAGTTTTTGCCCTACCTATTGAAAGTATGACAAGAATTCAGATATTCTCAAGGAAGATTAGTTAAGGTTATGTTGCATGTCTTGCCTAGTCCTTAGCCATATACATATATTAGTAATGGCAGTGGTTTATTCTCAATCTTGTTTAGTGATCAGAATGATTCCTCTAGCATTTGTTAAATTAAACATATATAATTTTATATTAATGTTTATCATTTATTCAGATGCAATATCAACAAAATACAGAACCATTAAATATTCTTTTTTTTCCTTTACAACTTATTCCAGCAGAAAATTTGGTGTTTATAAGGTTAACCATACAATTGCAGGGAGATGGAATGGAATGCAGAGGGAAAGACTTTAAGGTTTCAGCAGTAGCAAGAGCTAGACAAGAAAAGTCTGGAGGACTGGCATCCACTCCCCCCACCCCCACCGTCCACACACACATTTTAAAAAACCTGATTTATTTAAAGCTTTACTCTAGCACCCTGGAAACTGGATAAACCTTTTTTTTAATTCCTGCCTATAGGAAAGAGTAATCACAAATGAATTTTTATGCCTTTGTCCTGTTTAAACCCCAGTTTTGGAAAATTTTAGGTCCTTTCTCTCTCATCTGGAAGAGAGAACAAAAATCAAAGACCTTACATATTCTCTTATTTTACCTGTACCACCAAAAGCAGCCAGTGGATCCAGTAAGCCAGTTCTTATGGACTTGGTTGTATCATTTTCAGATTCTCCTTTTGACAGCAGCTCATGATCTTTTTGTTATTCTTTTCCCCAAATAAAGCATTCTCCATATTCTGGTGAGTCAGGGTAATACTACTCAATCTCATCTCTGATGCCAATTATGTTAGGTTCAGTGAGTTTCTGAGAGGACTCACAGGACCTAGCACATAATTATTACAATGGCTATAATTTATTGCATAAAATGAATACAAAGCAAAACTAGCAAAGGGAAAAGGTACATGGAGTAAAGTTAGAAGAAACCAAGGACAAGCATATAAGAATCCTCTCCCCATGTAAGCACACAGGGCATGCTTAATTACTCCAGCAGTGAATTGTGACTTGTTGTCTATTAGGGAAATTCAATGCCCAGGATTTAAACTGGAGGCCACCCGACAAAGCATCTAATCTATGAAATTTTCTTAAATCCTTTTCAGGATTTGGTATTGGCATGTTAACTTTCACTCATACTTGTAACCTTTTTTTCTAGGCTCTCCTGAGCCTAGCCTCCTTGTCTTTCCCTTAAATTAACTTTACTTTGTAGCTACCTACTTATAAACACATTGCTGCAGATTTTTCCTCTGTAGCAAATATATTGCTCTAAGGATTTCCAAGAAATTTTACAATTCCCATGGTACAGACTATATAGCCATGTCATCTCCTCTAAGATTATGATGCCCTATTACTCTGTGATTAAATGGTCTTTAACTGTTCTATTTAGGCCAAGTAACTTGCCCCCTCTGGGGATTCTGTGACTATCATATCCAATATAGTCACTGAGATATTGGCCATTTCAGCTCAGTGGTTTGTCTGGTGTGAGGTTTTCAGTGGGGTTATTCCCACTTTAGTAGTGACACAAAATTTTTATACCTCAGCGGTAGAACACACACCTAGCATGTGCACGACCTGGGTTCAATCCTCAGCACCATGAGAAAAAAAAAGGCATTGTGTACAACTAAAACAAATAAATAAATATTAAAAAAAAGCTATGATACACAGATGAATCACATACCACAGCTACACTAAACAAGATTGAGAATGAACAGTAGCACCAGAACACATGTGACATTCCAGTCTCTCAGCTTGTACAAAATGTGTTTGGGGGAGGGCCATCTGATGGACAATGGAAAATACCTTAAAGGAAGAATCCTGTCCACATACCAGTTCACACATTTATAGAGAAACTGGAGGAGAACAGGGGAAAACAGGTGATTCTGAAACTATGACGTTTCCTGGTAAGGGGGAACTAGTCTTGTTGGGAGAAGAGCCTTTGGAAGGAGCTCACATGTTCCAATATTCCAGATATTAATGAAAGACTTTGAGAGTACCAAGCTATCAAGTAGGGAGATATCAGTTCAGGCTATTCAAGAGAAACATGTTCATCATCTGCATGGATCAGTAATTTTCTAGTGTTAGGAATGGTTTTGGTTTTGTTCCATATAATTTCCTTACAGTTTAAGTCCTATTTCTCATTGTTTCAATAACAACATTGGTGGAGCTAGGTTCAGCATTGTCATGATAATAATTATTTACACATTTACAATCTATTTCTTAGTAGTCCATCAGCTTTATTTTTCTAGGTGAGATAATTCCCAATATTTTAACCTTTAAGTTTTCTAGTCTTTTAGTAATGTTGGATTTTTACTAAATTTTTCAAACTTTTCAAACTTCATTTTAGTTGAGGAGCCTAAAATTAGTCATTATGAAGATTTTAAAGAATGATATTTGTAATTTTTTAAAAAACTATCAAAATATTTGTGGTAACTTTTGACTTGTACATTCCCTAAATTGAAAATTTTCTACAAAGTTAATTTTTAGAATCTTTTTAGATTGTACTATGATGCACACTTTGAGTCCTATATCTTATTGTTTTTCTTATGTACAGAAATACATTCCATATCTTGCATTATTATAGATAATAATATAAACCCATTTTTTCTATTTTGCATTGATAATTAAAAGTTCTATGTATACATCAAAACTTGGGAGAAAGTTTTTTCCCCCTAAAGGGCATGGATTGGAGATTGTGTTGACAGATTAGAAAATGAATGGAATTAAGAAAAGTTCCTGAAAAGAAGGTCTTGGAAAGAAGAAGAAGAAAAAAAGAAAACTAAAATGAAGAAAGGACAGTTTTGGCAGATATTCAAGGGCGATTTTCCCTTTTGTATGGATGTCTATGTATTGAGGTATCATGATGTGTCTATGGTGATATGCATAACAGACTGTGCCCTTATGGATCTATTTGCTAGGTGAAAAGAGGATGTAATGCTCAGACCTTCAGAACTAACAAATGTTTTTGCAAGGAGGAGGAAATTTTCTCTTTATGTCCTCTCAATGTTGTTGAAGTGTAGCAACATGCTTTTACAAAAGATGTTAAAATACATGCTCAAAAGATCAGTAGAGTAGAGGGAAGGGAGGAAAGGGAAAGGAGAAGTGGAGGGGAAGGAGAATTACTGGGGACTGAGTTAGAATAAATTGAATTCTATGCTTTTATAATTATGTCAAAATAAATTCTATTGTCATGTATAACTAAAAAGAACAAATAAACATAAATAAATAAATGCTCAGCATTATACTGTCGTATTTTAATATTCAATAATGACTAGAAAGAATCAATCTAAAATGGGTAGCAAATGACACAAATTAATAATATTTACAAACTATATTTAGGTTGTTTTAAAAATATTACCAAAGCATACGGAGTGAGCAAATCACTATCTTTGTTATTATCATTATTATTTTATGTGTGAGCATAAAATAGACTACTTTCCATATAGTCCTCCTTCTCCTTCTGTTCTTCATAAGTAGTAAGGCTTTAAAAGTTTTCCTAGCTCCACTTCTTGGCTTTGTTTGATGCAAGTTTGAATACAGTACTGCTTGCATCCTTTCTAGTATTTTTCATTCCTGATGCCTTCAGTAGAAGTATCATGGTTATTTGATTGCAAGAGATAACAGAAGGGAATGCCTCAATGGGAGGTTATAAATGAGCTTTATGTTAGTATTTAAGACTATTGGAATTACTATAATACATTTTCTCTATGTTATGATAATGTACCTGTTTAGAATCCAGTGATTAATCTTGTACCATAATAACCATTTCAAAATCTTTTAAAATGTTTTGCTTTCTACTTTTAGCTATATGGTAATTTTACTGGCAGAAGTGATAGTCCGCGTCATAACTGTAGGTATGCTTGTGAATAAGTATCAATTTATATTAGACCCTTGGACCATTTTTATGATTCAGTAACTGAAAAATAATAGACATTTTTTAAATGTCTTTAAAAAAAAGTCTTTAGAAGAGTGTTAGACACACTATTTTACAACTAGTCATCTTAAATTCAAGTACTAATAAAACTATTAAATCATGTTTGAGTATACAATGCTATCCTTAACTGTTGAGGACAGGAAGCCACCTATTCTCTTTGTTATCATAATAGCACCACAAAAGTCTGTTTGTTGTCAATCATATTTTTTAACCACCACCGACTTTATACTTTTATCGTCAGGAATGGCCTTCCCACTTCACTACTCTTTTTTATAATCCATACTCCAGTGTTTGAAATTCATCCTAAATTAACAAATGTAGGATAGGTGGCAGTAGTTACTTTCAAAACTTTTGTTTCTGAGGCCAAAATTGAAATTATTTTTAAAACTTTGCGATAAAACGTACACAAATTTATGTCAACTGGAGCATAAGCTGATAAGATGAAGAACCATCAAATCCTTGCACTTGATAGGACTAAGAAAGCAGTTAAATTTTTATAGAGAGCATAGGTAGTTTGACTGTTTAAATTATCATCTAACTTAGAATGTTGGGACAAGCATAAACCAGAACTGTGTAGGCAAACAGTGACATATGGTCATTCTGGTTCTGGAACTAGGAGAACTGATCCTCTGTGATAGAAAATAAGTACCTGTGCTCTTTATATGTAATATGAAATGAATTGCACTCTACAAACATGTATAACAAATTAGAATAAAAATAAACAAAAAAGAAAATAAGTACCTGTGATCTTAAAAGAAAACAAACTCAGAACTTGGGGATTGACTTGGTGAAAGACAGTGATCTTTTAATATCAAAATTGTGGTGGAAAGATTTTTTATTTTCATTCTGAAATTAAATTGTGGAAAAATAATTTTGGAATAAATGTGACTAAAGGGCAATCTCCAAACCATCCTGTGCTCTACTTTGACTAAATTTTTCTCATGTTTTGCCCTGTTATGACACTGAACAGATATTATGTAGGAATATTTTAAATGAGTCAATTTTATGCATCGATTTTAAACCCCAGAAGATTTATTACTATCTTTAACTTGTGATCTGATAGCAATTTCATATTTATGTTACCATTCATTAATGAATAATTGTAATTACATACTTAATATCCTTCTTGATTATGAAAATGATTCTTCAGTTGCAAATAAAATGTTGTTCACATAATCTAATAACAGATGTTTTGTAATTCTAAAGCTCAGAGAAGAAAAGACCTAGCTCTACTATTTCAGATCTTTCACAGAACCTCAATTCTCAAGATAAATCAGCTTTTTTAGAGGTTTCAAATAAAGTTTCAACTAAGGAAGATCTATCTCATACATCTCCATCAGAGAACCATAATAAACCACTTACAATGGAATCATCCAGCAAAGAAAATCAAGAGTCACTGTCTATTGAAACATTGCCTCATGGGAAAGAAACAGAGATATCATCCTTCATTTCACCTCCTGTTCTTATTGAAGGAAACACAAAGGTATTTATTTTGAATTACTAAACTCTTTCAGTATCTTGAATAAATGTTGATTAAAAACTCATCAATATTTTCTTATGTAGAATAAAAGTCTTCTTTGTTAACACAACTGGTTTTATATTTAGAATGTTGAAGGTAATATTTGGAAATCTATATGATACCTTTAATTTATAAAAATTTCTAATTGGTATTGACAAAAAGTTGTGATAAAAGTAACATAATTACTGAAAAAGGAAAATTTTTACATTTTTAAATTTCAGATTCATCTACACAAAACTTCTATACAATAAGGTGATTGTAAAAGTCTAATAGTTTTAAAATAATTTTATGTACTTTTAAAGAAGACCTAGAAAATAAAAGAATTTCTTTTGCTTGTAAAGTATTTAATTGTGAAATGTTATGGTAAAAATCCTTGAAAAAAGAAAAAGGGTAAAAATGCTATATACACTTGATATGTATCTACTACATATTTTTATCATGGAAGTTATTAATATCTTTATTTTAAAAAGTTTGCAAGCATTGGACTTTGTCTAAAGACTGAAGCTTATTCAAATGCAAATCTAAATAAGAATTGTAATCAATAATTGTTAACTCACTTTGTTTGGAACTATCTGTGAGTGAGAATCATTACTAAGTTTCCTGCAGTATTATTCAGTATTCACAGTTGCCTCTCTGATCCATTAATTGTGCCCACTTTTTTATTTGATACATTCAGGAAAATTACAAAGTTTCTTCAGTGTGTTGTAGATGAGAGTTAAAAAACTAGCTTTCTTTCTAAAGGAAGATAATTAAATAGAGTTCTGAGATATTTAATTTGGAGTTACTTGTTGTACCTTTTGTTATGAAGGCTGATGTATCAGAAGAGAAATTACAAAGAGAGACTCAAAATGAAACAGCAGGAGAATTTGAAGGTAAAAAGATTTTCTGTCATGTAATATGAAATGTGAATGTTCTCCTGTTATAAGTAAATGAAGGAAGAGTATTATTAAATTGTTAGTCATCCAGTGGTTTAGAAGTATACTGACAGCTATACAAAAATTAATTTGATGAGTTACCATTATATTATTTAGAACTAATATCTTATTTAGAACTATTTCAAGTAATTAATATCTGTGTAAGAGGGAAGTAAAAGCTTTGCCTGAACAAAATAGGTGTATTTGGCAGTATAAACAATACCATATCAAAATCACATCAGGTGAATATCAGAAGAGAAGATTATTTCTAGTATAAATAATCTATTTTCTATAAGTGTTTGCTGTATAATATATTCTAAAACAAAAATAAATTTGTTATTTCCTTATAATATATCTAATATTAATATTATATCTAATACCTAAAAGATAATATTAATATGCTATAAATATTAATTATCCATTATTAATGTTAATTATTATTTTATTCATTATAATTATATTATTATATAATATAATTATTATAATATATTAATATGATATATATAATATTAATATTCAATTTATATATTGTTGCACTAGCATATACTTTCAAAACAAAATGGAATGCTTGTGATGTATGGTGCTGGAATATCACTCTTCTATTGTGCTTTGAAATAAGAATGCTTCTACTGTTTGATCTATGGTGATTGGTTATCTGAGATAAATTTTTTTTATTATTATCAGGATGGTTTCTTTTATTCTGAGTTTATTACAAATTTTTACTAGGAGTTAGGTTGAATTTAATCAATTGATTTAAATTTTTAAAATTGTAAACTATACATAGCATAAAATTTGCCACTTTAAACCATCTTTAAGTGGCATTAATTATATTCACAGTGTTGTGCAATCATCACTTCTACGTCTATTTCACAACTTTTCATTACTCCAAAAAGAATCTCATTAGGCAATAACTTCCTTTCCCTCCCCACCCAGTCCCTGGTAATCTCTATTCCATTTTCTGTCTCTGTGAATTTGCCTGATCTATATAATAAACTCAAGTGAAATCAGATGATATCTGTTCTTTCTTAAATATATTAAGCTTATTTACTTTTCACATGCTTTGTTGGTTACTTGTATATCTTCTTTGGAGCAATGTCTATGTATGTGCTTTGCCCCCTTGTCACTTGGGTTATTTTTTGTTTATGTATTCTGGACATTAAATCTTTATCAGATGTGTGATTTGAACATTTTTTTCTTTCATTTTTTGGTTTCCTTTTTCCTTTTTTTTTTTTTTTTTTTTTTGGTATTGTGGACTTAATGCAGGGGTGCTTAACCACTGAGCCAAACCCACTGTCCATTATAGTTTTTGTTTTGAGACAGAATCTCACTAAGTTGCTTAGGGCTTCGCTAAATTGCTGAAGCTGTCTTTGAACTTGCTATCCACCTGCCTCAGCCTCCGAAGCCACTGGTATTACAGGCGTGTGCCACCACGCCTGGCTCTTTTCACTTTCTTGGTAATATTCTTACATGCTCAAAAGTTTTACATTTTTTGAAGCAAAATTTTTCTTCTTTTTCTTTTGTTACTAGTGCTTTTGGTGTCTCAGATGAAAATCCATCCCCAAATCCAAGGCTTTTGAGATTTATCCTCATGTTTTCTGCAAAGAATTTTTATAGATTTAGTTTTTATATTTAAGTCATTGATACATTTATAGTTAAATTTTATATGTGGTGTGAAGTAGGACTTCTATCTTTACTCTCTTATATGTGCAAATCAAGTTGTCACACAATCATTTGTTGAAGAGATTATTCTTTCCCCACTGAATTGTGTTGGCACCCTGGTCAAAATCAATTAACCCTAGATGCATTACTTTATTTTTGTGCTCTCAATTGTATTCTATTGTTATATATGTATGTCCTTATGCTAGTACCATACTATGTTTATTTACATAGCCCTTTTGTAAGTTTTGCAATGGGAAGTGTGAATCTTTGAACTTTGTTCTTTTTCAACATTATTTTGGCTATTTGGAGCCCTTTACAATTATATATGAACTTTAGGATCACTATTTCAATTCTTTTGCAAAAGAGGTCTTGGGATTTGATGGGGATTACATTGAATCTGTAGTTTAACTTAGAAAGTATTGCCCTCAACAATTTTAAGTCTTCCTATTTTATTTAGGTCTTCTTTATTTTATTTTAGCAATACTTAATAGTTTTCATTATAACTATTCTTAAAACTGTTTGATTAACAGTATTCCTAAGTATTCTTTTTGACAAAAAAATAAAATTTTGGTAATTTTTTTCCTAATTTTAATTTCAAATTACTCATTACTAATATTTATATATACCACAAACACTACTTAGTGATCTTTTTTCTTCAATTATGTTGCTCTTATATGTTAATTCAAATTTCTGTGTGGAAGCATTGAGGTTTTCTATATATATGACTATCATCTGTGAATAGAGATGTTTTATATCTTTTTTTTCCAATTTGGATTCCTTTTATTTTATTTTCTAATTACTCTGTCTCAGACATTAGGTCAATATTGAATAGTTGTGATAAAAGCAGGCATCCTTGTCTTTTTTCTGATCTTAAGAAGAAACCTGAAGTTTTTCATCATTGGGCGTAATAGCTGTGGGTTTTTATAAATGTCCTTTCACTCCTACTTTTACAAGAGTTTTTTTTTTCTTTTGTACTGTGAAAGGGTGCCATATTTTTCAAAGAATTTTCTGATTCAATTGAGGTGATCATAGGTTTTCCACTTTGATTCTAATTATATGATATATTGATATATTTTATGTTGAACCATATTTGCATTCCTGAAATGAACTCCCACTTGGTCTTTGTTGTGTGATCCTTTGAGTATGCCAATAGATTTGGTGTCCTAATATTTTGAGAACTTTTGCATCATAAGAGATATTGCTCTATTTTTTTTAAACTTCAGGGTAATGTTGGCCTCATAAAATAAGCTTGGATATGTTTCCTACTCTCTGTTTTTTGGAAGAACTTGAGGAAGAATGATGTATTTTCTAAATGTTTTGCAGAATTCACCAATGAGATCAATTAGTTTTAAACTTTCTTTGTTGGTAGTTTTTGTGATTACTGGTTCATTCTCCTTGATAGTTGTAGTAGTTCTTTGCAGATTTTTTTAGTTTTTTCTTAATTCAGGCCTGGTATATTGGAGTTTCTATGAATTTATCCATTTCAATTAGATTATCCAATTTAGTATAAAACTATTCAGAATATTCTCTTATAATCCTTTATGTCTTATGAAAGCGATTTTAACATTCCCTCTTTTATTCTCAATTTTAGTTATTTGGGTCTTCTCTCTTCTTAAATAGTCAATCTTGCTAAATATTTGTCAATTTGGTTGATCTTTTCAAAGAATCCACTCTTGGTTTAATTGACTTTATTTTTTTTTTCTGTCACCTGTTTTTCCTTTTGGTAGTTGTGGATTTAGTTTGCTCTCCTTTTTTCTAGTTCATTAAGGCACAAATTTATGTTGCAGATTTTAGGTCCTTCTTTTTAATATGTTCACAACTGTAAATTCCTTCTTAGTGCTGATTTGGTATGTTGTATGTTTGTCTTAAAATATTTTATGATTTCCATTGTGAAGTCTTATTGGACCCATTGGTTGTTTAAGAGTGTGTTCTTTAAACTTAACACATTGTAGATTTTCCAATTTTTATTTTTATTTTATTATTCTATTGAGATCAGAAAAGGTACTTGTGTTAATTTCAGTATTTTAAATTTTATTTAGATTTGTTTTGAATCCTAACACATGGTCTGTTCTGGAAAACGTTCCATGTATGCTCAAAAAAAAATGTGACTCTTGCTGTTGTTGGATGGAGTGTTCTGTATATGTCAGTTAGATCCGGTTGGTTTATAGTATTGTTCAAGTCCTGTATTTATTTACTTCACTTTTGTTTGTTGTATTCTTTATTAGAAGAAAGTTACTGATGCATTAAAGTATTGTAGACCTGTTTATTATTTCAATTCTGACAATGATTGCTTCAGATATTTTGGGACTCTGTTGTGTATATGCATATAATTGTTACAATTGCTTGATGAATTGATCTCTTTGTCGTTATATAATGGCACACAGTCTCTTGAAAGAGTTTTTGATTTAAAGTCTATTTTTATTTATTTATTTTTTATTTATTTATTTATTCTAATTTGTTATATATGGCAGCAGAATACATGTTAATTCTTAGGACATACATAGAGTACAATTTTTCATGTCTCTGGTTGTACACAAGGTAGAGTCACACTATTCATGTCTTCATACATGTACTTGGGGTAATGATGTTCATCTCATTTCACCCTCTTTCCTACGCCCCTGCTTCCTCCTTTACCCTCCCTCCCTTTGCCCTATGTAAAGTTTTTCCATTCCTGCCATGCTCTGCCCCCATCCTCATTACTGATCAGCATGTTCACATCAGAGAAAACATTTGGCATTTGTTTTTTGGGGATTGGCTTACTTCACTTAGCATAACATTCTCCATCTCCATCCATTTACCTGCAAATGCCATGATTTTAACATCTTTTAATGCTGAGTAATATTTCATTGTGTATACATACCAATTTCTTTATTCATTCATCTACTGAAGGGCATCTAGGTTGGTTCCATAGTTTAGCTATTGTGAATTGTGCTGCTATAAACATTGATGTGACTGTGTCCCTGTAGTATGTTGTTTTTAAGTCCTTTGGGTATATACTGAAGAGTGGGGTAGCTGGGTCAAATGGTGGTTCCATTCCCAGCTTTCCAAGAAATCTCCATACTGCTTTCCATATCAGCTGCATCAATTTGCAGTCCCACCAGCAATGTATGAGTGTGCCTTTTACCCCACAAGCTTTCCAACACTTATTGTTGGTTTTTTTTTTTTTTTTTTTTTTTTTTTTTTTTTTTAACTCAGGGGCACTTGACCACTGGGCCACATCCCCAGCCCTTTTTTGTATTTTATTAGAGACAGGGTCTCACTGAGTTGCTAAGTGCCTCGCCATTGCTGAGGCTGACTTTGAACTCGCAATCCTCCTGCCTCAGCCTCCCAAGTGCTGGGATTACAGACGTGCGCCACCAAGCCCGGCTAGTTATTGTTGTTTTATTCTTAATAGCTGCCATTCTGACTGGAGTGAGAGGAAATCTTAAGAGTAGTTTTGATTTGCATTTCTCTAATTGCTAGATACGTTTAACATTTTTTTAATATATTTGTTGATTGATTGTGTATCAACTTCTGAGAAGTGTCTGTTCGGTTCCTTTGCCCATTTATTGATTGGGTTATTTGGTTTTTGGTTGTTAAGATTTTTGAGTTCTTTATATATCATAGAGATTAGAGCTCTATCTGATGTGTGTGTGTGGTAAAATTTGCTCCCATTCTGTAGGCTCCCTATTCACCTCACTTGAACCAACCTTGCATTCCTGGGATGAACCCCACTTGATTGTGGTATACTATCTTTTTGATGTGTTTTTGTATTCGATTTGCCAGAATTTTATTGAGAATTTTTGTATCTGTGTTTATTAGAGAGATTGTTCTGAATTATTCTTTCTTTGATGTGTCTTTGGTTTTGTAATCAGGGTGATACTGGCCTCATAGAAATAATTTGAGGAGTATTGGTATTAGTTCTTCTTTGAAGCTCTGGTAGAACTCAGCTGTATATCTATATGGTCTTGGGCTTTTCTTTGTTGGTAGGCTTCTTATGGCATCTTCTATTTCATTACTTGAAGTTAATCTGTTTAACTTATATATATCACCCTGATTCAGTTTGGGCAAATCATATGACTCTAGAAATTTGTTGATGCCTTTGATATTTTCTACTTTACTAGAGTACAGATTTTCAAAATAATTTCTAATTATCTCATATCTTTCATAAAAATAATTTCTCTTGTATTTCTCTTGAAATCCTATAATGTGTAAGTCAGCCTAGTTTATTATTCTACAGGTCCCTTAACCTCTGTTCACTTTTCTTCATTTTTTTTTTTTTTTTTTTTTTTTGTATTCTTCAGACTTGATAGTTTCATTTGTTTTATTTTTAAATTATTCTGAATTTTCTAATCCACTCACATCTGGCATTCAATTGAATTTTTCATATCAGTAATTATACTTTTACTTTAGTGAATTTTTCACATTAGCAATAATACTTTTATTTATACTTTGTGGCTAGAAATTTAAATTTTAATTAATCCATGAATTGAAAAAACTATGCTTTGAGTATCTTCTTTATACCAAGTATTTTTCTCAATATTTTGTTTTCCCCCATAGTTTTTGGTGCATTGTAGTTATAACTGGGATTTGTTGTTACAAACATGTATATGTTGGAACCAATAGTTTGGTCAATATTACTCCCCAGTGTTTCTCCTTTCTTCTTTCTCTCCTTTCTCTTCCTGGTCCCTTCTGCTACTCTACTGGTTTCCTTTCAGTTTTCATGAGGTTCCCTCCACCACCACCTTTCTTTTTCTTCTCTAGGAAATGTTTTCAGGTTTTTTCCATTCACTATGATTTGTCTTTGGGTTTGGCATATATGGCCTTTGTGATGTTGAAAAAATTCTTTCCATCCATAGTTTCTTTACAGTGATTTTATCATAAAAAAGTCTTTAATTTTGTTAAATGCATTCTCCACATTGATTGAGATGACTATGTGGTGTATTACATTTATTGATTTATATGTTAACCATCCTTGCTACCGTTGGATAAAACCAACTTGACCATGATGTACAATCTTTTTAATATGTTGTTGAATATGATGTGCTAATATTTTATCAAGGATCTTAGATGTTCATTAGGGACATTGGTCTGTAATTGTCTCTCTTTGATGTGTCTTTATCTGGTTTTGGTATGAAGGTGATACTGGCTTCATAGAATGAATTTGGAAGTATTTCATCCCTTTATATGTCATGAAATAATTTGAGAATCATTGACATTAGTCCTTTAAAGGTATGGTAGAACTTAACTGAGAATATATTTAATACGGAAATTTTCTTTGTTGAAGGATTTTTATCACTTTCTATTTTATCTCATTGTTAGTTATTGGCCTTCTTAGGGTTTCTGTATAGTCTTGGTTAAATTTACTAGATCATATATATCTAGAAATGTATCCATTTCTTCTAGGTTTTCCATTTTTTTGTAGTATAAGTTTTTGAAATAATCCCTAATGATCCTCTGGATTTTTGTGAGGTCAGTGGTGATTTCTCCTTTATTATCTCTAATTTTATTAATTCAAATATTCTCTCTTTTTCTTTTTGTTAGTTTGCCTATGATTTTATTAATCTCATATATCTTTTCAAAGAACCAACACTTTGTTTCATTAATCCTTTGGATTTTTAAAAATTCTCTATTTCATTGGATTCGTCTCTGATCTTAATTGTAGACTTATTCTACTGGTTTTGGAATTGGTTTGTTCTTGTTTTTCAATTGCCTTGAGATATAATTTTAAGTTGTTTATTTGAGATTTTTCTGGTATATTTATATTTATATTTCTCTCCTGATGTGTTCTGTCACTCATTAATTATTCAAAAGTGTATTGTCTAATCCCCATGTGTTTATATAGTTTCTGTAGTTTTGTTGGTGTTGATTTCTTATTGCATTCCATTATGATCTGATAAGATATAAGGAATTATATTAATATTTTGTGTTTACTAAGAGTTATTCTGTGTCCTAAATACTGTCTATTTTGAAGAACATTCCTAGAGCTTCCAGGAAGAAGGTTATTTTAACTGTTGTTGTATGAAATATTCTAAAGCTATTAAGTCCTTTGATAATATTTTTAAGGTCTGAAGAACCTTTATTAAGTTTTTGCCTCAATGATCTATCTGTTGGTGAGAAAGCTATCTCAAAATCTCTCAGCATTAATGTACTGGGGTACATATAAGTCTTTAAGTTGTATCTGATTTTTTTTGTGATTAGGTGCAACAACATTTGATGTGTAAATATTTGCTATCATTATATTCTCTTGTTGGATCATTCCATTTATCAGTATAAAGTGACTTTCTTTTGCTCTTTTGATTAATTTTGACTTGAAATCTGCTTTGGCAAATGTGAGAATAGCTACGTCTGCTACTTATCAGGCTCCATTACATGGTGTATCAATTTCTCTCCTTTCACTGTCAGCCTGTGGCTTTCTTTGCCTGTAAGGTGAATCTCTTCCCAAAATTTATAGTTGGGTCTTATTGTTTAATCCATTCTGCCAACCTTTGTCTTTCAATTGGAAAGTTGAGACAATTTATATTCAGTGTTGTTATAGAGAAATGTTTACATTGGTCCTGTTTCCATTTAAGATTTGTCCTTTTGGGAGTTCTGGGGTTTAGTTTTGAGTTCTCATGTGTGTAGTATTTCTTTAAGTATTTTATGTAGTTCTGGCTCAGTGTCTTAAATTCTTTCAGTTTCTGGCTATTTTGGAATGTTGTATTTCTTCTTCAATTCTGAAGGATAGCTTTGCTGGATATAGTAATCTACATTGACAGTTATTTTCTTTCAAGGCTTGGAACATTCTATGTCCTCCTAGATTTTAGAGTTTGTGCTGAGAAATCAGTAATTTTGACTGGTATACCTCTAAATACGACTTTGATGCTTTAAAAATTCAACCTTGTTGTGTATGTTAGGCATTTTAATTGTAATGTGTTATGGAGAGTTTTTTGTTTGTTTGTTTAAAGAAAGTGGTGTATTTGGAGTTCTGAATGCCTCCTGTTTCAAGATATCCATCTCTTTTTCAAAGGTTGAAAATTTTTCTATTATTATTTTCCTGAAGAGATTATCTATGCCATTAGCCTACACCTCACAACCCTCTTTGATTCTAGTGATTTTAAATTTGGCCTCCTAATATATATTTTGTTTATGATTGCTTCTTTACTTTAATACTGTCTGAATATTCAAAGTCAGCCACTATTTTTCCAGCTCTGAGAGACTGACCTCAGCATTGTCTATTCTATTAGAGAGACTTTCAACTGAACATTTTATTTTGATTTGTTGTTTTTTTCATTTCTAAGATTTCTTTTTTGGTTCTTTTCAACATCTCTTTTTCCTTATTGAACATTTTATTTAGATTCCATATTGACACTTTTAATTCATTAAATTGTTTTTCTGCATTCTCTTGGAATTTTGGATGATGTTTGTAATCATTGTTTTGATATTTTATCTGGTATTTTGTTCATTTCAATGTCTTTGAAATTAGTTGCTAATGAATTATGGAGTATAAGAGGTATCATGTTACCATATTGTTCATATTTCTTGTATTCCTGTGTTGGGTTTTATGTATCTGTGAAATGGATTTCTCATCCACTCTTCTGTGTAGGCACAGTCTTCTTTTACCAAATTATTATAGAATATCACATTGTATAAATTTTAAAATATATATTTCCAAATAGGGTTTATAGTGTAGTTTCCATGCTAGTAATTTTATTCTGATAAAGATTATATTGTGTCAGAATGTGAGAATTTCACATTTTTCTGTACATCTCAATAGAGTAGGATCCTTATTATAGATCTGGTAATTGTGTTATACAGAAGGGTATGTGGGGTAAACTCGCTGTGATTGATCTTCCTTTACTTTACAACTACATGTATTATAAAGTGATGTGGAAATGATCTAGATTGAGAACCATCATAGGTGAGGTGCCCACAGACTTTGTATCAATTATCTCTGTTTCTTTCTTTCTTTCTTTCTTTCTTTCTTTCTTTCTTTCTTTCTTTCTTTCTTTCTTTCTTTCTTTCTTTTTCTTTCTTTCTTTCTTTTTTCCGTAGGAGATATCCATGGAACCCAAGGCCTTCCTAGCTATTCCTAGTTGGGGCCCAGTTGTCAGTTTGGAAGAGGGGTGCTTTGTCTTTCATAAAATTTTGTATTAAAGTATTGTTGATGGTTGAGCTTGGATAGTTTGTGTGTATACCAAGTTGTACTCTCACCTATGCCATCCACAGTGCTAATAACTGTAATAACATAAATGGTAGGGGCAGAAATTACATAAACCAAATAATTTTAAAAGATGGTAAAACATAGTTAATTAAGAGAAAATGAAATGTAATAGGAAATTTAAAGAAAGTTTAGAGTGTTCAGAACACGAACAGAGTGAAAGCAGAAGAGATGTAACAAGTGATGGCTATAATGAATAAAGTAAGTAGAGAGAGAAAGCAAACAAGAGAGTTTGCCTATTTGAGGGAGGAGAAAGAAAGAGAAACAAATAAAACAAAACAACAAAACCAAGTAAACAAAAACCTTAACTCTCAAAAGTCAAGAAAAAGAAAACAACCATAAAAAATGCTAAAAAATGAGGAAAAAAGAAAAATATATACATATCTATGAACCAATCAGGACAGCAAGGACACGCACATGTGTGTGCACTCAGTGTTGTTAATGAAAAATGAAAGAATTTTCTCTACTGGCATGATCAAAACTATTGAAGATGAATTATTACTGCCTATACCTGATTGTCCTTCTTGGGCTATGTACAGAGTGCATGCAAAGGTTGGGGATTTTTAACCCCTTCCTTATTTTGTGCTGCTCACTGAGATCCCAGCTGGAGTTGCCTAAATTTGAAAATGGTTGAAATAGCTTTTAAATTTCCTTCTGGATATCATTTTCCTAAATGCATGATTGAAGACCTGAATTGTACGAATATACTTTGTATACAAACAGTTGTATCTAAAAAGATGCTAAATACATGCACTATGAGTTGTACATATTAAAAATTATAAAAATAAAAAAAAATTTCCTTCTCACAGTATAAAATAGAATGAAATGGGAAGTTACTTTCAATTGGAATTTTGTCCATACAGACCAGATAGATGCACTTCCAGCGTGGTGCTGCTGCACAGGTCTAAGTGGGGAGTTTCAGCAGCTAGAACTTAACTCTAATCAAGCCTTATAGACTGTGGTGGGTGATATCATCTCTAGAAAGATTAAATCAACACATACCTAGGGCCTGGCAGTTGCCAATTTCTGCTGGGAGTCTGGATCTCAAGAGCCTTCTGAGACTTATATTCATGGAGTAGAGGAGGGAGCCAAATCACCATAGGTCTCTCACACTCCACTGCTCACCAATAGGGCTTCCCAGGCTTTGTTTCTGAGTGTGACCACATCCATGTTCAGTTTCCCAACTCTTCTTCATCTTGTGATCTCAGAAAGTTCAGAGGTCTGTTTTTCATGTCTGTTTCTGGAGCTTCATCTAAAGGTGGTATGCTTTCCTTTTTCTTTTAAAATCTTTTGTTAAGACTTGGGCATTCTTAATACAACCACCCCTCCCACTTATAACACTATTTGGGCAGGACAGGAGTCATACCAGTCAGAACAATTTGGGCCTCTGGGATATCTCAAAACATTTTCTGGGATGTGTCTTCTCTGGATTGTGCATAATTTTAAAAATTATCCCAAGTAAATTACCCCTGTTTCTTCTCAAGAGCCTGTAATCTCATGTTCACCTATATGTATGTATGTATGTAGAAATGCAAATACGTGAAGCTCTAATGTGCCATGACATTCACCTCAGTTTTAGTAGCTTCCAAAATATGCTGCCAGTCCCATCAGTGCTCAATCAGGTGAGACAAAACTATACCTCATGTTGGACATACTGTTTTATTTTTATGCCAAGGGAAGAGCTAGAGAGTTTCCTTGATATTGCACCATGTTATTCTTGATAGAGGTATAGGCATGGGCATACAAAACAACAAACTTTGCTATTCCTTTTTAATGGCATTTCTGGTTATGTGCTGACCTGAGAGCTACAGCTGCTCACTTGATCTCTTATACTTCTCAGAAAAGAATCCTGGTCCATATATTGTTGTTATCCTGGTATCTCTGTGGGGGTGGGGGGAGGGTAACTGTCTGGATCTTCTTTGTCCAACTTTTTGTTCTTGTCACTACTGCACTCCTTTTCTTAAAAATCTATTATTATCAATACAGATGATAAATGCAAACAAATATGCTTTTAACATTTTGCCTCACAGTTGCATCTTACTACCACAATTTAATTTGATATAACTGCTATCTGATAAGTTATCCTAAGCAGAAGTTTGAGTAAATGTTCAAAATCACATAGCAATTCAACATTTTTTCAGCCTTTTAATGACAGTTTCCTTAATTCCTGCCATCCAGTCTAGCAGTCACTTCCATGTATTTTGTTTTTGTTTTTTAATGGCATCCCCTCACTTCCTAGTGACATTTTTATATTAGTGAATCTTATTGCAATATTTATACATAGAAATTTAGTCCATGGTTTAGGACAAATATTTATTGTTCATAAATTTGTAGATTGGCTGAGGTAGCTTTCAGAAAGGATAGTTAGACTTTTCTTTAGATTCAGGTTTTCTCTGCATCTCTCGTTCTAATAATGGACAGCAGCTCCCTGAACATGATCTTTTTGTGGGAAATGACAGAGCATAAGTCATGCAATTAAATTTAAAGCCTGTGTTGTATTACATCTCCTTACATTCTGTCAGACAAAAATTATAGTCATTGAGCCAAGGGATGGAGAGTGAATATTTGTTGAACAATAATCCAGTCTGTTCCAACACCATTATAAATAATTAAGAAAAGGGAAGTTATAATAACAGATGAATGAGTTCAATGTTAATGATCATGTATTCTTAGAGCAGTGAGTATTTGAACACCCAAAATGGAATGAAGGGTATTATATACATCTATGAATTTCAAACATAAAGGTGAAATTTCAAACACATTACGAAATGTGGAGTTACATATTCTGACATTCCAAGATTTAGTTATATGTTGAGCTTAAATGCAAATTGGTTTAAATAATTGTTGTGTCTTCTTTTACATAGTCAGACATATAATATTTCTCTTAAATATTTTTTAACATTATGGGGATTGAAGCTGAGGCTTTATATATGCCAGTCAAGTACTCTATTTCTGTGGAATACCTTGCCCTTAATTTTTTTTATTCATGGTCTTTACTTTTCTTTTGTTTCATTTTGGGTTTTTGTTTGTTTGTTTGCAGTATTTCCAAAAAATGATTTGTGTATCCCTAAAGAAGTTATTGAAGGGCATTCATATCCTTAAATGATGCAATGATGTTTGCCTAAAATTGTATTAAAAGCAAAAGTAATTGAAATAGCTTTTCTCATTAAATGAGGTTCTGTGTTTTACACCTTTAATGTGTGAAAGATGTAATGAGCATGCTGATCTCTTAGCTTATTATTCATCCAATTAATGTAACAGGGCTGGAGTTCTGGCTCAGCAGTACAATGCTCACCGAGCACGTGCAGGGCCTTGGGTTTGATCCTCAGGCATAAAAATAAATAAATAAAGCCGGGCGCGGTGGCGCACGCCTGTAATCCCAGCACTTTGGGAGGCTGAGGCAGGAGGATCGCGAGTTCAAAGCCACCTCAGCAATGGCGAGGCACTTAGCAACTCAGTGAGACCCTGTCTCTAATAAAATAAAAAAAGGGCTGGGGATGTGACCCAGTGTCGAGTGCCCCTGAAATCCCTGGTACCACAAAAAAAAAAATAAAATAAAATAAATAAATAAATAAAAAGGCATTGTGTCCAAATGATGTAACTTTTATGGTAGTTTTAATTATTGCTGTTTTTAAATTGCCTTTATTCTCAGGTGTATATTGTTGAATTTATATACACAGTGCACTTTTCAATTAGTACAAGAATAAGAAATATTAATATTAGAAAGTGAGTTATGAAGAGCCTATAGTGATAATCCTGGTAGTTTGCTTAAGGTAAGTTTATTTAGCACATAATGAAGTGAGTAGTATCTCTCTGAAAAATACCAGTGTTTAAAGAAAAGTAAGAAGCACCACCATGTGCTGTGTGAATGTTGTAGAGAAATACTTGCAAGTAACCATAGGCAATGTACTCCCTTACAACATTGTTTACAAAAATGAACACCGAATAATACCTATTATTAGTTCAACATAATTTAAAGCAATTCAAAATATCCCATAAAGCATAATTTGCCTGTTTGATGCAACATTATCTAATAACATTTCAGCATTCATTATGGGATATATTTGAATCCAAAACAAAAATAGCATGTCTTGTCTTTTTGCTTTTGCATTTAAGAGTGCATTATAGTTCTATAATAGTTGGGCTCATTTTGACATAATAATACATGCATGGAATTTATTCCCATCCCTGGTTCTCCCTCTTTCCCTCCTATCATCCCTAACCTCTCGCTGTTCTTCTTCATGCACTCTACTAGTTTACCTTTTACCTATTTATTTATTTATTTTTAATTGGTACATCAAAGATATACACAAAGGTAGAATTCACTGTGGTATATTTATATGTTCACATGGTTAAGTATGTCAAATTTATTCCAAATGTTCTTCCCTTTCCATTTATCCTCTATTCCCCTCAATCTCCCAAGCTCCTGGGATTATAGGTGTTTGCCACTGTGCCCAGCCTAATAGGTTTATTATTATTTGTGTGTATGTTTTGTGTTCCTTAGGATTTTCTATATACAACATTTCTAAGTTGAAATTATTTTGCTGCTTTCTTTGAAATAACGGGTACTTTTAATTTATTTTTCTTGCCTAATTACTCTGGCTAGAAATTCCACTGTAATGTTAAACATAAGCAATGAGAACAGACATCTTTTTCTTGTTTTATATCTTGTGGGAAAACATTCACTAAGTATGATATTAACTATCATTTTTTTAGATGATCTTTATTAGGTTGAAGGTTTCCTTATATGTCTAATTTGTTGAATATTTTTCTTTAATGAAGAATTTGAATTTTTCTTTTTATTCTCCATTTATTGAGATAATCTTGGGGGATTTTGTTCAAGATCTTTTATTCTATTAAAATTGTATAGTACATTGATTCATTGTTTTTTTCTTATTAAACCAATGTAGCATATCTCTAATTGTTAATTTTCTTTATTGTTTTTCTATTCTTCAGTTTACTTATTTGTATTCTAGTCTTTATTATTTGGTTCCTTCTACTTTCTTTGGATCTAGTTTTCTTTTTCTAGATTCTAATGTGGAAGTTTTGTTTATTGATTATGGTCTCTTTCATCTTTCAATACAAGTGTTTGCAGCCATAAATTTTCCCTTAAACACCACTTTAGCTTCATTCCATAATCCATGATGTGTTTTTGTTTTTCTTTATCAAAATATATTTTTCAGTTTTTCTTAACACTTTTTTCTTTGAACTATTGATAATTTAGACGGGTTATACTAGACTTTCTCTTTTATTTTTTTCATTTAACATAATGTACTAGAAATAATGAAACAGCTTTAACATATATCTATTACCAACATTCTCACAATTTTCCTGTCATATTTAGCATTATGGTAATTTACTTGTAACTTTGTAAAAATGACAGAAAAATGCTTCTGTTTGAAATTTGAAATCTAGATATTTCACAATAGCTTTGTTTTTTTTTTTCTGTTTGGTAATACTAAATGAATCTTTTTAATGTAGCTCCTTATGAAAATTCAACAGAGCAAAAGTAACTATATATAATCAATATAGATATATTTAAATTGTTTTAAGTTAAACTCGTCAGAATATCCTCTTTCTTTGGGTCTATTTGTTTGAGGATATATTTTGTAAAATTTTTACACTTTGACCTAAATGTGAATACTCTAAAGATACCTAAAGAAGTAAAGTAAAAACTCTGATATCATTTGATGGATATTCATATGGTTAGTGACTACTATTTAATGTCTTTCTCCACATTCATGTTTCCCACTTCATCTCCACTGTTTTAATATAACCATTGATGTAGCTTTGCAGTCTTCTTTCTTGCATTTTATGCAAATGAGAGGAAATTCTGCTGATTATTTGCTATATGTTTCATCATAGATCTATTTTTCTTTTTAGTATTTCTTACGACTGCAACATCACCTGAAGACACAGCTTTAGCTTCCAGAAGGAATTCTAAAACTGAGAACCATGCAGCTACTGGAAATGAGAATTTCCATGGTAAGAAATTAAAATATTATAAAATTATTTTCAACTAAATTTGGAACTTTGTTTCACAGTTCATGAACATTTTTGCTATTATTTAAAAATTTATTTTGTAATTATTTTGTTTATACTTCTATATATTTATTGGTGATTTATGTATTTATTCTATAATTACTGTATTAGATGTGTTAAGTGCTTTATTCTGAATTTTCCCATTCCTTATGGTTCTGTCATTTTGCTCTATGTCTTGTGGCATTTTATTATTTACATAAATATAAATTAAAAATTAATAATTTTACTAGATGACAGAAATTTTGTCTTAAGGAAAGAAACCATTTTGTTATTTTATAGTTTTTTTTTTGTTGTTTGTTTGACATAGAAACTAGTTCGTTTGACTTAGAAACTAGTCTTCTAGTCATGATACTCTACTTGGTTGATATTTGCATAATATATTCTTTTTCCATCACAGTAATTTAATATTCCTGTATTTTTATGATTTTTCTGTACCTATTGTATGAAACTTATAGTTGTGTATTTTTCAGATACATTCTGATGCCTTTTGTCTTTTAATTAGTACTCATATTCACTTTTAATTATTGATACTTTGGTGTTTATACCATTTTCTTTGTGCTTCCTAGTTTGCTTTCCTAGGTATTGTTTTTCCTTCTCTTTTCTGCTCTATAGTCTTAAGTCATTGCATATTTATTCCTTAGACATGTAATGTCAAATATTTTAAAGTCTGAATAAGAAAACTGTAGTAAACTTAAAAATGTACTAACTACCTCTATGTATATAAAAAGTAACCTAATATATTTCAACTAGATACTTTCAATAGTTAACTTTTTATCACAAAATGTGATTTTCTTATGTCATAAGAAGTAAGACAATATTATTGGATAATTAATACATATTGCATATTTAATACTTATACCACAAATCTGGTTTCAATTTAGCACTTTTAAAAGACTTTCTCTGTGTAGCCCAAAGTATGGATAAAATATTAGATGAAAACATTTTGCCAGATAGTTGGAACTCCTAGGAAAAAAGACAAAAGCATACATAATTGTGAATATTATTAAATTGTTTTAGATTGATTTTAGTTAAATTAAGCAGAATTATTTCATGAATGTGTATCCTGCCACAGTCTTACAAAAATCAATTAAGTTGTGTTATTTAAATTAACTATTTATTTAATTTTATATTAGTTTTGACATGTAATGAAATGTGCATATTTAATTTATCTATAATTGCTTTGGATTTATCTATTTCTTCTTGTAGTTCTGTACTTTTCTCCTTATACTATTATGATATTAGTGCATACAAATAAAAATCCCATATTTATGGAAAACTCAACTTGTTTTATTGACTTAGCTGTGGTAATTTGTTTTTGTTAGTGTATTTATAATGTATCTTTTTTTCATTTGTTTGCTTTCTGTATTCTTACAATTGGTGTGCTCTATATAAATAGTTTGTAATTAGATTATTTATAAATCCAGTGTGACTGTCTTTGTTTGTTCGTAGAACATGTCATTCATTTATAATTATTATAATTAGTAACATATTTGGATATAAATATTTTGGGGATACCATCTATTTTTTCTACACAATCCATGTTTTTTTTTTTTTTTCTCTTTAAGTAGAACTTTTTTATTAAACTAAATTTTAAATCAATACTATCTGTTCTAAAAATGAAAAAAACTTGGGGTTAGGCTTGTAACTCTGTGGAGCACTTGCCTCACATACATGAGGTATCCTGACTTTCATCCCCAACACCGCAAAATAGTTTTAAAAATAACCACTAAGCCACATCCCCAAACCATTTTTATTTTATTTTTTATTGTGAGAAACGGTCTCACTAAGATATTTAGGGCCTTGCTAATTTGCTGAGGTCAGCTTTGAACTTGTGATCATCCCATTTCAGCCTCCTAAGTCACTGGGATTACATACCTGGCTCAACTTTCTTTTTTCACATTTAAAAGAATTGTGGTCATTTGCTTAAGATTTTATAAAAATGAGTGGAAACTTTGAGTGATTGATTCACAGTATATTTTAATGATGTGGAGGCTTCACATTATAACTCTTTTACTTTTTAGTGGACTAAAAGCCTGTCTTCATATAGGCTGTGAAAATGGATGAGATCTTTCAACTGAAGGAGAAATCTTTCATCTGAAGATACAAGTTTTAATCTTAAAACTACCATCTCAAATTTTAAATGTTGGAGCTTCCAGCAAACTGTTTTTCACAGTTTGACTGTGATATGGCTTATGTGGATCTTTTTGAGGAACTTCTGGATGTTTTTCACAAAATTTGGGAGGTTATTGTCCATTATTTTTCAGTAATTCTTTGTTCCGTCCTCATAAATGACCTTTGTGATATTGAGGAAAGTTCCTTCAATTCCTAGTTTCTCCAGCATTTTTAACCTGAATGGGTATTGCATTTTATCAAAGGCCTTTTCTACCTCTGTTAAGATGCTCATGTGATTTTTGTCTTTAATTCTGTTTTAGTGGCAAATTGTATTTAGTGATTTGGATATGTTGAACCACACTTCCATCTTTGGAATGAAACCTACTTGGATCATTGTATATTGTCTTTTTGATATGTTTTCAAATGCACTTCATTGATATTTTATTAGGATTTTTGCATCTATGTTCATTAGCATTATTGCTCTGTAGTTTTTTTCCCCATGATATGTCTTTTTTTCTGGTTTTGTTATAAGGTTATACCTTTATAAATGTATTTATAAAAGTATAAATAAAATGTATTTGGGAGTGTTTTTTTTTTTTTTTTTTTTTTTTTTAGTAAAACACATAAAATGTATTTTGGAGTGTTCCTTCCCTTTCAATTTCAGGAATAATTTGAGAAAGACTGGTGTTACTTTCTCTGTTGAAATTCTAGTAGAACTTGACTGAGAATTCATCAGGTCCTGGGCTTTACTTTTTTGAAAGGCTTTTAATTGCTATTTCAATTTCATTACTTGATATTGGTCTTTCTTAGGTTTCCTATATCTTCCTGATTCAATTTGGACAGGTCATATGTTTTCTAGTTTATTGGACTATAAATTTTCAAAATAGTTTGATAATCCTATGGATTTCAGAGGGGTCTGTGGTGAAATCTTTTTCATCTCTGATTTTATTGATTTGGGGCTTCTCATTCTTTCACTTAGTTTGGATAAGGGTTTGCTAATCTTATCTTTTCTAAGAACCAATTCTTTGTTGCATTGATTTTGTGTATTGTTTTCTTATCCTCAATGTCATTGATTTTATCTCTGATCTTAATTATTTCCTGTCTTCTACTTGTTTGGGGATTTTTTTCCCTAAGGACTTCAATGGTGCTTAAACTTACTTGTTTGGAATTTCTCGAATTTTTAAATGTAGGCACTCAATGCTATAATTTTTCCTCTTAGAACTATTTTCATACTGTCCCAGAGATTTTGATATGTTGTATCTCTGTTCTCATTTACATTGAGGAATTTCTTGATTTCTATTTTCATTTCTTCTTTGACCCATTCTTCATTTAAGAGGGTATTGTACAATCTCCATGTCTTTATGTGGTTTCTATTATTTTTATTGCTGTTGATTTTTAGCTTCATTCCATTATGGTCTAATATAATACATGAGATCATATGGATTTTTTTTTTATTTGCTAGAATTTTTTTTTATGGCCTAGAATGTGATTTATTTTGGAAAAAGGAGTATTGGTATTAGTTTTTCTTTGAAGGTCTTGTAGAACTCAGCTCTGTATCCATCTGGTCCTGGGCTGTCTTTGGTTGGTGGGATTCTAATGGCATCTTCTATTTCATTGCTTGAAGTTAATCTGTTTAACTTGTGTATATTATCCCGATTTAGTTTGGGCAAATCATCTGACCCTAGAAATTTATTGATGTCTTCAATATTTTCTATTTTATTGGAGTACAAATTTTCAAAATAATTTCTAATTATTTTGAAATTTTGTATTTCTGTAGTGTCTGTCATGATATTTTCTATTCATCACAGCTTTTAGTAATTTGAGTTTTCTCTCTCCTTCTCTTCATTAGCATGGCTAGGGTTTATCAATTTTATTTATTTTTTCAAGAACCAACTTTTTGTTTTGTCAATTTTTTCAGTTGTTCCTTTTGTTTCAATTTCATTGATTTCAGCTCTGATTTTAATTATTTTCTGTCTTCTGCTTTTGGTATTAATTTGTTCTTCTTTTACTAGGTCTTTGAGATGTAATAGCAGGTCATTTATTTGTTGACCTTTTTCTTCTTTTAAGGAATGAACTCCATGCAATGAAGTTTCCTCTTAGTACTGCATTCATAGTGTCCCAGAAATTTTGGTATGTTGTGTCAGTGTTCTCATTTACTTCTAAGAATATTTTAATCTCCTCTTTGATGTATTCTGCAATCCATTGTTCATTCAATAGAATATTATCTAGTCTCCAGGTGTTGGAGTAGCTTCTAAATTTTTTTTTTATACCGGGGATTGAACTCGGGGTACTTGACCACTAGGCCACATCCCCAGCCCTTTTTTGTATTTTATTTAGAGACAGGGTCTCACTGAGTTGCTAAGTACCTTGCCATTGCTCAGGCTGGCTTTGAACTCGTGATCCTCCTGCCTCAGCCTCCCAAGTGCTGGGATTACAGGCGTGCGCTACCATGCAGTGAGTATCATTTTTAAGTGGATGAAAGTTTAAAATTACCAGGATCTCGTTATTATTAATATTTTCCTCCATTGGTTCTTGTTGTTGGCTTGAGGCATTTGTCTCCTCACTTCTTTGGGCTGGAGTAATCTCAGAGAATTCAGTAGCAGAATCTCAATAACCTCAAGAGTAGGTTCCCAGCACCTCACAGAATGGGGCAAAGTAAACAATAGTAACAACTTTTGCAAACAATTCACAGTGTTAAAGTGAATACAGGTTTTCTACTATGATGTCTTCAACATTAATTACAAAATAAAGAGGACTGGTAACTTCAGCAGTTGTCAACAGTAAAAACATTAACCATAAATTAGATCTGGTTAAAGTAAATAGTAATTGTCAACTATCTTATCCACAGCAATAAGATTGTATCAGTATTAATGCTAGGGGAAGAAGTTATATAAACCAGTTAGTTTTTAAAAATGGTAAAAAAAAAAAAATAGCTAATTAGGGGAAACCAAAAAGTGTTAGGAAGTTAGAAAAGAGTTTATAATTTCAAAAAGTGAACAGAAAATGCAGAAGAGATGTAGCAGGTGTTCTTTATACAGAAGGAGGGAAAAATCAGAATGGGAAAAGAAAAGAGAACAATAGAATTTTGTCTTTAGCAGGAGAAGATAAGGGGAAGAGAAACATGAAAAATAAACAAATGACCATAAAAAAATACATAGCCCAAAAAGCCTGAATCCTCAAAAGATATGCTAGGAAAGGATAATTACATCAAAAATGCTAAAAATAAGAGGAAAAGAAAGAAGTGTGTGTCTATGTGTCCTGGATACATTCAATACAGCTACATATACACATGCACACATGCTCTGTTTCACACACATGGAAAGAATAAAACAAACAAACAATATCTTAATGTTAAGAATGAAGGGATCCTCTTCACTGAGGTGGCCAACAGTCTTTCTCTCCAACTCTTTTTGAGTTGTGCACTGATAGAGCAAGGGTGGGAGTTGATAACCTCTTTCTGTTTTTGTGTTGCTCTCTGAGATGCCAGTTGGAGCTGCTTAAGGTTGAAGCTGTTTGATATAAGACTCAGCTTCCCTTCTTACCCATAGGATGGATTAAGAAGTACTGTCAGTTGGCATTTTTCCATTCAAACCAGTTTGGTGCACTACTGGGGTATAACTTCAGCTAGAATTTTTCTTTTGTTTTATTTTTAGGCAGTGTCTCTGTAAGTTACCCAGGCTGGCCTCTAACTTGCAATTCTCCTGCCTCTTTGTTTCAAGTAACAGGAATTATAAGCATGTGCCAACTTCTCTCACTTGGGCCTCTTTTTATTTGTTGTAAAAGAGAAGGTCTAAGCTTGTCTATATTATATGGAATGAGACATCATGCCCCTTACAAATTTCACTAGGGTACAAGGTAACTGTACCTGTGTGCAGCAATGGCCCAAATGATTTGTTATATAGTGTCAGCAGGCCATCTAGTCTTTGTTTAGTGGTGCCTACATGTGGTCCCACTGAACCAATGTTATCAATAGAATAGAAATTTAGTTCTCCCTCTGAGAGTGGGACAATTTTATACTATGACTTTCACATTGATCCCTGATATTCAGAGAATTTTGGTACCTTCAAGGGAATATATCAGTGGTATCTTACAATCCATTCCATAAAATACTGATCATGATCAGCCAAGGGGTGCTAAAAAGAGGATCTGTGATGTCAGTTGATGCCTATCAAGTTCCCTCATTTTAAACAATAGCCCCTTTGACAGTCATAATGTCAGATACCATACATGTAAGGACTGTACTGAGCCATATATATCAATTGAGTCTATGCACCTGAGGCTGTAGGCATAGGTTGACTTAGTTATTGGACATTTAAGTAATCTCATGGAGAACTTTGATTAATGTCATCAATTAATGTCTTTTTCTCCCCTGGGAAAGTATTTTGGGACATAGACAGTGATAATTGTAGGTTCAAGCTCTCACACACCTGATGAAAATTGCCCTAACTATAGCATTTCCCACCAATCGTAGGAGTTAATATAAACAAAAGTTTACACCAACAATTCATCTATTCTAATAGCCCATATGTTTATGAGACCCCAACAGTGAAATTGTGTGGTGACCTGAAGGGGTACAGCCATAGTAGGGTCTGAGTAAGAGTCCATTGGTGCTGGCCTCAGACCCAAACCAGTGAACAAAACCTTAAGGTGGTTTTCCCTCATCCTGATATCATGGGTTATGGAGATCACAGATACCTGTGTGCCAGTAACCAAAAGACCCCCAAAATGGGGTTCTTTCCCACTTTCTCCATTAAACACTGACCTCAGCATCAGGCATCAGTCCTTATGTTCCCACTAGGGAACAGGAACCTGACCTAATTCATGGCCTGTTCTATGTTGAAAGCAGAGAGTTCTGGTTGAAAGACTCACTGATTCATATCAAGATTCAATGGTGAGAGCTAAGCAATATAAATTGTATTAATTCTAAGTACTATAACCATAGGCCCACAAAAAGCTCAGATCCTAGTTCAGCCATAGTGAGGGTATTCTTTGGCCCTCTACTAGCCACATGATACTTGGTCTTGAGCCTATCAATCTATTGCACCAAGACTCTCTTATTGGGGTATCCAGCCACAAATCTCATTGAGAAAGCCTTTGCCTAAATTATCCAGGAGTAGGTGCCCTATTGCCTTTTTTTACATTGCATTCATTGCTAGTAAATCATTGGCAGTACCTACTATTTTATGGTTTATGAATTGTTAGTTAATACCCAGATTGTGTCATGCCCAGTGATGTAACTTTATGAGGAAGTTTAGTTGATTTGATTCCTTCCAATAAGGGTGGCATGAATGAATTTAGAAATCTAAATCTGGTTAAAAGGCTCATTGTGAACTGTATTACTCTGTCAGTATACACTTTAGGACCACCAGAATATTTCAAAGGGACAGTGTCACTTCTGCAAAGATAGTCAAACGTATTTTTCGATAGCAGGAAACTCATAGGTGGCTCAAACTGTCAGAGTCAATGTAGTACTCATAGAATAAAGGAATGGGTTTGAAATGTGCACTTTTTTCTTCACTTCTTTTTCTACTCCTCCTTAAGCAATTAGCCACTACCAAGGCTCTCCAAAGGAGTTGTGTGGTGATTAGTCCCATAATGTACTTCTCTATGTCACTAAGTTTAATGAGATTGTTTCCTTCAGCCTGGAGGAAAACTACCCACAACTTGAAGCCCTCTTGTGCTTGCTGTGCAAAGTGAACTCATGGTTCTCATTCTTTCTCATTAGATCACAATTCTCAATAACTCACTGCATCATAGGCTGTTCACCCATTCCAGGAAATTTTTAGAGCTAAAAATAATTATGAGATCAGTGTGCAGGTTCTCTAATGATTTTAAGTCCTATTGCTAATGAACCATAAGCAGTAGCCACAGATTGCTTCCCTAGCACATTCCTCTGGTGAATCTCGAATTTGACGCACAGAGTTTTAGCAAATGAATCTAAAGAGAAAGACCATTGTTTCCCTTCAAAACTGAAAAGTTTATGCAAACATTAAATAACACTCTTTTAGAGCATTCCCTGGGGTCTGCTTATGCTGCCTTAAATACATCAGCCTAGCTGTTCAAGGGTTCAGGATATTTCAGACTCTTAGACACCTTCAATTCCAGTAATTGGAATTATTCTATTCACTCCAGAATACCCTGTGGACTCACTAAAGCCTCCCAAAGTGTTCCTTGTAGAAACACATTGTGCTTCCCTGATCTTGTTTGCTGTACTAATTTCTCAGAGAGGGATGCCAATTTTTGAGTTGGTCAATTAAACCAAACTGAAAAGAACAGTGTCTGCTCACTTCCTGTGATAGCACAACTAAAGGTATCAATAGGAAAATACCCTTATTTCACCAATGTTTCATTTTTCCCTTTGGAACAATAGTAGGTAAGGGACAAATATATCAGTGCAGAATATTCAAGGAAGTAAGATGTGGGTGGAGAGGATTATTTTAGCTGAGAAGCCCAAAACTAAAAGTTCTTGCTATTCTATGGATTCTGTCTATGGGAGGTAGCAGCAGGAGGGCTCGGACTGAAAAGCCCTGAATACTGAATCAAAAATGAGAAGCTTTTTCAAGTTCCCCCTTCCTCTTCACCATAAGTAGTGCCCGAGTGGGACTGTGCCTCAGCCAAGCCTATATCCTCCTATAAGGAGAACACTCTTTTTCAAGGCAATTTGGCTAAGAATGCAGTATGCAGAAGAATTGGGTCAGCCTTGGGAAGGGGTGAGCCTAAGTCCAAGATTGCAGCTACCTCCAGTGCCTGGAATACACTGGTTGTGCATCAAAGCTATTGTGGTTTGGGATAAGATAAGAAATTCTCTAATAAGAAATGCTAGGTATGGGCTGGGGTTGTGGCTCAGCAGTAGAGTGCTTACCTAGCATGTGCGCAACCCAGGTTCGATCCTCAGCACCACATAAGAATAATAACATTGTGTACAACTAAATAAATAAAAAAATAAACATTTAAAAAAAGAAATGCTAGGTAATATCTTCGTGATTGTCTGTGATTTGGACCTGAAAGATCACATTTAAGATTTGGCTTATAGTTGGATTCCTCCGTTTAGTCACATATACATGTAAACATACACTTATGCACACATTTACATACATACCTATAAATGTGCACATAAACATGTATGTGACATGAACCTTTGTAGACATTTAGAATTTCAGAAAATTTTAGACACCTTCAATTATAGTCCATTCCTTCAGGGCTTGTTCTTGCCTTCGTTACTTTATATGTGTATGTCCTCTCTACTGTGTGGGTCCTAACTAATCCATAATACATTGACTCATTTGCTCAGTCTTTTTGTGCTCCTAAAATTATTAGAATTGCATAGCACATATTTTTAGAATAACAAACTTGATGAAAATATTTTGTAATTTGTTTATAGCTTCCCCTCCACAAATCTGCCTATGAATGAGGGTATATGTGAAATAATGGACAATAATTTATGAATTACTTATATTAGTTACCTTTTGTGATTAGAAGTTTCATTTCTTCAAAAGATAATGAAGGGAAGGGAAGAGGGATAGGAATAGGAAAGACAGTGGAATGAATCTGACATAATTTTCCTGTGTACATAAACATACCACAGTGAATCTCACCATCATGTTCATCCACAAGACTGGGATCCTAATTAGAGTAAGATATATTCCATGGTTGTATAAATGGATCAAAATAGATTATATTGCCATGTATAACTAAAAAGAAAAAAATAACAGAAATTCCAAAATAGCATACAAAATGTTTCATTTCTTTAAGTTTTCTTTCAGCTTTAGTGTCTCCTTCCTATTCTTTGTGATTTAATTTTATTTTTGAAATATGTGAAATATGAACCTGATTCCTAAAATAAAATATATGCAAAATGACTATTTAGAGAAGGAGTACCATTTGTTCCCCAGTCCTGCCACTTTCATCTTGTAGGTAAACAACTACTTTGTTTTCTGATATTTTATCTATGTTTCATATTGTAAAAGCAAGTATCTCTTATTTTCTATTTTTTATTTATTTTCCCTTCTTCCTTACCTAAAAATTAGCATACAAGTTTTCCCTCATTCAGGTTTTTTTTCCTACTTAATATTACCTTCTAGAAATCCCCTTAAGTCAGTGTATAGAGATCTCTTTTTTGTAGATCTATGTACAGCTATTTGTATCACATCATTTATCATAATGTATGTAATACCATAATCCATAATATATACATTAGCTTATTCAACCAATTATTATGCTTTAACATTTGTATGGTTTTGATTATTTTGCAGTTACAAATAATTTCACAATGAACAAAATTGTACATATGAATTTTCATGTGTAGTCTATGAAATCTATGCTATCTATAATGTATTAAAAAACTCAAGAAAAATAGATACTAATACTAATTGTATATGATGGCTAGAAATGAAAAGCTATAACATAGAGTCATTAAAACTTTTCACCATTTTTTTGCAGACCTGGCATTATAATAATTTAGCTATAACTATAAAAATGATAGAAAATACTGCTGTAAATCTGTTCTAAATTTGAAATACAAATATTTTACAATAGACCATGTTTTTCTGTTTAGTAGACTAAATATATCTCTTTATATAGTTCATGACGAAGTTTCAGATGAAAATCTTACACTTGAACTTCAGAAATCAAAGTCAGAAAAGAAATTGCGAGTAAAGAAACCAGTTGCTTCTAGAGAAGAAAGACCCACTAGTAAGTATAAAAATATACAGATGACTTTAGATTGTTTTACATGAATTACAACCAAAGATTTTTTCTTTTGTTCATGAATCCATATTGTACCATACATTTTATAGAAATTTAACATTTGATCTAAAGTGTGAATATTTAAGATAACAAGAGAACAAAAGCCAAAGTACTCATTAAGTTCATTTAGTATTTCTGGTTGTAATACTATTTCATAGCCATGATTAAGTGCTTAGTATCCAGCAAGGGTGTTCATCCTTCAGCCAACTCCAGGAAGTTTCAGGTCTAAAAAAGTCCAATTCAGTCCACCAAGCTATGCAATGGACTTCTTTCATAGGCTTCGATTGATGAACAGAAACGTTGCTGAGACCTAGAACTCAAATGTAGATTAGAGGGGCTGAGGAGAAAAGTGGCCTCAGAGGCCTGTTGGATGGTTCCAAAAGCAACATAGTACTTCAGATCCACTCAATGGTAGAGGCCTCTTTGGTAAGTTAATAAATGGTTATAATAAGGATCCTGTTGAGAGGAACTATAGAATGCCAGCAGCAAAATAGACCCACAAATTGCCCGATCTCTTTTGGATTTATAGGGACCAAGAGGGACAAAAGTTTGGAATTTACCTTCTTTGGAGTGAGAAATATTACCCCTTCCCAGTTTACCCCCAGGGATTTCACTTGGGCACAAGATCCTGGTAACTTATCTATATCTATATTAATGGTCTAGCCATGTTGCGCATATGAGTCAACACAACATCCAGTTCTTGTTATGTAGTGCCCCTAATTGAACCTACTAGAAGGACATCACAGTAGTGGAAGGCTGCCAGGAGAAGCCAGTATCAGACAAGATTAGAAGGAAATAACTCAAGTTTCTATCGTCTCCTTAGGTGGATGGTGAAGTAGACCTGAGAAATTTGCATTCATGAGGGTCAGGGTTGTAGCTCAGTGGTAGAGTGCTTGCCTAGCACATGTGAGGCACTGGATTCCATCCTCAGCACCACATAAAAATAAATAAAATAAAGGTATTGTGTCCATTTACAACTAAAAACAATTAGAAAATTTGCATTCATTATGAAATATGTATGAGAGAAAATGCTGCTGTACACTGTTATCAATTTTAAACTTATGGATTCCAAACAGATTTCTTTTTAACTTAGTGGACTAAATGCATCTGTTTATATAGCTTCTAATGAAGAACCAGATGAAAATCCTATCATTAACTCTCAAGATTCAACGTCTAAATTAGAAATGCAAGCAAAGAAACAAAGAACTTCCAAAAGGGAAAGACTTCCTAGTAAGTATAAAAATTATCTAAAACTTTAACTTATTTTAAAATGAAGCTCATCAGAAGATCTTTTTGATAAAAAAAAATGTATATATGCATACATTTTAAGGAGTATACACTTTGACTAAAGGGTGAATTCCTTACCATAACTGACAAAAAAGGATGTGGAAAAATTAATATCCTTTGTTTGGGATTTTGTTCGTAAAATTATTTTATGATCATAGGATATGTAATATCCTTCAAGGTCTAATAACATGTGAATAATTGTCTTCCCAGAATACTGTGCTTCTTAGTGGACTCCAAATAATTATGAATTAAAAAATGTAATGGGCATCTCTGACACAGCTGTAACAGTGGCCTTCTGTCAAAGACTCCAGTCAGAAAACAGATATTACTAAGATCTATAACTCAAACAGCAAATGGGGATTTGCTGAGCATAGGTAAAAGCAGACTACAAAGTCTGTTTGAAGGTATGTAGGGCATTTTCTTAATCATGGCCCCAATGAAATGAAACAGGCTCTCTAATAACCCCATATATGAGTATCATCACAGACATGTTTCTATATGGGGAAAAAATGAGAGTGTCAGGATCTGAATCAACCCTCTAAGAACCGGGCCTCTATTTATTTGTTAGACCAGGGAGGGCTAAAACTGTCTGTCTTCTCTAGAATGAAATGTCATTCCCATTAGAGATCAGTCCCAGGGATTTCAATAGAGTACTAGATAGCTGTACCTTGTCTGAACTAATGGCATAACCAAGAGCTAATTATGGGTCACTAGGGAATTTAGTCAGTATCTTTTGGGGGCAGTATCTTTCTTTGGTATCACTGAAGCGATATCACCAATATTTTGGAAGACTGGTCCTCCCTCTGAAAGCAGTTATTTAGAGGTCATGACATATACACTGATGGCAGATACTAGAGCAATTTGGTAGCCTTATGATTACAGGATATAGGATATCAGTGATGTACTGTAACTTATTGCACATAAAGTTAAACTGATGTTGAACATCTCTGTGTAAAAGTGTAAAGAAAAGTGCATTTGGGAGGTCAGTTTTTGCATATCACATCCCCTCAGTTTGGATAATAGTCTGTTGGAAAATCACAATGTCTTTTATCTCAGGTAGTTAGGATTACACTGCAGCATTAAAACACCAAAATGAATTGAGTAATGGCTACCAAGGCTGTGTGCAAAGATCAACTTATTAGTGAATGGATAGATAATCTCATGGAGAACATTTGCTTCATTAAGCTCTGTCATGAAAACAGCTTTTTTAAAAACTGTTTTTCATTCCAAGAAGTTGTTTGGGGCAACAAATATGAGAAGGTAAATATACAGTCCTATGAAAGTAATATACAGTAAATATACAGTAAGTATATATAAGTAAATATACAGTCCTATGAAAACAACCTAAATTCAGCAGTTCCATCAGGATGTGGGCTGAATGCATGTGAGGGTTCACATAGAAAATACTTCTGTACCAATAATACATTCAGTAAAGCAGACCATAAAAATGGAATTTTGTGGTGGCTCAAAAGGATGGACTCATCATAGTGTTTGATCAAGGGTGTTTTGGGTAGTAACTTCAGAAGGAAAAGCAGCATTATCATTTTTCCCCAGTTCCTAGTGTAAGAGGTTGTAAAGACCATGAACACCTATGTACGGTATCTAATTCTCCTACATGTGTAACTTCCTCCACCTCCCCCTTTTAATTCTGATCTTAGCATGCATCCTCAAATCACCACTGATAACATAGGGACTTTGTTCTACCCCATAATCTTGTTTATTTTGAAAGCTGAGAGGTCTGAACAAAAGTTGTGGAGGTTCTCTGATTCATCTTTATATACTGGGAGGTATATAGTAAAAAGCACTTTTATTAGTTATAGCAGTCATTATAATTTGAATTTGAGTGATGCTAGAACCTATGTGCACTCCTTGATGTGGAGAGTCTTAGTAGAGAGGGAGGTCAAGATTCAGACCCCACTGTTGAGTAACTAGAGCCAGAGATTCCTTGGGGGAAAACCCTTATCTATATTATCCAGGATCAGGTATACAATTACGATTTTGGGTTACTTTGTTCATTCATCAAAAAAACATTGTTATCTTAGTAGTATCCCATGCCCAGAAATTAGCTAAGATCTGAATTGTGTCATAATTAACACCTTATAAGGAAGTTTGCAGATTATTCAGTAGCACCATCATGCCATCACTCCCTTTCTAAGAGTATCCTGCAATCTCACCAGCACCTCCCAAAGTGTTTCTTCAAAAATGGCTTTGTGCTTCATTGATATTCTAGTCTCTGAGAAAATTTGTCAGAAAGAGATGCCAGTTTTTAGTAAATCTATTAAGATAACAAACCAAAGTCAAGTAGCAATTAACCTTTATTCCATACTGAAATATTGAAAACTATAGACAGGAGCTGGTCCCAGCTCCACTAATATTCCATTTTACCGCACAGAACGGTATTTGACAAGAATCAGATGCTTCAGTGTAGACTGCAGGTGGCATGGGAGGGTGGGTGACTCACAGCAAAAGGAACCCTAAACAAAATGCTCTTTTCTGTTTTATAGAACCTGAGACGACGATAGCTAGAGCTCTGAACAACATCGGTACCCTTAGTAATTTGCCCAATCCTTTTGCTTTAGAAATGCTTAGCTACTGCCACTAAAATACAAAACTAAAAATTTTCATGATTTGTTTGAAGCCCACTCACTGTACCACTCTCACGTACAAGAATGAGGGTTTATGTAAAATACTATATTGTTGAGTTGCTGCTTTGATTTTTTTCTTCAATAATTTAATATTTTTATTCCATCTTCATATCTTTGTTGATTTTATTTATTTATTTATTTATTTATTTTTCTGGATGAAGGACAATTTATTATTTTTATGTACAGAAACCCAACAGTGTAAATTTATCCCAGCTTAGTGGTGAGTTCTTTAGCCTTTGCCTTTTCCAGCTTAGCAATACAAGCAACAGATTTTGGACCCAGGACATTGCCTCCCCCTTCCCCCCTTGCTCCCTCCCTTCCCCTCCCTTCCTTTTGACCATTATAGTGTTCCTCTAATCCTCCTATGTACCCCGACCCAACAATAATGTGAACCAGCTTCCTTATATCAGAGGAAACATTCGGTATTTGGATTTTTGAGATTGACTGATTTCACTTAGCATTATATTCGCCAACTTCATCCATTTACCTGCGAATGTCATTATTTTATTCTATTTTCTTGCTGAGTAAAATTCCATTGTGTAAATATACCACATTTTCTTTATCCATTCATCTACCGAGGGATATCTAGGTTGGTTCCACAACCTAGCTATTGTGAATTGTGCTGCTATAAACATTGAGGTAGCTGTGTCACTGTAATATGCTGTTTTTAAGTCCTTTGGGAATAGACCCAGAAGTGGGATGGCTAGGTCATAGGGTGCTTCCATTCCCATTTTCCCAAGAAATCTCCATACTGTCTTCCATAGCGGTTGTACCATTTTGCAGTCCCACCAGCAATGTATGAGTGTGCCTTTTTCCCCACATCCTCTCCAACATTTATTGTTGTTTGTGTTCTTGATAGCTGCCATTCTGACTGGAGTGAAATGAAATCTTAGAGTAGTTTTGATTTGCATTTCTCTAATTGCCAGCGATGTTGAGCATTTTTTCATGTATTTTGTTGATTAATCGTGTATCTTCTTCTGAGAAGTGTCTTTTCAATTCCTTAGCCCATTTATTGATTGGATTATTTGTTTTTCTGGGGTCAAGTTTTTTGAGTTCTTTATATATTCTAGAACTTAGTACTCTATCAGATGTGCATGTATTAAATATTTGTTCCCAGTTAGTTGTTTCTCTATTCACCTCACTGATTGTTTCTTTTGCTGAGAAGAAGCTTTTTAGCTTAAATCTATCCCATTCATTAATTCTTGGTAATAATTCTTGCACTACAGGATTCTTGTTAAGGAACTTGGAGCCTAATCCGACATGTTGGAAATTGGAGCTTACTTTTTCTTCTATTAGGTGTATTGCCTCTGGTCTGATTCCTAAGTCCTTGATCCACTTTGAATTGAATTTTGTGCATGGTGAGAGATACAGGTTTAATTTCATTTTGTTGCATATGGATTTCCAGTTTTCCCAGCACCATTTGTTGAAGAGGCTATCTTTTCTCCACTGTACATTTTTGGCACCTTTGTCTAATATAAGATAGCTGAAATTATATGTATTAGTCTCTGTGTCCTCAATTCTGTACCATTGGTCTACTAGTCTGTTTTGGTGCCAATACCATGCTGTTTTTGTTACTATTGCTCTATAGTATAATTTAAAGTCTGGTATGGTGATGCCACCTGCTTCACTTTTCCTGCTCAGGATTGCTTTGGCTATTCTGGGTATCTTATTTTTCCAGATGAATTTCATGACTGCTTTTTCTATTTCTTTGAGGAATGTCATTGGGATTTTGATTGGAATTGCATTAAATCTGTATAATGCTTTTGGTAGTATGGACATTTTGACAATATTAATTCTACCTATCCAAGAACAAGGTAGGTCTTTCCATCTTCTGAGGTCTTCTATGATTTCTTTCTTTAGTGTCCTATAGTTTTCGTTATAGAGGTCCTTCACCTCTTTCATTAAGTTGATTCCCAGGTGTTTTAATTTTTTTTTTTGATGCTATTCTAAAAGGAGTAGTTTTCATTATTTCCCTTTCAAAGGCATTGTCACTGATGTACAAAAATGCCTTTGACTTATGGGTATTGATTTTGTATCCTGCAACTTTGCCGAATTCATTTAATAGTTGTAAAAGTTTTCTGGTAGAGTTTTTTTGGGTCTTCTAGGTATATTATCATGTCATCAGCAAATAGTGCTAATTTGAGGTCTTCTTTTCCTATCTGGATCCCTTTAATTTCTTTCGTCTGTCTAATTGCTCTGGCCAGAGTTTCAAGTACTATGTTAAATAGCCGTGGTGAGAGGGGGCATCCCTGTCTTGTTCCAGTTTTTAGAGGGAATGCTTTCAATTTTTCTCCATTTAAGATAATGTTAGCTTGAGGTTTTGCATAGATAGCTTTTATAATGTTGAGATATGTTTCTGTTATTCCTAATTTTTCTGAGCTTTGAACATAAAGGAGTGCTGTATTTTGTCAAATGCTTTTTCTGCGTTTATTGAGATGATCATATGGTTTTTATATTTAAGTCTATTGATGTAATGTATTATGTTTATTGATTTCCGAATGTTGAACCAGCCTTGCATCCCTGGGATAAACCCCACTTGATCGTGGTGCACTATCTTTCTGATATGTTTTTGAGTCCTATTTGACAGAATTTTATTGAGGATTTTTGCATCTATGTTCATTAAAGATATTGGCCTGAAGTTTTCTTTTTTGGCTCTGTCTTTGCCTGGCTTTGGAATTAATGTGATACTGGCCTCATAGAAAGTGTCTGGAAGAGCTCCCTCTTTTTCTATTTCTTGAAATAATTTGAAGAGCATTGGTATTAGTTCTTCTTTGAAGGTCTTGTAGAACTCAGCTATAAACCCATCAGGACCTGGACTTTTTCCTGTTGGAAGTTTTTTGATAGCGTCTTCTATTTATTTACTTGAAATTGATTTATTTAAATTGTGTATAGCCTCCTGTTCCAGTTTGGGCAATTCATATGACTCTAGAAATCTGTCTATGCTTTCAGTATTTTCTATTTTATTAGAGTACAATTTTTTGAAGTAATTTCTAATTATCTCCTGTATGTCTGAGGTGTTTGTTGTGATATTTCCTTTTTCATCACAGATGCTAGTAATTTGAGTTTTTTCTCTTCTTCTTTTCATTAGCATTGCTAGGAGTCTGTCAATTTTATTTATTTTTTTAAAGAACCAACTTTTGGTTTTGTCAATTCTTTGAATTGTTTCTTTAGTCTCAATTTTATTAATTTTCGCTCTGATTTTAATTATTTCCTGTCTTCTACTGCTCTTAGTGTTGATTTGTTCCTCTTTTTCTAGTGCTTTGAGATGTGATGTTAAGTCATTTATTTGTTGTTGTTGTTGTTTTTTTCTTTTAATGTAGGAATTCAGTGCAATGAATTTTCTTCTTACTACTGCCTTCATAGTGTCCAGAGATTTCTATACGATGTATCTGTGTTCTCATTTACCTCTAGGAATTTTTTAATCTCCTCCTTGATGTCTTCTTCAACCCCTTGTTCATTCAGTAGCATGTTGTTTAGCTTCCAGCTGTTGGAGTAGTTTTTATTTCTTGTATTATCATTGATTTCCAATTTCATCCCATTATGGTCTGATAGAATGCAGGGTAGTATCTGTGCTTTTTTATATTTGCTGAGGTTTGCCTTGTGGCATAATATATGGTCTATTTTGGAGAAGGAGCCATGTGCTGCTGAGATAAAAGTGTATTCGCTTACTGAGGGATGAAATATTCTATATATCTCCGTTAGGTCTAAGTTATTGTTTTAATGAGGCCTACAGTTTCTTTATTTAGCTTTGTTTGGAGGATCTATCCAGTGGTGATAGAGGTGTGTTGAAGTCCCCTAGGATAATTGTGTTGTGATCTATTTTACTCTTGAACTTGAGAAGGGTTTGTTTGATGAATGTAGGTGCTCCATTATTTGGGGCATATAGATTTATAATTGTTATATCTTGTTGATGAATGGTTCCCTTATTCAGTAAGAAATATCCATCTTTATCCCTTTTGATTAGCTTTGGCTTGAAGTCTGCCTTATTTGATATGAGAATGAAAACCTCATTTACAATAGCATAAAAAAAAAAAAACCTGGGAATCAACTTAACAAAAGAGGTGAAAGACCTCTATGAAGAAAATTAAAGAACACTAAACTAAAACTTAATGAGCACAGTCTTTACTGGTTTCATTCTTACCAGCACTCTGATCATCTGGATTTCTAGAATTGCCCATGTATCACCTATATCATTTTAAGGCTTCTCTAGCCTGTATCTACAAACTTTTCCAAATTCCTCACACAAACTAGTTCCAAAGTCTCGTGAACCACATAGTCATGTATAGTTACAATAATGCTCCACTTGTGGTACCTATTTTCTGTGTTATTTAGCTTTTGGTTGCTGTGTCCAAAGTGCCTATCAAGAACAACTTAAAAGAGGAAATATTTATTTTGGATCATGGTGTCATAGGTTGCAGTTTTTGGTAGGCTGGCTCCATTGCTTTCGGTACAAGGTAAGGTAGAAGTAGAAGGGAACTAGCAAAGCCAATCATCACGAAGGAGAGGGAGGGGGGAAGGAGGAGAGAGAGAAAGAGAGAGAAGGAGGAAGAAGGAACCAGGAACAAGATGTAATCAGTAGCGACATGTCCCCATGGATCACAACCTTCAACTAGGTCATACCTCCCACAGCCTCCACTGCCTTCCTGTGGTTCAATCAGCTGTCAATGGATTAATCAAACAATGTGGTCAGGCTTTGTGATCCAGTCACTTCCTCAAGCCCCACCTCTGAAAACTACTGCATTGGGGACCAAGTATTCAACACATGAGTCTTTGAGGGACGATCCAGATCCAGACCATAGTATACCATATGTATTTATATACACACACTTATATATGTATACAAACACATGCATCATTATGTACTGTAATTGATATTATGCAATAGTTTGTGATATACATATCAGTTATTCAACCAATTTCTAATGCTTGAAAATTTCACCGAGCTTGAATATTTTGCAATTATAAATAATGCCATAATGAATAATATGGTACAAAAAGCATTATACAGATTTAATGCAATTCCAATCAAAATCCCAATGTCATTCTTCAAAGAAATAGAGAAAGCAGTCATGAAATTCATCTGGAGAAATAAGAGACCCAGAATAGCCAAAGCAATCCTGAGCAAGAAAAGTGAAACAGGGGGCATCACCATACCGGACTTTAAATTATACTATAGAGCAATAGTAACAAAAAAACAGCATGGTATTGGCACCAAAACAGACTGGTGGACCAATGGTACAGAATTGAGGACACAGAGACTAATACATATAATTTCAGCTATCTTATATTAGACAAAGATGCCAAAAATGTACAGTGGAGAAAGGATAGCCTCTTCAACAAATGGTGCTGGGAAAACTGGAAATCCATATGCAACAAAATGAAATTAAACCCTTGTCTCTCACCATGCACAAAACTCAAGTCAAAGTGGATCAAGGACCTAGGAATTAGACCAGAGACAATACGCCTAATAGAAGAAAAAGTAAGCTCCAATTTCCAACATGTCGGATTAGGCCCCAAGTTCCTTAATAAGAATCCTGTAGCACAAGAACTATTACCAAGAATTAATGAATGGGATAGATTTAAACTAAAAAGCTTCTCCTCAGCAAAAGAAACAATCAGTGAGGTGAATAGAGAGCCAACTAATTGGGAACAAATATTTAATACATGCACATCAGATAGAGCACTAATTTCTAGAATGTATATAGAACTAAAAAAACTTAACACCAAAAAAGCAAATAACCCAATCAATAAATGGGCTAAGGAATTGAAAAGACACTTCTCAGAAGAAGATACACATTTAATCAACAAATACATGAAAAAATGCTCAACATCACTGGCAATTAGAGAAATGCAAATCAAAACTACTCTAAGATTTCATTTCACTCCAGTCAGAATGGCAGCTATCAAGAACACAAACAACAATAAATGTTGGAGAGGATGTGGGGAAAAAGGCACACTCATACATTGCTGGTGGGACTGCAAAATGGTGCAACCGCTATGGAAAGCAGTATGGAGATTTCTTGGGAAAATGGGAATGGAACCACCCTGTGACCCAGCCATCCCACTCCTGGGTCTATTCCCAAAAGACTTAAAAACAGCATATTACAGTGACACAGCCACTTCAATGTTTATAGCAGCACAATTCACAATAGCTAGGTTGTGGAACCAACCTAGAAGTCCCTCAGTAGATGAGTGGATAAAGAAAATGTGGTATATATACACAATGGAATTTTACTCAGCAATAAGAGAGAATAGAATAATGGCATTTACAGGTAAATGGATGAAGTTGGAGAATATAATGCTAAGTGAAATTAGTCAATCTCAAAAATCCAAATACCAAATGTTTTCTATGATATAAGGAGGCTAGTTCACAGTGTTGTTGGAAGGGGGTACATAGGATCAGAGGAACACTAGAATGGTCAACGGAAAGGGAGGAGAAAGGGAGGGAGTAAGGAGGGCGGGGGGGGGGAGGAAAAAAATTGGTGGTTGAATGAGATGGATATCATTATCCTAAATGCATGATTGAAGATCTGAATGGTACTTATATACTTTGTATACAAGCAGTTGTATGTAAAAAGATAATATACTTGTGCATGATGAATAAGTAAATAAATAATTTTAAAAAAATGAATAATCTGGTACATATGCATTTTCATTTATTGGTCTATGAACAGGTATTAACCCAAAATATAAATATCCTAAAGAAATTACATACTAATATAAAACATTTGATGTCTAGGTGTATTTCCAAAATGACAATACATTTTCAACACATTGAAAATGTTCTAACAGTTTTCATGCCAGATCTAGCATCATAGTAATTTACTTGTAACTTTATAAAATAAAAGAAAATGTTGCTGCCACTTGTTATAAATTTGAAATCTGGAGACTATAGGTCTAAATTCTATTGAACTAAAGGACTAAATTTCTATTGAAGGATTAAATGTCTCTTTTAACATAGCTCATGAAGAAGTACCTTATGAAAATCTTATGCTGAAAGATCAAGATTTGGTGCCAAAAACCCAAGTGCAATCAAAGAAGCAAAAAACTTCCAGAGAGGAAGGACTTAATAGTAAGTGTACTGATTATAGCTATTTTTATATTTATTGTAAATTAAATTGTCAGAAGCACTTTTTTCTTTGGTTCATAAATATGTATTTGAGTATATATTATATAGAAAATTTACATTTGAATATGAAGTTTGAACACCCTAAATTAACTCAAGAGCAAAAAGCAAAGATATTCATAGAAAGACATTCATAAATTAACTAGGGTACCCAAGGTCTTGCACACAGTGCACGTGGAATTATTGAATGGATAGTTTACAGATAGTTGGCTTTTAAGCTCTACAATGAGAGGAGGGCAGTTATTCCTTTTATTCTTCAGGCTGTCCATGTCACTTTTGGCACTGAGTGCCAATTAGGATTTTTTGTCATAAGACTATTATTCAACCAAGATCCTGGTAACTGTCCACCAATGATAGTAACATGCCAATAATTGTTTCATAAAGGGTAGTGCTTCTCAACTGACTCTGGAACTTTATGGGCTAAAAATCTGTTGAGCACCTCTGGTCTGTAGCATGTTTTTGTTGTTGTTGTAGTTTGTTTGTTTGTTTTACAATAGACTCCAATCAATAAGCAGAAGTGTTGCTAACATATGTTACTAAACACAGATGGAATTCAGACAGGTGCAAAGACCAGGGCAGTGAGGGTAGTCAGTTGAAGGGTCCAAAGCCTCATGTTGTTCAGAGTTCCTTCAAATGTTGTGATCTTTATGGTAACTGGATAGATGCGTGTTGTCTCATTTCTGTGACTGGAATATGAGTGTGATAGTAGCTGAATAATCCCAACAATTGCTCATATTATTTTTGTTTCAGTCTTGCACATAGGGCAGATGGAAATATTGAATGGATAAATAGTTTACAGGTAGTTCTGTGATGAGGGCAATTATTTCTTTTTCTTCCCCAGTCTGTCAGTGTTGCTTTTGTTAGATGGTAGCACTGAGTGCCAGTGATTTGATAGGTTCATAATCTTCCACATATCTCACTAAAATATCTATTTTTGGGGGGTGTGTACCTGGGATTGAACTCGGAGGCACTGGACCACTAAGCCATATCCCTAGCCCTATTTTGTATTTTATTTAGAGACAGGGTCTCACTGAGTTGCTTAGCATCTTGCTTTTGCTGAGGCTGGCTTTGAACTCATGATCCTCTTGCCTCAGCCTCCCAAGTTGCTGGCATGCACCACCATGGCTGGCTTTACTTAAATATCAACTATAGCAGATTTTATCAGTGAGTTGAACTAAATGCTACTCTGTGTTCATATGAAAAAACACATTTAACCAATAATACATTTATTAGTAAGGGCCATAACAATGGGCATTTATAGTGGCCTGAAAGGATCCACTCAAAGTTGGGAATGGACAAAAGTAGGATGTGGATGTAGAATAATAACTAGAAAAAAATTATCAGTTTCTTCCTCATCCTTGTGATAAAAATTGCAGAAATCATGGTGATTTGTTTACTGGTATCCAAAAGGTCCAGGAAATGCAATTTCCTTCTGCCTCCACATTGAAGTTTGGACTTGGTGTTGGTTCTTAGTTGCATAGGGAACTTTGCCTAACCCCTAGTCATGTTCACTTATGAATAGTGAGAGGTCTGAAAAAATAGGGTCTGTGTGAAGGACCTCACAAGGTGCCACTCTAATAAGATTACTTCATTCATCAAGGAGGCAAACTACTCAAGTCTCAAGATTCATTGACAGAGTGGAGGGGATAGTATTTGTAGTAGCTATAGTGGCCATCAAATACAGATCTCAGTGCCTGTTGGGACCTGATGGCTCATCATCCGGTTTTCAGCCTTTGGTGAAGAACCCATCAATGTAATTGTTTTGTTTGGTAACCAGTCCCATGGATCTCTTTCATAAGGCCATTGCCTGCAATGACCAGAAGAGGACACACAATTGCCATTCTTATATCATCTCATTGGTCATTGTTTGCTATATGGGCAGTCACCTGGGCCCCCCAAATTTATCAAAGATCTGGATTGTGTCATTGATTGAACAACATGACCTCAGGAGGAGTTTGGTTGAGCTTGATAACCAGAAGGATGAAACAAGTGAACTTAAAAATCTGTGTCTGGTCAACAATCTTATCTGTTGTTCTCATACCCTCGTTGTACAATGAGGAATCACCAGGGACCTCTGTTGTTTTTCTAATTTGACATCTTAGGAGCTCAACTAGTGAGTCCTGGAATAGGGAAAGGACCAGTGATTCCTCTGAACACTGAGAATCTCATGTAAACAATCCATTAGAACTTTCCAAGAGTGCTTTGTTGGTACTATGATGCATTATCTGTGTCAGATGACATATTAATGAATTACTTGGATTAGTGTTTTTTTTTTTTCCTTTAGGAGGTTCATTTCTTTAAGTTTGCTGTTTAGTTTTAGTCCTTCTTTTTAATTTTTAACTTAATTTTATTTTTGGACTATGGTAAATATTAACCTACTTCTAAACTTAGATGAAAATAATGTATACTTCAAGAAGTATCAATGCCTCCTTTTTACCTCCTGCTGCATTCTCAAGTCCTCCTGTCTCCAACCACAAGTAGAGTGTTTTCTTACATATTTCTCGTATTTCAGTTTGTAAACATAAGTACCTCTTTTATCTCTCATAATTTTTCCCATTTCCCCTTTTTCCTTTCCCAATAGTTAGCACATTAGCACTTTACTTTTTCTTAAGATTATTTCCTGAAAATATCTTGATGTGTGTTTATTGATATGCTTTTTTATATTATAGATATACCATGAGTCATGTTATAATTTTTTATATTTATTTATATATTTATGAAACTATGTTATAGTTTTTAGTGCATACCTTAATTTATTCAGACTTCTATACTCATATAGTTTTTAACTATTTTGAAACTATTAATAATGGGATAAAGAAGAATATTATATATACATGAATTTTCATTGTATAAATCTATGACTATGTATTAACCTAATGTGTAAATAACCCAAGGATAATGAAGCAATCAATGAGTTTTCTTCAACACACATACATGTTAAAAATGTTCTCACAATTTTCATCTTAGATCTAGCTTTGTGGTACTCCACATATAATTTTATCAAAATGAGAAAAAAACCATTGGTACATAATTGTTGTAAATGTGAAATATAGAGTTTGCACAATACATCTGTTTTTCTATTTGGTTAACCAAATGCATTTCTTATACAGATCAGCCCATTCTTATACAAATGAAAATGTTATGCTTGAGCATTAAGAGTCGGTCTTAAAAACCCAACAGCAATTAAAGAAACTAAGAATTCCTAGAGGGGAAAGGCTTGATAGTAAATATAATAATTACTGATAACTTTAAATAATTTTAGACTCATTAGAAGATATTTTAAATTAGGTTATTTTTTCTTTAGCATTTCAGTGTGTGTGTGTGTGTATATACATGTATGTATGTATGTCATATATATATATATATATATATATATATATGTGTGTGTGTGTATATATATATATTTTTTCCAGTACTGGGATTGAATCCAGGAGTTCTTTACCATTGAGCTATATCCCTAGGTTTTTCAACTTTTTATTTTGAGACAGGGTCTCGCAAAACTGCAGATGTTGTCCCTGTACTTAACCTCAGGCTCTTCATCCTTTGGCCTCAGCCTCCTGAGTCACTGAGACTACAGGTGTGTGCCACCATGGCCAGCTGAGTATATACTTTATAGACATTTTATACTTTGACTAATGTATACATACCCTAAGATTTCTAGAGATCAAGAGCCTAAGTATTGATGACCTTTGGTTGAACTTTGTTCATAGCACAGTTTCAGAGCCATGAGTTATAGAATCAGTATCCATAAAAGTTCAATAATAGACCAATATTTTTCTCTTGAAAAGAATGTAGCTTTCAGCCAACTTCAAGAGATAACCAGTTTTAAAACTCAAAAGACAACTCTGACCTGTGGCAGTTCTGCTGTAATTTCCAGTTGGTGAAGGGAAAAGTTGCCAAATCCCATAACTCAAAAGGAAGATGTAAATTCAAAGGATTCAGAACAAGGGCACAGGGTGGCCCATTTGAAGGCCTCTATTTGTTAGGACTCTAATAAAAATTAGTAGCCTTCCTGGTAATTTGATTTACCAACATCATCTAGATCCCTGCTTAGATAACTTGAACATGCTAGTAACCAAATTGTCCTGGCACTTCTTTGTATTGTGCGGGGTGGAGTAGACTAAAGTCTTGACAGTTGTTTCCTCTGAGGTAATGTTGCCAGCAATCAAGCCAGGGAGCCTGCCTGAATCCTGGCTCGCTGGACTCAGCTGCCTGCCTACATAAGAAATGAACAAATATGGGCAAGTAAAAAATGAATTTTATGCAGTTTGATCAAAGTGAAGAGATACTTTATATACAACCAGAGATATGTTAAAATGTGCTCTATAAGTATAATATGAAATGTAATACATTCTGCTGTCATTTCTAACAACTTAGAATAAAAAATAAATTTGAAAAACAGAACAAAACAAAACTGAGACCAGGAAGGAAAGGCTTTACTGCTCATCATTGTACTATAACTTTGGAGACAAGTTGACAAGGAAAATGGGTTTATTCAAAGCTAGCTTTGAGGAAGATGAAGGAGAACTTTCTGTCTCAAATCTCCATCTTCAGAGATTCAGGGGCTTGGAAAATTTTTTAAGAAAAGAGATACAATGGGACAAAAGGCAGGAAACATGCACATATAGATTTAGGTAGGCTGTGCTTAGCCAGAAAATATGTTGATTTTAATTTCCTTGAGGAAGTAAAAGTAAAAGTAGTTTTGAGAAATTGCTTTTAATTTCAAAGGGGGTCTATTTCAATAAGACTTCGGGTTACTTTCTCATTCATACCCTGGATTTCACTTAGATGTTAGGTCCTTGATCTAGTGGTGTTGCTGCATGTAGCACAACAGAGCGATAGTCCTTTTTTCAATCTGTACATACTTGTGTCTGGGTACGGATGCTGGCAGTACTGGGCTCCCCGTCGAACAAAAGAACCCTGTCTGTTTCTCCTTCATAGTAGATTCCTAGTGCTTTCATAACAAAATGCTATGAACTGAGTGGTTTAAACAATGGAAATTCATTGTCTCAGAATTCTTGAGGCTAGATCTCAAAGATAAGGTATCAGCAGGGTTGTTTCCTTTTGAAGGATTGTTAGTGAGAAGTACAAAAACCATGGCAGTGGTGGCAATGAAACTATTAAAATAATTATGGGTGAACCGTGGTATTATGATTCATCCTGCGGAAAAAATGTTTTCCACCAGGGAACCTATAAAACCATACATCAAGATTCCTACTCCTAAAACAGACATAGAACAAATATTCCCATTCCAAAAAGAAAAAAAAAAAATGGAAGGAAAAACAGGGATCACAAGTCCCAAGTAAATCCAGAATCGGTAGGGCAAGTTTCATTAGATTTTTAAGTCTTGAGATTAATGCTAACTGGCTTGATATCCTGTCCTCTTATGGCCCTGCCCTCTTGGGTCTAGGTGGTAACCTGGTTCAGAACAGGCAAAAGCACAGTCCTCTGGCCTGTCTCCTGGGCCTGAGGTGGCAACAAAAGCCTCACTGGCATCTGAACTACACTTAGAGTCATATTCTCTTTTCTGGAAGGGTAACACAAGTTCACAACAGAATAGCTCTATAGACTCATTTCCTGTCTAGAAATCTTAGAAGTTGGACATCCCTCCTTTAGTTCATCCAGCCTCAAGCTCCTTTAGTCCAAGCTGGCAGTCCTTCTTTTATGTTGATTGGATCCAGTCTACATGTCTAGCCATAACCTTGATGTTCACTCTAGAACATGTGTTCTTTTTTTTTTTATAAGACATATGGATAGGTTGATAATTTTGCAAATTTTTATTTTATTTCCTTTTTACTTTTTATTCCTTCTTTAATTGATCTCTTTAGTACTTGTTTTATCAGAAATAATCAGGCTGTGCTATAAATACTTAGAACTCTCCTCTGCTAAATCTTAGAATTCATGATTTATAAGTTTTACTGTTGTTGAGTACTTTCTACCCAATAGAACACAATTCTATCAGTTCTCTGGCATTTTATAATAGAAATTGGACTGTCCCTGGCCGCCTGGGCCCAGAGTAGCAGCTCCCGGCTGCTGCACGCAGGGCCAGACCTGGGGAAGGGCTTCCTCCATTATCGGGAAGAGTGCGACCTGCCTATTTGCGACCAGAGCAAGAGGTAGACTCCCGCCTGCTGGAAGGAGAGAACCCGCCGCCAGTTTGCCTGGCCTCCAAGGCCCATGGTAGCATCTCCCTACTGCTGTAAGCAGGGCCCAGCCTGAGGATAAGTCCCTTCCACTATTCCACTGTGCCACTCTGCAACGGACCAAAGGTGCAGCCTTGACTCCACTAACAGGGTTGCTGACTGTACATGATCTGGGTCAGGTGGCTTAAACTGGAAGGGAAAAAAGAAGGGCTTCCAAGGGTCCATTTTGTTTGAGACTTGTTCTTGGGTTCAACGTTTTTGTTTTTATTTGCTTGTTTGTTTGTTTTGTTGTTTCTTGGGAGTTTTTTGTTTGTTTTTGTTTTGATTGACAGTGTGTTTGTGTGCTTCTGCTCCTCTTTCTTTTCTTTTCTTCTTCTCACTTTTATATTTTTTCTTCTTCTTCCTTCATCTTCCCTATTTACACCCTGCCATTGCATTCTCAACAGAGGCAAAAACAAGTTATACGCACAAATTGAGATTTCTAGAACGTGTACAATTGAAATATATAGCAAAGTGGTGTTATATATGGTTTATTCTCTATTTTCTAGACTTATTCTCTCTCTCCTCTCTCTTACACTAATTACTACTCCTTGGTTATTATTTTTTTTCTCTTCTTTTTTTTTTTCTTTTCCATCTTTCTTTATTTCTCCTCTCAACCGCTGCATAAGTTAGGTTTATATGTAAATTGGTCTTTCCATCTATTCATTCACTCCATTCTCTTTCCTCTCTCGTCGGCTGATACTAAACCACTTCCATAGAACTCTCTTTTCATACTTTCTAAGAAAGAACAAATCAATACATTCACTTCCTTCTTCCTAAACATATTACCTCTCTGTCCATTACTTGAAACTTTAAAACCCCATCAGAAGCATACAGAGTAAATTGGAAACAACATCTGGGTTAACTAAATCTGTACATTGTGATCAAACTGGGATTCTCTGAATAGAAAGTGTTTGATTTTAAAGTGTAAAGGAAATATAAGGAGATCTGATAGCATTGTACTACAGGAGCAACATAAGGTTTTAAGGTAAAATCAAAGTAGACAAGGTCCAACAGTGCAGGTAGAATAGACGCACAAGCAATATGAAGAAACAAGGGAAGAAAGTGACACAAACAAATCAATATACCTCCTCAGTAGATTCCATACCATGCACAGTTGGTGCAATGCAAGAGATGGAATTCAGAAATTACATATTCCAAATGTTAGCGGAACTTACGAATGAACTCAAAAATGAGATGAGGGAGCAAATACAGGAGGTAAAAGATCATTTTGACAAAGAACTCCATAAACAAATACAGGAAGTAAAAGATTACTTCAATAGGGAGATAGAAGCTCTAAATAGAGAAACCAAACAGAAATTCCAGAAATGAAAGAAGCAATAAATCAAAATAAAAGCTCAATCGAAAGTATCACCAACAGAGTAGATCACTTGGAAGAAAGAACCTCAGACAATGAAGACAAAATATATATCCTAGAGAAAAATCTAGATTACACAGCAAAAATGGTAAGAAACCAAGAACAGAACATTCAAGAATTATGGGACAACATAAAAAGACCAAACATAAGAGTGATTGGGGTAGAGGAGGGGGCAGAGTTTCAAGCCAAAGGAATGAGTAATTTATTTAATGAAATAATTACAGAAAATTTTCCAAACTTGAGGAATGAAGGGGAAAACCAAGTTCAAGAGGCCTACCGAACACCAAACATACAAAATCACAACAGATCCACACCAAGACACATTATAATGAAAATGCCTAATATACTGAGCAAGGAGAGAATATTAAAAGCCACAAGAGAAAGGAAGCAGATTACATATAGGGGGAAACCAATCAGACTTTGTTCAGATTTTTCTACCCAGACCTTAAAAGCAAGAAGATCCTGGAATAGCATATTTCAAGCTCTGAAGGAAAAGGGATGTCAACCAAGAATCTTATATCCAGCAAAATTGAGCTTTAGATTTGAAGATGAAATAAAAATCTTCCACGACAAGCAAAAGTTAAAAGATTTCACATCTCGAAAGCCAGCACTTCTGAACATCCTGGGCAAAATTTTTCATGAAGAAGAAGAGAAAAATAACAATGAAAATCAACAAAGGGAGATATTAAACTAAGGGAAATACCAATCAGAAGAGAAACCTAATCAAGCTAAAGATCATCATACAAATAAAAATGGATGGGAATAAAAATCACATCTCAATAATAACCCTGAATGTTAACGGCCTAAACTCGCCATTCAAAAGACACAGATTATCTGAATGGATTAAAAGAAATGACCCAACAATCTGCTGTCTCCAAGAAACACACCTCATAGAAAAAGACATCAATAGACTGAAGGTAAAAGGCTGGAAAAGTCTTATCACTCACATGGCCTGCGGAAGCAAACAGGGGTTTCCATTCTCATTTCAAATAAGGTAGACTTCAAGCCAAAGTTAATCAAAAGGGACAAAGATGGATATTTCTTACTACTTAAGGGAACCATTCATCAAGAGGATATAACAATCATAAATCTATGTGCCCCAAATAATGGAGCACCTACATTCATCAAACAAACGCTTCTCAAGTTCAAGAGTAAAATTGACCACAACACAGTTATTCTAGGGGATTTCAACACACCTCTCTCACCAATGGATAGATCATCCAAACAAAAACTAAACAAAGAAACCTTAGGCCTCCTTAAAACAATTAATAACTTAGATCTAACGGACATATATAGAATATTTCATCCCTCAGTAAATGAATACACTTTTTTCTCAGCAGCACATGGCTCCTTCTCCAAAATAGATCATATATTATGTCACAAGGCAAATCTCAGCAAATATAAAAAAAAATAGAAATACTACCCTGCACGCTATCAGACCATAAAGGGATGAAATTGGAAATCAATGACAAAACAAGGAATAAGAAAAACTACTCCAACAACTGGAAGCTAAGCAACATGCTACTGAATGAACAAGGGGTTGAAGAAGACATCAAAGAGGAGATTAAAAAATTCCTAGAGGTAAATGAGAACACAGATACATCATATAGAAATTTCTGGGACACTATGAAGGCAGTAATAAGAGGAAAATTCATTGCACTGAGTTCATTCTTTAAAAGGAAAAAAAAACCAACAAATAAATGACTTAACATCACACCTCCAAGCACTAGAAAAAGAAGAACAGATCAACACCAAGAGCAGCAGAAGACAGGAAATAATTAAAATCAGAGCAGAAATTAATGAAATTGAGACTAAGAAAACAATTCAAAGAATTGACAAAACTAAAAGTTGGTTCTTTGAAAAAATAAACAAAATTGACAGACCCTTAGCAATGCTAACGAAAAGAAGAAGAGAAAAAAACTCAAATCACTAACATTTGTGATGAAAAAGGGAATATCACAACAAACACCTCAGATATACAGAAAATAATTAGAAATTACTTTGAAAACTTGTACTCTAATAAAACAGAAAATGCTGAATGCATTGACAGATTTCTAGAGTCATATGATTTGCCTAAACTGGATCTGGAGGCTATACACAATTTAAACAGATCGATTACAAGCAAAGAAATAGAAGATGTCATCAAAAAGCTACCAACAAGGAAAAGTCCAGGACCTGATGGGTTTACAGCAGAGTTCTACAAGACTTTCAAAGAAGAACTAATACCAATGCTCTTCAAACTATTTCAAGAAATAGAAAAAGAGGGAGCTCTTCCAGACTCTTTCTATGAGGCCAATATTACATTAATTCCAAAGCCAGGCAAAGACACATCCAAAAAAGAAAACTTTAGGCCAATATCCTTAATGAACATAGATGCAAAAATCCTCAACAAAATTCTGGCAAATCGGATACAAAAACATATCAAAAAGATAGTGCACCATGATCAAGTGGGGTTTATTCCAGGGATGCAAGGCTGGTTCAACATTCGGAAATCAATAAACATAATACATCACATCAATAGACTTAAAGATAAAAATCATATGATTATCTCAATAGATGCAGAAAAAGCATTTGACAAAATACAGCACCCCTTTATGTTCAAAACACTGGAAAAACTAGGAATATCAGGGACATATCTCAACATTATAAAAGCTATTTATGCAAGGCCCAGAGCTAACATTATCTTAAATGGAGAAAAATTGAAAGCATTCCCTCTAAAAACTGGAACAAGACAGGGATGCCCCCTCTCACCACTGCTATTTAACATAGTACTGGAAACTCTGGCAAGAGCAATTAGACGACGAAAGAAATTAAAGGGATCCAGATAGGAAAAGAAGAGCTCAAATTAGCACTATTTGCTGATGACATGATAATCTACCTAGAAGACCCAAAAAACTCTACCAGAAAACTTTTACAACTAGTAAATGAATTTGGCAAAGTAGCAGGATACAAAATCAATACCCATAAGTCAAAGGCATTTTTGTACATCAGTGACAAAGCCTCTGAAAGGGAAATGATGAAAACTACGCCATTTACAATAGCATCAAAAAAAATAAAATACCTGGGAATCAACTTAACGAAAGAGGTGAAAGAGCTCTATAAGGAAAATTATAGAACACTAAAGAAAGAAATCATAGAAGAACTCAGAAGATGGAAAGACCTACCTTGCTCTTGGATAGGTAGAATCAATATTGTCAAAATGTCCATACTACCAAAAACATTATACAGATTTAATGCAATTCCAATCAAAATCCCAATGTCATTCTTCAAAGAAATAGAAAAAGCAGTCATGAAATTCATCTGGAGAAATAAGAGACCCAGAATAGCCAAAGCAATCCTGAGCAAGAAAAGTGAAGCAGAGGGCATCACCATACCGGACTTTAAATTATACTATAGAGCAATAGTAACAAAAACAGCATGGTGTTGGCACCAAAACAGACTGGTGGACCAATGGTACAGAATTGAGGACACAGAGACTAATACATATAATTTCAGCTATCTTATATTAGACAAAGGTGCCAAAAATGTACAGTGGAGAAAGGATAGCCTCTTCAACAAATGGTGCTGGGAAAACTGGAAATCCATATGCAGCAAAATGAAATTAAACCCTTGTCTCTCACCATGCACAAAATTCAATTCAAAGTGGATCAAGGACCTAGGAATTAGACCAGAGACAATACGCCTAATAGAAGAAAAAGTAAGCTCCAATTTCCAACATGTCGGATTAGGCCCCAAGTTTCTTAATAAGAATCCTGTAGCACAAGAACTATTACCAAGAATTAATGAATGGGATAGATTTAAACTGAAAAGCTTCTTCTCAGCAAAAGAAACAATCAGTGAGGTGAATAGAGAGCCAACTAATTGGGAACAAATATTTAATACATGCACATCAGATAGAGCACTAATTTCTAGAATGTATATAGAACTAAAAAAACTTAACACCAAAAAAGCAAATAACCCAATCAATAAATGGGCTAAGGAATTGAAAAGACACTTCTCAGAAGAAGATACACGATTAATCAACAAATACATGAAAAAATGCTCAACATCACTGGCAATTAGAGAAATGCAAATCAAAACTACTCTAAGATTTCATTTCACTCCAGTCAGAATGGCAGCTATCAAGAACACAAACAACAATAAATGTTGGAGAGGATGTGGGGAAAAAGGCACACTCATACATTGCTGGTGGGACTGCAAAATGGTGCAACCGCTATGGAAAGCAGTATGGAGATTTCTTGGGAAAATGGGAATGGAACCACCCTATGACCCAGCCATCCCACTCCTGGGTCTATTCCCAAAAGACTTAAAAACAGCATATTACAGTGACACAGCCACTTCAATGTTTATAGCAGCACAATTCACAATAGCTAGGTTATGGAACCAACCTAGATGCCCCTCAGTAGATGAGTGGATAAAGAAAATATGGTATATATACAAAATGGAATTTTACTCAGCAATAAGAGAGAATAAAATAATGGCATTTGCAGGTAAATGGATGAAGTTGGAGAATATAATGCTAAGTGAAATTAGTCAATCTCAAAAATCCAAGTACCGAATGTTTTCTCTGATATAAGGAGGCTGGTTCACAGAGTTGTTGGAAGGGGGTACATAGGATCAGAGGAACACTAGAATGGTCAACGGAAAGGGAGGGGAGGGAGGTTGGAAAAAAATTGGTGGTTGAATGAGATGGATATCATTATCCTAAATGCATGATTGAAGATCTGAAATGTACTTATATACTTTGTATACAAGCAGTTGTATGTAAAAAGATACTATACTTGTGCATGATGAATAAGTAAATAAATAATAAAAAAATTTAAAAAAAAAATAGAAATTGACTTTTCTTCAGTTTCCAATAAAATGTTCTTCATTTCTATCTGAGACTTGATTGGAAAATCCTTTAATATTCTTGTTTCTGTCGCTGACAATACTTTCCCTGTAGCTCTTGTCTTTTCTTTCTGAGATTATATTCTGAAGTACTTAAAGTTAGGACTTTAACACATTTTGGGTGGAGGGCACATAATTCAACCCAATACCCTCTCATCATAGTGTCAGGGATTGTAGAGATCACAGTTAATTTAGACCAATATCCAAAAGGCTCAAGAAATGCAACTTCCCATCTCCCCATTAACTTTCAACTTGGTATATGTAGCCATTATTTGCCACTAGAAACAGAGGGACCATGGTTTAATTCCTAGTCTCATTTAAATTTGAAAACTGAGATATCTGGTTAAATGTTGAGAAGAGCTCTCCAATTCACCTACAGATTCACTTTGAAGAGCAAAGGGAATTTCACTTGCATTAATCATGGGACCCATCATCATGCAGACCATAGCAGAGCAGCCTTTTGGATTCCAGGGCCCTCTACCCTGCCATGAGTTCCTTGATGAGATAGCCCAGAAATATCCTACTTGATAACCTATTTGTTATGGTTTATTTATGAGATGTCCCTAAAAACTCATGTGTGAAAATGCAAGAAAGTTTAGAGGTGAAATGATTGGACACGAGAGCCTCAACTTAATCAGTGCCTTTATCCACTTGAACAGATAAACTGGGCTGTAACTGTAGGCAAGTAGGGTGTGGCTGAAGGTGGTAGGTCACCGGGAGCATACTTTTTGGGTATATTTTTTTGCTGGTGAGAAAAATGCTATCTCTGCTTCCTGATGATCATGTCCTGAGTTGCTTTCTGCCACCACACTCTTCTACCTCATCTTAGGCCCAGAGCAATGGAGGCAGAGCAGTAGACTGAGACCTCTGAAATCATGAGTGCCAAATAAAATTTAACTCCTTTAAAATTGTTCCTGTCAGGTCTTTTTGTCACAGCAACAAAAAAGGTGACCAAAACACCATTGTTGAGTAACCAGACCCAGAGATCTCTTTGAAAAGATGCTTTTCCAAATGGTCTAGGAGAAGGGCACATGATTATTAGTTTTACATGGCTCTTTCTGCTGGGTGGTTATTGCTTTCTGTGTAGCAGTCACTTTTCCCAACTTTCATGATTTTTCAGTTAAGGTTTGGATTGTGTTGCAGACTGATCAACAAGGCCTCATGGAGGTTCAGTTGAGCTCAGTAACCAGTAGGAATGGCATGAACAAATACAATCATACAATCTCATTTATTCCTAAGAGACCACCAGAGTGGATCACAGGGAAGCTATATACTTTGAACAAATGACCCAACCTTGTTATGCAATATCAAGGAAGTCATCATGTGTGAGCTAAATATCTCTGAGCTCAAATAATACCCAGCTGAGGATGCAGTCATTCTCATTACACACACATATATTTATATGTATACATGTACATATACACAGTTTAACATTATACACGTTCATGTATAAGTATACATGCATGCTTACATGTATACACATATTTTAGAAATCACACAGTCTCTCAGACACCTTCAACTTTAGTTCCTCAGGGTTTGTTCTTGCTTTCCTCCCTTTGGTATGTGTGTCTTTTCTTCCCCAGTGTGAATGCTGATTCTTAAAACATCAACAGATTCACACATATGCTCAATCCTATAATGTTTCAACTCTTCTTACAGAATTGTTTATCACATACTACTATGAAAACAAATCTACTAAAAAGATTTTTATCATTTGTTTGCTGCCTGCCCCCTCTATCACATTATTACCCAAGACTGAGGGTGTGTTTCAATTCTCTTTTCTTGAGTCACTAGGATTAATAGTTTTTGTTTTCAGTAGGTTCATTTCATTAAATTTGCTTCATTTTTAGTGCCCACTTCTTGTCCTCATTAATTTCATTCTATTTTTGAATATATAGAATATTAACCTACTTCCAAAAGTAAATATTATTCAGAAAGTGTCCTTAAAGAATGATAATTCCTTTAACATTTCTTGCATTGTTTTCTTGCCTATCTTCCTGTGTTTCATTTCAAAACAGTTAATATCCCTCTATTTCTATTTTTCTAATTGTTTCTTTCCAACTCAAAATATATGCTAATTTTAGATTTTTTTCACTTACCATTATTTTCTGGAAATTTCTTCATGTCAGTTTATAGCAATCTTTTTCATTGTTTTTTACATAAATTTTTACATATTGCATATAATAATTCATACTCTATCAGAATTTATGGTATATATCTCAGTTTATACACTCAATCTCCTATATGAAAATTTAGGTAGTTTTGAATATTTGCAATTACAAATAACACTGTAGTGAATAAACTTGTGGCTGGTCTATGTATTAACTTAAAGTGTGAATAACCCATGAATCCAGGAGACCAATGTACAATATATTCTGTTCCTCAGAATATTTATAAATAATGAGATAGCTTCCACAACATTCATTAAAATGGTTCTCTTTATTTTCTTATTTGATCTAGCATTATAGTACCTCACATTTCATTAAAAAAATGAAGGAAAATGCTACTTTACTCATTATAAATTAAAAATATAGATTTCATAATTTATTCTTATATTTAATAAACTAAATACATCTCTTTATGTACCTCATTTTGTAGCAGCAGGTAAAAATGTTATGTTTGTACATCAAGATTCAGTGTCAAAACCCCAAATGCAAGTAAAGACACAACTTCTGGAGAGGGAAGGTGCCATAGTTAAGTATAATAATTATAAACACCTTTAAATTCTTTTCAGTTAAACTCAGCAGAAAATCTTTTCTTTGATTCATGAACTGTATTTGAGCATATATTTTGTGGATATTTTACACTTTGACCTGAACTGTGAATACATTAAGAAAACTAGAGAACCAAAGCAACAAGTATCAATTCCTTCTGGTTGTTATTTGTGTGGTCAATAACTGCTATATAACAACACTGCCTGTAAAAACATTCATGAAACTTGTTCACATGATGCTTTTATTTCATTTCCATTAGTGGAAAAGTTTGAATATGTAGAAGTTCATTGCACATCTGTTTTTACTATTTAGCCTTATCTTTTGGAACTCAGAAAAAGAATATATCATTTGAAAATCTATTGACTGAGGGGAAAGTTTCATTATCAAGAAGTCAATCTCGGCCAGGTGTGGTGGCACACGGATGTAATCCCAGCACTTGGGAGGCTGAGGCAGGAGGATTGCAAGTTCAAAGCCAGCCTTAGCAATGCTGAGGCACTTAGCAACTCAGTGAAACTCTGTCTCTAATAAAATACAAAAAAGGGGATAGGGATGTGGCCCAGTGCTTGAGTGCCCCAGAGTTCAATCCCCGGTACCAAAAAAAAAAAAAAAAAAAAAAAAAAGAAGTCAATCTCAAACTAACAAACTTGAACTATCAGAAATGAGTATCTAAAAAATTTAAAAAGTAAAAATAAAATTTTAAATGTACAAAAAAAATTAATAAAGAGTAAATAAAGGAGTATCTCAATGGTAATTAATTATAAATCTTATAAGTCACTTTTAGTTACATTCAGGAGAACTTTGTTTTGGGTTCATGAATATGCCTTCAACCATACCCATGTTTTGGTAATTATTTGCACTATACGTCTAGATCTTTATTGGTAGTTTGTTTCTTTTATTGTTACTACTGAGTTGCACATGTTAAATCTCACACTTTCTGGATTTCCTTATTTCTTCTTGTAGTTGGATAGGTTTTGCTTTATATCTTATAAAGCTATACTATTTATGGACATAAAGCTCCAAATTCATATTCTTCAAGGATAGAATATTTTTGAACCAATAAAGGGACCCACCTCATCATTCCTGTAGTTTTTCTTAATTTTCCATAATAATTACCTTATTTGCTATTAATATGGCTCAACAAACTTTCTTCTGGTTGGGTATTTGCATGCTAAATAACTTCCATCTGTTACTTTAATTGCTCTGTTTTGATGATTTTAACTAGGTTTCTTGTAAAAAATTGTACTTGTATATATTTTTAAATTTAGTATGACATTTGTATTTTACTTAGTTCTTATACTCATTTATCATGAAATTATTGATATTCTTAGGTGTAATTATTTTATTTTATTATTTATATTCTTAGGTATAATTATTTTATTTTATTGGCTTTCCACTTTTTCTTCTTGATGTTTTGCTCTTTTCTGCTCTATTTTTATCATTGTGTTTTTCTCTAGCCATATTTGATGCCAAAAATTTTAAAGATTTAAAATGTGAATTCAATAAGAAAACTAAAAAATAGTTTTAAATGTATAAGTAAGTATAACAATGTTACACATAGTGAATACATAATTTATAACATACATGAATTAAATATATTTGATGCCTCTGTATCTAGAAAGTAACAAGGTTGCTTTTATATGCACAAGTAAAAAATGCATTCACATTATATTTGTAGTTCAACTAGACAATTATTCACTTATATCACTAAAATATGAGACAAAATGTTCTTGAGTACCATCAACATAGATTGTAAATCTAGACATTTCACTAAGGATCTGGTTCTCTAGTATTTTAAAGAGCCTTTCTTGTATAGTCCAGACAAAGATCAGATAGCAAATGAAAATCTATTGCTTAAAACTGGAACTGCTAGAAATAAAAAAATTCCACAATAAATGTGATAATATTATTAAATTGCTTTGATAATAATTGTTACTAAGTTAATTATACTAATTTTTAATTTAGTAGAATTTTGTTCATGGATGTATACTTTATACAGTTTTACAGACTGTAAGAAACTGTATTGTCAAGTTTTTATTGTGTCATTTAAATTTCCTATCTCTTGATTTCCTTGAATTTTGTTTGTTTTGCCAATTATTTAAAGGTGTATTTTAAATTTCCCTACTACTATTGTGGATTTATTTATTTACTTTTATAGTTCTATACATGTTTCTGATACTATTTGTAATTAGGTGCATACAAATTTAAAACTAAGATATTCCTTTTGAATTCAACAGTTTCTTTTTATGAAAAGGTACCATTGTAGTCTCCAGTAGGATCTTTTGACTAAAAGTGTATTTTGACCTAACTCTGCAGTTATTTAGGTTAATATTTTCATGTTGCATCTCTTTTTACCTATTTATTTTACAACTTTCTGTATTCTTATAATTTAGTGATCTCATGAATAACTTATCATTAAATTATGTATAAATTCAGCATGACTATCTTTGTCCATTGCTAAAATATATAATCCATTTATAATTATTGTACTTATTGATATATTTGGATTCAAATATTTTGGGTAGATGCTTTCTATCTTTTCTACCAGATCTAGATTTTTTCTATTTAATTTCTTTTCTTATTTTGAAATTTTAAAATCAATCACTCATATGATAAAATGTTTTAGTGTTCTTTAAAATGTGAATAACCTTAGTATAATAACCTAATTTCAATCTTCTAAGTGTATGCATGAAGTTAATAAGTTTTGGAATAACCTGGTCATAGTGTATGAGGCACCCTAAGGTGCCATGAAACTGAAGAAAGTCCCAGAAACTTATGATTACACAAAGCACAATTCACTGGGGGATTTATTGATACTGTGTAGTCTTGGACAGCAATAAGACCCTTTGAATTCGCACAATTTGGGTCAGAAGGATATATATTTATACACTTCATCTAAGCCAGAATGTATCTGATTTATCTTAATATTCTTGTACCAGCATCCTGTTGTAAATTGTTTTGTCTATTTATAGTTTGCTGGGAAACTATGCAGGAAAAACCAAGTAGGGTTACTATGGGGCAATTATGGTGGTTAAAACTTGAGATATCTGCATTCAGGTCAAGTTGAATCCAGATGCTCAGGAAAAGCACTCATGAATTTTTATACTTTTATGGTCCATTTTGAACATGCATTAAAGGTGAGATTTCCTTGACATTTATTTCAGTTGTATTGATTTGCTTAAATTGTTATAAAAATGACAAAAAATTTAATTTTTCTTGGCATATATTAATAATCCAGAGCCTTCACAATAAATCTGCATCACTTTACATTGGATTAAATGTCTCTCTTCTGATAGCTTAGAAGAGTTTTAATCTCAAAAGTCCATTTCCAATTAAGAAACTTAGTACTGCCAGAAAAGTGGGGCTTGATAGAAGTAAACTTATAAAGGATATTTGAATAATAATTTTTAATTAAATTTCTCAGCTTAGTTCATGAATATACATTTAATCATAAATATGATTTTTACAGGTAATGTATGTGCACATTAATATGTACACAAATAGAACATGTATATTTACATATGTGTGTACTTATATTCTCTGGTAGTTCAAGTCGTTCACATTGTTCATGTACTCTTAACTTTATTTGAGTTCTCTGTTTATTCTATCATTTATGAGAAAGATATTTGAAATCTACTACTGTAATTGCTTATTTTTCTAATACCTTTGTAGTTTTGTCAACTTTTATGCTTCTAAAGCTTTCAATTTTAAATTATTGTATTCTTGCTTCACTGAAACTAATTTTTATGATGAATATTTTCTAGTAACTTTTTGCCTTTACCATTTTATCAGATATTAACATAGCCTCTTTCTTCATATAAGTAATTGCACAGCACACTTTTTTTTCAAGATTTTACTTTTAATCTTTTTGTATTCTTGTGACTTACCTGAGTGTCTTTAAAATAAAATTTATTTTCAAATACAGTGTGATGATCTTTGTGTTATAAATAGAGCATTTAATACATACATTTAGTTAATTACTGATATTTAAAGGATTAATATATGTAGTTTCTGTTTTTCTTGTCTTATCTGTTTTTGTATAATAGCATTTTAAACTTTATTTTAAATATTTTTCTTATAATTTTTTTCCTTATATATATATTAGCTTTAAAAATATTTAATTTAACTTCAAATGTGAATACCTTGTTAGACTATTCTCTTGAAGAGTACTTCCATATTTCTATTCTTCATATATTCAGTCTATAATCACTGTCTCAACAATGTAGTCTTTGATTATATTCTTTCAAAACATGAAAAGAAATATTTCATTATAATGGACATGCACTTGAATTTCAGAGATATTTTCAATAAATTCATTTCTGTATTTTAATGGATTCAAAGCATCTTTCTTATAACTCAGGAAGTAGAAGAGGTATTAGATGAAAATTTCGACTGCATTCTCAAAAAGTCAACCTCAGAAGTTCTGGTGTACTTATTGACTGTAGGTAACAATAATTTACTACATATTTTGAAAAGGTAGAAGTAAAGATTTTGAATGTTTTTGCCATAAAGAAATTAGAAATATTTGAGGAGTTAGTTACATGTGTTTACCCTGAATTAAACTTTATAAAATTTATATATACATCAAAACATACCATAAATATTTTAATATTTTAATGTGTCAGTTAAAAATAAATTTAGTAAAAAGAAAAAAACAAAACAAAACAAAACAAAACAAAACAAAAAAAAAAAAAAAAAAAACGCTGGTGGTACAGCTTAGTGGTATACCACAGGTTTAGCAAGCAAAACACCATTGTTTCAATCCCTTGTATACCCCCTAGCCTCAGAAAATGGAGAAAAAAGCCAATCTCAAAGTAAAAATGTGGACCTATCAAAATAGAAACACATAATCTGCTTTAACTTCTTTGTTTTCATTTTCATCAAAGAATTGTGGCTATTAAAATATAATGTGCATATCTTCATCCCATTATTAAATTACCACTGACCATAATGTATCCAATTTGTGACCTTGTCTACATGTAACATTCCCTGCTAGAAGCCCCAGAAAAGGAGCCTAACTGTGGCCATTTTTACAAGTTTATGCTTGTTATATTTACCTGGTAAATAGAGTTTGTCTCTATAAAAGTACATGCATGTTCTCTCCAAATGCTTTTTTTATTTTTTGCTTTAGCATTGATTTTGTGTGATATTAGTACAGCTATGTATGCTTTTTTGTAATAAGTATTTAAATAATCTTTAATAAACTGTAAATAAAGATTTGTGGTATCTAAATGCTTCTAAATCACAAGAAAAGCTCAACAATTTTTTCATTCATTGGTTATGTTCAAACCACTTAACACTTGTTGGGTACTGCATAATTTTTGTTGGGGACATGGTTTTTTCACATAGTTAGGTAAATACTAAGAAGCATGATTGCTGGATCACTTAGTTTGATACATCATTTAGATATATATATATTTTTTTTAATTTTATTTTTATAATTTTTAATATGTACAACTCATAGTACATATATTTAGTATCTTTTTACATACAACTGTTTGTATACAAAGTATATTCGTACAATTCAGGTCTTCAATCATGCATTAAGGAAAATGATATCCATCTCATTCAACCACCTTTTTTTTTCTCTTTTCTCCCCCTCCCTCCTAGATATATTTATTATTGAGAAAAACTATCAAACACTCTTCATAATGGCTATGGTATTTTGCATTCCCACCAGCAGAGACTGAGAGTTACAGTTGTTTCACATCCTTGTCAGTATTTGATGTTTTCAGTGCTCTAGATTTCAGCCATTCTAATAGGTCTGTAGTACAATCTCATTGTAGACTTATGTGCAACTCCTTGATGATGAATATATTGAACATCTTATCATTTGATTATTTGCAATCCAAAGTTTTTATCTCATGAGGTACCTCTTCTGATCTTTAGCCCATGTTCTATTGGGGTTTCTTTGTTTTTTAATTGTATCACTTTTTTTTTTTTTTCTATCTACCTGTGGCTTGACTTTCATAGAGCAGATGGTTTTTTATTTTAATGAAGTATAAAATCAATTTTCTTTCATGGATTGTACTTTTGGTGTTGTAGCTAAAAAAACCATTACCAAATTTAGGGTCACCTATACATCCTCCTATATTAATTTCTTGGAGTATTATAGGTTTGCATTGAACATTTATGTTTGTAATCCATTTTGAGTTAAATTTTAGTGAAGTATAAGGTGTGTACCAGGATTCATTGTTTTTTATGTGGGTTTATTTGCTTCAGCATCATTTATTAAAAAAAAAATACCCTCTTGCCTACTGAATTTCCTTTGCTTCTTTTCAAAAATCACTGATTGGGTTTGCATGGGTCTTATTTTGTTTCATTTGATCTGTCTGTCTGTTCTTTCATTAATTGCACTGATTTCCATTACTATAACAAAACACCTAAGATAATCAACATATAAAGAAAAAGCTTTTATGTGGCTCAGGTTTTTTTAGTTCCAGTGCATGATTAATCCACCCCATTGTTTTGGGCCTATGGTAAGAATATTGGTGGAGCAAACCTACTAACTTTGTTGTCAGGAAGCAAAAGCAAATTAATAGAGGAAAGGGGCCCCACAGTACCCTTCAAGGGAAAAATCCCTAATGTCTTAAAGACCTTCCACTAGGTCCCACCCACTTCTTAAAGGTTCTACCACCTCACAATATTACTACCCTGGGAACCAAGCCTTTATCCCTTTGGGAGACATCCAAACCATAGCATGCCCACTGTCTTGGTCTTTGTAGGTTTATAGGAAGTTGTGAATGTTAGTGTCTGTTCTTGTAATTTTGTTTTCCTTAAATATTGTATTGACTATTCTGGAGCTTTTCCCTTTCTATATAAACTTCATAATCAGTTCATTGATAACAATACTGAATTTTCTATCCATGTACAATGGAATATTTCTTCATTTATATGTATTTAATAATTTGATACATCTTGATTTCTTTTATCAGAATAATTTTAGTTTTCCATATATATCATATATATGTATCATACATATTTTGTTAGATTGAAACTAATTTTTTCTCGGATTTTTTATTATGAAGATGATATTATTTTATAATACTAGGTTACACCTGTTTATTGGCATATAAGAAAGAATTTGCTTTTACATATTAACCTGTATCTGCAAACCTTTATCACTTTATTAGGTTTTTGTTGTTAAACAAGTAGTTTTTTTTTCCCCTAAGATTACATACCTTTTATTTTCTTTAGTTGTCTTAAATGCATTTGGGTTAGCATTTCCAGTGTGATGCTGAATAAGAGTAGTGAGAAGTGATGTCTGTGACCTGTTCCTGATCTTGTGAGAATAGAGGTTAGATGCTGGGTTTTTTTTTTTTTTTTAGATGTTATTTATCAAATTGAGAAAGTTTTCTGCTTATTTTTTTACCATGTTTACTTTTAGCATAAATGGGTAGTGTGAAATGATACTTTTGCATTTCTGATGGAGTACATAATTTTTTTTCTTTAATCTGTTGATGAGGTGGATTACATTAATTGGTTTTTGAATATTAAGCTAGGATTCCATGCAGGACAAATCTCATTTGGTTATGGCATATCATCCTTTTTAAACATTGTTGCATTCAGTTTGCTAATATTTTATTGAAAATTGCTACATTTTTATTTATGAGAGATTTATTTATAATTTTTTTTCTAATGGTATTGGCATTAAGGTAATATAGTTTAAATCTGTTTGCTCTCAGATTGTAATTTGGCCAGGCACAGTGGCGCACACCTGTAATCCCAGCACTTGGGAGGCTGAGGCAGGAGGATCGTGAGTTCAAAGCCAGCCTCAGCAATGGCAAGGCACTTAGCAATTCATTGAGACCCTGTCTCTAAATAAAATACAAAAAAGGGCTGGGGATGTGGCCCAGTGGTCAAGTGCCCCTGAGTTCAATCCCCGGTACCAGAAAAAAAAAAAAAAAAAAAAAAAAAAAAAAAAAGTCAGACTGTAATTTGTATGACCTCTAATTTTTAAAATTTATTGATGTATTTTATAATACTGTATATGGTCTTAGTTCCTATTCCATGTGAACTTGATAAGAATATGTATTCTGCTATTTTTGGATTAAATAATCTGTAAATATCAATTACATCTAATTGATTGATGGTATGCTAAATACATCTATAGATTTTCAGTCTTGGATCTTTACCACTGATAGATGATATTGAAGATTTTGAATATAATGAATTTGTCTCTTTTATTTGTAGTTCCATTATTTTTTGCCTCATGTATTTTCCACTGTTGTTAGTTATATATTTATTAAATATAATTGTGTTTTCATGGATAATGATTCATGTATCATTCCATAATGTCCCTCTTTTCCTGTGATAATTTTCCTTGCTCTGAAGTTCAATTTATTTCTTTAATTTGGAGAAATCAAAGCTGGCTTCTCTAACTCTGTTGTGAATTGTGGTAGCATGGTGTTATCTTTCTTTTTAATTTTAATGTATGATTTTCTTTATACTTAAAGCAGTCACTTGTAAACAACATATAGTTGTGGTTTATTTATTCACTCTGATAATCCCTTTTTTAAATCTATTTGAATTATTCATGCTTAAAGTGATTGTTCATATATTTAATATAATATGAATCATATTTATAATAATTTTCTTTTTGTTGCCCATGTTCTTTTTCTTTTTCATCTTCCAGGTTTTGGCTACTTTATCTAGCTTGGTTGCATATTTGATTACTTAAATACTGTCCTTTCTTAGTACATCAATTATATTAACTTTTTTAGTGATTAATTCTGAGTTTGTAAGATACATGTACAACTAATTTAAGTCTATTTTCAAATAACACTGTACTGCCTGTGTTAGTTAGCCTTTTGCATGGTGACAGAATTCCACAGAAAATCAGCTTTTTATTTTGAAATCAAATTCATGGTTGTGAAGGTTTAAATCCATGTTCAGTTGACTCCATTGTTTTCTTAGGCCTGTGAGTAGGCTGAAAAATAATAGAAGAAGGACATGACAGGGTAAAGCTGCTTACCTCATGCCATCCAGGAAGCAAGAGAGAGAGGAGAAGAGGGCCAGGAACAAGATATACCCTTCCAGGGTACCCCACTACACACACCTCCAAAAGAACCTTACCTCCTGCAGTTTTTACAACCTCCCAATAATGCCATCAGCTATGGACCCTTCAATGAGTTAATCTTTTCCTGAGGTCAGAAACTTCATGATCCAATCACTTTCCAAGAGCCCTACCTTTGAACATTGTATATTGGGGACCATGCCTTTAACATAGGAATCATTGGAGGACATTCTAGATCCAAACTATAATAACATATCATGTATAGTACAAGTATTCTGATATCAGCTTATCCCCAATTTCCACCTCTTGTGGGAGATTCCTGTCACTCACTTCACCTATGTGTGAATGATTATAACTGAATATATGCTTAGTGTTATTATTTATTAATACTGTACAATTGGTTTGATCACTTAAGAGTAAGAAAAATGAAATATTTTCATTTCTTTATTTTTGATTCCCTTCTTCTCTTTGATGGTCATAGTTTCTGTTCTGTATCATATTCCTTTTTTTCTGAAGGAACATCTTTTGACATTTTTTATCTGATGCAGACCTTTGTCTTGGAGCCACTATTCTTCGTATCCATTTGTAGGCTTTATCTCCTATGCTCAGGAAGCCCAGGTTGCTTTGCCATGAAGGTGCTAAAATATCTATAGGGAGAATGCTGGGCACCCTAAATGAACATAAATATATTCACAGTTACAGGTGATTGTCATTTCCTCTCAAAGTGATGTAAGATATTGAGCACCAAGAAAACATTGACTGGCTCCTTTGACATGGAGATATACCCCTGGCTTAGGACACACAGGAAAATGAAAACAGGCTACTGAAGGGTCCTCCAGACAATAGTGGGGGTGTGATCCATTCCAGCAGATGGACAAATCTCAACATAGGAATACAGAAAACATGAGAAAGCAAGTAAAAAAAGATGCTTTCAAAAGTGTATAACCCTGAAACAACTCAATCTATAGATTTTGAAGTGGATAAAATCTCAGAGGATTCAAAGTTGATGGTTAAGATGATCCATGAGCTAAAGGAAGATCTCAGAAATGAGCTAAGAGAAAAAATACAGGAGATGAAAGATCATTTTCATAAACAAATACATGTCTCTGAAAAGATTCAAATAGATATTCTGGAAAAGAAAGACTCAATAAGTCAGATTAAAAATTCAATTGAAAGTATCACTAATAGATCAGACCATATAGAAGACAGATTTTTAGGCCTCAAAGACAAGGTATATGATCTTGAAAACTCTGTCAACAATAAAGACAATAAGAGACCATAATCAAAATATTCAGTAATTCTGGTGTAACCCCCAGAGAGCAAATATAAGAATCACTAATATTGAGTAGAGTTCCAAGATACAAACTAAGGGCATTGATAGCTTTTCTGTGAAATAATATCAGAAAAATTTCTGAACTAGGGAATGAGAGGACATTCAAATACAGGAGGCCCAAATAGATGAGATTAAAAAAGAACCTCTTCCTGACACATTATAATTAAAATGGCTAACATACAGTACAAAGATAGAATTTTAACAGCTTCAAGAGGAAAACAGCAGGTTACATTTCAAGATTAACCAATAAGAATCACCTGATTTCTTAGCATAGACTCTGAAGGCCAGAGTGCATGGAATATATAATTCTAAGTCCTAAAATAAAATAACTGCCAGCCAATATTGCTCTAGCCAGAAAAACTTTCCCTCAGAGTTAATAAAGAAATAAAAACCTAAGATAAGCATAAACTAACAGAATTCATGACTATTAAGACAGCAGCATAGAAAAGATTTACAGAAATACTACACATAAGAAATTAAAAACAAACGTCATATCCAGTGAATGGACTGAAGGAGCCTATAATCAAGGAGATAGCTAAAGATTGCGGTTAGCTGAGAGCCATAAAAGATGTTCTAGTTTCCACCTGATGTTGATACATTATTCAAAGAATCTTTGTATGCCCGTGAACACTGCGTGACGCACCTGTAAGCTCGAGCTGTAAGCACGTGTCCTTGTTAAAGCTATATGTATATAACTGGTGAGGTTCGTTAGTGTGTGTGGGGAAGAAGAAGGTGGTGGTTGGAGTTAGAGCATTTGGAGTGATTGCTGGAGCTGGAGAGAGGAGAAGAATAAAAGACCTTTTTTCATTTTCATCCTGCCTCCGAATTTTCCTGTGGCGTTCGCTGCTCCAAGCGACTTCCGCTTCAGGCAGCGACAGGTGGCGGCCTGTACGGGGAATTCGGCGGCAAGGTAAGAAAAAAGAAAATTTAAAAAGATGGGAGCAAATATAACAAAAAGTCGGTTTATAAAAGCCATGAATGAAATTTTTGATATTGAGAACTCAGAGGATAGTGAGAAAAGTGAACAAGAAAGCATATCCTCTGACTCAGTGGAGACCAGCAAGGAGAGTAGGAATGTAAATTCAAAAGTAAGATCTGCAAAAGCCATCAGAAGCTTAATAAAATTAGCTGAGGAGTATGTACTCTCCTTAGAAACTGAAACTCAGGATACTAGTGAAAGTAATAATAGTAACAAGGAGCCAAACCATGAAAGTACAGTCTCCTCTACTGAGCCGGTTAGGAATTATGAAGCTAGTAGTGAAGAGGAATCAAAAAGCGATTCGGAGAGCACAGTCTCCAATAAAAAGAACAAAAAGAAATTAAAAAAGAGAAAAGACCGTCAAATAGAGGAACCACTAGCGCCCTCTGCTCCTTCATGGATAGAATCCCTAACAGAAACAATAAAGAGTATTGATCAGAGTGTACGTGCCCTTGAGGTAGAAATTGGCGGCCTTTCAGAGCGCTTATACGCTCTCGAACAACATAGACCGCAGGAGCACCTAGAACTGCCAGTATTTTCAAAATGAACAGGGACAAAGATATCACGAGTTCCTAGACTTTAAAACAATAAAGAATTTTAAAGAGGCGGTAATGACCTATGGGCCTCAAGCTCCGTTCACATTAAGTATGATAGAGTCACTTAACACCCTAACCTTAGCCCCCTCAGATTGGAAAAGTCTATGCAGAGCGGTACTAAGTGGGGGACAATACCTAATCTGGAAAACTCAATTCCAGGAACTTTGTTCAGAAATAGCAAAGAGAAATGCTGCAGCAGGTTTCCCTCAACGCAATATAGATATGCTCACAGGGGAGGGTGAGTTCGCCGAACTACAAAATCAGCTACAATACGATCCAGGTGTGTATGCCCAGATACACACTGCAGCTGTGAAAGCCTGGAAGACAATCTCAGGCACAGGGGATCTGCAAGGCAGCCTATCAAAAGTTATACAAGGGCCTAACGAACCTTACACTGATTTTGTAGATAGGCTCTTAAAAACAACATCTAGAGTTTTTGGAGAAGTCGAGCAAGCTATGCCCCTAGTTATCCAATTAGCATACGAGAACGCTAATAAATATTGCCAGGATGCAATAAGGCCATGGAGAAGTAAAAAAGACTTATCAATTTATATCAGACTGTGCAAAGACATTAACGAGGCTGTTATCACAGGCAACGTAATTGCTGCAGTGATGAAAAATTCCTCCCCTCAAAATTCCCAAAGGTTTCAACCTAGAACAGGATATTCCAGACAAAATTATTATAATCAACCAAGATATGCTAAGCAATATCCCCCAAGGGTAATAAAATCAAATTCATACCGTGCTCCAGGCCGATGCCCCAGATGCAAAAAAGGTATACATTGGGCCAATCAATGCCATTCTAGATATGATATATATGGAAATGATTTATCAAGGATTTCAAAAAACGGGGCACGGGGCCCAATGCCCCGGGGCCCACAAATGTACGAGGCACTAGAGGAGGAAGGCCCTCAGATTCAAATGATTCCTCGTCACAGTCCCTCCTACCCATTAACTCCCTTATCAGAGGGACAAGAGGAAGTGCAGGATTAGATCTCTGTTCTACTGCCCGGATGGTCCTGACACCTGAAATGGGGGTTCAGCTGATTCCTACGGGAATCAGGGGACCTCTCCCTTCAGGAATTGTGGGACTAATCCTTGGGCGTAGTTCCAAAAGTTTATTAGGCTTTAATGTTATACTAGGGGTTATTGATTCAGATTATAATGGAGAGATTAAAATAATGCTAAGTACACACAGGGGCATCATCTCCGTAAATCAAGGAGACAGAATCGCACAGCTGCTCCTCATTCCCAGTCTCCATAATTCTTTTAAAAGCATGCCACAAAATAGAAATAGCAGAGCATTCGGTTCCACTGGTTCAGGACCTATGGCTTTCTGGGTCCAGGACTGTTCACGGAGGCCTATGTGCAAATTAAAAATTCAAGGTATAGAGATGGAGGGGCTGATTGATACAGGAGCTGACTCTTCCATCATAAATCTACAATAATGGCCTAAGCACTGGCCTCTACAGAAAGCCTCAACCAGTTTAAGAGGCTTGGGATATAGTAATACCCCAGCTCAAAGTGCTGTAATCTTAAATTGGCAAGACAATGAAGGCCATACAGGAACATTCAAACCCTATGTTTTAAACAGCTTGCCAGTTACCCTATGGGGAAGAGATATCTTACATCAAATGGGGCTACACCTAGCGACCAAGCCTGCAGGTGTTAAGAATAAAAATCCTACTCATAATAAAAAAGGCAAAGGACATTTTTTCTAGGGGCCACTGAGAAAACAATTTTTTAAAAATACCATGGCTCTCTAATAAGCCAGTTTGGGTCCCTCAGTGGCCCCTATCCAAAGAAAAATTGCAAGCGGCCCACCAATTAATTAAAGAACAATTAGAAGCAGGACACATAGAGCCTTCCACCTCTCCCTGGAATTCTCCCATATTTGTAATTAAGAAAAAATCAGGAAAATGGAGACTATTACAAGATCTAAGACAAATTAACAAAACAATGCAAATTATGGGCCCTACTCAACCTGGACTTCCTAATCCTGTAGCTATTCCAAAAAACTATTACCTTATAACCCTTGATATAAAGGACTGTTTCTTTTCCATTCCCCTACATCCTCTGGATGCCCCCAGGTTTGCTTTTTCAATTCCTTCTATTAATAATAATGGCCCTGATAAAAGATATCAATGGAAAGTATTGCCACAGGGAATGGCAAATAGCCCTACACTGTGCCAACTATATGTGGACAGAGCTATACAGCCCATTAAAAACAAATATCAAGACCTTATGTGTCTACACTACATGGACGATGTTTTATTAGCTCACCCTAATCAACAAATCTTATTTAATATATTTAGTGAAATAACAAAAAATCTAAAAAAATATGGATTATATATAGCAGAAGAAAAAGTTCAAAGCAGATCACCCTATATACTATATTTAGGCTTTAAAATCATGGATACTTTTGTTAAACCCCAAAAAATTCTAATAAGTAAAGAACATTTGACCACCCTCAATGATTTCCAAAAATTACTGGGTGACATTAATTGGCTTCGCCCTACACTAAGCCTCACTACTGGACAATTAAAACCCTTATTTGACATCCTTTGTGGGAACCCTGACCCATCCTCACCTCGAACATTAACTCCTGAGGCCAGGAGAGCTCTAAAATTAGTAGAACAGGCCATTGAAAGATCCCATTGCAATAGATTTTGATTTTGCACAACCACTAATATTGATTATTATTCCTTCACAATATACTCCAACAGGAGTATTTTGGCAACAGGGACCTATATTATGGATACATTTGCCTGTCTCTCCTAAAAGTACAATTGAGTCTTATACCTCCATGGTAGCTAAACTTATTCTTCAAGGACTTAAAACCTCTACTAAAATATTTGGAATTCATCCCGCTACTATTATTACTCCTTATTCATCGTCACAGGTTGAATATTTGTGCTTCAATGATAATGATTGGGCTATAGCTAGATGCTCTACTTCTGCAAATTTTGACAATCATATTCCTAAATCTCCTATACTGTCCTTTTGTATCAATCATCCTATCATATTCCCACAGGTAATAAAAAATCAACTCATTCCTCATTTAATGTATTTACAGAATCCTCTAACGGTACTGCTGCAGTAGTCACTCAAAATGAAAAAATGATTCATATCACTAATCAAAAATCAGCTCAATTAGTGGAACTCGAAGCTATAATAATAGCTCTGGAAAATTTTAAAGAACAGCCTATGAATATTTTTTCAGACAGCCATTATATTGTACATGCTGTCCCAAAAATTGGAGCTAGCAGGTCCAATAGCACCACATACTCCAGCTTTTAAATTGTTTTCTCAAATCCAAAATCTCCTATGGCAACGAAAAGAACCTTTATTTATAGGTCACATAAGAGCTCACACTAATCTGCCTGGTCCTCTCCATGAAGGTAATCAAAAAGCTGATGCCCTCACTAAAACAATATTTATATTTACTACAGTACAACAAGCTACTTTATTTCATTCCCAGTTCCACGTTAACAGCACTACCTTAAGACAAAAATTTAAAATCACAAAAGAACAAGCTCGTAGAATTGTAAAAGAATGTCCATCTTGTGTAACACTCTTGCCCAATCCACATTATGGGGTTAACCCACGAGGTTTGATGCCCAATCATTTGTGGCAGATGGATGTCACACATGAGCCAAGTTTTGGAAAATTACGATTTATTCATGTCACCATAGATACATGCTCAGGCATGATTTTTGCTTCTTTACATTCCGGAGAAAAAGTTAAAGATACTATATCTCATTGTCTGCAAGCTTTTGCTGCGTTGGGCATCCCCAAAATGCTTAAAACAGATAATGGCCCTGCATATACATCCACATCCTTCAAACAATTTTGTCTCCAATATGGATACCATCTAGATTGATAAAGCAGGTACAAAGTCAAAGGGATCAAGACGAAGTTATTGAGGAGTCTAGATTGAATAAACAAGTGCAAAAAAGCGTTCTCCATTAAATTTACAACTTAAATTTCATTCTTCCCGGACAAGAAGATCTATACACAATTGTAATTTTTTTTTTCTCTTTTAATATGTCCAACGTAAACATCAGAAAAAAATTAACAAATAACGTTAATTCATTTAAGCTTAGAATATTCTAAAGATAATCAATTATGGCAGAATTATTTCAACAGGTATAGGATTGCTGTGTATATAGAGACTCGAGCTAAATAAACAGTTTCTCTTTGATCTTATGTTTGTGGGAGCTTGAGCAGCAATGTGTGTGAGCAGAGATCAACTTTTATTTTCTACTCTAATAGTTCTTTTTTTTTTAGTTTGAAGCTCACCTTTTGATCTCAGTGCTGGAACTGCCTTTCCCTTAATAATGGATGCACTCAACAACCTCACCAGCAGTGTGGCCTCTGCTCTGCATGCATTCCTGAATATAGTGATTTGTCTAAGAGAACTCAGTCATCTTAAAGAACTCATCATTAAAAAAAACTAAAAGGGGGAAATGAAGGAGCAGACTAAAAGAGTGGATAAAAAAAAATTTGGAGTGATTGCAAAGCCCCAACTATGTTTTCTTCAACATGCTAAATTGTACAGGGCAAAACACTGTCCAACAGGTTAGTTAAAGCTTGGAAAAAGATATTCCATGAAAATAGAGGCTAAACATGAACAGCAGTTGCTACTCTTTTTTTTTTTTTTTTTTTTTACAGAAGAACTATGGAGGATTAGATCCCCCACTTTATTTATTTGTTTGTTTATTTATTTTGGTGTTCAAGGACAAGTAGGGTTTTATTTTTTGTTTTTTAAGGTATCTCTTAGGTTAAAACATTTTCTATATTCTGAGTTTCCTAAATGTTTTCTAAAAATATTTTATTTATTTATTTATTTATAATAGTACTATGCATTATAATTCATAATTAACATATAGAGCATCTTTTTACAAAACACTGTTTGTATACAATGTATATTCGTACCATTCAAATCTTCAATCATGCATTTAGGATAATGACATACATCTTATTCAACCACCTTTTCTTTTTTCCCCTCCATCCCCCCTTGCTCTCTTCCTTCCCCTTCCTCCCCTTTGACCTTTCTAGCGTTCCTCTAATCCTCCTATGTACCCCAACCCAACACCACTGTGAATCAGCCTCCTTATATAAGAGAAAACATTCAATATTTGGATTTTTGAGAATGACTAACTTCACTTTTGGATATTTCTTACTACTTAAGGGAACCATTCATCAACAAGATATAATAATTATAAACCTATATGCCCCAAATAATGGGGCACATTTCTTACTACTTAAGGGAACCATTCATCAACAAGATATAACAATTATAAATCTATATGCCCCAAATAATGGGGCACCTACATTCATCAAACAAACTCCTCTCAAGTTCAAGAGTAAAATAGACCACAACACAATTATTCTAGGGGACTTCAACACACCTCTATCACCACTGGATAGATCATCCAAACAAAAGCTAAATAAAGAAACTATAGGTCTCATTAAAACAATTAATAACTTAGACCTAACAGACATATACAGAATATTTCATCCCTCAGTGAGTGAATACACTTTCTTCTCAGCAGCACATGGCTCCTTCTCCAAAATAGACCATATATTATGCCACAAGGCAAATCTCAGCAAATATAAAAAAGTAGAGATACTACCCTGCATTCTATCAGACCATAATGGGATGAAATTGGAAATCAATGCCAGAACAAGAAACAAACAAACAAAAAACAAAAAACTATTCTAACAACTGGAAGCTAAACAACATGCTACTGAATGAACAGGAGTTGAAGAAAACATCAAGGAGGAGATTTAAAAATTCCTAGAGGTAAATGAAAATGCAGATATGTCATATAGAAATCTCTGGGACACTATGAAAGCAGTAGTAAGAGGAAAATTCATTGCACTAAGTTCATTCCTTAAAAGAAAAAAAAAAAAAAAACAACAAATAAATGACTTAACATCACACCTCAAAGCACTAGAAAAAGAGGAACAAATCAACACTGAGAGTAGTAGAAGACAGGAAATAATTAAAATCAGAGCTGAAATTAATGAAATTGAGACTAAAGAAACAATTAAAAGAATTGACAAAACTAAAAGTTGGTTCTTTGAAAAAATAAATAAAATTGACAGACCTTTAGTGATGCTAACAAAAAGAAGAAGAGAGAAAACTCAAATTTCTAACAACCGTGATGAAAAAGGAAATATCACAACAAACACCTCAGATATACAGAAGATAATTAGAAGTGACTTTGAAAACTTGTACTCTAATAAAATAGAAAATACTGAATGCATCGACAGATTTCTAGAGTTGTACAAATTGCCCAAACTAGAACGGGAGGCTATACACAATTTAAACAGATCAATTTCAATCGAGGAAATAGAAGACATCATCAAAAAGCTACCATCAAGAAAAATTCCAGGTCCTGATGGGTTCACAGCCGAGTTCTACAAGACCTTCAAAGAAGAAGGTCTACTATTTAAAGAAACAGAAAAAAGAGGGAGCTCTCCCAGACTTTCTATGAGGCCAATATTACATTAATTCCAAAGCCAGGCAAAGACACAGCAAAAAAGAAAACTTCAGGCCAGATGCAAAAATCCTCAACAAAATTCTGGCAAATCAAATACAAAAACATATCAAAAAGATAGTGCACCACGATCAAGTGGGGTTTATCGCAGGGATGCAAATTTGGTTCAACATTCGGAAATCAATAAACATAATACATCACATCACTAGACTTAAAGATAAGCACCATATGATCATCTCAATAGACACAGAAAAAGCATTCAACAAAAAGTTGCTACTCTTATAACTAGAAAAAAATGCTAAATTTTATATGGAAAAATAAAGATCCAGAATAGCCAGATCAGTTCTGAGCAATAAATCAATGGTGGAGATATCACAATTTCTGACTTCAAATTATATTACAAAGCTATGGCAACAAAAGCTACAAGTATTGACATAAGAATAGGCATGTATAGCCAGGCGTGGTGGTGCACGCCTGTAATCCCAGCACTTTGGGAGGCTGAGGCAGGAGAATCGTGAGTTCAAAGCCAGCCTCAGCAATGGTGAGGCACTTAGCAACTCAGTGAGACCCTGTCTCTAATAAAAATACAAAAAAGGGCTGGGGATGTGGCCCAGTGATCGAGTGCCCCTGAGTTCAATCCCTGGTACCACACACACACACACACACACACACACACACACAAAAGGGCATGTATACACTGGTATACATATATCAGTAAATAATTTTAAAGATGCAGAGAGAAACTCATGCAGATATAGTCAGCTGAACCTTGTCAAAGGTGCCAAAAATACAGCTTTTTTTTTTTTTTTTTTTTTTTTTTGGTGCTGGGGACTAAACCCAAGGCCTTGTGCATGTGACACAAGCACTCTACCAACTGAGCTATATCCCCAGCCCAAAAGACAGCCTTAAATAGTGCTTGGAAAAATGAGTATCCATATGTAGAAGAATGACACTAGATGCTTATTTCTCATCCTGCACAAAAGCAACTCAGAATGGATTAAAGACCTAGTAATCAGACCAGAAATTCTGCAACTGCTAGAAGAAAACATACAATCAATGTTCCATCATACAGATGCACGCAGTGACTTCCTCAATAAAACTTCTAAAGCTTAGAAAATAAAACCAAGGAGTAATAAATGGTGCAGCATCAAATTTAAAATGCTTCTGCACAACACCAAAAGAAAAACAATAGTGATTGTGAAAGAAGAAATAAAAGGCCTTTGGAGGGTTTTTCCTCCTTCCTTCCTTCCTTCCTTCCTTTCTTCCTTCCTTCCTCCTCCTCCTCTTCTTCTTCTCTCTGCTTCTGCTGCTTCTAAGAACGTGATCCCCTAGATAAACTTTTCCTCCTCTGATTGTTCTTGTCAGATCTTTTGGTTGCCCTGGTAAAAAAGAAAAAAAAAAAAAAAGACTAATACAGAAATTGGTAGCAGGAGTGGAGCTGTTGCTGAATAACCTGACCATGTGGTTCAGAAGCTTTTGGAGCATTTTGGAATTTGTGGGAGGAATTTTGGAAAATTCAGTGATAAAAGCTGGAAAAGCTGTAGAATATTGTAAGTGGACCTCAATGGGTTTTGGTGGGAGATCACAAGACCAGATGCCAATAGGACTGCACAGTAATGACAGGGCTCAAGGTTTTAGAGAAAATGTAGAACTCTTATTGGAAACTGGACTAGAGGCCATTCATGTCATATTCTGGATAAGAAGTTGTCTACATTTTGCTCCTGTCCTGAGACTTTCTATGAGGATGAATTTAATGGTGACAGATGTCTTATTCTGGCAGAAAAAATTTCTTGGTAGCATAGCATATGAGCAGTGTCATAGATATTGCTGGCAGCTTTTTGTCAAGTTTATTATGATAATCAGGAGCAGAAAGGTTTGAAAAACCTGCAGTTTGGGCAGAAAACTGTGAGTAAAACTGAAGTTAAGGACTGTGTGATTTTTAAAGACATTACACCCACTAACGAAATGCTAAAGATGTTGCCCAGAGATAATAGGAAAGATGGCTTGAAGGTATCTCAGGGATTGGCAAAACCACACTCAGTTCAGACTGAAGGAAGTAAAAGTAAAAGTTATTTTGAGAAGAGATAAGTGGGGCACCCTCCTTGCACAAGGGGATGTAGGAAGTTGATTGACCATGCCCTCAGGCACTCAGAAGCTGACACAGCCACAGTCAATAGAGGCTTGGCTAGTGCCAAGTTTAAATTATGTATACCATCCTGGTTCAATATGGGCAAATCATATGACTCTAGGAATTTGTCAATGCCTTTGATATTTTCTATTTTATTGGAGTACAAGTTTTCAAAATAATTTCAAGTTACCTTCTGTATTTCTGTAGTGTCTGTTGTGATATTTCCTTTCTCACCATGGATGTTAGTAATTTGAGTTTTATCTGTTCTTCTCTTCATTAGCATGGCTAAGGGCCTGTCAATTTTATTTATTTTTTCAAAAAACCAACTTTTTCTCAATTTTTTCAATTGTTTCTTATTTTTCAATTTCATTGATTTGAGCACTGATTTTAATTATTTCCTGTCTTCTATTGCTTTTGGTATTGGATTATACTTCTTTTTTCTAGGGCTTTGAGATATAATGTTAAGTCATTTATTTGTTAACTTTTCCTTATTTGAGGAATGAACTACATGCAATGAACTTTCCTCTTAGAACTGCCTTCTAGTGGCCCAGGTCAGTCCTGATGAACTCCACCCTAGTGTGGCCAGGCCCAGGTCAGTCCTGCTGACCTCTGCTTGAGCATAGGCCCAGGTCAGCCCTGCCGACCTCCAACCTGACCAAGTGCAGGCAGCCCCAGGACAGCCCCACTGGCCATGTCATTCTATGAGGCCAATATCATCCTGATCCTCAAACCAGGCAAAGACACATCAAAAAAAAAAAAAAAAAAAAAAAAAAAAAAGAAAAGAAAACTTCAGACCAATATCTCTAATGAACATAGATGCACAAATTCTCATTAAAATTCTGGCAAATTGGATACAAAAATATATAAAATATATAGTGCAACACGATCAAGTGGGGTTCATTCCAGGGATGCAACGATGGTTCAACATTCAGAAATCAACAAATGTGATTCATCACATCAATAGACTTAAAGATAAGAACCATATTATTATCTCAATAGATGCAGAAAAAGCATTTGACAAAATACAGCACCCCTTCATGTTCAAAACACTAGAAAAAGTAGGGATAACAGGAACATATTTCAACATCGTAAAAGCTATCTATGCTTAGCCCCAGTCCAACATTATTCTAAATGGAGAAAAATTGAAGACATTCCCTCTAAAAACTGGAACAAGACAGAGATGCCCTCTTTTACCACTTCTATTTAACATAGTAATAGAAACACTAGCCAGAGCAATAAGACAGATGAAAGTAATTAAAGGGATACAGATAGGTAAAGTAGAACTCAAATTATCACTATTTGTACTTAGTTTACCAAAAGGCAACAAATTGAAGAAATTAGTAGTACTAGTTAACAGAATCCACAGAGTGTGCTGACTTGAAGGGTTGACCAGATGGCCCATATTTGACTGACCTGAAGAATCAATTAAAGTTGAAGAATATAGTGTTACGTGAAGTTAGCCAATCTCAAAAAGTCAAATGCCGAATGTCTTCTCTGATATAAAGAGGCCAATTCGCAGTGGGATTGGGACAGGGAGCATAGGAGGATTAGAAGAACACTAGAATGGCCAATGGGGAGAGATAGGAAAGGAGGGGGCAAAAGGGTGAAAAAAAGAAAAAAAAAATAACTGCCTTCCTAGTGTCCCAGAAATTTCCATATGTTCTGTGTTCTCGTTCACCTCTAAGAATTTTTTAATCTCTTCCTGTTGTCTTCTGCAACCCATTGTTCATTCAGTAGGATATTATTTAGACTCCAGGTGTTGGAGTAGCTTTCATTTCTTATTTTTATCATTGATTTCTAATGTCATTCCATTATGATCTGATAGAATTCAGGATAGTATCTCTACTTTTTTATATTTGCTAAGAGTTGCTTTGTGGCATAATATATGGTCTATTTTAGAAAAGGATCCATGTGTTGCTGAGAAGAAAGTGTATGTGCTCGTTGAAGGATGAAAGATTCTATATATGTCAGTTAAGTCTAAGTTATTGATTGTATTATTGAGTTCTATTGTTTCTTTGTCCAGCTTTTGTTTGGAAGATTTATCCAGTGGTGAAAGAGGTGTGATAAAGTCACCCAGAATTATTGTGTTGTGGTCGATTTGACTCTTGAACTTGAGAAGAGTTTGTTTGATGAACGTAGATGCTTCTTTGTTTGGGGCATATATATTTATAATTGTTAAGTCTTGTTGGTGTATGGTTTCTTTGAGCAATATGTAGTGTCCTCCTTTATCCCTTTTGATTAACTTTAGCTTAAAGTCTACTTTATTTGTTATGAGGATGGAAAACCCTGCTTGCTTCTGCAGTCCATGTGAGTGCTTGAGATTGTAGCAGACCTTGGTGACTAACACATGGTGCTAGTTCTACATGATTTCAGGAGGCTGGAGTTAGGGTGTCATGGAGGCTTTCACTGAGATTTCAAAGAAGTGCTAGCAGGCCAGGCAAAGTGTTGCAGGGTCAGAGTACTTGCAGGCTGGCCCTGATAGGGTGAAGCATGGAGATGTGAGGAAGAAGGTGAAGGTGCAATGGAGACCAATGAGATTAAGAAATACCGGTATCATGGAACTTCTGCCCTTGAAAGCTACAAGAATTGAGCATAGACAAACAAAGAGAGAGGCTATGTGGGCTGAAACCAGCAAAGCTATAGGGTGAAGTCCTTTGGAGAGAACATTATGGTGTCATGTGCCTGAGATGCTACATAGGCAACTACAGGACTTGTTTGCCCAGCTGGATTTTGGTCACACTTTGGTCCCATCCTTCTTTCTATACCCTTAATCCCCTCTTTACAGAGGAAATGTTTACTCTGTACATTTATATGTTGGATACATGTAACTTGCTTCTGATTTTACAGAGGCTTATGCTGAGAGTTTGCCTTGAGTCTCAGAGGAGACATTGTACTTTCTCTTTTGGGCAATGCTTGACCTGTTAAAACTATAAGAACTCATAAAAATGGATTATATGTATTTTGCATTGTAAAGTGGACATGAGGGACTGGGAATATAGCTCGGTTGGTAGAGTGCTTGCCTTGCATAAACAAGGCCCTTGGTTCAAACTCCAGCACCACACACACACACACACACACACACACACACACACACACACACGTGGGAGCTTTTGACCCAGGAGCAGAATATTATGATTTAGATTAGGTATCCCCCAAAAGTTTATGTGTGAGACAATTCAAGAAAGTTTAGAGGTGAAGTGATTGGTTATAAAGGTTTAACTTAATCCCAATAGGGTGTGACTGGAGGAGGTAGGTCCCTGGGCTCTATATTATGTCCATTTTAAACAGAGCACACTCTCTGCTTCCTGGTGCCATACCCTGAGCCACTTTTCCACCATGATGTTCTGCCTCTCCTTGGGCCCCAGATAATGGAGTAGGCCATCTATGAACCTAAGATCTCTGAAATCATAAGCCCCAAAATAAACTCCCCCTCCTCTAATTGTTTTTGTCATGTATTTTGTTCACAATGAAGAAAAACTGATTAAAACAGTTCTTAAAACATTTTTATTATAAAATATACAAAAATTCTATATTTATAAATTATAACAAAAATTTTGTAATTAACACTAGGATAACCCTCTGCTAGGTCAAGAAATAGAGTCATACAAAATTTCACAACTTTCTCCCTCCCCACAGTGGTAACTACTATATTGATTTTAAAATAATACTTTCCTTGTTTTTCTTTATTTAAGGTCAAGTCAGATATATTGCCAATATTTTGAACTACAAAAATTGCAAGTTCAACCTGATAGTTATATAATTTTAGCATGTTTTCATAATCAACATAGTTTTCTTTTTTTATTAGAGTTTTTAAGTTGTGTATAGTAGTTGGGTTCATCCCAACAAACTCATAGATGCATGGAAATCAATTTCAGTTCATGACCCCCTTTTTCAGTCTCCAAGGCTCCCTCCCTTCTCCAACTCTCCTTACTCCACTCTACTAGACTTCCATTTGCTTGTCCGTTAATTTATATTTGATTGGTTCTTTATGCTATTCTATTCTTCCCTCCTACTTTTCTTTATTTTTACTCTAGCTTCTGCATATGAGAGAAAACATAAGCTTGGCTAATTTTACTTGACATGATAGTCTCTAGATCCACCCATTATAGGCAAATACCATAAAGTCATTCTTCTTTATGACTAAGTAATATTCTATCATGTATATATACCAAAATCTCTTTATCCTTCATCAGTTGATGGGCTTCTAGGTTGGTTCCATAGCTTTGCTATTGTGAATTGGGTTGCTATAAACATTGATGTTTGGATATATGCTGAGGAGTGGGATATCTGGGTAAAATGGCTCCATTCCAAGTTTTTTGGGGAATTTCCATACTGCTTTCCAGAGTAGTTATATCAATTTGCAGTCCCACCAGTGAATCTTTTTCACCACATCCTCACCAACATTTGTTGTTGCTTGTATTCTTGATAATTGCCATTCTGACTGGAGTGAGATGAAGTCTGAGCATAGTTTTAATTTGCACTTCTTTAATTACTAGAGATGTTGAACATTTTTTCATATATTTGTTGATCATTTGTATTTCTTCTTTTGAGAAGGGTTTGTTCAGTTCCTTTTGCCGGGGTTTCTAGCTCCCCCAACCCAGGTTTGGCCTTCTCTGGCCGGCAGAGAAGGCTGGGGGAACACGCCCCAGCGGTGAGGCGAGATCAGGAAAGGCAGAAGTTGACTGGTGGCCACGCTCAGCCCTCACAATAGAAGACAATCAGGCATACACCAGGGAGTCCGGTCAAGGCACAGAGCTCGGTTTATTTAGGAAGTTGGATAGCCTTTAAAGAAGACATGGGCCAATCAGCAGAAGGATCATAGAGGCATATAGGGAGCATGAACAAATCACATTGGCAGAGCCATTAGCCTATCCGAGTGGCAGTCTGACCTCTGTCATACGTCAGGGGAACAACCCTTGGCTAGGCCAAGTTCCCGTATCAGGAAGTGGGAGAAAGCCAGAGAGTTTCTATCTTCTGGTGTGTTGTTAATGTCCCCAACACCTTTGACCATTTATTGATTGGGTTTCTTGTGTGTGTGTGTGTGTGTGTGTGTGTGTGTGTGTGTGTGTGTGTTGTGTTTTGAGTCTGTTTTATATCTTGGAAATTAATGCCCTATCTGAGATGCAAGTGGCAACGATTTTCTCCCATTCTGTAGAATTGCTCTTCATGCTTTTGATTGCTTCTTTTGTGGTAAAGAAGCTTTTTAGGAGTCCCGGGGTTCTACATCAGAGTGCTGCCAGGCCCAGGCTCCATCCAGTCCCCGCGACCTCCCCCCCAGTGCAGGAGACAGCAAGAACAGACCCTCCAACTCTGCTTAGAGTGCAGGTGCGCCCAGGGCAGTCCCGGCATACTACATCAGAGTGCCACCAGGCCCAGGCTCCATCCAGTCCCACCGACCTCCCCCCAGAGCAAGAGACAGCAAGGACAGATATGCCAACTCTGCCTGAGCCCAGGCCAGCCCAGGGCAGGCCCGCTGACCTTCACCCCAGTGCGGTTAGCCCCAGGCTACCGCAGGAACTCAGACTCAACCAGTTTGGCCCTCACCAACCAGCGTGAACCCAGCCCCAGGTAGCATACTTTGAGGGTCAGCAGCAGGTTTTGATAGTCCAGCGCTAAGGGGAGGCACAGACAACCTGCAAGGGTATTATAAGAATATAGGAAAGAAACTGTAATAACTCAGATATACACTGCAAGAAAGTAAAGCAAATAGACATCATGAAAAAACAGCACAATTCACAATAGCTAAACTGTGGAACCAACCAAATGCCCTTCAGTAGATGAATGGATAAAGAAAATGTGGTATATACACACATGGAGTATTACTCAGCAATAAGAGAGAATAAAATCATGGCATTTGCTGGTAAATGGATGGAGTTAGAGAATATAATGCTAAGTGAAGTTAGCCAATCCCAAAAAGCCAAATGCCAAATGTTTTCTCTGATATAAGGAGGCCAATTCACAGTTGGGTTGGGATGGGGAGCATAGGAGGATTAGAGGAACACTAGAATGGCCAATGTGGAGGGAGGGGTAGAAGGGAGGTGCTGGGGGGGGTCTGGACTCAGCAGGGGGTACAGAGTAGCATGATCAATCTATGGGGGGGGGACTGGCAAAGTGGGTTGTCAGCCGAGGGGGTACTGCGTGAGCTCTATGCAGCACGAAGTAAAGGAGTCAGCCGGTGGTGGAAGAAACGAACACACACAGACAACGAGTTAGGCTGCTGAATCTTCTCCCTTCACTTTCACTTTGTTGTAGGTATTTAAGCATAATTTTTGGCAGTACAGTTTGTTTATACATTCTTTTATGATTTCATTACAGTCATAAGACTTAATTTATAGATTATATTTTAGACATATTAAATTTCTTATCTTATATATTTCAAGGTTTTGAGGTCACTTACACCTTTCCAAGGCCCTGTCCGTGACTGTCTGGGCATATTATAATTTTGTCATTTTTTTATCTAATTAGTCTGGGTAAAAATTTATTTCTCAAGGATTCCCTGAAGCCGTTTTCTCTGCACACTGCTCAGGCTGTCTGATAAAAGTTAACTTTCTCTGTCTGGGATTCCAAAGCACTATTGTTTTTCTTTTATAGCAGTTGTTTATAAAACCTAGAAGCAGGGAAAAGGGGGAGGCAAAGCTGAATGTTAACTCTGAAGGACTTTTTACTCTAAGGAATTTATATCTACTCTAAAAGTAAGAGAAATCACAAAAAGACTTTTAAAGCTTATTAACTAGGAACTAAGTACTTATAGAAAAAGGGTCTTATTTTTTCTTTATGTATTTAGCTTAGATTTCAATAAGGTTAAATTTACAGAATTAATCTCGATCTAAATAATTGAAATAGCGACATCTGGTGGCCATATATAGGAATAGAACAGTGAATAGACAGCAGTGAAAATAGACACAGACAAAATTAACTCCTTCAGCATCGTGTTTGAGTGTGTTTGAGTGGCATCTTATCCGTGAAGGGGCGGGGTTTTCCTTGACTTCCCTTCTGCGATGTGGAACTTTTGTTCAAACAGCATCACATGGAAGATGCCACAATAATTCCTCCTTTTTTATTTTTTTTAATTTGAGGGAAGCAATTCCTGTAGATGTAGCTCTGATTCTTTTCCAGAAAAGTCTGAAGAAGACTGGAAGAATAAAGCACAAAAGTATTAAAAACAGGATAGCAAAACCAAGATTTATAACATATGACCACCAATAGCTATTAAAAATGGCAAATTTTATATTATTAAACAAATTTGTAGCAAAATTTATAGTGGAATCTGTAGCCAGATAAGCATGGCTGATATCATTTACTCGCTTTTGCAAAGAGTCAATATCTGGAGCCATATCTGTGTTATACCAAATTTCCATCAAATGAGATTTAACTTTAGTCCAATCATATTTAAGAGTTATTATATTTTAGGGAGTAATATAAATCTACTTATAATTAACATGACATCTGGCTGTCATATGAGTCTTTATATTTTGGATTTGGTTGTCAATATAGAGGATTGCTTTTTCTAAAGCATTTATCTTAGCTTTTAATTTTTTTTTTAATCTATTTTTTTCTGTATAGCCATAGCTGCAGAAACATTATGGGATAAAGTATTTACATGATTAGCTGTATGAATTTCTTTAACTACAGCAGTAGAAGAAACAGCAATAGAGCCTATAATTTTTATAAGAGCAATTATTTTTAATGTTAGAATAGCAATAAATCTTTTTGGCCTAATCAATTTGTTAAGTCTTTTTAGAAATTAAGTGTCTTTATCATGATAATAATTTTTACTTAACATTATAGGAAGTATAATATTAGTAGGTTGATGTCTTAATAAAAAGGTATTAAAGTTTTTAGGCAAAGAGGCTTGCAAGTAGTCTGTTACCAATGTACTGCTTGTAACTAACAGTGTATATATGTCATTAATTATTTTATTTATAGACTGATTATTATTATTAAAATGGTATAAAGAGTATTTATATAAGTCTTGACATTAAAAGCCTTAGGTGCTGAGCCAGGCCTAATTAATAAAACCATATTAGTAGCTATGATTAGCCAAAGTAGATCTAGAAAATAGGCTGTTTTTCCATTAGGTAATTTACTTTTAAAAATGGGAGTGATTGGGGCTGGGGTTGTGGCTCAGCGGTAGAGCGCTCGCCTAGCATGTGCACGGCCCGGGTTCGATCCTCAGCACCACGTAAACATAAATGCATTGCATTGTGTACAACTAAAGCAAATAAATAAATATTTTAAAAAAATGGGAGTGATTTATCTAGAAGAGAAACATCTATGAATGGGAGTATCAGTAAGAATTTCTTTAGTCTGAATAAATTTGTTAGTACTAGATTACAAATGATTTTTATAATTAGAATCTGGAGATGAAGCTGACCAATTAAATATATTAGCATTAGATGACATAGGTTGAAAAACTTGTCTTTGTTATAAAACTATATTTAAATCAATGAGGAGATTTTTTTCAAGGATTAATTATATTATTGTAATTAAAAAAATTTTTACTAGTTTTTAGCTCATATGGGTTAATAGCCTTAGGCAGAGTTTTATTAACACAAATAGCAAGAAACACTTTTTTAGGGGTTAAATGGTGACCCCTGAGCAGCAACCAGGTGCTGTGCCTAGGTGGTTAAATTTTTTATTTGACTTCAAGAAGGCAGTGTCGATGTTTGTGTTTTGTTCCTGTGTTCGGGGTGTCCTCTGCGGGTATGGCTGGTGTTGAAACCTCTGTCTGTACCAGGGCTGGTTTATGATGTCTCAGAAGATGATCAGGGATCCATAGAGGTGTTGAAGTTTCTGTAGAAAAATATAAGCATAGCCTCCACTGACCGGATGTCAAAAGGACATCAGGGTTTTTTTTATTGACATGTTAAAAGGCCTTTTTATTTTACTAGAGGCTGTTAGTTATTATTTGTTTTGATTAGTGTCTCTTTATAGGTGTTAATTTTGAATCATTGATATTTATAAAAAGAGCATGTTATATGACGTGGGGGACTATAATGAAATTAACCATTTTTTAATTAAGTAATTTGAGCTTTTAATGTTTGACGAGTTCTTAAAGAAATAATATTATCAGATTTTAAAATGATAGTTGTTTGTTTAACCAATTGTCCCAGATAATAAAACCTAAGAAATATAAGAAAATTACCTTGATAAGAGTAAATCAATTTTTAGACTTTGCTTTATATCAGTACATTAGATTTAATAGACTGTGTTAATTATTGCTAATTTAATCACAAGTTTTTTGAAATTTATTTTTTATTTACATAGACTCTCTTATCACTTAATTCACATAGATCCTTTTCTCACTTAGACTTTCTTTTTTACTTTATATACTAGATTTCATCATAACCCTTTTAATTTTCTTTATAAATCTTTTTTAATATTTTTATTTAGAGTAGTATGTATTACAGTTCATACTATACATATATAGCATCTTTTTACATAAAACAGTTTATATACAAAGTATATTCGCAGCATTCAAGTCTCCAATCATGCATTCAGAATAATGATATCCATCTTATTCAACCACTTTTTCCCCCTTTCCCCCTTGCTCCCTCCCTTCCCCTCCCTTCCCTTTGACCATTATAGTGTTCCTCTAATCCTCCTATGTAATCCGACCCATCAACACTGTGAACCGGCTTCCTTATATCAGAGGAAACATTCGGTATTTGGATTTTTGAAATTGACTGATTTCACTTAGCATTATATTCTCCAACTTCATCCATTTACCTGCGAATGTCATTATTTTATTGTCTTTTATTGCTGAGTAAAATTCCATTGTGTATATATACCACATTTTCTTTATCCATTCATCTACTGAGGGATATCTAGGTTGGTTCCACAACCTAGCTATTGTGAATTGTGCTGCTATAAATATTGAGGTAGCTGTGTCACTGTAATATGATGTTTTTAAGTCCTTTGGGAATAGACCCAGGAGAGGGATGGCTGGGTCATAGGGTGGTTCCATTCCCATTTTCCCAAGAAATCTCCATACTGCTTTCCATAACGGTTGTACCATTTTGCAGTCCCACCAACAATGTATGAGTGTGCCTTTTTCCCCACATCCTCTCCAACATTTATTGTTGTTTGTGTTCTTGATAGCTGCCATTCTGACTGGAGTGAAATGAAATCTTAGAGTAGTTTTGATTTGCATTTCTCTAATTGCCAGCGATGTTGAGCATTTTTTCATGTATTTGTTGATTAATCGTGTATCTTCTTCTGAGAAGTGTCTTTTCAATTCCTTAGCCCATTTATCGATTGGATTATTTGTTTTTGTTTTTGTTTTTGGTGTCAAGTTTTTTGAGTTCTTTATATATTCTAGAAATTAGTGCTCTATCTGATGTGCATGTATTAAATATTTGTTCCCAGTTAGTTGTTTCTCTGTTCACCTCACTGATTGTTTCTTTTGCTGAGAAGAAGCTTTTTAGCTTAAATCTATCCCATTCATTAATTCTTGGTAATAATTCTTGCACTACAGGATTCTTGTTAAGGAACTTGGAGCCTAATTCGACATGTTGGAAGTTGGAGCTTACTTTTTCTTCTATTAGGTGTATTGTCTCTGGTCTAATTCCTAAGTCCTTGATCCACTTTGAATTGAATTTTGTACATGGTGAGAGATATAGGTTTAATTTCATTTTGTTGCATATGGCTTTCCAGTTTTCCCAGCATCATTTGTTGAAGAGGCTATCCTTTCTCCACTGTACATTTTTGGCGCCTTTGTCTAATATAAGATAGCTGAAATTATATGTATTTGTCTCTGTGTCCTCAATTCTGTACCATTGGTCTACTAGTCTGTTTTGGTGCCAATACCATGCTGTTTTTGTTACTATTGCTCTATAGTATAATTTAAAGTCTTGTATGGTGATGCCGCCTGCTTCACTTTTTCTGCTCAGGATTGCTTAACTATTCTGGGTCTCTTATTTTTCCAGATGAATTTCATGACTGCTTTTTCTATTTCTTTGAGAAATGTCATTGGGATTTTGATTGGAATTGCATTAAATCTGTATAATGCTTTTGAAGTACGGACATTTTGACAATATTAATTCTACCTATCCAAGAACAAGGTAGGTCTTTCCATCTTCTGAGGTCTTCTACGATTTCTTTCTCTAGTTTTCTATAGTTTTCATTATAGAGGTCCTTCACCTCTTTTGTTAAGTTGATTCCCAGGTATTTTAATTTTTTTGATGCTATTGTAAATGGAGTAGTTTTCATCATTTCCCTTTCAGAGGCTTTGTACAAAAATGCCTTTGACTTATGGGTATTGATTTTGTATCCTGCAACTTTGCCGAATTCATTTAATAGTTGTAAAAGTTTTCTGGTACAGTTTTTTGGGTCTTCTAGGTATATTATCATGTCATCAGCAAATAGTGCTAATTTGAGCTCTTCTTTTCCTATCTGGATCCCTTTAATTTCTTTCATCTGTCTAATTGCTCTGGCCAGAGTTTCAAGTACTATGTTAAATAGCCGTGGTGAGAGGGGGCATTCCTGTCTTGTTCCAGTTTTTAGAGGGAATGCTTTCAATTTTTCTCCATTTAAGATAATGTTAGCTTGAGGTTTTGCATAGATAGCTTTTATAATGTTGAGATATGTTTCTGTTATTCCTAATTTTTCTGAGCTTTGGACATAAAGGAGTGCTGTGTTTTGTCAAATGCTTTTTCTGCATCTATTGAGATGATCATATGGTTTTTATATTTAAGTCTATTGATGTGATTTATTATGTTTATTGATTTCCGAATGTTGAACCAGCCTTGCATTCCTGGGATAAACCCCACTTGATTGTGGTGCACTATCTTTTTGATATGTTTTTGAGTCCGATTTTACAGAATTTATTGAGGATTTTTGCATCTATGTTCATTAAAGATATTGGCCTGAAGTTTTCTTTTTTGGCTCTGTCTTTGCCTGGCTTTGGAATTAATGTGATATTGGCCTCATAGAAAGTGTCTGGAAGAGCTCCCTCTTTTTCTATTTCTTGAAATAATTTGAAGAGCATTGGTATTAGTCCTTCTTTGAAGGTCTTGTAGAACTCAGTTGTAAACCCATTAGGACCTGGACTTTTTCCTGTTGGAAGTTTTTTGATAGCGTCTTCTATTTCTTCACTTGAAATTGATTTATTTAAATTGTGTATAGCCTCCTGTTCCAGTTTGGGCAATTCATACAACTCTAGAAATCTGTCTATGCTTTCAGTATTTTCTATTTTATTAGAGTACAATTTTTTGAAGTAATTTCTAATTATCTTCTGTATGTCTGAGGTGTTCGTTGTGATATTTCCTTTTTCATCATGGATGCTAGTAATTTGAGTATTTTTCTCTTCTTCTTTTTCGTTAGCATTGCTAGGGGTCTGTCAATTTTATTTATTTTTTCAAAGAACCAACTTTTGGTTTTGTCAATTCTTTGAATTGTTTCTTTAGTCTCAATTTCATTAATTTCGGCTCTGATTTTAATTATTTCCTGTCTTCTACTGCTCTTAGTGTTGATCTGTTCCTCTTTTTCTAGTGCTTTGAGGTGTGATGTTAAATCATTTATTTGTTGTTGTTTTTTTCTTTTAATGAAGGAATTCAGTGCAATGAATTTTCCTCTTACTACTGCCTTCATAGTGTCCCAGAGATTTCTATACAATGTATCTGTGTTCTCATTTACCTCTAGGAATTTTTTAATCTCCTCCTTGATGTCTTCTTCAACCCCTTCTTCAATTACTCATTCCTTCTTCTTTAGTAGCATGTTGTTTAGCTTCCAGATGTTGGAGTGGTTTTTTTTTTTATTTCTTGTATTATCATTGATTTCCAATTTCATCCCATTATGGTCTGATAGAATGCAAGGTAGGATTTCTATTTTTTTATATTTGCTAAGAGTTGCCTTGTGACATAATATATGGTCAATTTTGGAAAAGGAGCCATGTGCTGCTGAGATAAAAGTGTATTCGCTTACTGAGGGATGAAATATTCTATATATGTCTGTTAGGTCTAAGTTATTAATTGTTTTAATGAGGCCTAATGTTTCTTTATTTAGCTTTTGTTTGGATGATCTATCCATTGGTGAGAGAGAGTGTGTTGAATTCCCCTAGAATAACTGTGTTGTGGTCTATTTTACTCTTGAACTTGAGAAGGGTTTGTTTGATGAATGTAGGTGCTCCATTATTTGGGGCATATAGATTTATAATTGTTATATCTTGTTGATGAATGGTTCCCTTAAGTAGTAAGAAGAATCCATCTTTATCTCTTTTGATTAGCTTTGGCTTGAAGTCTACTTTATTTGATATGAGAATGGAAACCCCTGCCTGCTTCCACAGCCCATGTGCGTGATAAGACTTTTCCCAGCCTTTCAGCTTCAATCGCTTGATGTCTTTTTCTATGAGGTGTGTTTCTTGTAGGCAACAAATTGTTGGGTTGCTTCTTTTAATCCAATCTGACAATTTGTGTCTTTTAAATGGTGAGTTTAGACCATTACTATTCAGGGTTATTATTGAGATGTGATTCTTATTTCCATCCATTTTTAAATGTATTATGGTATTTAGCTTGATTTGGGTTCTCCTCTGGTTGGTAATTCCTTTAGTTTACTATCTCCCTTTGTTGGTTTTCATTGTTATTTTTCTCTTCTTCTTCGTGGAAAATTTTGCCCAAGATGTTTAGAAGTTCTGGCTTTCAAGTTGTGAAATCTTTTAACTTTTGTTTGTTGTGGAAGGTTTTTATTTCATCTTTGAATCTAAAGCTCAATTTTGCTGGATATCAGATTCTTGGTTGACATCCCTTTTCTTTCAGAGCTTGAAATATGCTATTCCAGGATCTTCTAGCTTTTAAGGTCTGGGTTGAAAAATCTGAGCATAGTCTGATTGGTTTCCCCCTATATGTAATCTGCTTCCTTTCTCTTGTGGCTTTTAGTATTCTCTCCTTGCCTAGTATATTAGGCAATTTTATTATAATGTGCCTTGGTGTGGGTCTGCTGTGGTTTTGTACGTTTGGTATTCTGTAAGCCTCTTGAAATTGGTCTTGCCATTCGTTCCTCATGTGTGGATAATTTTCTGCTATTATTTCATTGAATAAATTACTCATTCCTTTGGTTTGAAACTCTGTGCCTTCTTCAACACCAATCACTCTTAAGTTTGATCTTTTTATGCTGTCCCATAATTCCCAAATGCTCTGTTCTTGTTTTCTTACTTCTTTTGTCGTGTCCTCTAGATTTTTCTCCAGGATAAATATTTTGTCTTCATTATCTGAGGTCCTTTCTTCCAGATGATCTAATCTGTTGGTGATGCTTTCAATTGAGCATTTAGTTTGGTTTATTTCTTCTTTCATTTCCAGAATTTCTGTTTGGTTTTTCTTTAGAATCTCTATCTCCCTATTGAAGTAGTCATTTGCTTCTTGTATTTGTTTTTGGAGTTCTTTGTCAAAATGCTCTTTTACCGTCTCTATTTGCTCTCTCATCTCATTTTTTATTTCATTCTTAAGATCCATAAACATTTGGAATATGTATTTTCTAAGTTCCATCTCTGGCATTTGACCAACTGTGCTTGCCATGGAATCAACTGAGGGGGCCTGTTGGTTGGTTTCAGCCACTTTATTCCCTTGCTTCTTCATAATGCTTGTGTGTCTATTCTCCTAGCACTGTGGGACCTTGCCTATTTCAATTTCACCTTATAGCCTTATGTTTTTCCTGTGTTACAATGCTGTCAGGTCCCCTTATAAATACCTTACAATTTAAGCTCTAACACTTTCTTTACAACAAATCCTAGTTTGATCACAATGTACAGATTTAGTTAACCCAGATATTGTTTCCAATTTACTCTGTATGCTTGCATTGGGGGTTACAGTTTCAGTATTGGACATAGAGATGATATGTTTAGGAAGAAGCAAGTGAGGTTACTGAGATGTTCTTTCTTAGGAAGTATAACAGTAGAAGTCTATGGAAGTGGTTTAATATCAGCAGACAGGAGAGAAAAGAGAATGGAATGAGCAATTTAGAGGAAAGATGATTTGTATATAAACCAAACTTGTTTAGCCTTTGAGAGAAGAAAGATAAAGAAAGATGGAAAAGAAAAAATAAAAAGAAACAATGAGAGATAACAAAGAAGTAAGAATTAGTGTAAGAGAAAGAGGAGAGAGAAACTGAGTCAAGAAAAATAGAGAGTAAACTATATATAACACCGCTTTTCTGTATATTTCAATTGCCCCAGGCCTAGAAGTCCCAATTTCTGCATATACCTTGTTTTCACATCTGATGAATACACAATGACAGGGTGTAAGTAGATGAGGGCAGAAGAGACTAAAGTGAGAAGGGAAGAAAGGAAAGAGGAACACAGACACACAAATAATCCCACTATCAAACAGAATATAAGCAAAAACAAACAAACCAAAAAAAAAAAAAAAAGTTGGAGTTTAAGCCAATTGTCCTGAACCACGCCCAGACAGTCACGTGGAGTCTGGCCTGTAGCTTTGGCCAGCGGCAGATTGGCACAGAGGAATATTGGCTGGGGGGGGGGGGGCTGTCAGTAGGTGAATAGCATAAAAAAAGAGTTCATCCAATAAGCATGCATTCCCCACGCCCGCCCCCGGTTATAGCTCTTGGGTTTGCTGCACTGGCCTCAGGCAGGCCCTTTCCTGCGGGCTGCCTGTGTGCGTCTCACCCAGGTGTTTGTTGTTGTGCGGGTCCTGAACCGATCCTTGGATGTCTGTAGTCAGCCGCAACCCTCCTCCAAAATGGCGGTGCCTTCCCTGGTCCCAACAGCAGTATCTTGGACCTGTGTGTCACTCCAAGGCATGCAGGCCCCGTTCAGCGATCTACCGAAAGAAGTCTGTGAGGCCGCTGCTCGCGCCTGGCTCTCCTTCTTACTCTGCGCTGTTCGAGGCCTTGGTCTGCACTTCCCGCACTGCAATGCTGCCATGGCAGCTGAGCCGCCAATGCTGGTTCACTTTGTGGGCCGCTGGCACTGGACTCCGTGCGTCGGTGGTCTGGAGTTTCTTGTATTTTCATCATCCAGATGTGCGAGGATGTCCCAGCTCCCTCCCAGTTGCGGAGTGTTGCTAAGAATGCGTTCAGTCTTCTCGGTAAGCCTCTTTTATTGCCAGTCTCCCGAGCATGCTTCTCTGCTGTCCACCATCTTTTCTCCCTCTATAAATCTTATATCTTAATTTTTATCACAAACTTTATGTCTTTTTATCATAAACCTTTTTATTTACTTTATCATATAAAGACTTTCTTATTTTGAAACTTTTCCTTTACCTTTTATTGTATATGGTTTCCATATTTATAACCTTTTAATTTCTTTCTCTCTTGTATTAACCTCCTTTTTACCTTTTGAAATAATGTTTATAATAATTTGAATTTAGATAAATTATTTTATCTAAATAAAAATATTTTGTTATTTACAGTACTCTTACTTGGAACAGTTGAAACTCTTGAGCCTTTGTATATAGAGAAATCTCTTATAACCTTTACATATAGAATTACATATATCTGCTAACCATTTTATGAGAATACAAAGTTTAAGTATATAGAATTATACCTGTTGGAACTTTTTAACTTCTTTCAGTGATGATTAAGTAACTTTAAAATCTCTTATTTTTAATTTTCCAACTTATGAAAACAACCAATAATGTTACTCAATGGAATTGAAGGAGTTACTTGATGGCATATTTAATAGGTAGTATTTTAACCTTATAAATTAATTAGATGTCTAACAAATAAGGTTACTTATAGATGAGTAATCTTAAGTTGAATTTGCTTTATTTTTACCAAAATATCAGACAAGTGTAGTGAATATTATTACCTATTTTTTCCTTAATGAAGATAAGTCCTGTAACCAAGGGATATTAAGGCATCAACATTTTATTAGTTTTTTTTTGACCACCTAGAGAGAATTGTGAGTTAAGTTTCATTTTAAAGACACCTTTACATTTGTTTATCTAATATAAATTGAACCTTTTAAATCACGTGAATTAAAGGTATTATTTGGATCCATTTATAGAATTTTTTGATGAGCGCTCATTTTCTATTTATCAATCTTTATATTACATTTATGACACATGGACATAGACATACAACACATAACATAAGTGTGTACACATAACACAATAGCAAGAGCCTTGTAGCTTTTTGTAGATGAATATCCATTGCAATGGTACAAATGTTTAAAAACTCTATAATTGAATAAAAAATAAAACTGATCAAAACAACATTAACTTAGGTGTATAAGATTAAAATTATGAGCTCAAAAAAAGTTATATATATTGAATCTAAGAAAAAGGCTTTAGAAAAATGATCGGCCGGTAATAAAAACTCAGGTAAAAAGACACTTTTACCTTATTTCTACTTTTGGGGTTTAAGCTTGATGTTTTTCCATTTGCATTTTAATGTAAGTCTTGGATGAGGTCTGGAAGGGTGGGAAAACTGCTTTTTTGGTTAGTTTATAATGTTAAATAGTGATTTTTTAGTTAGCTGATTAGCAAAAGCTTAAAGGACCAGAGAGATTAGAATGTCCCCAGACATGTTCTATAAAAAAATTATTTACTCTTTGATGAATTAAAGATTGTAATTTTAAAAGACCATATATTATAGAATGACTGAGATTATAAATTAGAATTCTCAATAGCAGGAAACAAATTAGAAATATATTGAGAATCAGTATATAAATTAAATGTTTGAGGCATTTTTTCAAAGGCAGTAATGATTGCAATAAGCTCAGTTCTTTGAATAGAGGTCTCAAAAGTTTGTTGCACTATAGGCAAATTATTGTCAATAATAGTAACTGCAACTCCATTAGATTATCCATCAGTAAATATTAATGATGCATTTAATAATGGCTTTTGAGAATATTTTTAGGAAATATAAATTTAGCTTTAGAAATAAACTGTAACAATAGATGGTTAGGTAAATGAAACAAAATTTTCTCTATAAAATCTCTGTAATGCTATTGGCCAATCATCATTAGTATTTAGTAAAAGGTCTAGTTGTTCTTTTTAATATGGTATAACAATAGAAGAAGGGTCTTGTCTAAATAATTTTTTACTTTTAAGTCTTCTCTTGTATATTAAAGAAGAGACCTGAGTAGGATAAGAAAGATTAACTTTTCTAGTGGACGGTAAATGAATTTACTCAAGGGGATTATTTTGCCATAAACATCCTGTAAGAGTAAATGGCATTTTTAATATAATTAAAAGCAAGGTTTAGAATAATTAACTTGTTGCAAACAATGTCCCATAATAGCCTTTTCTCACTTTCTGAATTGCTTCCTTTCCTTGAAGGGTTAAAACACAAGGAGAGGTAGGAAGAGAATTTCCATGTAAAATTTTAAATAAAGGTTTCAGATCAGCAGTAGTTAACTTTATATAAGGTCTAATCTAATTAATATCTCCAAGAAGTCTCTGAAAATCTTTTAAGGTTTGTAATTTTTTTGTTTAAATTGAATAACTTGAGAAGTAACATTTTTAGAATTTATTAATCTCTTTAAATAAGAATAGGGAGGTTGAGTTTGAATTTTTTTAGAAGCAATAATAAGTCCCCATTTCTGCAACAGTTCTATCGTGTAATGTAATATTTTCTGTAAAGTTAAGGAATTAAAATGTGTCAACAAAATGTTATCCATATAATGTATTATATAGCAATCAGGAAATTTTGTCTGGTAGTAAGTAAAGCATTATCAACATATTTTTGACACAAAGTGGGACTATTGTTCATTTTTTTGAGGCAAAAGTTTCCATTGAAACTTCTGGTAAGGTCTCTGTAAATTAGATGAAGGGACGAAGGGAGGCTAAACCTTTTACAATCTTGCTGCACAATCAAATAGTAAAGAAGCAGTCCTGTAGTCCTGTATTAATTATGATATAATAATTTTTAGGAATAGTAGTAGTAGAAGGGAGACCGGGTTGCAAAGCTCTCGTTGTTTTTATTATTTTGTAAATTTTTCTTAAATCTTGTAAAAGCCTGGCAGGCATGACTAAAATGCCCTAATTGCCTGCAAGAAAAAGCAATATCTTTTAGGCACTGTAATAGGAAACTTATCAAGAACAGGAGTTGAACCATACTCCTTTAAAAATTGTGAGTAAGGCTGGCTCTTTAAAGCAGCAACAACAGTTGTTATGCCTTGGATATGAGCTGGAGTAGAATCTATATATATTTTAATGAAATTGGATAAAGATTTAGTTTTATTAATGGGTCTTAGCAACGCTTGATAGATTGGGTTTGCCTTATAAAATCCAATTGTTTAATGAATAATTTTAGAAATAGAGTCTTTTAATTTAGCTAAAAAATTTTTATAAGGTTTAGTAGTTTGCTGTTTAATATTAGAAAGAAAAGTTTGTTTTGTAGTAGCTTATCTTAGAGCAGCTTTTGGCAGCGAGAGTTATCCTTGTGGTATAAATTGTTTTACTTTTATCAACATGAAAGCGTTAAGCTTAGCCCTCCTTTTTAGAGAATTTATTGTTGAATGACCTGTGTAGCCTTGTCTTTATAATTTGCTTTTTGAAGTAGACATTGTTTTGGAGTTAAGTATAACTTCGAGGTTTATTGCCAATTAAAAGAAGTTATCTATTTTGCAGCAATAGAATCAATTAGTTTGTAAAGTATAAGGGGAAGTTAAGCTGAAATCTTTGATTGCAGTTTTTAACTCTTTAACCAATTTAAAGGAAAGCGGCTCTCAGGCTGGGGGAGTGTTAGGATCTTTTGAAAAAATTACTGGGCATGTCAATGTAAATAAAATCTCTTTGTTCTTTTGCCTTTGCAATAGCCTCAAGAAACTTAGACCTATATTTAGTTGCAGCTCTTTTTTCCCCCCCCCCCAGGGGAAAACTGATTATTTAAATCATCTTTTGTATCAGAAGAAGAAGCAGTAGATTTATAATTAGTAGCATAGGAAGGGCTCCTGTAAGAGGAGTTTGTTTTGGCTTCGTTATCCTATCTATAAGGCAAACTGCTTTAAGAGCAGGATTTAAAACGTCTTTAAGTAAATTTTATAGGGAAAGGCATTTATTGGGGCCCTTTTTGGCCCATGGTGGTCATAATAAAGTTTTGCTTTTCCTCTCAGCTTTATCCATGTATCTAAACTTAAAGTTCCTTCTTCAGGAAACCAAGGAAAACATTCTTGAATAATAAATTGTCTCAGCTGCTTAGAAGTAACAGCGGCACCTCTCTTATTAAACATCTGTTTAACAATAAATAATTTTTTTTTTTTAGACTTAGTATTGCTAATGACTTCTCAAAGTTCTGTGATTGCTTATCTTTCCTCACTCAGCTTATCTTTGCTGAGGGGCCTGGAGTGCCCTAGATAAGAGGCTTATCCTTTACTTAAATCTCTTAAAAGTACTTTAAAGGTAAATAAAAACTTACTGGTCATGCCCCACATTTGGGTGCCAGGGAGGCAAAAGAGTGAAGAAAAAAAAAAAAAAAAAAGATGGTAGAATGAGATGGATATCATTTCCCTAAGTGCATGTATGAAGTCACGAATGGTGTGAATATACTTTGCATACAACCAGAGATATGTAAAAATGTGCTCTATATGTGTAATATGAAATGTAATGCATTCTGCTGTCATTTATAACAACTTAGAATAAAAAATAAATTTAAAAAAGAAGCTTTTTAGTTTGATGCCATCTCATTTATTGTAGTTGTTGTTTTTAATTTCATTTTTTGTGCTTTAGGAGTCTTATTAGGAAAGTGAGTTCCTATGCCAATATGTTGAAGTGTTGGGCCTATGTTGTCTTCAAGTATGTGCAGGGTTTCTGATCTAATTCTTAGGTCTTTGTGCAGAGTGAGAGATAGGGGTTAACTTTCATTTTATTACATATGTATTTGTTGAAGAGGCTATCTTAGGCTATCTTTTCTCCAGTGTGTGTATGTTGCGGGGGGGGGGGGGGGGGGGTGTTGGGGGGGTTGTTTGGTGTCTTTGCCTAGTATCAGGAAACTGTATTTATGTGGGTTTGTCTCTGTGTCTTCTATTCTGTTCCATTTTTCTTCTTGCCTATATTGGTGCCAGAATCATGCAGTTTTTGTTACTATAGCACTGTAGTATAATTTAAAATCTGGGATTGTGATGCCTCCTTCTTCATATTTCTTGCTAAGATTGCTTTGCCTATTCTGGGCCTCTTATTTTTCCAAATGAATTTCATGACAGCTTTTTCTAATTCTATGAAGAACATCATTGGCATTTTGATGAAAATTGTGTTGAATATGTATAGTGCTTTGGGTAATATGGCTATTTTGACAATATTGATTTTGCCTATCCAAGAACATGGGAGGTCTTTCCATCTTCTAAAGGTCTACCTCAATTTCTTTCTTTAGTGTTTTATAGTTTTCATTGTAGAGATCTCTTACCTCTTTTTTTAGATTGATTCCTGAGTCTTTGGGGCTTTTTTTGTTGGTTTGTTTTTGAGGCTTTTGTTAATGGAATGGGTTTTCTAATTTTTCTTTCAGCTGATTCATCTTTGGAGTATAGGAATGCAATTGATTCACAGGTATTGATTTTGTACCCAGCTACTTTGCTGAATTCATTTATAAGTTCTAGAAGTTTACTGATGTAGTTTGTTGGATCTACTAAATATATAATTATGTTAGCAAAGATAACTTGAGCTCTTCTTTTTCTATTCATATCCCTTTAATTTCTTCTTTTACCTAATTGTTCTGGCTAGTGTTTTAAAGAGCATGTTGAATAGAAGTCATGAAAGTGAGCATCCTTGTCTTGTTCCTGTTTGTAGAAGGAATTGCTTTCAGTTTTTCTTCACTTAGAATGATGTTGGCCTTGGTTTTGTCATATATAACTTCTACAATATTGAAGTATGTTCCTTCTATTCCTAGCTTTTCCAGTGTTCTAAACATGAGTGGATGATATATTTTGTCAAATGCTTTTTCTGCATCTATTGAGATAATTATGTGATGCTTGCATATTAATTAGAATCATTGGCTTCATTGTAGCATATTCATACATGCATATAATTTACTTTGATCCCTTTTCTTCCCCCATTGCCCTCCTTCCCATCTTCTCCTTTAACCCCAAATCCCCTTCCACTTTTCTAATAATCTCCCTTAGCTTCACTTTTTTTCAGCACAGCAATCAGAAACAGTTGGTGTTATGGTTTGGACATTTCATGTGCCCCCAAAACTGTATCCAGGTTCTCAGGAGGGACTTTTAGGCAATGGAGCTGTAACCTCATCAATGGATGAGTCCATTTGATGAATTAATAGTTTGAATGGACTGCTTGAGTGGTAATTATAGGCAGGTGGAGAATGACTTGAGGAAGTAGGTTAAAAAAAAGTGTGTATGCCATTGCACTATATTTTGTCCCTTACTCCTCTCCTACTCTCTTTTCTTCCTGTCTTCCATGAGATGAGAAGATTTGTTTTATCATGCCTTTCTGCTGTGATGTTCTAACTCACCTCGGGCCCAAAGCAATGGAGTTGGCTAACCATGAACTAAACCACTGAAACTATTACAACCAAAATAAAATATTCCTCCTCTAAGTTTTCATGTCAGGTATTTTGGTTATAAAATGCTACTAACAGTTGGAGAGTGAATCTGGAGGGCAAGATAAAGCATACTTTCTCAGTCTACCTCTTTTCCTCCTCAGAATCCTTACCTTTTCCTTTATCCAGATGTTGAAAATGTATCTCCAACTCAAGGAAAACTTAAGTTCCATTAGAATCCATGTAATTTCAGAATAATACATATTTGTTCTTACTTCCATCTGAAACCAAAAATATGGTTCATCACTAGTGTTCTTTATATGTAATGCTAAAGGATAAAGGAGGAGTGATAGAATAAGGAATAATGAATAGGACTTTTTAAGCTATGTTGGTCTCAGGCCACTGTCCTTGATCTCCCATGTTTGTTATTACATAAATATTTTGTCCTGAAATTTTTGTGTGGCACAAAGGAGAGGGATGCCAATATGTGTTTAGTTCACTGATTGTTTCAGGCATGCTAATTTTGTTATAATTTTATGAAAGCTTGGGCGATGGTATTCAATTTAATATTAATTTTTTTCATCTTAAAAAATGGTCATTGTGTTTCAACATGTTTTTAGAGTAGATGAATGCCTCACTTTACCATATTTCAAACATCTCTTTTATAGATCATGAATTGGTTCCAATGGCTGATGAAAGTCCTTTGCCAGGAGACTCAAAATCAAGAGATCATCCTCAAAGTAAGAAACGCAAAATTGCCCAAGAGGAAACACATGGTATGTACAATATTAGCAAATAATTTTAGGTCATATAAACATTATACAAAAAATAATAAATTTGGAAAGTGATTACAAATGTATATCAAGCTAACTAGTTTTGATTTTTATATCTAATAAAATAAAATAGCAAACATTTAGTAATTATTAAATGGTTATTATAAAATTTAAGTAACAAGTAATCACAAAGAAAGGCTATGAGGGAAATAGTATTGTTATCATCATCTAAAAGATGAGGAGAGTGAGACATGGGGTAATTTGTCTAAATTCACACAAATAGAGATGAATTTCAAACACAGATAATCTGGTTCTTTACTCTGCTATCATCACCCCCAGGAAAACTAGAATCTTGGAAGATACTAAAATCTTAGAAGAATTTGATTTCATACAATTCCTTCTTGTACTCTCTTTTATTACCATTTCTCTGTCGCTACCAGAATTTCTTGTAGTTACTCTTTTAGCATGTAATTGTTATTACCTTACCAATCACAAAGAAGACAGAACTTTTTTCAAGTTCAGATCTTAAGTAACAAAAAAGTTGATAAACTGATAAAAAGAAAGGTCATTTATGCGTTTTCTTGTTTATTTTTATGTTTCATTTTTGTGTAGATATATATTAGTTCTTGATTTTTAAAGCATGAAACAAATAGTGCTTTCTTAACATGTTACATTGCAAATTAAAATATATGATTAAAGTTGAAATCAAGATAAAATTGCTATTGTTGTTAAATGAAACAATGTTCTAAAATATCTAACCAGTATAATACAAAAAGAAAAATAACCTGGTATTATAAATATTAGAAGTATTGATACAACACGTTTATTGCTTATAGATTACTAGACTTGTACCATTAAAAAGTGGAAGAGTCAAATATTTATTGTTAATATGAATGTTCAGCAAAGTGGCAAATGCAAATTTGCTAAAGGAAAACAACAATCTTCCTATATATACTAGCATTGATAAAGTAATTGATAACTACCAGCACAAAATATGTTGGTTTTCATATGGTGGAAACAAAAGACAAAAAGAAATGTTGGCTAAACAAGGAGATATTTCCTCTAACAGAAAAATAAATAGTATATTTATTGTTGATCAAATATATTTATATTACTAATAAAAGCAATTGAATTAAAATATAATTTGTTATTCATAAAGTAACAAAGGTAGGATGTGAGATACATTCTATATAATGATTAAATAATTTGGGGATGGCTGTCTGAAAATATTTATATTGGGTAGAATACCTGAACCCAATTTTATTAAAAATCTGGGTACAGGAATTAGTAGTTTAAAATATATGTATTCTTAAAATAATGTGCATTATTTTAAATTTCTTTTTAAACATTTAAATCAAATTACTACAAAATAACTGACAAATATATGTTCATATAAGTAATATTAACAAAAGATTATCATATTCCTACTTTATTATATTTATTTCTTCTTCCTAATATAAGAATATAATTATTTACATAATTTAAATAGGAATGGCTTTGGTGTATCACTAGATATCAAGGTATCAGTTGTTGGAGTCAGATAGAAATGGGAGTAAATGTGTTGCAGTAAATTTGTGTTTCTGATTTTTCAAAAAGTTTTATCAGAAGTAGATGTGAAATTTATCAAATTAACTGCTTGCATTTATTGAGAAAATTTTCCCCTTCTTACTTGATGTTAGTATGTATTGATATTTTCCTAACTTTCAGAAATTATAGTCCTATTAAGATTAGGAAATAATTGAGGACACAGAGACTAATACATATAATTTCAGCTATCTTATATTGGCAAAGGTGCCAAAAATGTACAGTGGAGAAAGGATAGCCTCTTCAACAAATAGTGCTGGGAAAACTGGAAATCCATATGCAACAAATTGAAATTAAACCCTTATCTCTCACCATGCACAAAACTCAATTCAAAGTGGATCAAGGACCTAGGAATTAGACCAGAGATAATATGCCTAATTGAAGAAAAAGTAAGCTCCAATTTCCAACATGTTGGATTAGGCCTCAACTTCCTTAATAAGATTCCTGTGGCACAAGAATTAATATCAAGAATTTATAAATGGGATAGATTCAAACTAAAAAGCTTCTTCTCAGCAAAAGAAACAAAATAAGTGAGGTAAATAGAGAAACAACTAATTGGGAACAAATTTTTAACACATGCACATTGGATAGAGCACTAATCTCTAGAATATATAAAGAAAGTCTTAACACCAAAAAAACAAATAACCCAATCAATAAATGGGTTAAGGAATTGAAAAGACACTTCTCAGGAGAAGATACACTATTAATCAACAAATACATGAAAAAATGTTCAACATTGCTGGCAATTAGAGAAATGCAAATCAAAACTACTTTAAGATTTCATTTCACTCCAGTCAGAATGGCAGCTATTAAGGACACAAACAACAATAAATGTTGGAGAGGATGTGGGGAAAAAGAGCACACTCATACATTGCTGGTGGGGCTGCAAAATGATGCAGCCGTTATGGAAAGCAGTATGGAGATTCCTTGGAAAACTGGGAATGGAACCACCTTATGACCCAGCTATCCCACTCCTGGGTCTATACCCAAAAGGACTTAAAATCAGCATACTACAGGGACACAGCCACATCAATGTTTATAGCAGCACAATTCACAATAGCTAGGTTGTGGAACCAACCTAGATGCCCCTCAGTAGATGAGTGGATAAGAAAATGTGGCATATATACACAATGGAATTTTACTCAGCAATAAAAGAGAATAAAATAATGACATTTCAGGTAAATGGATGAAGTTGGAGAATATAATGCTAAGTGAAATCAGTCAATCTCAAAAGTCCAAATACTGAATGTTTTCTCTGATATAAGGAGGCTAGTTCACAGTGTTGTTGGATGGGGGTACATAGGAGGATTAGAGGAACACTAGAATGGTCAAAGGGAAGGGAGGGGAAGGGAGGGAGCAAGAGGGGAGGGAGGGGAAAATAAAAACAAGAAGGTGGTAGAATAAGATGGATATCATTATCCTAAATGCATGATTGAAGGCTTGAATAGTACGAATATACTTTCTATACAAACAGTGTAATGTAAAAAGATGCTTTATATGTGTATTATGAATTGTAATACATGCTACTGTTTAAATACAACAACTTTGAGTTTAAAAAATGTTTCTCAAAATACAATTAAAAAAATAACAAAAAGATTAGGAAATAATAGATAAGTTTCAATCATGTTTCTGTGTTAAATTTGCTAAAAGCTTTTTTTTTTTTAATTTATTTGTAGAACAAGATATGGGTGAAAGTTTTAAACTTGAAAATCTAGAGTCATATGCAGACTACAAGAATCAAATAAAAAGAAATAGAGTTCTCCAGCCTCAAAAGTTGAGAAGTATGTATGATATTGATGAATGAGGTACAAATGGCTAAGAATGAGATGAAAAAAAGATGTTCATTATCTTTAGCCATCAGGAAAATATAAATCAAAAACTATATTGAGATTCCATCTGACGCCAGTCAGAATAGCTCTATGGAGGCTACAAAAAACAATTAATGCTAAAAAGACTGTTGGGGAAATGGAACCCTCATACACTATTGAGAGGAATGTAAATTAGTACAGCAACTATGGAAAACAGTATGGAGTTTCTTCAAGAAACTAAAAACATAACTACCATATGATTCAGCTATAGAACTCATTAAAAGCATAGTTTAGCTGGGCATGATGGTGCACACCTGTAATCCCAGGAACTTGGGAGGCTGAAGCAGGAGAATTGGAAGTTCAAGGCCAGCATCAGCAACTTAATGAGACCCTGTCTCAAAATTTTAAAAAATAAAATAAAAAGGACTTGAGATATATCTCAGTGATAAGGCACCACTAGGTTCAATCCCCACTACAAAAATAAACACAATTTAAGTAAATATAAACCAACTGTCCCTGGAAGAAACATAATGTTGGACCTTAGAAGTGATTTGGTGAGAGACAACTGGAAAATATGATCCATAATTACTTTTCCCTGATTCTATGTAATAGTAAGATATATTAATTGGTAAATATGATATTTTCTAAAGGAATATACAACTGATTGAATCTCAAACACCACCCATATGTTAGAATTAATTAATTAATTAATTAATCTTTTCCTGTGGTGTGATGACTTGTTTTGTCTTTTAAAAGATGCTTAAAACTTTTAAAGTACTTTCAACTCTTATAAATATCTAGATTTTTAAATTTCTTTTGAGAATTTAGAAGACTTCAGAACATCAACCTGCATTTGTAGCAATCAATGAGCATAATTGTTTTATATAAAATAGGTACTCTCCACTTTACCTCTGCTTTTCTATTCCATCCCAATTATTACCAGGTTCATTTTACCCATATTGCATGCCCAGTCCCAATGGGCATTTATTAAGTGGAGAATAGTTTCTGACATATGAAAGAACCAATTCATTTCATGTTTTTGCATTTAAAAACTCTGATTTTTTATAATAAGCATAATATCTCTAAACTCTACCTTCTTCATCTGTTAAAGGGGAATAAAATAGCTACTTCAATTGTTTTGAGAATTAATGAGATAATATTTGAAAAGTCATTCCATATAATACTTGTCATATAGTGAATACTTTTAAAGCTTTTTAAGATTATTGGGTATATTTGCATTCAATTGAATAACTAGGATATTAAATTGAAGTAAATAGGGTTATGTGACTGTCAGGTAATATGCCACTAATTAGTCTTATGTCACATAATTTTATCTCAAACAAGCTGTTAGTTTTAAATGAACTAATCTGGTGCTCTATTACTATTTTTACAGCTAAATATGAAGCAACCTCAGAATTTCCAGAAACATCAGAAAATCTTCCAAAATTGCATCCAACAATTAGTGATATAATATTTGAGTTAGACTTAGACAAAGTGGTTGGTGAGTAAATATTTATGTTTGTACACAAGAGCATAATCCTAAAGTATTTCAGTTGTATAGAAGATATCTGTTTGGATCTATTTTATGGTATTTGTCTCTTTTTAAATTTCTCATTTAGAATATAAATAGAACATAGAACATTTCTGCTTTTATTGAATTGTCAGTCTGTATTCTATTGTATCTAGCTGCATTTGCTTCAGACCATTATTTTGAATTCCTTTTCAGGATATTAGAAATTTTCATTACTTTGGGGTCTTTAAATATTATAGATACATGAAGTGGAGTAAAAATCAAAATTACAGTAATTTTTTAAAAATATGCCCGTATTCTTTTTAAAGATATTTTGGGGGTTTTATTTTTATTTATTCTACTTTATTATATATGACAACAGAATGCATTTACAATTCATATTACACATATAGAGCAGAATTTTTCATATCTCTGGTTGTACACTATTGAGTTACACTATTTGTGTCTTCATATATGGACTTAGAGTAATGATGTCCATCTCATTCCACTGTCTTTCCTCCCTTCCCCTCCCATCCCTTTTCCCTATCTAGTGTTCATCTAATCCTTTAATACCCCCACAACCCCATCATGAATCAACATCCTTATATCAGAGAAAACATTCGGCATTTGGTTTGGGGGGATTGGTTAACTTCACATAGCATTATATTCTCCAACTCCATCCGTTTACCTGAAAATGCCATGATTTTATTCTCTTTTAATGCTGAATAATAATCCATTGTGTGTATGTACCACATTTTCCTTATCCATTCATCTACTGAAGGGCATCTAGGTTGGTTCCACAGTTTGGCTATTGTGAATTGTACTGCTATAAACATTGATGTGGCTGTATCCCTGTAGTATGCTATTTTTAAGTTCTTTGGGTATAAAACGAGGAATGGGATAGCTGGGTCAAATGGTGGTTTTATTCCCAGTTTTCCAAGGAATCTCCATACTGCTTTCTATATTGGCTGCACCAATTTCCAGTCCCACCAGCAATGTATGAGTGTGCCTTTTACCCCACATCCTCATCAACATTATTGTTGTTTGTGTTCTTAATAGCTGCCATTCTGACTGGAGTGAGATAGAGTAGTTTTGATTTGCATTTCTCTAATTGCTAGAGATGTTAAACATTTTTAAATATGTTTGTTGATTGATTGCATATCATCTTCTGAGAAGTGTCTGTTCAGTTCCTTGGCCCACTTACTGATTGGGTTATTTGTTTCTATGGTGTTAAGATTTTTGAGTTTTTTTATATATCCTACAGATTAGTGCTCTATCTGATGTGCAAGTGGTAAAAATTTGCTCCCATTCTGTAGGCTCTCTGTTTACCTCACTGATTATTTCTTTTGCTGAGAAGAAGCTCTTTAGTTTGAGTCCATCCCATTTATTGATTCTTGATTTTAATTCTTGCGCTATAGGAGTCTTTTTTAAATATTTAGTTAGTTAGTTAGTTGTACACAATGCGTTTATTTTTATTTTTATGTGGTGCTGAGAATTGAACCTGGGGCTGTGCACGTGCTAGGCGAGTGCTCTACTGCTGAGCCACAACTTCAGCCCTGTAAGGGTCTTATTAAGGAAGCTGGGGCCTAATCCAACAAGATGGAGACTTGGGCCTATTTTTCTTCTATTAGGCATAATGTCTTTGGTTTAATTCCTATGTCCTTGATCCACTTTGAGTTGAGTTTTGTGCATAATGAGAGAGAGGGGTTTAATTTCATTTTGTTGCATATGGATTTCCAGTTTTCCCAGCACCACTTGTTGAAGAGGCTATCTTTTCTCCAATGTACATTTTGGCGCCTTTGTATAATATAAGATAACTGCAATTATGTGGGTGAGAGAGGCTAAGAGAGGGAAGGAAGGAAGGAAGAAGAAAAGGGAAGAAGGGAGGGAAGGAAAACATTTTATGTAATTTTCCTATGTACATATATGAATACACCACAATGAATCTCAACATCATGTACATGCACAAGACTGGAATCATAATTAGAATAAGATATATTCCATGTAGTATAAATTTGTCAAAATAGACTCTCCTGTCATGTATAACTAAAAAGAACAATTTTTTAAAAAAAGAAATCAATGACAAACACTTTAGGTATTAATCCAATTATAACAAAAACTACTTTGTCTGTAGTCTAAACACATCAATTAAAAAAAAAAAAAAAAGACATGTTGCTGAGCATGGTGTCACATACCTACAATCCCAAAGGCTCAGGAGACTGAGGCAGGAACAAGGTCATAAGTTAAAAGCCAGCCTCAGCAACTTAGTGAGGCCCTAAGCAAATCAGTGAGAAACCTATCTCTAAATAAAATAAATATCTCTAAATAAAATATAAAAAATGGCTGGGGAAGTGGCTCAGTGGTAAAGCACCTCTGGGTTCAATCCTTGGTCCAAAAACTTACAAACAAAAAAAACAGTAAAGTTCAGATAGGATTAAAAATAAAACAAGATCCAGATATATATTGTTTGCAAGAAAACTACTTTTAATGTAGACACAGACAAATTAAAGGTAAAGGAATGAGAATATATACCATGCTATCACTAATCAAAAGAAATAAAAAGTAGGGCTGGAGTTGTGGCTCAGAGGTAGAGTGCTCTCCTAGCATGTGTGAAGCCCTGGGTTCAATTCTCAGCACCACATAAAAATAAATAAAATAAAATAAAGGTATTGTGTCCAACTACAACTAAAAAATAAATATTAAAAAAATAAAAAGTAGCTACATTAATCAGAATAAGCATACTTCAGAGCAAGGAAAATTACTAAGATAACAAGAGGCATAAAGTAATGGTGAAGAAACCTATTCTCCAAGAAGATATAGTGATCCTTATATGAACATACCACAGTGCACCAAATACAGGAGGCAAAACCAATAGAATTTCAAGGAAAAATAGACAAATTCACTATTACATTTGGTGACTCAAACACCCCTCTATCAGTAATTGACACATCTTAGAGACAAAAAAATTATTAAGAATATAGTAAACTACACAGCAACAATCAACTGATCTACTTGGGGTTTTAGAATACTTTTCCCAATAATAAGAGAGTACAGATTTTTTTTCAAGCTCACACTATATATTTACCAGGCGAGATTACAAATAACCCAGTTCAAAAATGTGCAAAAGCTCTAAACAGATGCTTCATCAAAAATACAAAAAAATAACAAAAATAAGATACCACTATATACTATGAAAATTGCTAATGCTGTTGAGGATGTCAAACAGGAATAATCATTCCTTGCTCATGGGAATACAAAATGGAATATCCATTTTGTAATATAGTTTGACAGTTTTTATAAAGCTAAACATAATCTTTTTATGTAATTGCCATAAATATCACTCCTGGTCCTTAGTCAAATTAGTTGAAACCTTACATCTACACAAACACTTGTACATAAACATTTATAGCTACTTTATTTATAATTGTCACAAATTGGAAGCAGCCAAGATGTTCTTCAATAGAATAATGCATAAACAAATTGGGACTTCTATGTAATGTTTCATTATTTAGTAATAAATAGAAATGAGATACCCAGCCACAAGATGATATATGAGGAACTTAAAATGCACTTTACTAAAAATGAGCCAATCTGAAAAGGCTATATAATGTATGATTTCAATTCTATGATACTCTAGGAAATATAAAACTATAGTAAAATATCAGAAGATGACAAAGATTCAAAGTAAAGGGGGAGCAAATAAGTATAAGCACATGAAATTTTTAGGGTGTTATTAATATTTTGTATGATTATGTAGTGGTGGATACATGATTTTATCCATTAGAAAAAAAACATGAAAATATACAACACATGGATTTTAGGTACCTATGGATTCAATGCAGTCATAGTCAAGATTCCAAGACTGGGAACGTAGATGTAGCTCAGTAATGGAGTACTTGCCAAGCTTGACCTAAAAGCCTGGGTTCATACCCAGCTCCACAAAAGATAAAAGAAAAAAAAAAAAAAAACAAGAATTCCAGCCACATTTTTTCTGAAAAATTGATAAATTAATTCTAAAATTTATATTCATAAATACAAAATAGCAATGATCACTCTAAAAAAGTACAAATTTGAAGGACATAAAACATTAAATATCAAATTTTACTATAAAGATATAATCATTAAAGAAGGTGTGGTATTGGTACAATGTTAAACAAATAGATGAATGGAACAAATTATTGTGAGAAACAAGCACATGTATTGATAACAAAGAAAAACTACATAACAAAGATAAATGAATATTATTTTAAAAAATAGTTCTATTTATATGCATATTGTAAAATAATTGATGTTCTTGAAAATAATATAAGAAAATATCTTGTTTTGGGATTAAGGAGAGATTTTTTTAAAAACAGTGTACAACAAGCACTAACTCTAAATGTGTTTTTAAACTGGACTTAACATTAAAATTTTATATGTATCAATAGGCATCAATTATTAAGAAATTTAAAAAGAAAACGCAAGAGATTATTTTGCAGAACAAATAACCAATAGAAGGCTTTCATGCATAATATTTGATTACCAAATGACCTTCCAGTTCTAATGTTTAGAGATTTGACAATTTAGACACTTTGTTATCATTCTTATTTTGAATTAAAAAGCTAATTATGTTACTATCTTGTCCATTAATTTTTTTAAATGGCTAATTTTATTTCCCTCATTCACACACACACACACACACACACACACACACACACACCTCACATCCCTATGTTAGGAATACCTCACAAAGTTTTTTGAAATCTTTTTATTTGTGTAGAGAATGATCCAGAACACTTGAAAAATGCTTTTAAACAACCTTTATTGAAGAGTGAACTGAAGACAGTACCAGTGAATCTCCCCGGTATGAAAATTCTTCTCAAGTCTAATATTTCTCATTTTTAATCATTTTTTGGAATATGGTTAACTTTGTGTTCGTAATGACAACACTATCTATATGTTACATAACATTGGCAAAAGTCCTCATAAGTACCCTCCCATAATTGTTCGTACTGTGTTACTTACTAGAAATAGATAATTAGCTATGTATCATTACTCTTAGAACTTATCCATTTAGCAAGTACTTTAGAAAAGTCAAATGGCTTGGCATATTATTGGTTCATATATGTCCAATGCTATCCTAATCGATTAGATGGAAAGTTCTTTTTCTAATGTAGATAAAAAGTTCTTTCAGTCTGCAAAAATAAAAGGACTGACTTTTACCAAAAAGAATATAATAGTTACAATTTTATTGTTAACTGGATATGTGGTCTTGGTCATTCACTAAACATGTTAAACCTCAGTATCCTGAAGCTTGTTTGATTACCAAATGACCTTCCAGTTCTAATGTTTAGAGATTTGACAATTTAGACATTCATGTTAAGTACATCCTTATTTTGAATTCAAAAAGACTAATTATGTTACTATCACCATTAATAAATGGCTAATTTTATTTCAGATACACACACACACACACACACACACACACACACACACACACACACACCTTTACATCCCTATTTTAGGAATATCTCACAAAGAATTTTTTGAAATATTTTTATTTCTATAGAGATTGATCCAGAACTCTGAAAAATGCTTTTAAACAACATTTATTGAAGAGTGAATGAAGACAGTACTAGTGAATCTCCCCGGTATGAAAAAAAATTTCAAGTCTAATATTTTTCTCATTTTAAACTTCTTTTTGGAATTTGGTTAAGTATGTGTTCGTTTAATGACAACACTATCTATATGTTATCATAACATTGGCAAAAGTTCTCATAAGTACCCTCCCATAATTGTTCGTACTGTGTTACTTACTAGAAATAGATAATTAGCTATGTATCATTACTCTTAGAACTTATCCATTTAGCAAGTACTTTAGAAAAGTCAAATGGCTTGGCATATTATTGGTTCATATGTCCAATGCTATCCTAATCGATTAGATGGAAAGTTCTTTTTCTAATGTAGATAAAAAGTTCTTTCAGTCTGCAAAAATAAAAGGACTGACTTTTACCAAAAAGAATATAATAGTTACAATTTTATTGTTAACTGGATATGTGGTCTTGGTCATTCACTAAACATGTTAAACCTCAGTATCCTGAAGCTTGTTTGATTGCCAAACGACCTTCCAGTTCTAATGTTTAGAGATTTGACAATTCAGATATATCATGATAAGTACATCCATTGTTCAAAAAGACTAATTATGTTAGTCTCACACACATATGCACAGATACACACACACACACACACACACACACACACACACCCCTTTACATCCCTATTTTAGGAATATCTCACAAAGAATTTTGAAATATTTTTATTTCTATAGAGATTGATCCAGAACTCTTGAGAGATGATTTTAAACATTTATTGAAGAGTGAATCCAAGACACAACTAGTGAATCTCCCTGGTAAGAAAAAAATTTTCAAGTCTAATATTTTTCCTGTTTTAAATTTCTTGGGAATTTGGTTAAGTATGTGTCTTTAAGGACAACACTACCTCTATGTTATCATGACATGGGAAAAGATCTTCATTGGTACCTTCCTATAATTGTTTTTCACTCTCTATTTACTAGAAATGGAAAAGTGGCTAGATATCATTACTTCTGGAAATCATCCAGTCAGCAAGCAATCTATACAAATCAAATTATATAGTGAGCTTAGAATGTTATTGGGGCAAGTATGAACAAAGTTATTCATGCCACTTTCTATTTCTACTTTAGATAGAATTTTCTTTAAATCTGCAAAAACAGAAAGGCTGACCTATGCATGTGATAAAAAGAGGAAAATATGTTATTTCATTAGTTATCAATTCTCTCTATACAATGTCAAGCATGGTAATTGTCGCCGCCTGCAGCAATTGCCGCTTGCAGCAAAGATACCACGGGAGAAAACTCGGAGGCAGACTGGAAATGAAAAATTTCTTTTATTCTTCTTTCTTCTAACTTCTCTCTCCGGCTCCAACAACCTCTCCAACTCCAACCACTACCTCTAACTAACCTCACCCTTGTTAAATACATTTTACCTAAACAAGGACAAGTGCTAACAGCTCGAGCTTACAGGTGCGTCACACAGTGTTCACGGGCATAAAAAGATTCTTAGATAAATGCATGAATATCAGGTAAAAAATACTTGAACACCTTTATGGCTCTCAGCTAACCGCCATCTTAGCTATCCTCAATTAGGGCTCTTACGGGTAATAATATCATAGCTATAGTAGAGTACTTTGGTTGTGTAATATAATTCAGGTATTTTAATAATGTCTTTAGTCATGGAGTAGTAGCATATTAGATAAACCATTCATTGATCTCTGATATGCTGTTCAAAGGTGCAGACAGCTTAACAGAGAAATAAAGTTAAGAGACACTAAGAGAGAAATCTCCAAAGTCATTGCTATTTGAAAGTGATTGTGTGCAGCCAAAGGCTGCCCCCAACATTAGCAGCTTCACAATACAGGAATAAGAGACTTCAGTAAAATAATCCAGTTGTATCACTAAACAAATAAATAGGCAAACACCAATAATATGACTCTAAAGAAGAGGAGAAAAATCAATATCCAGAGTTGCTATATTATGCATATAAGGTCATAAAGTTATAAGTCATTGAAAGAAACAATAAAGTATGGCCAACACAGATTAAAAGGAAAAAAAAAAGTAGGCTGCATAATGGCTTGGAGAATTCCAATTGTTGGACTGTGCCGAAAACAACTATGAAGCAGTTAATTTTAAATATATTGAAAGAACTAAGAGAAGCTATTCTTTTTTTCCTTTTTTTTTTAAATTCAAAGTTGTTGTATATATAACAGTAGCATGCATTACAATTCATAATACACATATAGAGCACCTTTGTACATATCACTTGTATACAAAGCATATTCATACTATTCATGTTTTCAAACATGTATTTAGGGTAATGATATCCATCTCATTCTACCATCTTTTAAAATTTTTTTCTTCACCCTTTTGCCCCATCCCTTTCCCTTCCTCCCCATTGGCCATTCTAGTGTTCCTCTAATCCTCCTATGCTCCCCGACCCAACCCCACTGTGAATCAGCCTTCTTATATGAGAGAAAACATTCGGCATTTGGATTTTTTTTTCTGATTTTTAAAAAAATATTTATTTATTTGCTTTAGTTGTACATAATGCCTTTATTTTTACGTGGTGCTGAGGATCGAACCTGGCCACGCATGTGCTAGACGAGCGCTCTACCACTGATCGGCATTTGGATTTTTGAGATTGGCTAATTTCATTTAGCATTATATTCTCCAACTTCATCCATTTACCTGCAAATGCCGTTGTTTTATACTCTTTTATTGCTGAGTAATATTCCCTTGTGTGTGTGTGTATACATTTATATATATATATATACCACATTTTCTTTATCCACTCATCTTATCTTATATTAGACAAAGGTGCCAAAAATGTACATTGGAGAAAAGATAGCCTCTTCAACAAATGGTGCTGGGAAAACTGGAAATCCATGTGGAACAAAATAAAATTAAACCCCTATCTCTCACCATGCACAAAACTCAACTCAAAGTGGATCAAGGACCTAGGAATTAGACCAGAGACACTAGGCCTAATAGAAGAAAAAGTAAACTCTAATCTCCAACATGTCGGATTAGGCCCCAAGTTCCTTAATAAGACTCCTAGCACAAGAATTAACATCAAGAACAATAAATAGGATAGATTCAAACTAAAAAGCTTCTTCTCAGCAAAAGAAACAAAATAAGTGAAGTGAATAGAGAAACAACTAATTGGGAACAAATTTTTAACACATGCACATTGGATAGAGCACTAATCTCTGGAATATATAAAGAACTCAAAAATCTTCACAGCAAAAAAAAAAAAAAAAAAAAAAAAAAAAACCAATAAATAAATGGTCCAAAGAACTGAACAGACACTTCTCAGAAGAATATATACAATCAATCAACAAATGCATAAAAAATTGTTCAACATCACTGGCAATTAGAGAAATGCAAACCAGTCAGAATGGCTGCTATGAAGAACACAAACAACAATAAATGTTGGAGAGGATGTGGGGAAAAAAGCACAGCTATCTCAATGTTTGTAGCTGCACAATTCACAATAGCTAGGATGTGGAAAAAAAGAGAAGCTATTCTTAAAGAAGAAAAAGAAGGTCTAATAATAATGTCTTATCAAATAAAAGATATCTACACAGGGATAAAAATATTTTACAAAGAATCACATGGAAATTATAATTCGAAAAGCATGAAAACTGCATGGAAAAAATCACTAGAGAGTACAAACTGTCATAATAAAGAATTAGCGCTATTGAAAGCAGAGAAATGATCAGAAAAAATATTTGAAGAAATAATAGCTGAAGCTTTGAAGAATATTTAATAATAAGTACAAGTCTACATATCCAAGATCACTAAAATCTAAGTAGAATAATACAAAGAAATCCCTTACTACCAGATCCATCATAGTAAAAATATTGAAACCCAAAGAGAAAATATTAAGAGCAGCAAGGAAAACAAAAGAAATGCAATGCAGCATGTAAAAGGGAACACCAGTGTATTAGTTAGTGTTCTCCAGAGAAACAGACTCAATAAGATATATGCATAAGAGCTATAACTGTATAGAAAATTCACTGGCTAAGGAATTATGTGACTTTAAGACATGCATCAGGTTTGCCTTTCTCTGGATATATGGTCTTGGTGAACTCAGTAAGCATACTTAAGCCTCAATATAATGTTGCTTATGTAATTATTAGCACCCTTTCCATTCTAAGGATTTGTTATTTTCTAATTCAGGCATTTAATTTCATAGAAGATTCTTCTTCTATAAATAAAATGGTTTAGTTAGCACTCCCAACACACACACATGCATATACACATACTCATATTTGTATATAAATGGTTATCATACGGTGTTTTGATATATATGTATTTCTACAGGAACTTATAAAGATGGATTGACACATGCAATGGAAAGAGGCAAACAAAAGAATGAATCCAAGATACAAGTAAAGAGTCCTCCTGGTAATAACAAGACTTTGTATAAGTTTAATATTTATTGATAATTTATTTTCTCCAGAATTTATTTATTGTGGCTCCTTAATGAGACCAATACCTATAAATCCTTATTACATGAGTAAGAGTCTTCATGAATTCTCCTATAATCAGTATAACTCTAGTATTAACTGGCAATTTCAAATTAACTAAATAGAGTTGGGCTTTTTTTTTTTTTAACTCATCCACTTAGAATGTAATCCATAAAAACAATGGCATAATAACCTTAGAATATGCATTATGGAAAGATATCCAGTGCTATTCTATTCACTATTTATTTCAGGATTATATAGAAATGTTTCTTTCAAATTTTCAAAACCAAAAAGGCTGGCTAATAGATATAATTATAAGAGGAATTTAACACATAGTTATTTCATTAGTTTTCAAGCCCTCTATATGATAAAAACATCGGGCAAGCTGCAGTTGAGTTCTTTACTTATTGTTATATTTCTCAGAGATTATACAACTGAATGTAGTACTAGAAGTACAGAGTTAGGCACACTTCTTTTGATTAATTGTGTGAAACCAAAAAAAGACATTTTAATAGAGAATTCCAGGGGAAGAGGAGAGGAAAAGGGGAAATACTGGGGACTAGACGGAAAAAAAACATTTAAAGAGAGCCCTGCTAAAAACACTGTCATTCAAGGGAGATTGTTTGCATGTCCAAGGAGGTGCCCTTGAATAACAACATAAGAATGTTCACACAGGAGAGAGAGGAGACTCAAGTAAAATAATCCTGCCAAATCAACAACGAGCAAGCAAAAACAACAATCCACAAAGGGGACAAGTAAATCAGCATCCAGGTTTTCTATAATATATTATCTAAATAACATAACTGCATATAATCTGGGCACATTCTCCTATATAGTTTGAATCACCTCTAGATTATTTATAATAACCAGAATGATGTAAATGCCATGTAAATAGTTGTTATACTATATTGTTTGGGGAAGAGTAACCAAAAAAAATGCCATATATGTTCAATACAAATGCAATTTTTAAAAGATTTTTAAAAAATGGATATTTATTTTATTTATTTTTATGTGCTGCTGAGGATCAAACCCAGTGCCTCACATGTGCAAGGCAAGCAGTCTATTGCAGAGCTATAACCCCAGCCCCAGCAAATGCATTTTTTTTTTTCCCAAATATTTTTGGATCCATTGTTGACTGGATACTTAGATACAGAATCCATTTATATAGAAGGTCACCTGCATTAATAACCATTGAACTGGACACTTTTAAATGGGAAAATAGTTGGTAGGTTTTATATATTTATATACATGTATATAGCATAACTAACATTTTTATTTATATATATACACTTCTACACATATACATTCCCCTTTATGTATACACACATATACATATACATATGTATTATATAAACACATATAATACACAATATATCTGTTATATATAATTTAATTTAAGGCAATGATATGAGGAAGAAAACCTGTGATTAACTAGATCATAAATTTCTCCAGCAGAAACCTTTGTATTCCTAGTTTAACCCCGGTTCTAAACTGCTTTGCTTATTGCCTTCCTGTTTACCTGGGAATTCTTTGATTTGTTATTTTGAATGAATAAATCTTTCTTATGTATATGCATACATGTTTTTTTTTGGGGGGGTGGGGGGTGCTGAGCACCAAACTTAGGACCTTGTGAATGCTGGGAAAGTGCTCTATCACTATGCTACATCCCATATCCATAAGTGAAAGACCACAGAGCCTAAATATGGAACTAATACGGGGAACTAATGTTCCCCAGCTGGTGTCGTTATAGCTCATTAATTTCACAAAAATGTTGCTATGTAATTATTCAAAGTTGTTTTGCCCAATCTGATACACCTTTGTTTTTAGTAATAATGCTTCATCTGATTTCTGCCTGTTTAGATTGCACTGGTGTATATTTAGGCTGCCATGACCATACTACAAATTTTAACAGTTATTCAAAGCAAGACTTCCACTCTATGGTATCAGGATCAGGACACATTTCCAACTTCTCTTACCTGTTGCATCAACCTTTTCTAATAAAAATGTTAATTAGGAGCTGGGGTTGTGTCTCAGTGGTACAGTACTTGCCAAGCATGGGTGAGGCACTGGGTTCAATCCTCAGCACTAAATAAAAATAAATACATAAAAATGAAGGTATTGTGTCCACCTACAACTAAAAAAAAAAATCTTTATAAATGTCAATTAGCATAGTACTAGATACACATATGTGCATATATTAGTATTTACCTTAGAAAATTGGTTTTGAATATGTTTACTTTTATAGAAACTGATACACAACAGTTGACTGATATAAGAGGAAAAGGTCTAATAATAAAGTATGAAATGAAGACAAAATCAAAGAGACACCTTGGTAAGAACAATAATTTTAAAAATTTACTTATGATTTCTTTATTTTCTCTGGGAGTTTAACTATGTATATTCAATGACAACAGTACTACTGTTATTACATTAGTGCTATTATTATTATATAAGAAAAGTTTTCACGAGTGCCTTCCTACAAGGATCCCTTAATAACAGAAAGAAGACCAGTAGAGTAGAGGAAAGGGAACAAGGGTAGGGAGAAGAGAAAAGGGGAAATTCAGGGGACTTGATTGGAGTAAATTATATTCCATGCTTGCATGGTTATGTCAAAATGAACCCCAACATTATGTATAGAATTATATATAATGCACTAATAAAATAAACAAATAAATAAATTTTCAGGAAATCTCAAAAGCTAAAAAAGAAGCATCAAGAAACTAAAGAGACTGGAAGACACACAGAGGCATGGCATATTCAAAGTATTACAGGAAAAAAAACAACACCACCAACCATGATTTTACATCCAAGCAAAAAAATGTAATTCAAACAAATAAAAATTATTTATTTGGAAAATTCCAAATAAATAAATAAAAACTTGTTACAATCAGCCACTTTATAAGAAATAGTTAAGAAATTTCTTCAGACTGAAAGCAAGTGTCCTCACACAGTTTTTTTAATCCATACATTCAAGAGCATTAGTGAAATAATTCTGTTATTACAAAAGATTGTACAAATACATATTTTGTTCTTTTTCTTCTTTTACTTGATTTAAAATGTAATTGCATAGTACCGTATGCATATACTTGTATTATCGAATCTATATTTTATAGACATAATGAATTTGACAATTGCAACACAAAGAAGATGTGTGGGAGCAATGATGTGCTGGAGTGAGAAAATTAAAGGAAACATTAACTCAAATCCACAGGAAAGAATTTTTTTTAAATACTAGAAACCATAAAAAGAGGACATAATTTTAGCAAACTTGTCCCTTTTTCTTTTCTTGACTTGTTTAAAATTTAAGAGTTATGTAAAGAAATAATTGTAATATGATTATAGAAACAGCTTTAATATTTATAATATTCACAGCAATACAAAGTCAGGAAGAGGGGATAAAAAGAAATAGGACTAATGTTTCTATACCTACTGGAAATTAATTATTATAAATCTGAGGTAGATTCTAAAAGTTGATGGATGGTTTTTACAATGCTGTAGATATAATAAATACTATTTAATTGGATCATTTAAAAGAAGAAATTATATGGTATATTTCATATTTAAAAGAAATAGTTTAATGACATAAAATATTTGGGAATCAATCCAATAAAAGAGGTGAAATACTTCTACAATGAAAACTACAGAACACCAAAGACAGAAATTGAGGGGGACCTTAGAAGTTGGAAAGATCTCCAGTGCTTTGGATAGGCAGAATAAACATTGTCAAAATGGCCATACTACCAAAAGCACTATACAGATGCAACTCCAATTAAGATCCCAATAGCATTCCTCATAGAAATAGGAAAAGCAGTCATGAAGTTCATTTGCAAAAATAAGAGACCCATAATAGCCAAAGCAATCCTTAGCATGAAAAGTGAAGCATGAGGCATCACAATACCATACCTTAAATTATAGTACAGAGCTATAGTAAGAAAAACAACATGGTATTGGCACAAAAAAAGATATATAGACCAATGGTACAGAATAGAAGACACAGAGACAAATCCACATAAATACAACTGTATTTATACTAGATAAAGGTGCTAAAAACATATATTGGAAAAAAGCTAGCCTCTTCAACAGATGGTGGTGGGAAAACTGGAAATCCATATGTAGCAAAATGAAATTAAATCCTGATCTCTCACCCTGCACAAAGCTCAACTCAAAGTGGATTGAGGACTTAGACACTAGGACAGAGACCCTGAGGCTAAGGTCCAAATCTTCACCATGTTGGCTTAGGAACTGATTTCCTTAACAAGACTCCTAAAGTGCAAGAAATAAAATGAAGAATCAATAAATGGAATTGAATCAAACTAAAAAGCTTCTTCTCAGTAAAGAAAACAATTAATAATGTGAAGAATGAGCCTACAGAATGGGAGAAAATCTTTACCACATGCACCTCAGATAGAGCATTAATCTCTAGGCTACATAAAGAACTCAAAAAACTTAACACTCAAGAAACCAAATAACCCAATCAATAAATGGGCTAAGGAACTGAACAGATACTTCACAGAAGAAGAAAAATAATTGATAAAAATATGAAAAAAATTTCAACATCTGTAGCAATTAGAAAAATGCACACCAAAACTACACTGAGATTCCATGTCATTCCAGTCATGATGGCAATTATCAAGTAGGGAAGCAACAATAAATGTTCACAAGGATGTGGGGGAAAAGGTACACTCATTCATTGCTGGGGAGAATGCTAATTGGTGCAACCACTATGGAAAGCAGTATGGAGATTTCTCAGAAAACTTGGAATGAAACCACCATTTGATTCAGTTATTCTACTCCTTGATTTATACCCAAATGATTTAAAATCAACATACTACAAAGATGTAGCCACATTAATGTTCATAGCAGCTCAATTCACAATAGCTAAACTATGGAACCAACCTATGTTCCCTTCAACAGATGAATGGATAAAGAAATTGTGGCATATATATACAATGGAATATTACTCAGCATTAAAGAAGAGTGAAATTATGGCATTTGCTGGTAAATGGATGGAGTTTGAGAATATCATGCTAAGTGATATTCTTATCCCAAAGAACCAAAGGCCAAATGTTCTCTCTGATATGTGAATTCTAATTCACAACTATGCGTGTGGGGGAGGCGGTGCTAGGGAAGAATAGACATATTTTGGATTAGATAGAGTGGAATACAGTGGAATGATAATAGAATTAATCAGACATTATTATTCCATGTGCATATATGATTACATAACCAGTGTAACTCTACACCATGTACAACCAGAAGAATGAGTAGTTATACTCCATTTAATGTATGATATATAAAAATGCATTCTACTGTCATATATAACTAATTAGAACAAAAGAAAAATAGTTTAATAAAATTCAAGAAAAATAAAATTAAAAAGAAATTTTAAGCTGTCAGAGAATGTTGCAAAGGAAAATTGTGATTCTTACTAGAGTATAAATTTCTCCAGAACATACCTACACATTCCTGGTGCTTAAATCTATCTGACCTCAAATATTCTTCCCATTATATTATTGATTATCTAAGAAAATTATATCAGTTGGGAGAAATAATCAGAAGAATTAAAATAGGTTGCTAATGTTACCAAGTTTTGTGTTGCTATGGCTCATCACTACTTAATTACTTAAAAGTTGTTCTGCCAATTTTATGCAACTTTGTTTATTTTGGCAAAATTGTACGGTCATTGTGCAACATTAAAAGTGTTCAAGGACTCAGCAGTTGCTCAAAAGGGAAACTTCCACTTTATAGTATCTAGGTCTTTATAGATTTCCAATTGCATTTACATGCTCTGCTAAAACTCAATTTCACCAACAAAATATTAGGCCCAAAAAGTAATTGAGATCTACCATCTTGATTTTTCAGTTTTCAATATAAATTCCTCTTTGTTAACTTCAAATGGATGATTGAAGACCTGAATTGTACGAATATACTCTGTATGCAAACAATTGTATGTAAAAAGATGCTAAATACATGCACTATGAGTTGTACATATTAAAAATTATAAAAAAAAAAAGAAATCCAATCTCAATGTTGATACTAATGCAAATTTACTCATTTCTAGCTACAAAGTCTACTTTCTGAATGGACCTAAGAGAGTGTACTTTCTATTAGTCCATAAGATTATTGCTATTCTTTTTCATTGGTATTGTCATTTAATGTATAATTATATAATCTAAAAGGGGGATAAAATATTCTTCCACATAGTAATTTTCTGTGACTATAAACTCCGTAGTTTACAAATTGACCGTGAATAGAATTGTGTTCCACCTCATCAAGTATATCTCTACTTCAACATGAATGAATTTTAATGTTAAATGAAATTTATATTATTATAAATTCTCTAGCATGATTTCAGATTGCATGAGAGGTAGTGTTGTATGGAATAATAACTGGTTAATGAATGTTGAGGTATGCATTCCTGCATCATTTTTGTCATTACCTGGGTATGTGACATTGTTCAAATCACAAAACCCCTCTAAGCCTCAATAAAATGATGCTTATATGATTGCTAAGAATGCTTCCAATTCCAAGGTTTTATGATTTTGCAATCTAGATCCTTTTGCAAAATTCTTCTTCTTTAATAACAAATGCTAGGTAAGATTTCACTACCAATATATTCAAACACACTGACATGCACAGAGACATATTTTAGTGTACTTTTCAAAATCTGCTTTATTTTCATAGAGGCTGACATAGAACCCTTGACAGAAGCAATTGGAAGAGATATAAAAAAGCAAACAACCAAGACAAAATTAAAGAGTTATCCAAGTAAGAACAAGAATTTTTCAACTCTACCATTTATTAATTTGGCTTCTCTAGAGTTAAATAATTATAGATCTGCTGCATTACGTTAAAGGGGCCAAGGTCTCTAGCCAACCCCCTTCAGGGCCCAGAAGAAGTCCCTTTCTGTCCGGCAGAGAGGGACTGGGGTTAGCCTTACCTGGCGAAGACAAGCCCAGAGGGCAAGAGTCGCCAGCGCCCTGCCCTTCCACTGCCTTTCAGAAAGGACTCAGGGTCACGCCGGGGAGTTTTGGTTGGAAGCAGTGCCAAAGACTCATTTATTAAAAGGGTGGTCTGTACTTATAAAGGCCCAAACATAACCAATCAGTAACCAGCAGGGTGGTTCCTGTTCTCACAATACGTCATAGCCACGCCCCCCTGCTTAGCCCCTGTCCTCCACAGGGCGTGGTAAGCAACCAGAGCCAGAGTTTTTCCATCCCCTCGCAGACAGTGTCCGGAATGTCCCAACATTGATCTTTGATGACATCTGTAGCAATGTTATTACATAGACAAATGTCTTAATTAATTCCATCCTAAAATTAGTAGAACTCTGGTATTTACTATTTATACCAGTCTTGGAGTTGATGTTTTAGCATTTTAACTTTGAAAATTAATCAGATCTCTCCTCTAACAAACACACTTATGAAGATTAATCCCATTTGTGTTAAATATAACTTTTTAACTGTAAAAATCAGATATCAGACAGTATTTGCCATCTCTTCCCCATTGAAGAAAAATCCCAGAAATTTTATAGAAACCAACACTTTATTGTCTGACCACCTAGAAAATCTTATGGGTTACTAATTTTAAAGACAACTTTAATCACATCTGTTTAACCAATTTTAATTGAACTTATTGAACTTCTTCTTAAGTTACATGAAATAAAAATGTATTTGGATCCATTTCTTTTTTAAAATTTTAGTTTATAAGTGCTCATTTATCTGTATGCCAATTTCGGTACCATGTAAATGATATCTAAACAGAGACACACACATAGACACACATATAATACGTAGGTATGCATAAATAGAAATAAAACCCAACAGGAAATAAGGATTTTTGAGCTTTCCCTTGAGTGTTTGACCTATGAATAAAGATAGAGTATAAAAACCTCTATAGTTAGATAAAACAAGACTGATTATAACAAAATATATTAATTTAGGTGTGCAGGATCAAACGTGAATTCACCACAAAACCATGAGCTCAAAAATATAGACATTTTAAAAACACAGGAGTTCTAAAAAAACAACAATGATCATAATTACTCTAATAAAAGAGCATGCAAAACATCTTTATTAGATCAGAGTACACTTTTGGGTCAGATTGGAGTCAGTCTAGATGTTTAAAGAATGTGAGAGCCCTGAAACACTCAGGTAAATGTTCTCAAGGTAAAGAAAACTTGTATATAGAAGATTGTTCCATTTTCCCCTTCCTGTGCTGTAGTGTTTAGGGAGAAATTTGTTAGGAGAGCAAAATCACAGAGTTTAAAAGCAGATAAGATAGCCATTTAGGTCCTACAGTGGCTTAAATTTAAAAGTGACACCATTATTTTTCCTTTCATCTCAAACTGGTTTTAGACAATTGCTTCTGTAGCTTACATTCCAGATGCAAGCCTTGCAGAGAGAGAGAGAGATCTGACAGAAAGCAAAGAAGTAAGGAAAGCTACCATTATGAGCTTGATAGGCAAACTTCACACATAAGGCACTTTTGACATTTTTTTTCCTCCCTTTTATAAAATCATTTGATTAAGGGGCAGTGTTATAGTTTATGTTTCCTTTGGAGACACTTTTTCATTCACCCAGTTGGTAATCAAGCCAGGTTTGGATGCAGAAAAATATGAGTAAGGCATCTTCTTTTTCCAACTGTGATTAGGTCATCTCCCATTATTACTTTTGAGGATGAGGCTCCCCTCTGAACACCAAAATTAAATGAATGAAACAGAATAGAACATGGGCATCTTCACCAAGAAAACTGTCTCTGGCTAGTGGATATCTCCATGTCCTGGAACCTCTAGCTTCTGGAACCTCTAGTGGTCAGCAGTTTCTGCCCTCCTTCCACGACCTCTGAACTTAAATATTGCCTTATCATTGTGGTCATAACCTTTCTCCTCTTTCATGTGTGGCCATGAAAAAAAATGCAAGCCTCTAGATTATCCATCCTTGCCATATGACTTGTTGCCTTGGGAAACCATGAGGCTTTTAGATGTTTTTCTTGTAATGAATTCTGGCCTGTCTGTGCTGAGCCTACCATTAGTTAATGAACTTTGAGGTGGCAGAGATTGGGCCTCACACAGAATGGAAGATTATAGCTGAATCTAATTTACATTTTGGTGCAATTTGGGTTTTTTAAACAATGTTTGGGAAGATTTTAGTCCTGCACATAGGAATCTCAGTCTTTTCCTTCCTTTTTCAGAACAATCTAAGCTGTAGAATGCTATTAAAATTTACATTTTCCATTGATGGCCCTAACTCTCTATTGGAGAGTTGGTATTGAGGACATGTTTAGTAGCAGACAAAAATGAAACATTTTCTTAAAAAAAAATGAAAAAGTCAAACTTGCCTCAATTTTTCAGTATGCAGGTTAGTGGTAAACCTGACATAACTGTTGCAATTGGAGCTCCCATCTGAATGTGAGAAAACAGAACTCAGGTACCTGAACCAGAGAAAATTGTCCATTTTGTTAGGGACATCTTCCTAATGAATTCCTGATGGTCAACAAAATCCATCTCTCACTGCCTGCCTCTGCCAGATTTATTGCTGTCTTACTGGTGAGAATGATGCAAGGTCTTCATTCACCTCATGCCAAAGACCCAGAGAATTCAGCCAACAGTGATTACTAATTCTTCCTACCACTATCAAACTGCTGACTCATGAAAAACATGAACTAGAGTGGGGTGTATCCCTCTGCTGTATGTATCTATATGATTATGTAGTCAGGTCTACAAGAATTATCCCTTATTCATGCAGTATTTAAGGAAATTATGGAGAACTAGAGTCATTAAGGATAAGAACTAGAATAAAGAGTTTAAGTTTAGCTGGGCACAGTGGCACACACCTGTAATCCCAGTGGCGTGAGAGGCTGAGGCAGGAGGATCATGAGTTCAAAGCTGGCCTCAGCAAAAGCAAGGTGCTAAGCAACTCAGTGAGACACCCTGTCTATAAATAAAATACAAAATAGGGTTGGGATGTGTCTCAGTGGTTGAATGCCCCTGAGTTCAATCCCTGGAATCCGCCCCCCCCCCAAAAAAAAAAAAGGAGCTTAAGTTTGCTGTGGACCAAAGGAAACTCTAGGGTGAGAATAACATCTATTGGTTTTTGAATGCTTACTGCCTTTGTTTGTTTGTTTGTTTGTTTGTTTGTTTGTTTGTTTTTTTATGACTCTAAGCAAAAGGGGAATTGGAAAGGCATGAGTATAAGTTTCCCTTTTTGCATTTTTGCAACCAAAGAAGATAGTGAGGCACACAGGAACACAGAAACAACAATGGGGAGAATTCCTACAGGCTTGTAAAGGCTCAATATGTTAACAAAGGGAATCCAGGTTTTTCTTGTGAACCACTCTATGTAAAATGTCCCTCTCTCAATGCCTAGTCTGATCAGTGAAGGAATGAGATTGCTCAGGGGGAAAAAGTGTGGGAGAATGTGATTGGCTCATACAGAGATATATGTGTTGCTGAGGTATTCACTCAGCACCTCTTGATTGACCAGCCACCACAGGATACCCATTAGGCTGTCAAGAGAGAAGGTTGGGGAAGAAGCCTTTGATATTCACTGGGGAGTGGCCCTGGCAAGAATCTTACAGTTGCTCCACTTCTTTGCTCTACTCCACCCATCCACAGGCAAATTGGGATCCAGGGCTGCTGTGTACTGACACCAGACACTCTGAGCCAGCATAGGAAATGTAAAAGTGGCTTTGGCAGAGCCCCACATACCTGACCCATAGGGTAGGTGATTAGGAACTACCAGAGGCCTTGAACCCTTACACCAGAGTTTTCACATTGGCAGCTTGCATTACTTGTGCTTAACTAGATAATGGATGCTCAATATCGTCCTCCAAAAAGAAAGAGAAAGGGACAGACAGGTGCACCTCAGAAAGATATGAGATGCGGAGGAGCTTACCTCAGTAACAATCTCAGATGAGTTCCCAACTGATACCTATCTTAGAGATCAAGAATGGGTCCTCGTTCCCTTGGTGTTGAAGATTAAGCACCAAAGAAACACTGAAGCAAGCATAGAAAGCAAGTTTTATTTAAGAAAGGGACAGAGACAGACTTCTCTGGAGAGAAGCAGGGCCTAGAGCTAGGTGCCAGTAGGTCTCGCACACATCCCAGCAGAGGGATGGGCTGGCTGTGAAATAAAAGATAAGAAAATAGTACTACAAAATAAACACAAGAGGCCAGAAATTGAGTTTTCAGAGCAGGGGCAGTGACTGGCCAAGCTGACCAGAGGGGTGCAGAGCCCTCACATGCTTTATTTATATCAGAACATATAAAAAGGATTTGATTAAAAATTCTTTGCAAAAACAGGATAGGAGTGGGGGTAGGTAGGCTGTTCTGTTTTTAATGGTTCATGCCCATCTCTGGTGTTGTGAAGAACCTGTAGCAGAGCTGAATAGGAGTCACACTTTCCACACAGTCTCAAAGCAGCAGGATTTCTGCTGGGAGTTCTGAGATACCAGACTTTCCTACCCAATGGCTTCCATGCCTATTTGGTTCAGGCACATTTCACGGATGGATTCCTGTACATCCCCCTTCTTTACTTTTTAAATGCAAATGATGGGCTGTTATTTCAAGTTCCTGCATCCTTGTTCTGAGGGTAGGACAACCTATTATTTTGATACAAAAACAAATCAGTAGCAAACATAACATTCCATAAGATACCATGACGAATGTTTCATCAAATTTCCAGGATTAAAGCCATTCAATTAATGAAGTATTTGGTCAGCTAGAGATGCAGGGTCCATAAGATGGATTTTGCTCTTCCAAATATCCTGGTTGTGATGATGTAATTGCATAATATCCAGGCTACTATTATTGCTATGCCAACATAAAGTAGTTTGAAACAAGCATTCAAATTTGTTTTGTGTTTTATCTTAAAGTATTTGGTAGGTTATCATCACCAGACTCTTTCTAGCTATACACTATACACCTGACACAGCTTTTTCCTCTGTAACTCACATCTGCTGAGTTGTAACTAATTCAATACATACATGCAAATGGCACCTCCATTTTTATGTCTTTAATTTTTAGGATCAGTACCTTCAATTACTTTTTGATTCAGTGTTGCTCAGTAAGTGGGTCCTTGTTACTTTTGAATAACCACCTTAGACTCAGCAATAAAGCTCTCATTTAAGTCCTGACAATTTACAATATCATACATATTAAGAATCACAGTGCTAATTAATTGATATTTCTTTTTAATAATTTAGGGCATAATAAAAATGCTGTAGATAAAATTTAAGAGATGTAAATTGTTTAAAGGAAACATTTGAAAGGAGATTACAATTCAAATATAAAAATGAATATTTTTGTTCATAATATACAGATATTCAGATAAAGGCCAAAATTAAGAAAGATACTGTCAAGGAACATAAAACAAAAATGAGGAAAAAAGAATTTGAATATTAGACAAGTGGTCACTCTATAAAATGAAAAATAAAAAATTACAAATACAGAAACAAAGACTTATATTAGGAATCTGGTAGTAGTCTTTAAGTAATCACCGTGCCAACATATGACTTTTCAAATTTTTTAATTTTAGGTATGAGTTTATCTAAAGGCAAAAAAATGTCCATACAAGAAGAAGATAGTTTTGTCAAGCATCCTGCACCAAGTAAATTCTCAACAAAATCACCCATAGGCAATGAAGGTAAAAGATAGTAGTATATAATCATATTAAATAAGTTTCTAATTACTTAGAATAGTTTTCATAGAATTTTTTTATTTTACTCGTGGCATATTTTTAAATTTCAGAAAATACATAGACTGTCTTAGCTCATGCTGCTATAAAAGAAATAACTTAAACTGAGTGGTTTATAAACAATAGCAATTTATTTCTCACAGATCTGGAAGTTGGAACTATGGCCAAATCACTGACAGAAGATGTGGCTGGTGAGTATTCACCTTCCGGTTCATGAATGGTAGGTGCCTCTTTCTGTGTCTTCACATGGTAAAAAAGTCAAAGTGGAAGGGAACTGAGCCTTCATAAACATAGTCACTTGCCAAAGACCCCACAACCTATGCTATCACAAGGGGATTAGGACTCTGTGTACTGAGCAAGAGAGATACAAATATTCGATGAGAGCAAAAATTAATGTAAAAATATACTCATAGAGTTCCGTTTCTACACTGTCTCATTCCTCCTTTCTAAGATTTTGTCATTTGTAGTCAAAAGCTATATATAATGATGTTCTGTGCAAGTATTGTTGAAAAGTTTTTATTATGGTCTTTTTTTTTTTTTTTTTTAATTTTAATTATTTGCTTTAGTTGTACACAATGCGTTTATTTTTACGTGGTGCTGAGGATCGAACCTAGGCTGCGCCCGTGCTAGGCGAGTGCTGTACCGCTGAGCCACAACCCCAGCTCCATAGTCTCTGTTTTTTACTTTCCCTTTTACTGTTGAATTCTCTATGTCCTCTTCTCTCCCATCACCTACATTACTTTGTGTCAATGATATTTGTAAAAAATATGCACCTACATACACACACAAAACTTTTGGGCATAAATCCCCAAGTTAAATGCTTTTTCTTCATCTTTGTTATCTTGCATTTATTTTTACAACATTTTAGCAATATTTTAATCTACAGTTACCTAGTGAGATTAGGTCATTTGTGATAGTCTTCTGTACCATCTGTATCCAAAATTACATTCAATCTGTAATGTCAGAATGTATTAAAATATCACCACGCAAAAAAATTTACATGGGCATTTTCAAAAAAATAAAAATAGAGAATAAACATATATTTAATAACATAGAGTCAACACCCTAACATGACTTAAGGTTTTTATTTTTAGTAATTTATAAATTTTCTCCAGCTTTCACCCTTATCTAACAAATGTGAATGGCTAGCCATGGGTTCTGAAACAAATTATGTTAACAATAATTTATTCGCTCGGTGGACTTCAGTTGCAATGTCTTGTTAAGCTTCTTACCCTCTGGCTTCCAAATTGAAATTTTCTACAATAACATGTTACTTTTATAGCAAATAGAATTTATGAAATATAATAAGCATTTGTTGATTTGGTGTGTGTGGGGGGGATTCAGTGACATAATGCACAAAACTTTGTTTTCTAAAACCATCCTTCCAAATATATTATTTTAAATGTAGACTGCAGATCAAATACAGAAATGACTATTTGGTCCAAAGTGAAATGCAGTTGTGATGTAAGTCAAAATTAAAGAAGATGCTATCACAGGACACAGAACAAAGATAAGAAAGAGAAAATGATGAAAGACTTTATAGAAATAGTAATAGATGGGTGGCTACTCAATAAAATATATCAAAAGTTATAAATACAGAAAGAGTTTGGGGAATAGTGTGTGAATAGTTAGAATATTAATGAAAATTTTATTTTAAATTTTTAGGTGTGAGCTTACATAAAAACAAAGATGCATTCATACAACATCAAGAAGATATTAAAACTAAGAACATCTTACCAACTAAATTTCCAACAAAAATCATCACTTTATCACCCTTTAAGAAAAAAGGTAAAAGATTACATATAAAAATATTTTAAAGTATCTAATTACCTAGAATAGTTTTGAACTATGTTTTTTCATTTACTTTTTTTAATCTTACATTTTTATTCAACAATCTCTTAGGGAAATCCTTGTATGTTTGAAGATGAGATAATGTGTGTTTTTGGCACCCTTTTCAAGTATGAGGTAACTGCATTTTTGTGGGTTTGTCTGTGTGTATTCTGTTTCATTTGTCTTCTTGCCTGTTTTGGTGCAAATACAATGCTGTTTTTGTTACTGTAGCTCTGTAGTATAATTTAAGGTCTGGGATTGTGATGCCTCCTGCTTCACTTTTCTCACCAAGTATTGTTTTACTTATTGTGGGTCTCTTAGTTTTCCAGATGAATTTCATGTCTGCTTTTTTTATTTCTATGAAGAACATCATTGGAATTTTATATTTATTTATTTATTTATTCTAATTTGTTATACATGCTTACAGAGTGCAATTCATTTCATATTACATATAAAAAGCACAGTTTTTCAAGTCACTGGTTTTACATAAATATTTTCACACCATTTGTGTTTTTATACATGTACTTAGTGTATTGATGTCTAACTCATTCTGCCATTATTCCTATCCCCTTGCCCTGTCCCCACCTCTTCCTCCCCTTTGTTCTATTTATCATTCCTTCATTCCTCTCATCCCCCTCCCTTGCCAGTATAATTCAGTATCATCATAGCAAAGGAATCATTTGATCTTTGTTTTTTGGGGATTGGCTAACTTCACTTAGCATTATTTTCTCCAACTCCATCCATTTACCTGTGAATGCCATGATTTTATTCTCTCTTAGTGCTGAGTAGCACTCCTACCAAATTTTGCCTATCCATTCATCTATTGATGGGCAGCAGGGTTGTTTCCACAATCTAGCTATTGTGAATTGTGCTGCTATAAACATTAATGTGGCTGTGTCCCTGTAGTAAGCTGTTTTTAAGTCCTTTGGGTATAGACCGAGGAGTGGGATAGGTGGGTCAATAGGTGGTTCCATTCCCAGTTTTCCAAGGAATCTCCGTACTGCTTTTCAGATTGGCTGCACCAATTTGCAGCCCCACCAGCAATGTATGAGTGTGCCCTTTTCCCCACATCCTTGCCAGCATTTATTGTTATTTGTGTTTTTGATAGCTGCCATTTTGACTGGCGAGAGATGAAATCTTAGAGTAGTTTTGATTTGCATTTCTCTTATTGCTAGAGATGTTGAGCATTTTTTCATATATTTGTTGATTGATTGTATATCATCTTCTGAGAAGTGTCTGTTCAGTTCTTAGCCCATTTATTGATTTGGTTGTCTGTTTTTTTTTTTTTTTTTTTTTTTTAGTGTAAAGGTTTTTGAGAGCTTCATATATCCTTGAAGTTAATGTTCTGTCTGATGTGCTTGTGGTAAAGATTTGTTCCCATTCTGTAGGTTCTGTTCACCTCACTGATTGTTTCTTTTGCTGAAAAGAAGCTTTTTAATTTGAATCCATCCTATTTATTAATTCTTGGTTTTAATTCTTGCACTATAGGGGTCTTATTGAGGAAGTTGGGGCCTAATCCAACATGATGGAGATTTTGGGCCTATTTTTTCTTCTATTAGGTGCAAGTTCTCTGGTTTAATTCCTAGGTCCTTGATCCACTTTGAGCTGAGTTTTGTGCATGGTGAGAGATAGAGATTTAATTTCATTTTATTAAATTTTATTACATGAGGATATCCAGTTTTCCCAACACCATTTGTTGAAGAGGCTGTCTTTTCTCCAATGTATGTTTTTGGCACCTTTGTCTAATATAAGATAATTGTAGGTGTGTGAGTTAGTCTCTGTGTCTTCTATTCTGTACCATTGGTCTACTGGTCTATTTGGGTGCCAATACCATGCTGTTTTAGTTACTATTGCTTTATAGTACAGTTTAAGATCTGGAATTGTAATGCCACCAGCTTCACTCTTCTTGCTAAGAATTGCTTTGTCTATTCTGGGTCTCTTATTTTTCCAGATGAATTTCATGATTGCTTTTTCTATTTCTATGAGGATTTATATTTCTATTGGGATTTTGATTGAGATTGCATTGAAATTGTATAGCACTTTTGGAAGAATGGTCATTTTGACAATATTAGTTCTACTATCCATGAACAAGGTAGATCTTTCCATCTTCTAAGATCTTTCTTTAGCGTGGTGTAGTTTTTATTGTACAGGTCTTTTACTTCTTTTGTAGTTTTTTTTTTTTTTAAGTTATAGTAAATGGGGTGGATTTTCTAGTTTCTCTTTCTGAGGATTTGTCGCTGATATACAGAAATGCCTTTGATTTATGGGTATTGATTTTATATCCAGCCACTTTGCTGGATATAAAATATTTTCAATTGTTTTTTTTTTTTTTTTTTTTTTTTCATTTATTAGTTCTGGAAGATTTCTGGTGGAATTTTTTGGATCTTATATGTATGGAATCATATCTTCTGCAAATAGTGATAATTTGAGTTCTTCTTTTCCTATCCGTATCCCTTTAATATCTTTTGTCTGTCTAATTGCTCTTGCTAGGGTTTCAAGAATTATGTTAAATAGAAGTGGTGAAAGAGGGCATCCCTGTCTTGTTCCAGTTTTTAGAGGGAATGCTTTCAATTTTTCTCCATTTAGGATGATGTTGGCCTGGGGCTTAGCATAGATGGCCTTCATGATGTTGAGGTATGTTCCTGTTATCCCTATTTTTTCTAGCGTTTTGAACATGAAGGGGTGCTGTATCTTGTCAAATGCTTTCTCTGCATCAGTTGAGATGATTTTTATCTTTGAGTCTTTGATGTGATGATCTATTTAAATTGTGTATATCATCCTGATTTAGTTTGGGCAAATCATATGTTTCTAAAAATTTGTCGATGCCTTCATTATTTTATTTTATTGGAATATAAATTTTCAAAATAATTTCGAATTATTTTCTGTATTTCCGTAGTGTCCGTCATGATGTTTCCTTTTTCATCACAGATATTGATAATTTGAGTTTTTTCTCTCCTTTTCTTAGCATAGGTAATGGTTTATCAATTTTATTTATTTTTTCAAAGAACCAACTTTTGGTTCTGTCAATATTTTCAATTGTGTTTTTTGATCAATTTCATTGATTTCGGCTCTGATTTTAATTACTTCCTGTCTTCTACTGCTTTTGGAGTTGATTTGTTCTTCTTTTTCTAGGGCTTGGAGGTGTAATGTTAGTTCATTTATTTGTGGACTTTTTCTTCTATGAAGGAATGAACTCCATGCAATGAACTTTCCTCTTAGTATTGCCTTCATAGTGTCCCAAAGATTTCGATATGTTCTTATTTACCTCTAGGAATTTTTTAATCTCCTTCTTGATGTCTTCTGCAACCCATTGCTCATTTAGTAGCATATTATTTAGTCTCCAGGTGTTAGAGTAGGTTTTGTTTCTTATTTTATCATTGATTTCTAATTTCATTCCATTGTGATCTGATAAGATGCAGGGTAGTATCTCTACTTTTTTATATTTGCTTAGATTTGCTTTATGGCATAATATATGGTCTGCTTTAGAGAATGACCCATGTGCTGCTGAGAAGAATGTATATTGACTCATTGATGGATAATATACTCTATATATGTCAGTTAAATCTAAGTTATTGATTATATTATTGAGTTCTACACTTTCTTTGTTTAGCTTTTCTTTGGAAGATCTATCCAGCGGTGAAAGAGGTGTGTTAAAGTCACCTAGAATTATTGTGTTGTGGTCTATTTGACTCTTGAACTTGAGAAGAGTTTGTTTGATGAACATGGATGCCCCGTTATTTGGGGCATATATATTTATAACAGTTATTTCTTGTTGATGTATGATTCCCTTAAGTAGTATTAAATGTCCATCTTTATCTCTTTTGACTAGCTTTAACTTTAAGTCTACTTTATTTGATATGAGGATAGAAACCCCTGCTTGCTTACATAGACCATGTGAGTGGTATATTTTATCCCATCCTTTCACCTTCAGTCTGTGGGCATCTTTTCCTATGAAATGTATCTCTTGGAGGCAGCATATTGTTGGGTCTTTTTTTTTTTTTAATCCAATCTATCAGCCTATGTCTTTTAATTGGTGAGTTTAGGCCATTAACATTCAGGGTTATTATTGAGCTATGATTTGTATTACCAGTCATTTTTAAATTAAATTTAATTTTATTTTATTTTTGGTATTTAGCTTGACTTGATTTCTCCTTTGGTTAGTTTTTCCTTTATTGTATTTCTTCCCCTTGCAGATTTTCATTGTTGTTTTTCATTTCCTCCTCGTGGAATATTTTGCCAAGAATGTTCTGTAGTGCCAGCTTTCTTGTTGCGAATTCTTTTAGCTTTTGCTTATCATGGAAGTTTTTTATTTCATCATTAAATCTGAAGCTTAATTTTGCTGGATATAAGATTCTTGGTTGGCATCCCTTATCTTTTAGAGCCTGGTATATGTTGTTCCTGGGTCTCCTGGCTTTGAGGGTCTGGGTTGAAAAATCTGCCTAGATGCGAATTGGTTTTCCTTTATAGGTTATCTGATTTTTTTCTCTTATGGCCTTTAAAATTCTATCCTTATTTTGTATGCTAGGCATTTTCATTTTAATGTGCCTTGGTGTAGATCTGTTGTAATTTTGTACATTTGGTGTCCTATAGGTCTCTTGTATTTGGTTTTCAAATTTGTTTTTCTTGTTTGGGAAATTTTCTGATATCATTTCATTGAAGAGATTTTGCATTCCTTTAGTTTGATTCTCTGCACCTTCCTCTATTCCAATAAATCTTATATTTGGTCTTTTGATGGTATCCCATAATTCCTGGATATTCTGTTCATGGTTTTTTACCATCTTCACTGTGTGGTGAACTTTATTTTCAATTATATATTTTGTCCTCCAAGTGATCCAATCTGTTGGAGATACTATCTATTGAGTTTTTTAAATGGCTTATTGTTTCTCTCATTTCAAGTATTTCTGTTTTTTCCTCAGACTCTCACTTTCTTGAAGTAATCTTTGGCTACCTGTATTTGTTCTCTTATCTCTTTGTTGGTGTGATTGATGGTTGCCTGTATTTGATCTTTTATCTCTTTGTTGAAGAGATCAATTTTTGCCGGTATCTGCTCACTTAGGTCATTTTTTAAATCCCAAATTATTTTAATTATGTATATTCAGAACTCCTTCTCTGACATTTCACCTACCGTGCTTTCTATGGATTCTATTAGTATAGTATCTTGGTTTGCTTTGGGCATTTTCCTTCTTTGTTTTTTCATGGTATCTATGTGTTTTCTTCTCTTGCAGTGTAAATCTGAGGTATTACGGCTACTGCCCTATTGCCTTATAGCATCCTTATAGGTTACCCAATACCTCGCTTTTCAGGGAAAGACCAATCTTACAGCATTCAATGTACGCAATGTTACTATATATCAGTTAGCTTCTATTTTTATATTTACAGTTTTGTCACTTTAAACTGAAATGATAGGATCAGTTATCTTCTACTATATAGTCAGTATGTTTGCATGGTGGTTTACAGTTTCTAATGGTAGTAGTGGGGCTTAGGGGTTGGCTGCGGAGGTCTGTGGTGGTCTCCGCGGGGAGTACAAACTAGCATGATCTATCCGGGGGGCTGCCAAAGTGGGTTGTCAGCCTGGGGGTACTACACCAGCTCTCAACGCAGCACGAAGTAAAGCAGTCAGCCGGTGGTGGAAGAAATCAGCACTCAAACATGGGTTAGGCTATGGAATCTTCTGCTGGCTTATTTTCACTTTGTTTGTAGGTATTTAAGCATAATTTTTGGCAGTACAGATTGTTAATACATTTTATTGTGATTTCATTACAGTCATGAGAATTTATAGATTACATTTTAGACATATTAAATTTCTTATCCTATATATTTCATGGTTTTGAGGTCACTTACACCTTTCCAAGGCCCTGTACGTGATTGTCTGGGCATATTATAATTTTGTCATTTTTTATCTATTTAGTCTGGGTAAAAATTTATTTCTCAAGGATTCCCTGCAGCCGCTTTCTCTGCACACTGCTCAGGCTGTCTGATAAAAGTTAACTTTCTCTGTCTGGGATTCCAAAGCACTATTGTTTTTCTTTCATAGTAGTTGTTTATAAAACTTAGAAGCAGGGAAAAGGGGGAGGCAAAGCTGAATGTTAACTCTGAAGGACTTTTTACTCTAAGGAATTTATATCTACTCTAAAAGTAAGAGAAATCACAAAAAGACTTTTAAAGCTTATTAACTAAGAACTAAGTACTTAAAGAAAAAGGTTCTTATTATTTTATTTTTATGTTTTTTATGTTTCTAGCTTAGATTCCAAAAGGGTAAATTTACAGAATTAGTCTCTATCTAAATAATTGAAATAGCAACATCTGGTGGCCATATATAGGAACAGAACAGTGAATAGACAGAAAGCAATGAAAATAGACACAAAATTAACTCCTTCGGCTTCGTGTTTGAGTGGCATCTTATCCGTGAAGGGACAGGGTTTTCCTTGACTTCCCTTCTGCGATGTGGAACTTTTGTTCAAACAGTATCGCATGGAAGATGCCACAGTTGGCTAAGACTTTTGTGAGGTAGAATATGAGAAAATAAAGGTATTAGATTATTTGACTAGTGAGAGGGTAATCATGAGAAATTGGGTGTTAGTAGGAGAAACAATAGATAGGCATCCCCATGTAATACTCCCTGTTCCTGGGCCTGGGCCTGTTCCCTGACCTGCAGGCCTCTGGGTGGTGGCTCTGAAGTTGGCAGGCAGAGCTGGGAACACACTCAGGTGGCTAGGGCCTGTTCCACTACCAGTGCAACTATGGGCGGCTCCAAAGTGGGCAGGCAGTACAGGGAACTCATGCAGGCGGCTGGGGCCTATTCCACTACCAGTGTGGCTATGGGCAGCTCCAAAGTAGTCAGGCAGCACAAGGAACACACACAGGCATCTGGGGCCTGTTCCCCTACCGGCGGCTATGGACATCTTGCACATGGGCTTTCCCCAAGCATTCTCATGCTACAAGTTTCCCAAAAGTAGCTTTTCACTGTCCAGGGTTTCATATAGTTCAAAGCAAAGATTTATCAACTGCCTATGACAACCCTGTCCCTAAATAAAATATAAAAAGGGTCAGGGATGATGCTCAGTGGTTAAGCACACCTGGTTTTGTAACCAAAAGCTTGGTCCCTGTCCCCAGTGCCAATTAATGCCAATTTAATGAGGACACAGTTTTTGATCAAAAGAAAAAAGGAGGTTTATTGCTTTGCTAGCAAAGGAGAAACATAGGGGACTCCTGTCCCAAAGGCTGTGACTCTCCCCATCAGGAGGGACTTGGGGGGGGGGGGGTGGTTTAAAGGAACTCTTCAAGTGTTACATTCCAGGTGTGCTCTGGTCCCAGGGCACCCTGATGGTGTGTTAGTATTCACTTGCTAATTTGGGAGATATTCACTTCCCAGATCCTCAGCAGGCATCTCATTTTGGTAGTGGGTGTGTTCAAGGGCAATTAACTAGGGGAAGAACAGATAACACTGTCTCCCTAATCTTGTTAGGGAGGGGGAGAGGGGAGGAGAGAGAGAAAATACATTCTTTTTTTTTTTTTAATAAGCCTTAGAGCAATGAGGGCTATATTCAGAAGGTGAAGGGACCACTGTTACAGTTTCAATCCATGGTACCAAAAAAAATTTTTTTGTTGTTTATTTATTGTCTTTTGTATTATCTTTTTTACTTTATTTCATCTGTTTCTGCTCTGATCTTTAGTATTTCTTTCTTCCTAGTTTGCTCTTTCTTTTCTAGGTCCTTGATATATATCAGTAGGTTGTATTTGAAATCTATTTTAATTTAGGCTATCATTACTACAAATTTAACTTTTAGTACTACTTTTGCTATATCCTATAGTTTTAGTTTGTTTTATTTTCATTTTTATTTGTTTCATGAGATTTTAGTTTCCCTTTTGATTATTTTAATAGATCATTGTTCCCCAAATGTATATTGTTTACTATGCATATATTTGTAGTTTCTGAAGTTTATTTTGTTATTTATTTTTAGTTTATCCCTTTTTAGTCAGAAAAGATATAGTTTCAATTTTTAAAAATTTGTTGAGGCTTTTTCATGGCCTAATATGTGGGCCATTCTAGAGAATGTTCCATGTACTGATGAAAAGAATGCCTACTTTGTAGCTGTTGAATAAAGTGTTCTGTAACTAACAGTCCATTTTATTTATAGTTTAGTTTAACTCTGATATTACTTTTTTTTTGGTACTGGAGATTGAACCCAGAGGTGCTTTATAACTGAGCCCCATTCTCCAACCCTTTTTTGATATTTTATTTTTAGAGAGTCACTAATTGCAGAGGACCTTGCTAAGTTGCTGAGGCTGGTCTCTAACTTGTGATCCTTCTATCTCAGCCTCCTGAGCTGCTGGACTTACAGGTGTGTGTCACCATGCCTGGCTCTTTGTTGATATTTTTTTCTGGATGATCTGTCTGTTGATGAAAGTGTGGTGTTGGACAATATAGTAGAGTTGAAAAACATACACATATATTTTACAATAATATATTATAAATAATATATATTACTTATGTATCATAAAAATATATATATTTTTTAATTTTCAGAGAGAGTCTTGCTAAGTTGATGAAACTGGCTTCAAACTTGCGATCCTCCTGCCTCAGACTCTCAAGTCACTGAAATTTTTGACTTACTAAGATCTTCATTTCCAAGATTTCTGTTTGATTCTTTTTCAAGATTGATTGATATTCTCCCCCCTTTCATCCCCACCTCTGCTGAATTTCTCATTCATACCCTGCATTATTTTCCAGATGTCATTCAACTATTTGCATTCTCTTGAATCTCATTGAGTTTTTGATAATCATTCTTTTAAATTAGTTGTAAAGCATTTTATCACTTTCTTTGTGATCTATTACTAGATAGCTACTGTGTTGCTTTGAAAGTAGCATGTTACCTTGGTTTTTTTTTTTTTTTTTTCATATTTCTTACAATCTTAGATTGAGATTTGTGAATTCAGTGGATTAGGTATCTCTACCACTTGTAAAAGGTAATTTTTGTGGTAAAATGCCTTTTGAAGGTGTGTCTTGGGGTGTAAATTTGGCATGCACTGGTGGTTTGGGGTGCCAAACAGCTTCTTTGCCTTAATTCTTTCCCTTTGAACACAGTGCATATTGTGGTAAGGTAGAAGAGACTCACTATTTCTGGGGACCACAAAGATTACAACAGCCCAGGCACATGTACATATAGCAGTGGGCTTGGGGTGTCCACTGTATAGTCACTCTGACAATAAAAGTAGTAGCCCTGAGAGGGGATGCTGAGGCTGCCAGGGCCAGAGTCCCTTGATAGCAGCAAAGAGTGAGTGCCTGAGGAAACATTCATCATTCACTCAGCGCCACCACTTCTTTTGTTAGACTTGCCATATAGTGGGTACCCTAAACCCACCACCCCAAGCAAAGCTACTGTACAGACCACAGGTTGCTCCCCTACCTGGACTGAAAACTTGTTACAAACTGTGAAACTTTGCAGTAGCTAGGATTACTAGCATGTACACTGATGGAGTTTACTCCACTGTTTCCCCTGCAAAGAGGAGTCTCCCCCTGGCTCGGGAGCTGAGGTCTCAGTTGCCAGCATGTCTTGTTCCTACTGCTGCTTAGGGTTTCTGAGTCTTACAAAGGTCCAGTCTCTCACTTTCCAAGTTTTAGCATTCTCTCATAGTCAATCATCTGTTTATTACTTTGGTTCTTTGTGGATGCAAGTGCTGAAAGTCTACCCTCAAAACGTAAAACGCATTAAATAGTAACCATTTATGGACCTAATGATTAGGGGGTTATCAATTTGTGCTGGGCTTCACTGAGCTAACTTGTGCATTTTTAGCCAACTGGTCAACAGCTTCACTCAGCCTAACTGGAGGCTACTTGGCAAGTAAAACATATGGTTTTTAGAGTCCCAGTTCCATTATCAGAAAACAGTACAAAATGGTGGTTTTAGAGAGAAGACAAAATAGATTTAAGAATGAGTCAAGGATAGGCTCTTGAGTATGTACCCTCACAAGAAAAGCAGGGAAAATCAAAGGCAAATAACAGACAGTGATCTTCATCTTTTTCATCATTTGATAGCATTATAATTTTCTCAATAAAGAAAACATGCATCCAAAAACAGGTGAATCAGGATATTGAAGGACACCAGAATGAAATACAGACTTGGACAAATGTAACTGATTGTATTACAAATATATGAAATACAGTACTTAAGGGGTGAAAAAAGAGCTGTTCTAAATAACCAGAAAACAGTTTTTTAAGGGGAGGCTATAGGCTAAAGATAGAAACAACCATACATAAACATTGTACTCTAGTTGGCAAATGTGTTCCTCAGAGAGGTACACATTAGCAATTTTATAAAAACTTCACTGAGTTATAAGTAGCTTGCCACAAATTTCACCCATTTCAAGTGTATGTGTCCAAGGTTTTAGTAATTTATCTAGGTTTGCGATCATCACCTTAATTCAGTTTTAGAATATTTTTGTCATCTCAATAAATCCCTTGGGACAGTTCACAATTGTTAGTTCCCATTCTTGGCCCCAGATAACCACTAATCAACTTTATATCTCTAGATTTGCTTTCGTGGACATTCCATATAAACATAATATACAATGTAAGGTGTTTTGTGAGTCTTATTTTTTGTTGTTATTCTAATTAATTAAACATGACAGTAGAATGCATTTTGACACATCATACATAAATGGAGTATAACTTCTCATTCTTCTGGTTATACATGCTGTAGAATCACACTGGTCATGTAGTAATATATGCACATAGAGTAATAATGTCAGATTCACTCTACTATCCTTCCTACCCCCACACCTACTCTCCTCCTTTCACTCCCCTCTGCCTAATCCAGAGTACCTCTATTCTTCCTTAGCCCCAGCCCTTATTATGAATTAGCAACCACATATTAGAGAAAACATTTAGCCTTTGGTTTTGGGGGACTGGCTTATTTTGTTTAGCATGATATTCTCCAGCTCCATCTATTTACCAGCAAATATTGCAACATGTATTAGTATTATATTCCTTTTTATTGATGAGAAGTATTTTGTACATATTTCTATCCATCAACAAGTTGATAGACATTTGGGTTGATTTCACTTTTTTACTTTACTGATGCTGCTTTGAATATTCACATGTAGGTTTTTGTGGCAATATATGTTTTATTGCTGAATTATATGGCAAACTTATGTTAACTATTTTTTAAATGGCAAACTGTTCAAAGTGGCTTTACCATTTTACATTTCCACCAGCCAGCTATGACGTTTTCTATTTCTCCATATCCTTGCCACCAACATTTGCTAGTCTCTCTCTTTCTCGCTCTCTTTCTCTCTCTGTGTGTGTATGTGTGTGTTTCCTGTATATGTGTGTATTAAGGATGGACTCCAGGGCTTTGTACACACTAGGCAATCACTGGGCTAAACCACCAGCCCTTATCTGTGCTTTTGATTAGGTTTTGAATGTGAAATGGCATTTCATTGTTGTTTTAATTTGCATTTCCCTGAGGACAAATGATGCTGAACATCTTTTGATGTGTTTTTTAGCCTTTATGTATTTCTTAGGTGAAATATCTATAAAAATCTTTTGCCCATTTTTAAAGTGTGTTTTTATAAGTTCTTAATATTGTTAGAGTTCTTTATATATTCTGGATAGAGTTTCTTTATTTGGATAAATAGTCTACAGATATTTTCTTCCAGTGTCTGGGTTTTTGTAACTGTCTTAGTGGTAATCAAAAGTTTTAAATTTTGATGAAGTTTAATTTATTAATTTGACTTTTATGGATCATACTTTCAAGGATGTATCTAAGAAATCATTGCCAAATCCTAGGTTTCAAGACTTTCTCCTGTTAATTTTTGCCCTCTAAAAAAGCCCTATGCAAAATACTGATGAGTATTATATTGAATCTGTATATCAATTTGAGGAAAATTGCAATCTTAAAAAGAGTGTTCTAATCCATGAACATTGAATTTATTTAGGTATTTAATTTCCCTCACAATGTTTTGTGAGCTTCATTGCACAAGTGTTGTCCCCTTTTGGTAGATTTTTTAAATATTTATTTATTTGCTTTAGTTGTACACAATGCAATGCATTTATGTTTATGTGGTGCTGAGGATCGAACCCTGGCCACACACGTGCGAGGCGAGCACTCTACCGCTGAGCCACAATCCCAGCCCCCCTTTTGGTAGATATTTCTGTTGTATTCTATATTATCTTTTTGATGTAATTGAAAATTTAAAAATTAATTTAGCCTTTGTGTTCTTTTATATGTCAAACAATGCAGATGTATGAAGTTTTGTTTTGAATCAATTAATAGAAGAAAGGAGTAAAAGCTGTTTATTGTTCTTTATATTTACCAGTATAATTACCTTTAAGGCACTCTTTACTTCTTATGTGTATTTGAGTTGCCACTTGGTGTTATTTTATTTCAACATGAAGTGTTTACTATTTCTTATATGATAGAAGTATTAATATAAGAGTGAAATTTCTCAGTGATCTACCTAGGATTTTTTTACATGTATAATATGGAAAGATAGTTTTGGTTGGTTGTCAGTTTTTGCTTCCAGCACATTAATGTCATCCTATTTTCTTTTGGGATTCAGTTTTTATTTTGCTTGTTTATGTAATGCTGGGATCAAACCCAGTGCCTTACTAGCAAATGCAAAGCAAGTATTCTGTTCCTAAGCTAAATCCTTAGCCCTGGTCTTCTTTGTTTCTGATGAGAATTCAGGTGATAATCTTTTTGAATAACCTATCAAGATATGATTTTAGTCAGTTTTTCATTGCTGTGACCAAAAGACCTGACAAGAACAATTTAGAGGAGGAGAAGTTTATTTTGGCTCACAGTTTCAGAGATTCAGTCCACAGTCAGTGGACTCCATAGCTCTGGGCCCAAAGTGATTCAGAACATCATGGTGGAGTGGCCTAGCAGAGAGAAGCAGCTCAGAGCATTGCAATTAGAAAGCAGAGAGGAAGCTCTGCTCAGGGAAAAAATAAACCATAAAGGCATACCCCCACAACCTACTTCTTCCAGCCACACCCTACCTGCTAAAATTACTGCTCAGTAAATCCATATCAGTGGATTAATCCACTAGTTAGTTTACACCTCTCACAATCTAATAATTTCACCTCTGAAAAGTCTTGCATTGTTTCATACATGAAATTTTGGTGGATACTGCATATCTAAACCATAACAATTCACACATCTCACATTTCACCCATTGAAAATTTTACATTCTATGGCTTTTTACAATATTCACAGAATTATGCATCCACTACCACAATCAGTTTTAGAACATGTTTATTACCTGAGGAAGAAACCTCTGAACTCCTTAGCTGTAATTCTCCAATTTCCTTATACTCTGAGCCCTAGGCAACCACTAATCTGCTTTTTGCTTCTATAAAGTTTGCCTATGTTAAACATCACATAAATGGAATGTTAGAATATGTGGCCTTTGTTACTGGCTTCTTGTACTTACCTCTGATATCCAAAACTATTCTTCTAGAAGTATGTCTTTATTATTTTAATTGAATTAATAATTCAAAAATTATTTTTAGTTATTTTAAGTTTCTTTTTATTGACAACTTACTATGTATTTTAAGCAATTACAGATGTAACCAACTTTATACCTAACATATTTTCTAAATTTTTAGAAGAAAACTCTCAAGACTTTTTATCCTATGGGATTGAACCTCTAAAAATATCCAAAGCTGGTTCAGGCATTACTAAACCCATTCCATTTCCTTCTCTAAAAAAACCACCTTCAGGTAATTAATATTTTTGTATTTGTTGTAACCATATAACAGTTTAGCAGAAGCAGGAATAAGGTTGCAGAGAAGCAGTATTCTCACTTCTTGAGTCCCAGGTCACAGAGTGACATAGAATGCTGCCTCCCTCTAGCCTGCCATCTTGGATGCCTCTTCCTCCATTCTTGCACTGAATATTTTATTGTTGAACCATAAACTTCTTTATCTTTTTTTGTTTTTATTTTTTTAACTTCAAAAAGACATAAGGTTTTATATAGAGACAAAAACGTTATCTGAGAATTTATAATGTAATTACTCATGTTTTTATTTGTTTACTGTCCTACTGTTTTAAAAAGTTTTTTGTCTGATATTTGCATATGTGGTATTCTTTCTTTGCATTCCTACAATTCATCTTTATAAATATCAATTCTACAATATGGTTATATAAATATCAACTACCGGGCAAAGAAAATGTTAGTGTTGGTTGGACCATTTTATCTAATTTAATGAAAAAATACAAGGAAACTGATTTAGAAGTAAATAAAGATTCATTTTAACTTTCAAAAACTTGTAATTAGTTAATTTTTATTGTAATTTAATAAAAATTTTTCTTATTTTTTAGGAAACCTAAAGCTATAAACTTAAGCAAAAAATCTATTGAACCTTTAGGCTTTCTGCCTTTTGTGACCTCTGCTTTTATAAAGTCTAGACATAAAGGTAAAAGAATCCCTGCAATTTAGATATATGAAATGAAAGTTTATATTATATTCCCATTGTTTCCATTTACTGGTATCCTCAAACCTGTGTGCTCCTTTCACCAGCTAACCAATATTGTAATTCAATCATGTTTTCCATTATTTTTCGTATTAAAATGTATGCATAGAAGGTTTCATGGTACTGTATAATAATAGGCGTATGTATATGGAGCCTCCTTGCCTCCAACCCAGGTAAATTGCCAGACTTCTTTCATTTCTCACATCTTTAATGTGCTGCATGATATTCTAAACTGTGACTATGTCATACCTTACTCAACAGTTCCTTAATATTTGTACTTTAGAGCTTTTTGTACTACAATCAGTGGTTAACAAATATCATTGTACACATACATTTATATTATGGTGTCTTCTATAAAATGAGCTTATAAGTAGGATTATTTCATTAATAAGATATTGTCAACTACTTTCCAAAATGATTATAGTTAATAATCATGCTAGTAAATGCATAAAAGGCCTATTTTCTAGCATCTTAGTCAACATTAGACTTTCCATGGATTGAAAATATTAACAATATTAAGCAACATTAAGATGACATTATTACACAAAATTACTTAATGATTCAGTATGATCCCTATAAAAATTTCTAAAGCCTTTTTTTTCCAGAAATAGAAAAGTCCATTCTAAAATTCATGTGGAATTTTAAAGGACTGTAATTGTCAAAATAATCTTGAAAAATAAGTATGAAGAGTCATACTTTGTAATTTCAAATTTTACTATAAAATTGCATAAAGACACATAGACTAATAGAATATCATGTAGATTCTAAAAAAGATTCCCACATATATGCTCAAATAATTTTGACAAGTGTGCCAACAACACTCTATGAGGAAAAGATAATCTTTACAACATATGGTTCTGGGAAAACTAGATATCCACATATGGAAAAATAAGATTGGACCCCTTACACCATACACAAAAATGAACTCAAAATAAATCAAAGACCTACAAGTAAGAACTAAACTATAAAAATCTTATAAGAAAACTTAATAGAGAGCCTTCAGAACATTAGATTTCGAAATGTTATCTTGGATTGATACAAAAGACAATTGAAAAAGAAAGTATAGACAAAGTTTATCAAAATTGAAAACTTTTTCTCATCAAAGGATAACATCAAAGGTAACATCAACAGAGTGAAAAGGCAACCCACAGAATTGGAGAAAACATTTTCATAATTTATATCTGATAAGGGATTAATATTCAGAGATATATTAATAGAGATCTCCTAAAACTCAACAATAAAACTCAATTAAAAACTGAACAAAGTACTCCTAATATACAAATAGCCAACAGGTATATGAAAAGATAGTTAGCCTCACTAATCATTAGGGAAATGCAAATAAAAGGATGCACTAATCATTAAGATGGCTATTGGTAGGAAGGAAGGAAGAAGGAAGAGAGGAAGGGATGATAGAAAAGAAAGAAAGAAAGTAAAAGAGAAAAAAATTTGGGGAAGGATGTGGAGAAATAAGATTTGTATGCTGACGGTAGGAATGTAAAATGGTACAGTTGATATGGTGATTCTTCAAAATAGTAAAAATAGAATAATCATATTAACCAGCAATTTTGCTTCTGAATATATACTCAAAAGAAGAATTGAAAATAGAGACATGAACAGAGATTCATATAGCCATGTTTGTAGTAGCTTTATTCACAATAGTTAAAAGGTAAAAATTTTTAAAAGCCAAGTTTCCATTGATGGATGAATGGTTTAAACAAAATGTGGTATGTACATACAATGGATTATTATTCATTTTTATAAAGGAAAGAAATTCTAACACATGTCTCAACACAAATGAATCTGGAAGACTTTATGCGAAGTGAAATAAGTCATTCACAAAGAGAAATACATATGATTCCCCTCATATGAGGTATTTAGAGTGGCCAGATTCATAGATAGAGAAAGTAGAATATGGTTGCCAGGGGTTGAGTATATGGTGGGGGTGAATTATTGTTTAATGAACACAGAGTTTCAGTTTTGCAAGACAAAAAAATGTTCTGGCATTAGATGGTGGTTATGGACACACTACAAGATGAATGTACTTAATGCCACTAAACTGTACACTTAGAAATGGTTAAAATGGCAAATTTTATGATATTTATCATTTGCCACAATTTATAAGTAAATCATTTGAAATAAAAATGCACAATTAAATTTTTCATCTTCAGTAAGAATTGTTTCTATTTTAATGAAAACTAGGCATATTATACTATTATTAATTTTAATTTTTCTGTTAATTGCCTATTTCTATTCTTTGCCCATCTTGCCATTGGTTAGCTTTTGTTATAGTATAAAGAATTTTGTATATTATGGTTTTTAAAACTTTTTTTATCAATGGAAATTTAGAGACAAAGGAATTCTAAAGGGAATTCCCATACAACTTCTACCAGAATCACTAATTGTTTAAACCTGTACTTTTTACTTTATAATTTTCTCTATGTTCATAAGTAAATGTGTAGACAACAAATATTATTTGTTTTTTAACTGTAGAGAAGTAACTTGGAGAAATATGATCCTTTTCCCATAAGTACCTTAGTATGTGTTTCCCATAAATATATCTTATTGCACAAATATCAAAAGTAGGAATCCTAAATTGGTGTGACCTATTATCTCAAGCATAATTTATATTCAAATTTCATGTGGCATAATATGGTCAATTTTAAAATGGGTAACTGGAGATTAGTGCTCTATCTGATGTGCATGTGGTGAAGATTTTCTCCCATTCTGTAAGCTCTTTCTTCACATCATTGATTGTTTTCTTTGCTGAGAAGAAGCTTTACTTTGAATCCCTCCCATTTATTGATTGTTGATTTTATTTCTTGTGCTTTTGGAGTCCTGTTAAGAAAGTCAGGTCATAAGCCAACATGATGAATATTTGGGCCTGCTTTTTCTTCTATTAGGCACAGAGTTTCTGATTTAATTCGTAGGTCCTTGATCCACTTTGAGTTGAGTTTTGTGCATGGAGAGAAATTGGGGTTTAACTTCATTTTGCCACACTTGGATTTACAATTTTCCCAGCACCATTTGTTGAACAAGCTATCTTTTCTCCAATGTATGTTTTTAACACTTTTGTCTAGTATGAGATAACTGTATTTATGTGGGTTTGTCTCTGCATCTTCTATTCTGTACCATTGGTCTACATGTCTTTACTACATGCACAACAGATAGAGCACTAATATTCAGGATATATAAAGAACTCAAAAAATATAACACCAAAAAATCAAATAACCCAATCAATATATAGGAAAAGGAATTGAGCTGACACTTCACAGAAGAAGATATACAATCAATCAACAAATATATGAAAAAATGTTTAACATCTCTAGCAATTAGAGAAATGCAAATCAAAACTAGTCTAAGATTTTATCTCACTCCAGTCAGAATGGCAATTATCAAGAATGCAAGCAATAATAAGTATTGGTGAAGATGTGGAGGAAAAGGTATACTCATTCATTGCTAGTGGGAATGCAAATTGGTCCAAACCACTCTGGAAAACTGTATGGAGATTCCTCAGAAACTTTGAACCACCATTTGACCCAGCTATCCCACCCCTCATTCTGTACCCAAAGGACTTAAAATCATCATACTACGGTGACACAGACATGTCAGTGTTTATAGCAGCTCAATTTACACTAGCTAAACTGTGGAACCAACCTAGATGTCCCTCAATAGATGAGTGGATAAATAAACTGTTGTATATATACACAACAATATTACTCATCCTTAAAAAAGAATGAAATTATGGCATTTGCAGGTAAATGGATGGAATTGGAGAATATCATGCTAAGCAAAGTAAGCCAATACCAAAAAAACAAAGGCTGAATGTTCTCTCTGATAAGTGGATGCTGATCCATAATGGGGATGGGGGGCAAGGTAAGAATGGAGGAACTTTGGGTTGGGCAGAGGGGAGTGAGAAGAGGGGAGGGGGTGTGAATGTGAGAAAGATGGTGGAATGAGATAGACATTATTACCCTGTGTACGTGTATGATTGTACGAATGGTGACTCTGCATCATATCCAACCAGAGAAATGAAAAGTTGTGCTCCATTTGTGTAAAAAAAGAACAATAAAGAAAAAAATAAAATGTGTAACTGATCTGAAGAGATAATTCTCAAAAGAAAAACATGTATATTGAACAATATCATTAATCATCATGGAAATGCCAAACAAGACCACAATGACATACCATCTTACCTCAGTTAGAATGGCTATAACAAAAAGCCAAAAGATAATGAGTGATGTTAAGGGTGTAGAGAAAGGAAATCCTTGCATACTATTGATAGTGATGTAAATTAGTATAGCCATTATGGAAAGCAATATGAAAGTTCCTCAAAAAAGTGAAAATAAAATTACCATATGATACCCTACTGGTTACATATCCAGAGGAAACAAAGTCATTATATCAAAAAGAATTGGGGAGGGGGGCTGGGGTTGTGGCTCAGAGGAAGAGCACTTACCTAGCGTGTGTGAGGCACTGGGTTTGATCCTCAGCACTACTTAAAAATAAAATAAAGGTATTGTGTTCACCTACAATTAAAAAATAAAATGTTTTTTAAAATACCTGCACTCCAATATTTATTGAAGTACTATCCAAATACAATAGCTAACATATGAAATCAACTGAGAAGTCAAATGATGGATGAGTGGATTCAAAATGTGGTATATGTATACAATGAAATATTATTCAATCATAAAAAAGAAGAAATCCTATAATTTATAGCAACATGGAAGGAACTGGGACACATTATGTTTCATGAAAACAAGTCAGGTTCAGAAAGATTAATACTGTATACTCCCACTCTTTCATAGAACCTTAAAAAGTTGATTACACTGAAGCAGAGAATAGAACAGAGATTTCTAAAGATTATGAAGTGGAGGTTTAAATCGTGAGAGAGTAGATAATAGATACCCTTTCATTTTGAGAAAGTCTTTTTTTCTCTTAATGTTTGGGAAAAAATAGTTTCACAGAGTACAGAATTTTACATAGTTGGGGCAGTGTTTTTTGCCTCAATATTTTTTGTTATTTTACTCTAGTCTCCTCTCATTTATATGGTTTCCAAGGAGAAGTTTGCTGTAGTTTTCTCTTTGCTTCACTACAGTTAAAGTTATGTTTTCCTTCAGAGTCTTTTTAAAGTTTACCTTTTGTTTTCTACAGTTTGAATAGGGGAGTGGTAGTTGTAGGAGCTTTATAGCCTTTATTATGGCTGATGTTCTCTGAGCTTCCAGGATCCATGATTTGGTTTCTTACATTAATTTTGGAAAATTCTCAGTCATTATTGCTTTAAATGCTTCTGTTCCTTTTTCTCTTTTCTTCCTGTATTCCCATGATTCATATTTATACCTTTTGTAGTTGTCCCATAGCTGTTGAATATTCTTTTTTGTTTTGTGTTTTCAGTCATTTTTTCTTAGTTTCTCCATCTTGGAAATTTATACTCACATTTAAGCTTAGATTTTTTTTTCCTTAGCAGTACATAGCCAATTTTTAAATTCTTTATTATAGTTTCATTGGTTTTGATATTTAGCATATATTTTTTACTCTTTCTTAGAATTTGTATCTCTCTACTTATATTGCCCACCTGTTTTTGTATGTTTATCCATTAGAACCTTTAGCATATTAATCATAGTAGTTTTAAATTGCCCATCTGATCATTCTAACATTCCTGCCATATCTAAATCTGGCTCTGATATTTCATCCGTTTCTTCAAACTGTAACTTAATTCTTTTTATGTCTTTTTTGTGTCTTGCAATTTTTGATTGCCAGCCAGACATAATATACTGTTTAAAAAAAAAAAAAATAAATGCTCTATAGTGTTAGGTTATTGTTCATCAGGCTAGGGGTGTCTCTGTGTTTTACTATTTACTGTACTGTAGCTGTCAAAGGCTAAACTTTCTCAGATGTCCTATTTTTTTTCCTATTGTCTTTGTACTTTTTTTTCTTTTTTTATTCAATGTTGTATATATAACAATAGCATTCATTATATTTCATATTACATATATAGAGCACCTTTTAACATAACACTGTTTGAATATAAATATTGCCCCAAGTCACATGATTTTCATAGCTGTAGTCCATATTATTATATAGTATTCCTGTTGACAGTGGTGATGGGAATGGATGGGAAAAGCATTCTATAGTTCTCTGATTATATCTGTCTTATAGTGAGCCTATGCCCTGGATTTTGACCTTCAAAAGTACTTCTCTGTAACCACTGACTCCCCCTTAGGAGACACAGTAAACTAGAGAGTGCTGGGGTTGTGTATTCTCTTTCCCCAGGTGAAAAGGTTTCTGGTAAAAATCCCAATGGGTCAAATTCTTGGAAAATAGTTTATTTTTCTTTGCTTGGTTTTGGTGTTTTGTTTTGTTTTTGTTTTCTTCTTTGTGAGGGCAGGCCTTGTTAAAGAGAACAGATTATTAGATTATTCTTGGAATACTTTTAGATACCTGTTTTTATAAAATACTTCTAAATGCCTGTTTTTAGCATGAAAGAGTTGTCTCTGATATTTACTATGAAAACTTGATCAGGATTCCTTGAGGTAAAATTTATAAAACTGTTGTGTCCCTTTAAGACTGTGTTATAGTTTAGATGTGGTGTCCCCAAAAGCTCACCTGGGAGACAATGCAAGAAGGTTCAGAGGAGAAATGATTGGGTTGTGAGAGCCTTAACCCAATCAGTGGTTTAATCCCCTGATAGGGATTAACTGAGTGGTAACTGAAGTGTGAGGGTATGGCTAGAGGAAGTGGGAATTGAGGCATGGCTTTGGGGTTAGGAATTTGTGTCTGGCAAGTGGAGTCTCTGCTTTCTGATCAACTTGTGAGCTGTTTCCCTCTGCCACACCCTTCTGCCATGATGTTCTGCCTCACCTGGAGCCCCAAGGAATGGAGCCAGCCTTCTGTGGACTAAGACCTCTGAAACTATGAGCCCTCAGATAAACTTTTCCTCCTTTAAAATCGTTCTGGTCAGGTCATTTAGTCACAGTAGGGAAAAAGTTCACTAAAACAGACTTGTCACCCTGGAGTTTTTAAACAAATTTGTGCACACTCAGTCTCTAGCAATTACACAATTATAGACTGGGTTTTCCTGCCATGGTGCTGGTTTCCATGGAGTTTTCTGCTCCCAGGCATCTGCTTCAGTAAGTTCTGATTCTCTGTATCTGCCAATGTCTTTCATTTTAGGAACATTGGTTTGCCCTATGACTGCAATTTTCAGATGAATCTAAAAAGAGTTGTTGATTCACACTTTGCTCAGCCTTTTTCTTGTTGTGTGAACAGGAGAGATTACTTCCAAGTTCCTTATATGTTAGACCAGAAACCAAAAGTCTTAGAGTAATGTTTTCAAGGTTCATCTATACTTCATTCTTTTCTACTAGTGAAATAGGATTTGTCACATGTTGTTTATCTGTTTACCAGTTGATGAACATTTGCATTGTTTCCACGTTGGGGCTGTCTTTAATAATGTCACTGTGAACATTCATATGCAAGTCTTCTTGTGTACATATGTTTTCATTTTTCTTGCACATACACCTATTAATAGAATTGCTAGTTGTATAGGGAATTTATGCTTAATTTTTAAGAAGCAGACACAGTATTTTCCAAAGTGGCTATAATTAATAGAATTGCTTTATGGGAATTTATGCTTAATTTTTAAGAAGCAGACACAGTATTTTCCAAAGTGGCCATTTTTATGGTCCTACCAGCCCAGTATGAAGGTTGTTATTTTTCTATATCCTTGATGATATTTGTTATGTCCCTTTTTATGATATTCAATGTAGTATGTGTGAGTTATTGATATTTTAAAACTAGAACTAATTCATATATGCAGTTAGAAATGCAAAATTATATAGAAAAGTATATAAATAATACTTGAAGTCATAATTTTTTCACCAAATTCTTTTCCCCAAAATAAATTAGTCTTAGTAGTTCATTGCATAATTTTGAGAGAAAACACACTTATAGCAATATGCTCACTGTGCTGAAAGTCATATATATGTAGATTTATATACACATATAATTATATTTTAATTATAAAGATCTGTAAATATATTAATATATAATGTATTTAACTATAGTTAAATATAAAATGTGTATTTATATATTATTCAAAGAAATAGTGCATCTTCTCTATATTTTATATTCTCCTCTTCTTCTTCTCCTTCCTTTTTTTTGAGCCCTAGTCCCCATTTTCAATTTTTAAAGTATATTAATATATATTGAAAATCTCCATATCAACATATCCAAATCTAATTCTTTTTAAGTCCTCTCTATATTTGGACCTATCATAGTCTATTTGACTAAAACTCTATTAAATGGACACTTTGATCATTTCCAGTTTCTCTCTTATAACAAAAAAAATGTTGCAATAAGCATCATGGTAACTGATATTTTATGACATAGTCTTAGTTTCCATCAGCTTCAAGATAAGTCTTTTGCCCAAAATGGACTTTCCTTTAATTCCTTTCTGACACTTTATGCTTTTCGTTTGCAGTTAGCCTTTCATTTAAAACCAACTGATCTTTTGAAGAACTACATGCATATTAAGCTTATATATTTTATGTTAGCCAAAAAATAGAATTTCTATGAATTTTGAGTTGAACATTTTAAAATTACTCTAACAATGCTTCTCAAAGTATGTCTGAAGAAGCCAGTAGCATTGACATTATTTTGGAACTCGTTAGAAATGCAAATGCTTGGGCTCCATCCCACACCTACTGAATCAGAAGCATTGGGGCTAAGGTCCATCAAAATCTGTTTTAACAAGCCATCTGTATGCTTCTGATACAGTATATTATTCATATATCCTGTTTTTCAATGATATCAAATATAATAAAATTATAAACAAGTATAATAAAATTAAATAAAACCATGTTTTTCAATTTATACAATATCTTTCTTTTAAAGTGTTAAATACTACTACACAGAAATCTGGATCAAATTTGAGAAAAAGAACTAGTGAGCAAGATTAAATAACATGAATAAATACATGGACACAGCAATGAAAATTGCAAGTGGGAAAGCTCTTGACAATAATACTGACATGAGTGAATGATGCTTATTGAACAATAGCAGCAAATACCCTAGGACTGACCTAGCTCCACAGAAGGACTTCTAAGGCAGCTGGTGAGTTCAAATGTTTCTGATTACTCCTCCATCCCTTTTATTTTAATTTTTTAAAAATTACAAGTATTTATTAAATCACAGATAATGAAAATGCTAATGCCTGGCATGGTGGTGCATACCTGTAATCCCAGTGACTTGGGCTGAGGAAGGAGGATCACAAGTCCAAGGCCACCTTTGACAACTTAGTGAGACCCTGTTAAAATAATAATAATAAAAATGCTGGGGATGCAGCTCAGTGGTAAAGTGTCCCTGGATTCAACCCCCAATGCCAAAAAAAAAAAAAAAAAAAAAAAAAAAAAAAAAGAAGAAGAAGAAGAAAAAAAGAAAGAAAAGGCTAATGTTTAAATACTGATGTACAACCAATTTATTTCAAAAGGGAAAGGAAGTAAAAATACATTAATAGCAAACTTACTGATATGTGTTAAAGCATATTTTGTGGAAATTGTAATGGCATGAAATACAACTTCCAGGAATGTTAAAGATACATTGTTTTGCCAACCAAATGTTGTGTAACATTAAAATAGTTTTAGTCATATTTTTATTGTCCCCTAGAGAGTTTGAGTATTACTGAATGAGATTGTCCTAAATCCAGTCTGGGATATCACTGACATAAGTATCTAGACTTGCATATATATTTTTGCCTTGAGTGTCTTTGTTTCCCCCCCAGAAAGAATTAGAGCAATGAGCAAGAATACTAATCTAAACATTTTGAAGTTATTTTTTTAAATATTTTTTTAGTTGTAGATGGACACATTACCTTTATTTTATTTATTTATTTTTATGTGGTGCTGAGGATCAAACCCAATGCCTCATATTTGCTCGGCAAGTGCTCTACCACTGAGCCACAACGCCAACCCTGAAGTTATGTTTTGTGTCAATACTTATAAGGAAAATTGGATTTTTACTAAAACAATATAAAGTGAAATAAAATTTTTGTATCCTCCACAATTTCTCATTGTACATTTTATAGAGAGTGAAAATGATCTACTTATATGAAAAGAAAAACTTACAAATTAATCATAATTCAACTATCAGTATTCTCTGAAACTGTAAAAGATTCCAGAGATAACATAATGATGGTTTCTATTAATACTGGTGAGGTTTAGATGCATGCAGAAATTAATGAAATTGTAATTGTAAATTGCCAAAAATTGAGCTATGAAAAGGTAGGCTTATACTTCCTTATAGAATTCTCTTTCCGGTGTAAGTTTTAGCTTAGAATAGCTGACTTTCCTCAGGGTTGCTGATTTCTGAATTATCTAAACTTTCCAGTTTGTTCCATGGACTACCCAGACAAGAATGCCACCTGTGTGTATATGAGCCCTCTTGATATTGGCTAGAGTGACTAAAAATCTATATTTTTAACTTTATATAAGTTTAATAACAACATTGGCTTGTGGGTTTCATGTTGGAGAACACAGTTCAAGAATTATCAATAGCCTTAGCCAAATGCAATGGCACACACCTATAATCCCAGTGGCTCTGGAGGCTGAGGCAAGAGAATTCTGAGTTCAAATCCAGCCTCAGCAACTTAGCAAGGCCCTAAGTAACTCAGTGAAACCCTGTTTCTAAATAAAATATTAAAAAGGAACGAGGATATGGCTCAGTGAGTAAGCACCTCTGGATTCAATTCCTGGTACCAAAAAAAAAAAAAAAAAAAAAAAAAATTGTCAATAGCCAAATAATTGCTTACATAGTTGCAGGAGCAACTTTCCTACCTGTAATTTAGAAAACAGAGAATGTTGTGTTCTGGTCTCAGTCATTGAGCACTGGGGTGGTAAATACACTGGAATTTTTAATAGGGTATGGGCAGTAATTATAACTTATGGGTCTGAATTTTTAACAGAAATGTTTGAGTTGTTGGGCCAATTAACAAAAGGCATAATTACTAGAATCCAGCACATTGATGGCTTCATGGATAGCTCTTGATCAATGAAGTTTCCTGACACTTTGAAGTCTATTTTACCATTCAAAGAAAAATAATTGATTTTTAAATTCAAGGCCTCTAGGTATGCTGAAAAATGTTATGCATTTTCAGAATCTACTTAGTGTAAAATATACTTCAATACTAACACATACATTTCTGAAAGTTTCAGAAATGCTTGTATGTGTGTATATTAGAAGTTGAAATAAATAAAAATTGCAATTATTTGGTTAATTTTCAGAACTCTACTATATGGAATAAACTTGAACCACTAAGATCATAGCCTCTTCATCACTGATGGTAAGAAAGGAGCTCTGTGTTGAAATTCCAGCTTGCTCTTCTATTCACTGTTTTCCCTGCAGTGCCTTCTACAGTGGTATAAGATCAATTAAATGAAATTTGTGCTCTGAAGTTTTGAAAATGAATGGTTATTTAAGTGTCATTTTATTTGCAAAACTATTTTGTATGATCCTATAGTAGATAAAAGTTGCCTCCATACATTTCTTACACCTTCAGGTAGAATTTAACTTAGGAAAGAAAATATGTTGTTTTACTTTTTTATATTAAAACTAGAAGTACATTGAAGAGAGCAGAACCTAGGCTTGATTTATGTAACATTGATTAAAACTAGTGAGACTACAAAGCATACTACAACTTTGGCTGAACAATAAGATATTATTTGTAAGCTCAACTTATTTGTGTGAGAATTCTGCTAATGAATATGTAGTTTAACTGATACTAAGATGATACATCACTTTAACTGATATCTATCTCTTGAGAGGGATACTGTTAAGAAGGAGAGTGAAAAGAATAATGGGAAAAAATGACTTAGTAATCTAGGATCTTTGTGTTGTTTTGTTTTTCTTTTTTGGCCCTAAGATTGATGTATTATGATTACCACCACCATCATCATCTTTCTCCTCCTACTTCTCCTTTCCCTCCTCTTCCTCCCTCCTTCTCCTCCTACTTCCCTCTTCCTCTTCCTCCTTCTCCTCCTACTTCCCTCCTCCTCCTCCTCCTCCTCCTTCTTCTTCTCATGTACCTCTTTTAATATGAAGATTTATTTTACTTATTTTGGAGAATTTTTATCAGCTTCTAATATATCCAAATATTATTAGCTAATATTTTGTTTCCCTATCTCCTTGACAGCCCAAATGAATTAATACTATTATATACTGAATTTTACTTTTTCAGAATCTAAAAATTACTACACAGTTTCAAAACCTGCTTATTTGATAGTTTATTGCTTTAGCAAAGAAAATATCAATAGGCATTTAAATTTATGCATTTAACTTTTTGCATGTTTTTATAGGAGCTCACTATACAATAGTCATTAAAGATCCTAGAAATTGATTAAAAATTGTTTCTTTGTCACATATTTAGTGCCTTCCAGTGGATCACAAATTTTAAAGCAAAAAATATATATGCTCCATCAGCATAGTAATTTAGTTTTGAAAATTTTTGAGACATGCATGTGAGACCTGATTAAAGGAAGAAATTATCTCACACTTTATCTACCCTCCTTGTCTTTAAACAACCTTAGAATTCAGAGGATGCATTAAATCAAATCACATACAATGCATTTTTCTACTCCACATAGGATTTCCTTCATCTAGCCTCTACCTTGGTATGTCTAGTTACAGAGATCTTATATACTTGATTGTAAAAAGTCTCACTGTCGAAAGTGGTCTTAACATTGAATCAAATTCTACTATCAAATAAGTTATACTTACCGATGAAATTAGAATTAACAAAGATATTTCCAACCTAAATAACACTATAAACAAATGGACCTAACAGAGATGTATAGAATATTCCACTCCAAAACAGCTGAATTTACCTTTTTTTAGCTACACATGGAATTTTTCCATAGTGGATCAGATTCAGCTGGGTGCGGTGGTGCACGTCTGTGATCCTGGCAACTTGGGAGGCTGAGACAGGAACATCAAGAGTTCAAAGCCAACCTCAGCAAAAGCAAGGCACTAAGCAACTCAGTGAGACCCTGTCTCTAATAAAATAAAAAAAAAAAGGGTTGGGGGACTGGGGTTGTGGCTCAGAGGAAGAGCGCTTGCCTAGTATGTGTGAAGCACTGGGTTTGATCCTCAGCACCACATAAAAATAAAGGTATTGTGTTCACCTACAATTAAAAAATAAAATGTTTTTTAAAATACCTGTACTCCAATATTTATTGAAGTACTATCCAAATACAATAGCTAAATCAACTGAGAAGTCAAATGATGGATGAGTGGATTCAAAATGTGGTATATGTATACAATGAAATATTATTCAATCATAAAAAAAGAAGAAATCCTATAGTTTATAGCAACATGGAAGGAACTGGGAAGAGGAAATAAAAAGAAAACATGGTCCATTCCAAGACTGAAGAAACACAGGCATTGGACTTAACTAAATAAAGCATGTTATAGTTCAGATATAAGGTGTCCCCCAAAAGCTCATGTATTAGACAATTCAGGAATTTTCAGAGGTGAAATGATTGGGTTGAGAGCATTAACCTAATCACTGGATTAATCCCTGATATGAATTAAAGGGGCAGTAACTGTAGGTAGTATGTGGCTGGATGAGATAGATCACTAGGGGCATGCCTTTGAGGTTTATATTTTGTCCTTGGTAAGCAGAGTTCTCTGCTTTCTGATTACCATGTCCTCAGCTGCTTTATTCCTCCACACCCTTCTGCCATAATGCTCTGCTTCACCTTGAGTCCAGAGTAATAGAATCAGCTATCTATGGACGAGACCTCAGAAACTATGAGTGCCAAATAAACTTTTTCTCCTCTAAAATTGTTCTTGTCAGGTCTTTGGGGTAAAAAAAAGCTAACTAAAACAAAGACTTGAAAATAACTGTTTTAAATATACTCAAAGAGTTAAGCAAAACTCAGACAAAGAACTAAAGGAGACCAGGAAAATGAAATGTCAAATAGGAATATCAACAAGATAGAAATTATAAATAAAAGTGAAGAAGATTCCAGGAATATAGAGGGAGTAGGAAGCACCAGATATCCATCTTCCCACTAAGACAACAATTGCAGTGAAAGAAATTGCCTGATGTAACTATTTTGGAGTTCTACTTCTTATTAAAGTTACAACTTCTAGTGGACCACTTTGGTGATAAATTGAGGATGATTTCAGTCCATTTCAGCTTATAGAATGATAGCAGCTACATATTCACCAACCCCCAGCCCGGTGGCAAACAACAGTACATATGTTCCCAGAGCCTATTTACAGCTTGTAGAAGCCAAGGTGAAGAGTTGGAACATTTCCTCCAATTATTGGGAATCTATGCTCTAATTGATGATTACTGCTTCTGATTATAGATGTAAGAACTTAGTTTAACCCCCAGGCTGATCCCCCAGCACAGAGATAGCCAACAACAATTAAAACACAAAACATAACCCAAACCAGAAAGATCTGGGTAAGGAGGAAAATTTGATTTCCAGAGATATGACATTTTAAGACTTTAATGTACAGTTTGCCATAAAAAAAATTATAAGGCATAATAAAGAAGCAGAAAGGTATGACCCATTCAAAGAAGAAAACATAGATCAAAAGAATCCATCCCTGTGGGGAAAAGGTACATTCATACATTGCTGGTGGGACTGCAAATTGATACGACCACTATGGAGATTTGTAAGAAAACTTGGGATGGAACCACCATTAAACCAGCTATCCCACTCCTCAGTTTATATCCAGCAGACTTAAAATCAGCATATTATAGTGATGTAGCCACATTAATGTTTATTGCAGCTCAATTCACAATAGCTAAACTATGGAACCAACCTAGATGCCATCTAATAGATGAATGGATAAAGAAAAAGTGGCATATGTACACAATGGAATATTACTCAGCCTTAAATAAGAATGTAATTATGGTATTTGCAGGTAAATGGATGGAGCTGGAGAATATCATGCTAAGTAAAATAAGCCAAACTCAAAAAAAACCCACAAAGGCTGAAAGTTTTCTCTGATAAGCAAATTCTGATCCATAATGGGAGAGATGGAGCAGGAAAGAATAGATCAACTTTGGATTGGGAAGAGGGGAGGGGAAGGGTGTGGAGGTAGGAAGAACAGTGGAATGAGATGGACATTATTACCCTATATACATGTATGACTACACTACCAGTGTGACTCTGCACCATGTACAGCCAGGGAATGAGAAGTTGTGCTCCATTTGTGTACAATGTGTCAACATGCATTCTAATGTCATGTATAACTAATGAGAACAAATTTTTAAAATCCTGTGAGGCTAGATATGGAGAAGTAGCTCCCACATGATTTTAGTAAGAGAATTTGTGAAATCAGATTTAAACAACATTTTGAAAGTTGGGGATTTTGTTTTGTCTCAGTTGTTTTGAGCTTTATTTTCTTAGGATAGCAAAATTGTATAGACTAATGACTGGGATCAAAATTAAAATGTAATAAATTCAAAGGTCATTATTAAATCACCCCCCAAAAATAATCATCCTTGAGAAAAAACAGATGGTCAACTTGCTACACAAAGAGCTTAAAGCAAATATCTTAAAGATATCCAAAGACCTAAAGAAAAACATGGATAAAGTCAAGAAAACAAGTGTGAACAAAGGGAATACCAATAGAAAGAAATAAACTATTTAAATGGAGCAAAAAGAAATTCTAGAGCTGAAAAGTACAATAACTGAAATGAAAAAAATCCACCAGAGGGATCCAAAAGCAGATTTAAACCATAGGGTGGGGGGAGTATCAGTAAACTTGAATGAAAAACAATTGAAATTAGTGAGTCTGAGGAACAGCTAGAAAAGGAGAATGAAGAAAAGTAAGAAGACCTTAAGGGGGATCTCAGGGCCACTGATATGGATAGGAAAATATGCATTGTAGGAGTTCCAAAAAGAGAACAGAGATAGAGTCCAAGAGATCACTTGAAAGAACACAAATTTTATGGAAAATATGAATATAAAATATAAACTCAGCAAACTCCAATTAGAATAAAACTAAAGAAATCTACATTTGAAACACATTATAATCAAACTGTCAAAAACCAAATAGGAAATCTTAAAAGAATCAAGACAGGCATAACATAAAGAAGTTAAGATTTTCAGATTTTATCAGAAACCTTGTAGGTCAGATGGCAATGTGTTGATATTTTCAAAGGGTTAAAAGAAAAAGAATGTCAACCAAAAATCTTGTATCTAGTAAAGTGTCTTTCAAAAGTGAAGATAAATTGAGATCTTTCCAAATAAAGAAAAGGTGAGAGAATGTATTACCACTAGACATATGTGCAAGAAATGCTAAACTGAATCCTTCAAGCTGAAATTAAAGGGCACTAAACTGTAACTCAGAGCTGTATGAAGAAATAAAAATTTCAGTAAAAGAAAATACATGAAAAATTATGAAAGTAAGTATTATTGTAGGCTTCTATTTATGTTGTTTTGGGGGGGTACCAGGGATTGAACTCGAAGGCACTCAATCACTGAGCCACATCCCCAGCCCTATTATGTATTCTTTCTTTTCTTTTTAATCTTAATTTATTTGTTCTAATCAGTTATACATGACAACAGAATGCTCTTCAATTCATTATACACAAACGGAGCACAATTTTTGACTTCTCTAGTTGTACCCAAAGTAGGGTCACACCATTCATGTACCTAGGGTAATGATGTCTGTCTCATTTCACCATCTTGCCTGCCCCCATGCCCCTTTCCCCTCTCCCCCCCTTTGCCCCATACAAAGGTCCTCCACTCATCCCATGACTCTCCCATTATGGATTAGCATCCACTTATCAAAGAATACATTCAGTCCTTGGTTTTTTTGAATTGGCTTACTTCACTTAGCATGATATTCTCTAACTCCATCCATTTACCTGCAAATGTCATGATTTTATTCTCTTTTAATGCTGAATAATACTCCATTGTGTATATATACCACATTTTCTTTATCCATTCATCTATTGAAGGACATCTAGGTTGGTTCAACAATTTATCTATTATGAATTGTGTTGCTATGAACATTGATGTGGCTGCATCACTGTAGTATGCTGTTTTTAAGTGCATTGGCTATAAACCAATGTAGTATAGTGGGATAGCTGGGTCAAATGGTGATTCCATTCCAAGGTTTCCAAGAAATCTCCATACTGCTTTTCAGGTTGGTTGCACCAATTTGCAGTCCCATCAGGAATGTATGAATGTGCCTTTTCCCCCACATCCTCATCAACATTTATTGTTTATTCTTGATAACTGCCCTTCTGACTGGTGTGATATGAAATCATAGAGTAGTTCAATTTGCATTTGTCTAATTGCTAGAGATGTTGAACATTTTTTCATATATTTGTTGATCAATTGTATATCATCTTCTGAGAAGTGTCTGTTCAGTTCCTTAGCCCATTTATTGATTGAGTTATTTGGTTTTTGGTGTTATGTTTTTTGAGTTCTTTATGAATCCTAAAGATTCGTGCTCTATCTGATGTGTGCTTGGTAAAAAATTGCTCCCATTCTGCAGGCTCTCTCTTCATCTCACTGATTGTTTCTTTTGCTGAGAAGAACCTTTTTAATTTGAATCCATCCCATTTATTGATTCTTGATTTTATTTCTCACACTATAGGACTCTTGTTAAGGAAGTTGGGGCCTAATCCAACAATGAAGATTTGGGCCTACTTTTGTTTCTAATTAGGCACAGGGTCTCTGGTCTAATTCCTAAGTCATGGAACCACCTTGAGTTGAGTTTTGTACATGGTGAAAGACAGGGGCTTAATTTTATTTTGCTGCATATTGATTTCTAGTTTTCCCAGCACCATTTGTTGAAGAGGCTATCTTCAATATAAGGCTATCCAATATATGTTTTTGGCACCTTTGCCTACTATGATATAACTGTATTTGTGAGTTTGTCTCTATTCTGTACCATTGGTCTACCAGTCTATTTTGGTGCCAATACCATGCTGTTTTAGTTACTGTTGCTCTGTAGTATAGTTTAAGGTCTAGTATAATGATGCCACCTGCTTCACTCTTCTTGCTAAGGATTGCTTTGCTATTCTGGGTCTCTTATTTTTCCAGATGAATTTCATGACTGCTTTTTCTGTTTCTATGAACAATGTCTTTGGGATTTTGATTGAAAATTTCACTAACTCTGTATAGTGCTTTTGGTAGTATGGTTATTTTGACAATATTAATTCTGCCTATCCAAGAACAAGTTAGATAGTTCCATCTTCTAAGGTCCTCTTTAATTTCTTTCTTGAGCGTTCTGTAGTTTTCATTGTAGAGGTCTTTCACCTCTTTTGTTAAGTTGATCCCCAAGTATTTTATTTTATTTTATTTTATTTTATTTTATTTTATTTTATTGAGACTATTGTAAATGGGGTAGTTTTCCTAGTTTTTCTTTCAGAGGATTTGTCACTGATTTACAGAAATGCTTTTGATTTATGGGTGTTGATTTTGTATCCTGCTACTTTGCTGAATTTATTTACTTGATCTAGAAGTTTACTGGTAGAACTTTTTGGATCCTCTAGGTATATAATCTTGTCTTTAGCAAATAGTGATAGTTTGTGTTCTTTTCCTTTCCATATCCCTTTAATTTCTTTCACCTGTCTAATTGCTCTGGTTAGAGTTTCAAGAACTATGTTAAATAGAAGTGGTGAAAGAGGACATCTCTGTTTTGTTCCAGTTTTTAGAGAGAATACTTTCAATTTTTCTCCATTTAGAATGATGTTGGCCTGGGGCTTTGCATAGATAGCTTTTACAATGTTGAGATATGTTCCTGTTATCCCTAATTTTTCTAGTGTTTTGAACATGAAGGGGTGCTGTATTTTGTTGAATGCTTTTTCTGCATCTATTGAGATGATCATGTGATTCTTTAAGTCTATTGATGTGATGAATTACATTTACTGATTTCTCTATATTGAACCAACTTGCATCCCTGGGATGAATACCACTTGATCATGGGGCACTATCTTTTTTATATGTTTTTGTATTTGATTTGCCAGAATTGTATTGAGAATTTTTATATCTATGTTCGTTGGAGATATTGATCTAAATTTTTTTCTTTGATGTCTTTGTCTGGTTTTGAAATCAGGGTGATATTGGCCTCATAGAATGTGTTTGGAAGTGTTTCCTCTTTTTCTATTTCATGGAATAATTTGAGGAATATTGGTATTGGTTCTTCTTTGAAAGTCTTGTTTATCTCAAATGTTTATCCATATGGTCCTAGGCTTTTTTCCTTGGTATGTTTCTGATGGTGTGTTCTATTTCATTGCTTGAAATTGATCTGTTTAAATTGTGTATATTGTCCTGATTCAGTTTGGGTAAATCATATGATTCTAGAAATTTGTCAATGTCTTCAATATTTTCTATTTTATTAGAGTACAAATTTTCAAAACAATTTTTAATTATCTTCTGTATTTCTGTAGTGTCCATTTTGATATTTCATTTTTCATCACAGATTTTAGTAATTTGAATTTTCTCTCTCCTTCTCTTCATTAACATGGCTAAGGGTTTATCAATTTTATTTTTTTCCCCAAAGAATGAACGTTTTGTTTTCTCAATGTTTTCAATCTTTTCTCTTTTTTTCAATTTCATTGATTTCAGCTCCAATTTTAATTGTTTCCTGTCTTCTATTGCTTTTGGTGTTGATTTGTTTTTCTTTTCCTATGGCTTTAAGATGTAATATCAGGTCATTTATTTGTTGACTTTTTCTCCTTTTAAGGAATGAGCTCCTTGCAATGAACTTTCCTCTTAGTACTGCCTTCATAGTGTCCCAAAGATTTTGACATGATTTATCAGAGTTCTCATTTACCTTTTAAGGATTTTTAATCTTTTCTCCGATGTCTTCTGCAATCCGTTTTTCATTTAATAGCATACTATCTAGTCTCCAGGTGCTGGAGTAGCTTCTATTTTTTGCTTTATTAATTGATTTCTAATTTCATTATGATCTGATAAAATGCAGGGTAGTATCTCTACTTTTTTATATTTGCTAAGAGTTGCTTTGTGGCATAATATATGGTCTATTTTAGAGAAGGATTCATATGATGATGAGAAGAAAGTGTATTCATTAATTGATGGACACAATATTCTATATATGTCTGTTAAGTCTAAGTTATTGATTGTATTATTGAGTTCTATAGTTTGTTTAGCTTTTGTTTGGAAGATCTATCCAATGATGAAAGAGGCATGATAAAGTCACCCAGTATTATTGTGTTGTGGTCTATTTGACTCTTGAACTGCATGTAGGGGACTATGGCAGTGGTTGTAGTGTCCCAAGATGGAGGTGACTGGGGAAGCCACACGTTGGTAGGTGGGGGTCCACACAGGAGTGGCAATTAGTGGTCCTGCACAGGAGCAGGTGTCAGGCGTCCTCTAATAACTCACAGAGAAACAGTATTCCCACTGCTTGAATCCCAGTTTACCAAGCGACACAGAATGCAGCCTCCCTTAGCCTGCCATCTTGGATCTCCCTGTTTTTAATTCTATTTTTTACTTTCTACATGATTTAAGAGACTGATACATAAAAATGTGTTGTTATATATTTTTGGACACACAACATATAAAGTCATAATTTCTGATACAGATAACTGAAAAAGAATGCAGATGAAGATATATAAGAGCAGAATTTTAGTATGTTATTGAAGGTAAGCTGGTATATATTCAAATTAAAATGTATAAGATTAGGATGTTAATGAAATTTTCATGGTAATGACAAAGAGCATAGCTATAGAATAGAAACAAAAGTAAGTGAAAAAATATCAAATAAACATAAAAAAGTCAGGAACTAAAGGACAGAAAGCTATAAGACATATACAAAGCAAATAGCAAAATAGCAGAAATAAGTCTACTTAACAGTAGCTACTCTAAATTATTTATATAATGTAAGTTTATAATATATGAATATGTAAATGTATATATTCATTATCACATATATAATAAATTAACAGTATGTCATATTAATGTGTCATATTATGTATAATAAATATATGTAAATATATTTATATAATTTTATTTATAAAATATAATTATATTTCATGTTTATATATGTTTGTTTCAAAACTTGCCATAAGTCCACAGTAATCAAAACAGTGTGGTACCAGCATACAGACAGACATAGGCCAATGGACTAGAGTGAAAACCTCAAAAATAAGCCCATAACATATACAGTCAAATGATTGTCAATAAGGGTTTCAAAACACTCAATGGGGGAGAGAGAGTATTTTCAACAAATTATGTTCAGAAAATCAGATATCCACATGCAAAATAATGAAGTTGGACACTTCTCTTTCACTATATATAAACATGATCTCAAAATGTATCAAAGATATAAACATGAGAGCTAAAACTCTGAAACTCCTGTGAAAACCTTCATTTTATTGGATTTGTCGATTACTTCCTGGATGTGACACTAAATGTACAAAATAGGTAAATGGCTCAACAAAATTTAAAACTTTTGTGTGTCAAAGAAACCTATCAACAGAGTGACTATAAACAGCCCACAGAATAAGAAAATATTTGCAAATCAAAAATCTGCATAGGGCATAAATATTCAGAATTTATAAAGACATCCTAAAACTTAACAACAAAAGCAAACAACCTGATTAAAAACTGGATAAATGACTTGAATAGACATTTCTCCAAAGAAAATATATGAACATCCAATAAGCATGTGAAATGATGCTCAACACTAATCATTAAGGAAGTTCATATAAAAACTACAATGATATGCACTACATACCCATTAGGATGATTGTTATGTTTTTGTTTTAAAGAAAATAATAAATGTTCACTAGGAAGTAGGGAAACTGAAACCCTTGTGCATTACTACTGGGAATGTACAATAGTATAGTCACAGTGTGTGTCAGTTACTGTGACCAAAATATCTGACAAGAAAAAGAAAAAATGACTTATTTTGGCTCATGTTTCAGATAATTCAGTCCATGGTTGGCTGGTTCCACTGCTTTAAGCCTAAGGTGAGGAAGTACATCATAGTGGAAGAGTGTGGTGGAGAAAAGTTTCTCAACTTATGGCACTGGGAAGCAGAGAGAAAGTGAAGAAGGACTAGAAAGAAGATAAACCCTTCCAAGGCATACCCACAGTAACTTGCTTCATCCAACTTGTTCCCACCTCCCAGTAGTCCATTCAGCTTTCATGTCCATATTGTAATACCAAAAAGCATACTCCATCTCCAAAATTCCCCATAATAACAGTTTCGGCATTTCTTGAAAGTCAAACTCCAGTCTCCTTTGAGACAGCAGGCAAACTCTGAGCTGTTAGCCCCATAATAATCGAAAAGCAAACTACGTAATTCCAAAATATAATGGCACAAAGTAAGCATTCCCAGTCCAAAAAGGAGGAACAGGGACATAGGAAGAAGGGATGGGACCAATGCTAGACCAAGACCCAGCAGTAGCTCCATGTCTAGCATCTGGTATACAAGGTGGTAAGATGTGAGATCCAGCAGCCCTTCCCCTATGTCTTTGCTGGCTACAGGCCACATTGTCTCTATCAGGCTGGCTCTGCTCATTGCCTGAAGTTTGCCTTAATATGTATTCCACATCCCTGGCATATCTACATCCTGGGGACTCCACTGCAGCTCTGGCTTCACTCTCACAGCTTCATACATGGCCCTCTAAGGAGCTTTCCACAGAGATTCTTACACGGGAACATGAACACATTGCTTGTACTCCAAGGTCATCTTTTGAAATCCCTTTTCTTACCTTTTTGGGTACCAGGGATTGAAATCAGGGGCACTCAGCCACTAAGCCACATCCTCATTCCCCCCACACCTTTTTTTAAAATATGTTTTTTAGTTGTATATGGACACAATACCTTTATTTTATTATTTTTTATGTGGTGCTGAGGATCAAACCCATTGCCTCACATGTGCTAGGCAAGTGCTCTACCACTGAGCTCAACCCCAGCCCCTCTTCAGCCTTTTTTTTATATTTTATTTGGAGACAGGGTCTCACTGAGTTGCTTAGTGCCTTGCTTTTGCTGAGGCTGTCTTTGAACTCATGCCATCCTCTGCCTCAGCCTCTGGAGCCTCTGGAATTACAGGTGTGTGCCACCATGACCAGCATCTTTTGAAACCTTGATGGAAGCCTCTATGACCACCTGACTCTAGCATTTTCATTCCTGCAAAACCAGCACCATGTGGACAATGCCAAGGTCATAACAACTGTGGTATAGTGTAATTCCTCAAAAAATTAAATCTAGAATGAATGCTCAATCCAGCATTCTACTTCCAGATATATATTGGGAAAAAAAATTTAAAAGAGGTCCTGTAACACATTTCTAACAGCAGTATTTATAGTGGCAAAAAGGTGAAATCAACACAAATGTCCACTGACAGATAAATGAATCAATAAAATTTGGTACAGACATATAATGGCAAATTATTCAATCTTAAAAAGGAAGGAAATTCTGACATGCTGTTACATGGATGAACCTTGAAGACATGTCAAATGAAATAAAGTCACAAAGGGACAAATAAATCTATGGCTCCATTTATATGAAGTACCTAAATAGTCAAATTGGTACATAATAGAAAGTAAAATTTTAGGTTGTCAGGGTCTAAGGGAAGAAGCCAATGATGACTTATATTTTTAGTGGATAGAATTTCAGTCCAAGAAGATGAAAAAAGTTCATGTCATGATACAAAATATTGTGAAAGTATTCAGTTCCACTGAACTATATATTTAAAATGTTTAAAGTAATTTTTATGTATGTTTTAGCACAATAAAGAAACACATCTTTTATTATTTTTAAGAATATTTTGGTATTTCATTTATTGAGAAATGAAAAAATCTAAGAAGGATAAGCTTTGAAATATTTTGAGGATCAAAGATCTTAAGTTTGGGGAGTTTATAAATTAAGATTGTTGTTTTATTTTAATTTATTTTTTATTTATAATAATTACAATTCTTAGTGCACATATATAGCATCTTTTTACATACAACTGTTTGTATACAAAGTATATTTGTACCATTCAGGTCTTCAATCATGCATTTAGGATAATGATATGTCTCATTCAACCACCTTTTCTTTTTTTTTTCTTTTCTCCCCCTCCCTCCCCCTCCTTCCCTTCCTCCTTCCCTTTGACCATTCTAGTGTTCCTCTAATCCTCCTATGTACCCCCATCCAACAATACTGTGAACTAGCCTCCTTATATCAGAGAAAACATTTGGTATTTGGATTTTTGAGATTGACTAATTTCACTTAGCATTATATTCTCCAACTTCATCCATTTACCTGCAAATGCCATTATTTTATTCTCTTTTATTGTTGAGTAAAATTCCATTGTGTATATATACCACATTTTCTTTATCTGCTCATCTACCGAGGGACATCTAGGTTGGTTCCACAACCTAGCTATTGTGAATTGTTCTGCTATAAACATTGAAGTGGCTGTGTCACTGTAATATGCTGTTTTGAAGTCCTTTGGGAATAGACCCAGGAGTGGGATAGCTGGATTATAGGGTGGTTTCATTCCCAGTTTTCCAAGAAATCTCCATACTGCTTTCCATAGCGGTTGCACCATTTTGCAGTCCCACCAGCAATGTATGAGTGTGCCTTTTTTCCCACATCCTCTCCAACATTTATTGTTGTTTGTGTTCTTGATAGCTGCCATTCTGACTGGAGTGAAATGAAATCTTAGAGTAGTTTTGATTTGCATTTCTCTAATTGCCAGCAATTTTGAGCATTTTTTTCACGTATTTGTTGATTAATTGTATATCTTATAAGCTTCTATTTTTTTAGTGTTTCCTATGTCTCTCTAATAGATCCCAGAATTCCCCATTTAATTATTGTCTTCTCTTTCTTCTACATTTACGTGTCCAAGGGGAGGAAGGAGCAGGAGCACAGAGGTTAACATCTAGCAACCCATTGTTCTCTCTTTGAAAACAAGTCCTCATCCTGTCATCCGTGATCATTCATTACCTACACTTTCACTCCCCTCTCTGATTAAGGGAGCCCTTACTGCTGTAAGGGGAAATGGGTTATGACCACTGTGGCTGCTTAAGGCTGAGATGGGGCAACGTGGGGCAAGCAGTTCAGGTTTCCCTTTAGGAATGTTGTAGGTCAGTCAAGGGGTTCATGGTAAAAGGCTGGTTTAGTAAAAAACAGGTTGCAAAACCGTCTGGGAGGTGGGTGCCCCATGAGAAAAGCAAGAAGACATGAGTACTGGAATGAGATTAATACAACAATAAATGCCACAACATCCATATATACCAATCAATATGATGATGATGATGATGATGATGATGATGATGATAGAGACCAGCAATTGACAAGGGTAATGAGGATATGGCATTTATTTGGGAAAGTAAATCTTTAAGGATTTTAGTCATATTGTCAGAGTTGTCAGGAATATAAACACAACATTCAGTTGGGATAATGGTACAAGTACCACCCTTGGGCTGCAGCAAGGACATCCAAGGCCATGGGGTTTTGTAAAAACAGCCTTTCTCATAAGTGCTTTGTGTAAAGGAGAGAAATACTCTCCTCAACCTCATGGAGAACATTTTGAGTATGATCGGTTAGAGCCTTCATGTGCCATATTACATCTTCTAGGCCAATTTGTGTGTGGGGGGGGGAGGGGGAAATGAAACTAAATGATCTTACCAATGAAAAATATCATTCCCATCTATGTTTGAGATTGGGGGGATTTGCTGGTTGTCCTATATTTTATGTCCATCTCCCTTGCATCCAGGGTACCCAAAAGTACATCTTCCCATCCAGCCTAGGGGAAACTGTATTGGTCCCACTTATCCATTGGGTCCCATTGAATTGCTGGCCATCTAATTTCAAGTCTGAAAAACCTTTAGTCCCAAACCAATTATTGGCCCAAACCAATCATGTTGGCATAGTGACCCTGGAATCCATCATAATTCCCAAGAGGCCTTAGGCCATCTGTCATAAATGTAGTTCCTAAGAGACTGGGTATTTTTTTTATTTAGAAACCCACATATTTGTCCCAAATCTTATCCCCATATCTTTGACATTCTGGCATTGATAGCAGAAAGAGGAGTATCTGGACTTAAGTGTAGTTTAACAGCTGAAACATTTTGAAGATTGGCTTACTCTAGAGTGAAATTCTTCCCATGACCTGGCTGTGACAAAATATTATTTATAGGCCATAATTTAACATCTTCATGAGTAGCAGTTTGTAAAGAGCATATCTGTTTTTCTGTTCTAACATTAAAAATTATTATTTTGTTCAGTCACTCCCTTGTAAGGGAGCTAACAACCAAAGCAGCCCAGAAGTGCTGGAAAGGAGCAAAGGTCTGCATGCCCAGCAATCATCTGTCTGTGATCTAGTGGCATACTGCTGAGCCCAGTCTAGAAAAGACTTAACTTCGCTGGACTTGTCTAAAATAATAAAGAAGAGTTTAAACATTGTCTCTGCAGAAGGAGAGATTTTAAGTCTTCTAATGGGCTGCAGGAGTATCATTCCTCAGTTTCTTGAGGAGAAATTTCTCTGGGAGTCAATCCAGGATGCCAGAGTTTTACCTGAGTGGTGGATCCAGTTCTCTTTTCTGAGCACTTTTACTGCAGAGGGTGTAGATAAAATCACAGGTTGTGGATAAACCACAGGGAAGGGTCCCTTCCAGATAGGGTCTAAATTTAGGGAATTTGACCATAATTAGACCCCCAGGCTCATACAAAGGTGGAGATGTGAGTGGCTCAGAGATGGGATATCTACAGATTTCAGCTTGAAATTTAGCCAGATTTGTGATTTGTGATATCTGTGGTTTCCTGATCTTTGAGAATATCATTTCTAAGGAATCACCTTCCATATAAGACCTCAAATGGACTAAGCCTTAGTGTTCCTGGGGTGTTTTTAATTCTGAGTAGGGCCAAAGGGAGCACTTTGGGCCAAGGGTAGTGAGTTTCTTGAGTGAGTTTTCTCAGATGTCTCTTGAAGATATCATTAGCCTTCTCTACCTTTCCCAAGGATTGAGGTCTCCATGCACAAAGGAGATGATATGCCAAGGACTTGGATACTCCCCGAGTAACAGCTGTATTGAAAGCTGCTTTGTTGTCACTCTGGAGGCTGCAAGGCAGTCCAAATTGAGGAAATATTTCCTGCAACAAGGCCTTAACCACCTCTCCTGCCTGTTCAGTTTGGGAGGGTTAAGCCTCAGTTCATCCAGTAAAGATATCTACCGTAATCAACAGGTATTGGAACCTGCTGCTTTAAGGCATGGGGATAAAATCAAGTTGCCAGTCCTCCCCAGAGAATTGTCCTGTCCTTTGGAGCCCTGGAAGCCTTTTGTTGGAGTGAAGTAGGTTATTTCTCTGGCATGTCTCACAGGCTTTGACTATTTGATGGATCATTTTGGGCATTTTTTTTTTCCTTCCAGTCTCTAGAGTTAATTAGAGAGTATTTTTCCTGTCCCAAATGGAAAAATTGGTGTAAGGTGTGTAAAATCTTTGAAAGTTAGAAGGTAAGTAAAGTTCATTATCTTCTATCTGAATCCACCCAGAAGAAAAGAGAATGACTCCCCTTTTCTAGCGAGCCTGTTGTGCTTCTTTTTGGGTATATTAAGGTTTTATCTCTGGGGGATGTCCTGTCCATAGCAGAGGGGCTAAAGTCATTGTTGGCAGAACATTCCTTTAGTAGCCTCTCTGGCCTGCTGTTCTGATTATTTATTGCCTTCTGCTATCTCATCTATTCCCTTTAGATGTCCTTGGCAGTGGATTACTCCCACCTCTTTAAGTAAATGAACAGCTTCTAACAGGGTTTAGGATCTTTTCGTAGTTCTTTATAGAAGTTCCCCCAGCCGTTTGCAAGCCTCTCTCTCTCTTCAAGTTGCTGCATGTGCACACAGAATTAGGTAGACATTGTAGCTGCCTGATGCTGTTGCTTGCAGCTACAACACCGTGGGAGAAAACTCGGAGGCAGGATGAAAATGAAAAAGGTCTTTTATTCTTCTTCTCTCTCCGGCTTCAGCAACCTCTTGAACTCTAACCACTCTAACTCCAACCACCAGCAACCTTCTTCTTCTTCCCCCAACACCAACTAACCAACCTTACCCGGTTATATACATTTAGCTTTAACAAGGACAAGTGCTTACAGCTTGAGCTTACAGTGCGTCACACAGTGTTCACGGGCATATAAAGATTCTTTGAATAATGTATTAATATAGGTAGAAACTAGAACATCTTTTATGGCTCTCAGCTAACCGCTCTTTAGATATCTCCTTGATTAGGGCTCCTTCATTTACCCCCTTTAGTTTTAAAAGATGGGATATTCTAGGACTTCCATGTGCAACCAACATTCTTACCCATCATGGGAATCAAGGCGGCCCTTGACTCCTGGATTAGGTTGACATTTCGGCCACATTAGACTGTCCCGTGTGACTGTGCCGTGTCTTAGGTTGTCCCACTCTGGGGATCTTACCCGTCATAGGCTAACCAGCCATCCAATCGAGCCCTTCAGGATCGACTGTGTGTTGACTAACAGCCGTCCAATTTTGAGGAGATACTGCGGCTTTAAGGCGGCAAGCCTACTGATGACGAGCCAAGTTTCCATAGCATATCAAGTTCTTTAAACAAATCAGCTGCCCTTAGTGTCATCAAGTAATGCACTGAGTTCTCTTAGACAAATACCCGCAAGGCATTGTCCTGTAATGTCCCAAAATAATGGAAAATCAAAATGTCCATAAGTTATAACACATAGATCCAGGAGGCCCCATGCATGCAGAGCAGAGGCCACACTGCTGGTGAGGTTGTTCAATGCTTGAGCAGCAGGGATGCTTGTAGCGACTGCGGTCCCTGCAGTTGTAGCAGCAGCCGTCTTTTTTATGTCTAGACACTGCCACCAGCAAATCTTCAGGGCCCGCTACTTTAAACTCAAGCATCCATTATTAAGGGAAAGGCAGTGCTATTCCAGCACTGAGATCAGGTGGTGAGCTGTCAGATTCAAAAATAGAATTATTAGAGTAGAAAATTAAAGTTGATCTCTGCTCACACATATATTCAGAATAAATCAAAGAAAAACTGAGGGTATTACTGCATTAAAGATAGATTAAAAAAAGCTAAAGGCACTTTGGAAAAATAATTTGTTAGCTGGAATCCTTGAGTCTCTGTATATACAGCAATCCTATACCTTTTGAAATAATTCAAATTAATCAGCTATTAAACAAATGAAGTTAATAACAAATAAACAATCCTATGTCAAAACACCAAAATATCAGGTTATACAGCATTAGTCATATTCACAGCTGAAGAGAAGTCCCGGAGACAACTATAAATCAAAATTGATTGTCACTATAATTGATTATCTAATTTGAATATTCTAAACTTAAATGTTATTTGGATCCATGTCTATCTATCTACCTATTATATATATATTTATATAATTTTTTATCTATTATATATATATTTATTTTATTTTTTTTTAATAAGCGCTTTGATATTTGTGACATCACGCTGGACAGACGCACATATAAACATATATTTGTGACATCACATAAACATGAAATTTAGACAAATGCACAGACATAAAGACATATATATAAAAGAAAAAAAAAATACAATTGTGTATATACTAAAGAGAAATCTTGTCCCGGCTGGGAAGAATGAAACTTAAGTTGTGAATTTATTGGAGGACACTTTCAAAAGAATCACTCCATACCTTCATTTTGGTCCTCTTGATTTTGTACTTGTTTATTCAATCTAGACTCCTCAATAACTTCGTCTTGATCCTTTTGACTTTGTACCTGCTTTATCAATCTAGATGGTATCCATATTGGAGAGGATTCATGCTTTGGAAAAACACAAACAGATCCTCTCCCCCAAATTAATACTGGGTCTGGACCCTTCCATGTACCTGAGAGAACATCCTTCCAGTAAACCAAAGGTTTATGTTGTTGGTGTGGGTTCCAGTGTCTATCTCCAGCCGAATATCCATTAGAATCTAAAGTTAATAAATTTAGGCTAAACAGGGCAACTGCCAATCTGTCCCTAGGATTTTTCCAATTTCCATCTTTTTGCTTTAGTAACATATTTTTAAGTGTCTGATTTGCTCTTTCAATTATTCCTTGTCCCTGAGGATTATAAGCAATACCTGTTTTGTGGATTATATTGAATTTTGTACAAAATTGTTTGAAGGATGTGGATGTATATGCAGGGCCATTATCTGTTTTAAGCATTTTGGGGATGCCCAATGCAGCAAAAGCTTGCAGACAATGAGATGTAACATCTTTAACTTTTTCTCCAGAATGTAAGGAAGCAAAAATCATGCCTGAGCATGTATCTATGGTGACATGAATAAATCGTAATTTCCCAAAACTTGGCTCATGAGTGACATCTATCTGCCACAAATGATTGGGCATCAGACCTCGTGGGTTAACCCCATAATGTGGATTGGGCAAATGTGTTACACAAGATGGATATTCTTTTACAATTCTACGAGCTTGTTCTTTTGTGATTTTAAATTTTTGTCTTAAGGTAGTGCTATTGACGTGGAACTGGGAATGAAATAAAGTAGCTTGTTGTACTGCAGTAAATATAAATATTGCTTTAGTGAGGGCATCAGCTTTTTGATTACCTTCATGGAGAGGACCAGGCAGATTAGTGTGAGCTCTTATGTGACCTATAAATAAAGCTTCTTTTCATTGCCATAGTAGATTTTGGATTTGAGAAAACAATTTAAAAGCTGGAGTATGTGGTGCTATTGGACCTGCTAGCTCCAATTTAGGGACAGCATGTACAATATAGTGGCTGTCTGAAAAAATATTCATAGGCTGTTCTTTAAAATTTTCCAGAGCTATTATTATAGCTTCAAGTTCCACTAATTGAGCTGATTTTTGATTAGTGATATGAATCATTTTTTCATTTTGAGTGACTACTGCAGCAGTACCATTAGAGGATCCATCTGTAAATACATTAAATGCTTTAGGAATGGGTTGATTTTTTATTACCTGTGGGAATATGATAGGATGATTGATACAAAAGGATAGTATAGGAGATTTAGGAAGATGATTATCAAAATTTGCAGAAGTAGAGCATCTAGCTATAGCCCAATCATTATCATTGAAGCACAAATATTCAACCTGTGATGATGAATAAGGAGTAATAATAGTAGCAGGATGAATTCCAAATATTTTAGTAGAGGTCTTAAGTTCTTGAAGAATAAGTTTAGCCACCATGGAGGTATAAGACTCAATTGTACTTTTAGGAGAGACAGGCAAATGTATCCATAATATAGGTCCCTGTTGCCAAAATACTCCTGTGGGTGTATATTGTGAAGGAATAATAATCAATATTAGTGGTTGAGCAAAATCAAATCTATCACAGTGGGATCTTTCAATGGCCTGTTCTACTAATTTTAGAGCTCTCCTGGCATCAGGAGTTAATGTTCGCGGTGAGGATGAATCAGGGTTTCCGTGAAGGATGTCAAATAAAGGTTTTAATTTTCCAGTAGTGAGGCTTAGTGTAGCGCGAAGCCAATTAATGTCTCCTAGTAGTTTTTGGAAATCATTGAGGGTGGTCAAATGTTCTTTACTTATTAGAATTTTGGGGGGTTTAACAAAAGTATCCATGATTTTAAAGCCTAAATATACTATAGGTGGTCTGCTTTGAACTTTTTCTTCTGCTATATATAATCCATATTTTTAAAAAAATTTTGTTATTTCACTGAATATAGTAAATAAGATTTGTTGATTAGGGTGAGCTATTAAAACATCATCCATGTAGTGTAGACACATGAGGTTTTGATATGTGTTTTTAATGGGCTGTATAGCTCTGTCCACATATAGTTGGCATATTGTAGGGCTATTTGCCATTCCCTGTGACAATACTTTCCATTGATATCTTTTATCAGGGCCATTATTATTGATAGAAGGAATTGAGAAAGCAAACCTGGGGGCATCCAGAGGATGTAGGGGAATGGAAAAGAAACAGTCCTTTATATCAAGAGTTATTAGATAATAGTTTTTTGGAATAGCTACAGGATTAGGAAGTCCAGGTTGAGTAGGGCCTATAATTTGCATTGTTTTGTTAATTTCTCTAAGGTCTTGTAATAGTCTCCATTTTCCAGATTTTTTCTTAATTACAAATATGGGAGAATTCCAGGGAGAGCTGGAAGGCTCTATATGTCCTGCTTCTAATTGTTCTTTAATTAATGGATGGGCCGCTTGCAATTTTTCTTTGGATAGGGGCCACTGAGGGACCCAAACTGGCTTATTAGAAAGCCATGGTATTTTTAAAATTGTTTTCTCAGTGGCCCCTAGAAAAAAATGTCCTTTGCCTTTTTTATTATTATTAGGATTTTTATTCTTAACACCTGCAGGCTTGGTTGCTAGGTGTAGCCCCATTTGATGTAGAATATCTCTTCCCCATAGGGTAACTGGCAAGCTGTTTAAAACATAAGATTGGAATGTTCCTTTATGCCCTTCATTATCTTCCCAATTTAAGATTACAGCACTTTGTGCTGGGGTATTACTATATCCCAAGCCTCTTAAACTGGTTGAGGCTTTCTGTAGAGGCCAGTGCTTAGACCATTGTTGTAGATTTGTGATGGAAGAGTCAGCTCCTGTATCAATCAGCCCCTCCATCTCTATACCTTGAATTTTTATTTTGCACATAGGCCTCTGTGAACAATCCTGAACCCAGCAATTCATACATAGGTCCTGAGCCAGTGGAACCAAATCCTCTCTTATTTCTATTTTGTGGCATGCTTTTAAAAGAATTATGGAGACTGGGAAGGAGGAGCAGCTGTGAAATTCTGTCTCCTTGATTTATGGAGATGATGCCCCTGTGTGTACTTAGCATTATTTTAATCTCTCCATTATAATCAGAATCAATAACCCCTGGTACTACATTAAAGCCTAATAAGCTCTTGGAACTACGCCCAAGGATTAGTCCCATAGTTCCTGAGGGAAGAGGTCCTCTGATTCCCGTAGGAATCAGCTGAACCCCCATTTCAGGTGTTAGGACTATCCACGTGGTGGAACAGAGATCTAATCCTGCACTTCCTCTTGTCCCTCGGACAAGGGAGTTAATGGGTAGGAGGGATTGTGACGAGGAATCATCTGGATCTGAGGGCATTCTTCCTCTAGTGCCTCATACATTTGTGGGCCCCCGGGGCATTGGGCCCCGTGCCCCATTTTTTGAAATCCTGGACAAATCATTTCCATAAATATCATATCTGGAATGGCATTGATTGGCCCAATGTATACCCTTTTTGTACTTGGGGCATCGGCCTGGAGCACGGTATGAGTTTGATCTTATTACCCTTGGGGGATATTGCTTAGCATATCTTGGTTGATTATAATAATTTTGTCTGGAATATCCTGTTCTAGGTTGAATCCTTTGGGAATTTTGAGGGGAGGAACCTTTCATCACTGCAGCAATTACGTTGCCTGTGATAACAGCCTCGTTAATGTCTTTACACAGTCTGATATAAATTGATAAATCTTTTTTACTTCTCCATGGCCTTATTGCATCCTGGCAATATTTATTAGTGTTCTTGTACGCTAATTGGATAACTAGGGGCATAGCTTGCTCGACTTCACCGAAAACTCTAGATGTTGTTTTTAAGAGTTTATCTACAAAATCAGCGTAAGGGTTCGTTAGGCCCCTGTATAACTTTTGATAGGCTGCCTTGCAGATCCCCTGTGCCTGATATTGTCTTCTAGGCTTTGACAGCTGCTGTGTGTATTTGGGCATACACACCGGGATCGTATGTTAGCTGATTTTGTAGTTCGGCGAACTGACCTTCTCCTGTGAGCATATCTATGTTGTGTTGAGGGAAACCTGCTGCAGGGTTCTCTTTGCTATTTCTGAGCAAAGTTCCTGGAATTGAGTTTTCCAGATTAGGTATTGTCCCCCACTTAGTACTGCTTTGCACAGACTTTTCCAATCTGAGGGGGCTAAGATTAGGGTGTTAAGTGACTCTATCATACTTAATGTGAACGGAGCTTGAGGCCCATAGGTCATTACCGCCTCTTTAAAATTCTTTATTGTTTTAAAGTCTAGGAACTGGTGATACCTTTGTCCCTCTTCATTTTGAAATACTGGCAGGTCTAGGTGCTCCTGCAGTTTTTGTTGTTCGAGAGCATATAAGCGCTCAGAAAGGCCACCAATCTCTACCTCAAGGGCACGTACACTCTGATCAATACTCCTTATTGTTTCTGTTAGGGATTCTACCCATGAGGGAGCAGAGGGCACTAGTGGTTCCTCTATTTGACGGTCTTTTCTCCTTTTTAATTTCTTTTTGTTCTTTTTATTGGAGACTGTGCTCCCCGAATTGCTTTTTGATTCCTCTTCACTACTAGTTTCATAATTCCTAACCGGCTTAGTGGAGGAGACCGTACTTTCATGGTTTGGCTCCTTGTTACTATTATCACTTTCACTAGTATCCTGAGTTTCAGCTTCTAAAGAGAGTACATACTCCTCGGCTAATTTTATTAAGTTTCTGATGGCTTTTGCAGTTCTTACTTTTGAATTTACATTACTACTCTCCTTGCTGGTCTCAACTGAGTCAGAGGATATGCTTTCTTGTTCACTTTTCTCACTATCCTCTGAGTTCTTGATATTGAAAATTTCATTCATGGCTTTTATAAACTGACTTTTTGTTATTTTCACTCCCATTTTTAAAATTTTCTTATTTCTTACCTTTGCCGTCCAAATTCCCCGTATGGGCCACCACTTGTTAGCTGCTTGATGCTGTTGCTTGCAGCTACAATGCCGCGGGAGAAAACTCGGAGACAGGATGAAAATGAAAAGGGTCTTTTATTCTTCTTCTCTCTCCGGTTTCAGCAACCTCTCGAACTCTAACCGCTCTAACTCCAACCACCAGCAACCTTCTTCTTCTTCCCCCAACACCAACTAAACAACCTTACCCAGTTATATACATTTAGCTTTAACAAGGACAAGTGCTTACAACTCGAGCTTACAGGTGCGTCACAGAGTGTTCACGGGCATACAAAGATTCTTTGAATAATGTATTAATATCAGGCGGAAACTAGAACATCTTTTATGGCTCTCAGCTAACTGCTCTTTAGCTATCTCCTTGATTAGGGCTCCTTCAAGACATATTTAAAGTCAATGTAAATATTGACTCTTGCTCTTTTCCCAGCTTGAGTGCTCTTGCTGGGCTATCAATTCTGAAAGCTGCACACTTGTACCTGGACACAAGGATTGTGCCTCTAAAGGTGTCATACAGCTTTACACTCTGTAAGCTGCCTGTTGTGGCCAGCCACGGTGCCGCGGGAAAATTCTCGGAGGCAGAGTTAAGCTTTTACTACTTTTACTTCTACTTTCTTAGAGCTTAGAGAGGGAAAGAAAGATTTTTCTTAGAGAGGGAAAGAAAGATTTTTCTTCTTAGCTTAGAGTAGCTTAGAGTAGCTTAGAGTAGAGTAAAGAAAGATAGAGCTTAGCTTAGAGAAAGACTAGAGCTTCTTTCTTCTCTCTTCTTTCTTCCTTCTTCTGTCTTCTGTCTTCTGTCTTCCTCGGGAGCCTCGGCCTTACTCTGACCAGTCCTCTGGAGCCTTGGCCTAACTCTGGCCAGTCATTACTTCTTCTATCTGGTTTCTCTTCTGTAACCGCTCTGCCTACGTTCTGGCCGCTCTGATTCTTCTGACCGACCGAGTGACTGCCCGGCTGACTGAATTCTCCGTTCTCCTAACTCGGACCGCTTTCACCCGGTTATATACCTTCAGGTTTGCGGGTGCCTACAGGTGCGTCACATACATATCAGGTGGAACTTATGGCTTCCAGCTAGCTGCAACAGCCCTTCCTAATTAGGGCTCCTTCAACACTCTTCCTGCTCCATGAACATCTGTGTACATGGTGAGGTCTGGATTAGGCAGGGGAGGCTTTGAAGGTCTCAGGCTGAACAGTCTAAGACTTGTTGTCAATTTAAGATTCCCCTCTAATGATTCTGAAAGGAGAGTGGCTGGGTTTAAACTAAGCAAATCTTTATTTGAGCCTCTGGTCCTTCTAGAAGTAAAGCTTAGTATTTCAGAAGGTAGGTATCTGAAAGCCATAATCCCCTTTTAAAATCCTTGAGAGATCCTGAGAGGTACAGACAATGAGATCTCTTCCCATGGTGATTTTGATTGCCTCAGGGGCTAGTAAAGCAACTGCAGGCACCACTTGAAAGCAATGGGGCCATGTCAGGCTCCTTGCTGAGACAGCTACTGGTTCTTGAGCTGGTCCATTCTTTTCTGTGACCACTCTCATGACTGTTCCCCCTCTTTCAATGACAAACAGGTTAAATTCTTGCCATGTAGGCATCCTGAGAGCAGGGGCTTGAAGTAAGGCCCTTTTTAATGCTTTAAAGGATTTAACATGCTCTGGTTCCCATATTATGGTAGTTGTCCATTGGTGTAGAGTTTCTTTAAGGAGGCTTTAAAGAGGCTTAGCTAACTCCCCATACCCAGGGATCCAAAACCTGCCATATCCAGGTAGTTAGTCCTAGGAATCCTCTGAGTTGTCTTATGGTTTGGAGTAGAGGGTACCATCTTATGGGTGTTATCCTCTCTTCTCCTAGCTTGATTCCCTGAGACAGCTGGAATCCTAAATATTAAACCTGTCATTGACATAACTGAGCTTTCCTTTTTGAGACCTTACATCTGCTAACAGCTAGGAAATTTAGAAGTTCTGTAATGGACTCCTGAAGTTCTTCCTGGGTTGTGGCACACAGGAGGATGTCATCTACATACTGAAGAACAACCACAGATGACCTTTCTTTGAATCTGTTAAGTCCTTGGCTAGGCCTTGTCCAAACAGATGGGGACAATCTCTAAATCCTTGAGACAACACTGCCCAGGTTAATTGAGATCCTCTCTCAAGTTCCTTGAAGGCAAACAGTATTGTAATTGACAGTCTGGGGGTATACAGAAAAAGGCATCCTTTAAATCTAATGCAGTAAACCAAGCAGCAGCAGTTGGGATCTCACATAACAGAATTTATAGATTAGGAATCACAGGATGAAGGGGGATGACTGCTTCACTAATTATTCTAAGGTCTTGGACTAGGTGCCATTCCCTGTTTTGGCTTTTGAACTCCTAAAATGGGTATATTACATGAGCTGTTGCAGGGCACCAGCAGTCCCTGCCTTTTGAGGTTTTAAATGATTTCCAATAAGACTTTTTTTTTTTTTTTTTTTTTTTTTTTTTTTTTTTTTTTTTTTTTGCCTCTGGGTACACGGGGAATTGCCTCTGGTGTGGAAAGACAAAGGGATCCTTTAAGACTATTTTAACTATGACTGAAATTTTTGCTCACCCAATCTTGCTGTCAGTGACCCAAACATCAAAGTTTATATCACATTCTGATAGATGTAGACATAGTGGTCCCAGGGGTCCTAGATTCATCATGATGGAAGCCTAAAGCTTTGAAAGGAAATCCCTCCCCAGTAAATAAGTAGAGCACTTGGACTATAAGAAATGCATGAGAAAACATCATTCTATCCTACTCACAACTCAATGGGGGTGTAAAAGTTTCTGAATAGATCATCCAGACACCCCTTACACCCTCATAGTACTAAGGAAAGGGGGTCAGGGTTAAAGATGAGTACTGAAAAGCTAGCACAAGTGTCCAGGAGGAAACTGACCTCATGGGGTTCATGTGTGGTGATAGGAGTTATAGGAGCCATTAAAGTCAACCTCTGGCCCTTGTCAGTCCTGTGTGGGGAAATCTAGCTGCCCTGAAAGCCTACACCCCTAAGGACATTCATTCCTTTAATGATTGCCTCCACATATAAGACAGAGCCCTGGAAATAACGATTTGGCCTGTTGGCATTCCCATTGGTAATGTTTCTCATTCCCATAGTGGAAGCAAGTCTTTTTGTAGCTTAAGGTCCACTCCATTTCTCTCCTTTCTTACCTGGGAAGCTTACTCTTTGCAGAACCATAACCACTGTTCAGCCTTCTTTCTGTCTCTATGTTCACTTTCCTTCTTTTCCTCCTGATCTTAGTTATAAAAGATGGAAGTTGAAAGCCAAAAGATGTCATCTAAGGACTAATCAGGGCCATATGTCAATTTTTGTAACTTCCCTCCAATGTCTGGGGCCAACTGAGTGAATAAATTTATCTTTTAAAATCATATGACCCTCTGTGAACTCAGAATCCATGGTGGTGTGTTTTCTCAATGCCTCCCAACGTTTTTCCAGAAAGACAGTGGGATTTTCCTGAGGGACTTGTTGTATCTCTGATAGCTTGGAATAATTAATGGTTTTTTGTCTGGATCATCTGAGGCCCTCAAGGATTACTGTCTGTAAATGTCTAATTTTTAAGTCATCCTATTCATCATTTGGATCACTTTCAGGATCAGGTCTAGGAACCACTTGTGCTCTGAATGGATGATTAGGTTTGCTTCTAGTTTGTACTGCTGGGGCATTACTGAGATGTTGGTCATCCCCAAAATGTTCAGCCTCATTGGTGGTTAAAGTCTGGTTAAGCAACAGCATAATATCTTCCCAGCTGAGATCAAACACCTGATGTAAGTTCTGAAACACTTTGATATGTATATATATTTAGATCCTCTGATAACCTCCCTAAATCTATTTTTATCTGTCTTAAGTCTTGGAGGGAGAAAAGGGTATGTACTTTAATTAGTCTGAATTATCCTTCTGGTAGAGGGGCTGCTGATTGGTGAAAGTAGAAGGTAGAAATTCCTGGGGTCTTTCTAGTTTCTTTCCCTCAGTAAAAGGCTTTCTCCTGACATGCTAGTGATTACAGCTGAGTCTAATCAGCATTATTGGCATAATTTGGTGTTTTCCCTACAAGCAAAGAAAGTGTGAACATAGGGAACTTCAGACAATTTTCCTTCCCTTTTCAAAACACACTAGGCTCTAAAATAGTATGAAAGTTCTTATGTCCCTCTGGCAGTCAAGATTCTCCATCAGAGAGTTTGTATTGAGGCCAGGCCTGGCATTAGAAGAAAATGAGATACTTTTTCTCAAGAAAAATTTATGGATGAAATTCATCCCAATTTTTCAGTATGGTTTTTGGTAGAGGGTATCACCTTATGGGCAGGCTAGTGGTGAACCTGGCATAACTGTTACTCCCATCTATGTCAGAGAAAATAGAATTCAGTTGCTTGCACCAGAGAAACTGCCCACTCTGCTACAGACATCTCCCTTATGAGATTTTGACAGCCAGCAAAACCATTTTTCACTTTTATTTCCTGCTGTATTTACTGCAGCATTACCAGTTAGGATGTGAGGGTCTTTGTTAGCCATGTTCCAAAGACCCAAAGAATTCTGACTCAGTGGTCCTTACTGGTTTTCCCCTGGCCACTATGAAAGCTTCCAGATGTGATGACCCATGATAAAGAAATGACCTATGGTAGGATGCATTCCTCTGTTCTGTGCATCTATATGACTATGTAGTCTGGTCTGTAAAATTGTTGCCACTCACTCATACAGGCTTTGAGGGGACTGGAGAACCAGAGTCGCCAAGGGTAAAGGCTGGAATAAAGAGGTTATGCTTCCATCACTGTAGGCCAAAGGAATCTCCAGAGTGGAAGGAGGAGGCATCTAAGGAAAAGGCAAATTGAAAGGGTATTGGCCCCGTGATCTTGGGAGTGTCAAAATGGAGATTGTAATTGGGAGACTTCATCACCTAGAGGGTGATGGGTTAAAATATGTCTTCCCAGATCTCTGAAAAATAGGAAAGTATACGTATGTATAAGTCTCTCTTCTGCAGCCAGAGATGCTAATGGGGCACACAGAAGCACAGAAACAACCATGGGGACAATTCCGATACGCTTGTAAGGGCTCAATGTGAGAACAAAGGGGACCCAGGACTTTCCTTATGAACCATTCCATACAAAATGTCCCTCTCTCAATTTCTAGAGTCTCACTGGTGAGGGAAGGAGAGTGCTCACGGGAAGCAAGTGTGGGAGAGTGTATTCGGCTCCTATGTGTTACTGGGGTGTTACTCAGCACTGCTTAATTGACTGGTCACCACAGGATACCCAGAGGGCTGTTGGGAGATGGAATCAGATAGGGATCTGAGATCCACTGAGGAGTAGCTTCAGTCAGGACCTCGCAAATGTTCCCTAATTTTGTACAAATCCTCACATCCAAAGGCAGGCCAGGATCAGGGGACACTGTCTACTAGTGCCAGACATGTTCCAAGCCAGAATAGAAAAGTAGGAAATGACCTCTGCAGAGCCCAACATGCCTGACCTGCAGAGCAGGTGCTTAGGAACCACAAAAAATCGTGAAATTTTTCACGCAAGATTTAAGATTGGCAGCCTGCACTGACCCCCTAAACTGTCATCCAGAAAGAAAGAGAAAGAGACAGAAAGACACACAGAAAGATGTAAGGTATGGAGAAGGAACTTATATCCGTGACTATACTGAGTGAGTCTCCAGCTGATACCAGTCCTTTGGAGACCAGGAACAGGTCCTTATTCCCCAGTGTTGGAGATTAAACACCCAAGAAACATTGAGGCAAGCATAGAAAGCAACTTTTATTTCAGAAAGAAAAAGAGACAGACCTCTGAAGAGAAGGGGCCCCAGAGTTGGATGTCCACGGGTAGGAACAGTCTTGTGTCTCTTACAGATCCCAGGTCCCCTTTTAATTATTATTTTCTCTTTCTTCTCCATGTATGTGTCTTAGGGCAGGAAGGAGCAGGAGCACAGTCGTTAGTCGCATTGTTCTTTCTTTGATAACCAGGCCTCATCCTCTCGTCCCTGATTGTTCATTACCTATACTGAGTACCTGATCCTCACCCCTTGTCTCACTATCTGGTATTTTTTCCTAGTGAGTTATTGCTGGCTATAAAATTTGTTTGATATCATTAGTAGAGATTTATCTGGCAATCTTTGAACTCTCTTCCTGATCTTAATAGTTTTTGTATGTAGATATCAGCATGTTATTTCTTTCACATATCTTTTACCTATGTTGGCTCATAAGTTCTCCATTTTATAAAAGTATTATTAGGTCATCTTTGTCCTGCTCCCAAATGTAAATCAAATCAGTCTAATTTTTTTTTCTATTGAATAGATCTTATCTTTATGTCTATGGAAGATGGACTTTTAAAGTAAAGGATATCATGATATAGTCTTATTTTTCTTTTATGAGATGTCATTGACAAGATTATATTTAAAGTGTACAATGTGATGTTTTGATTTACATATATACAAAACACACTATGTGGTATCTTCAGTTATTGGATGAAATTCTCAATAGATGTCCGTTAGGTCCATTTGGTCTAGGGTACAATTTAATTCTGCTATTCTTTGTTGATTTTCTGTCTGGATGACTAATCCATTGATTAAAAATGTTGTGTTAAAGTCATCTACTGTTTTTATATTGGTTTCTATCTCCCCCTCTTATACTATTAATATTTGGGTGCATGTATGTTTGTAACTACTATTTCCTTTTGTTGAAATGATCCCTTTATCATTATATAATTATGTTCCTCATTGCCTTTTACTGCTTTTGATTTAAAGTCTAATTTATCTAATAAAACATGGCTACTCATATTTTACTTTGGATTCCATTTGCATGGAATATCTTATTCAGTCCCTTCACTTTCAGTCCATATGTGTACTTAAAGTTGAAATGTTAAGGAACTTTACATTTATATCAAAACTATTTGTTTTATAGAGTTTGGTTTTTTTTGTTGTTGTTGTTTTGGTTTGGTTTTGGTTTTGGCACTGGAGACTGAACGTAGGGGTGCTTAACCTCTGAGCCACATCCCCAGCCCTTTATATACATTTTCTTAGAGACGGGATCTCACTGAGTTGCTTAGGGCCTCCACAAGTTACTGAGGCTGGCTTCTAACTCACCATCCTCCTGCTTTAGCCTCCCACAGGTGGGCGCCACCTTGCCCAGCTTTTATAAAGTTTTTGCGGCGGGATAACGCTGGCCTCTAAGAATTAGTTACAAAGTGCTCCTCCCATTTCTATTTTTTTTTCAACAGTTTGAGAAGTATTAAGATCACTTCTATAAATATTTAAAATTTTTCATCAGTGAAGCCATTGTAGTCCTGTACTTTTCTTCTTTGGGAGGTTTTAATTACTGATTTAATCTCTTAACATAACAGGTGTGTTCAGGTTTAACATTTATTTTTGAATCATTTAATGTAATAGGTGTATTCCTAAGAATTTGTCCATTTCATCTAAGTTTTCTAATTTTTTATCATAAAAATATTCATAGTATCCTTTAAAAACCTTTTTTATTAACTTTAGGTATAATGTCCCATCATGGGTTTTTCCTCCTTTTCTTTCAGTCTAGCTAAAGGTTTTGTTAACCTTTACAAAGAACAAACTTTGGTTTTATTGAATCTATTGTTTTTCAATTCTTTATTTTTGCTCCAATTTGTATTATTCCTCTCCTTCTGCTAGATTTGGGTTTAGTTTATCTTTTCTAGTGTCTCAAAAGTACAATTAGGTGATTGGTTTGAGGTAGTTCCTATTTGATACAGGTGTGGACACCTATAAACTTTCCTCTGATCACTGCCTTTGCTGCATCACGTAAGTTTTAGAATGTTATTTTTTTAAGTTTTCATTAGTCTTCAAGTACTTTCTAATTTCCGTTGTGATTTCTTCTTTGGCCCATTGGTTGTTTAGAAGTATGCTGTTCAATGTCCAGATATTTGTAAATTTTACAGGTTTCCTTCTGCTATTGATTTCTAGCTTCATTCTAGTGTGGTTGGAGAATATGCTTTGCCTGATTTCATTCTTCATGTTATAGAGTTTTGCTTTGTGATCTCACATGTTTTCTTGGATAATGTTCCATGTGTACTTGAAAAAAATGTGTATTCATCAGCTTTTCATCACTGTGACCAAAATACCTGAAAGAACAACTTGGAGGAAAAAAGTTTATTTGGACCTCACAGTTTCAGAGATTCAGTCCATGATCAGTCAACCAGTTTCACTGCTCTGAGGGCAAGATAAGGCGGGATATCATGGCAGGAGGGTATGGCGGAGGAAAGCTGCTCAGGTTACAGCAGCCAGCAAGAAAGAGAGAAAGAGAGACAGACAGAGTGAGGAGTCAGAGACAAAATATAAACCCCAAGGGCACAACCCCAGTGACCACTTCAGCCAAGTCCAACCTGCCTATGGTTACCACCCAGTTGTCTATTCAAATCATTAATCCATCAAATGGATTAATCCTCTGATGAGTTTACAGCTCTCAATCATTTTAGCTCTGAGGATTCCTGAATTAACACATGAGCTTCTGGGGATGGGGGGAGACACTGTATCAAAACCATAACAATCTACATTCTGCTATTATTGAGAGGCGTCTTCTAATATTTATTACCTCTGTTTTGTATATGGTATTGCTTACCTTCTCCATTTCCTATTGAACTTCGGTTTAAATGTTCTATTCATTATTGAAAGTAGGGTAATGAATTCCCCACCATTATCAAAGAATTTTATTTCCTCTTTTCAATTGTGTCAGTGGTTGCTTCACATATTCTGGGGCTTGTTTGGTGTATATATATTCACAGCTATTATATCTTCTTGATAAATCGTTCAATACGTGATGGTATACTTTGTCTCTTGTAATAGTGTTTTACTTAAAGTCTAATTTGTCCAATGTTAATATAGTCATCCTGCTCTCTTTTGGATGCTGTTTGTATGGAATATTTGTCTGTCCTTTAACTCTCACCTATTTATGTATTTAGGTCTAAAGTGATTCTTTATAGACAGCACAGTTTGTTATAAATTATGTTTTTGTTTTGTTTTTATTCATTCTGGCAATGTTTGCGTTTTGATTAGGAAGTTTAATCCACTGACATTTTAAGTATTACTGATAAGCAAAATAGAAGAGAGATCAGTGGAACAGAGAGAGAGGTGTGAGAAGAAAAAAGGATAGGAAAAGAGAAAAACAGAGGAACGAATCTGACCTAACTTTCCAATGTGCATATATGAATATACCACAGTGAGTCTCATATTTATGTATATCCACAAGGCGCTAATTTAAAAAAAAAAAAAAAAACTATATGTAGCTAGCAAAAAAAAAAAAAATCAGTGAAGTAGAGGGAAGGAAACAGGGAGGGATGAGAGGAAGGAAAGGGGAAGATCTGGGAACTGAATTAGAGTAAATTATATTCCATGCTTTTATATTTACGTCAAAATGAACCCTAATAGTAAACTAAAAAGAATAAAAAATAAAATTCAAAAAGTATTACTAATAAGGACTTCTGTCATTTTCCTGTTTCCTATATATCTTCTTGTCCCTCATTCCCTTCATTACTGCCTTCTTTTGGGTTTAGTTGACTTATTTAAATTTTTTTTTATTCAAAGTGTTGTATTTATAATACTAGTATGCATTATAATTCATAATAAACATATAGAGCATCTTTTTACATAACAATGTTTGTATACAATGTATATTCGTACCATTCAATTCTAAATTCAAGCATTTAGGATACTGACATCCATCTTATTCAACCACCTTTTCTTTTTGTCCCCTCCATCCCCCCTTGTTCCCTTCCTTCCCATACCTCCCCTTTGACCTTTCTAGTGTTCCTCTAATCCTCCTATGTACCCCGACCCAACACCACTGTGAATCAGCCTCCTTATATCAGAGAAAACATTCGGTATTGGATTTTTGAGATTGACTAACTTCACTTAGCATTATATTCTCCAAACTTCATCTGTTTACCTGCAAATGCCATAATTTTATTCTTTTTTATTGCTGAGTGTATATATACCACATTTTCTTTATCCACTCATCTACTGAGGGACATCTAGGTTGATTCCACAACCTAGCTATAGTGAATTGTGCTGCTATAAACATTAAAGTGGCTGTGTCACTGTAATATGCTGTTTTGAAGTCCTTTGGGAATAGACACAGGAGTGGGATGGCTGGGTCATAGGGTGGTTCCATTCCCAGTTTTCCAAGAAATCTCCATACTGCCTTCCATAACGGTTGCACCATTTTGCAGTCCCACCAGCAATGTATGAGTGTGCCTTTTTCCCTACATCCTCTCCAACATTTATTGTTGTTTGTGTTCTTAATAGCTGCCATTCTGACTGGAATGAAATGAAATCTTAGAGTAGTTTTGATTTGCATTTCTCTAATTGCCATCAAGGTTGAGCATTTTTTTAAGTATTTGTTGATTAATTGTGTATCTTCTTCTGAGAAGTATCTTTTCCTTTGCCCATTTATTGATTGGGTTATTTGGTTTTTTTTTTTTTTTTTTTTTTGGTGGTAAGTTTTTTGAGTTCTTTATATATTCTAGAAATTAGTGCTCTATCTGATGTGCATGTATTAAATATTTGTTCCAAATTAGTTGACTCTCTATTCACCTCACTGATTGCTTCTTTTACTAAGACGCTTTTTAGTTTGAATCTATCCCATTCATTAATTCTTAATATTAATTCTTGCACTACAGGATTCTAATTAAGGAACTTCGGGCCTAATCCAACATGTTGGAAATTGGAACTTACTTTTTCTTCTATTAGGCGTATTGTCTCTGGTCTAATTCCTAAGTCCTTCATCTACTTTGAACTGAATTTTGTGCGTGGTGAGAGATAAGGGTTAAATTTCATTTTGTTGCATATGGATTTCCAGTTTTCCCAGCACCATTTGTTGAAGAGGCTATCCTTTCCAACTGTATATTTTTGGCACCTTTGTCTAATATAAAATAGCTGAAATTTTATGTATTAGTCTCTGTGTCCTCAATTCTGTACCAGTTTGTTTTGGTGCCAATACCATGCTGCTTTTGTTACTATTGCTCTGTAGTATAATTTAAAGTCTGGTATGGTGATGCCACTGCTTCACTTTTCTTGCTAAGGATTGCTTTAGCTATTCTGGGTCTCTTATTTTTCCAGATGAATTTTATGACTGCTTTTTCTATTTCTTTGAAGAATGTCATTGGGATTTTGATTGGAATTGCATTAAATCTGTATAATGCTTTTGGTATTATGGACATTTTGACAATATTAATTCTGCCTATCCAAAAACAAGGTAGGTCTTTCCATCTTCTAAGGTCTTCTATAATTTCTTTCTTTAGTGTTCTATAGTTTTTGTAGTAGTAGAGGTCTTTCACCTCTTCCGTTAAGTTGATTCCCAGGTTTTTTTTTTTTTTTATGCTAATGTAAATGGGGTAGTTTTCATCATTTCCCTTTCAGAGGATTTGTCACTGATGTACAAAAATGCCTTTGACTTATGGGTATTGATTTTGTATCCTGCTACTTTGCCAAATTCATTTACTAATTGTAAAAGTTTTCTGAGGCTTCTAGGTATATTATCATGTCATCAGCAAATAGTGCTAATTTGAGGTCTTCTTTTCCTATCTGGATCCCTTTAATTTCTTTCGTCTGTCTAGTTGCTCTGGCCAGAGTTTCAAGTACTATGTTAAATAGCAGTGGTGAAAGGGGGCATCCCTGTCTTGTTCCAGTTTTTAGAGGAAATGCTTTCAATTTTTCTCCATTTAAAATAATGTTAGCCTGGGGCTTTGCATATAGAGCTTTTATAATGTTGAGATATGTTCCTAGTTTTTCTAGTGTGTTGAACATAAAGGGGTGTTTTATTTTGTTGAATGCTTTTTCTGCGTCTATTGAGATGATCATATGGTTTTTATCTTTAAGTCTATTGATGTGATGTATTATGTTTATTATTATTTATTATTATTTCCAAATGTTGAACCAACCTTGCATCCCTGGGATAAACCCCACTTGATCGTGGTACACTATCTTTTTGATATGTTTTGTATTCAATTTGCCAGAATTTTGTTGAGGATTTTTGCATCTATGTTCATTAGGGATATTGGCCTGAAGTTTTCTTTTTTGGCTGTATCTTTGCCTGGCTTTGGAATTAATGTAATATTGGCCTCATAGAAAGAGTCTGGGAGATCTCCCTCTTTTTCTATTTCTTGAAATAAGTTGAAGAGCATAGGTATTAGTTCTTTTTTGAAGGTCTTGTAGAACTCAGCTGAAAGTCCATCAGGTCCTGGGCTTTGTCTATTTTGTAGCTTTTTGATGGCATCTTCTATTTCCTCTCTTGACATTGATCTGTTTAAATTGTGTATAGCCTCCAGTTCCAGTTTGGGCAATTCATATGACTCTAGAAATCTGTCAAGGCTTTCCATATTTTCTATTTTATTAGAGTATAAGTTTTCAAAGTAATTTCTAATTATCCTCTGTATATTTGAGGTGTTTGTTGTGATATTTCCTTTTTCATCACAGATGTTAGTAATTTGAGATTTTTCTCTTCTTTTTGTTAGCATTGCTAAGGGTCTGTCAATTTTATTTATTTTTTCAAAGAACCAACTTTTAGTTTTGTCAATTCTTTGAATTGTTTCTTTAGTCTCAATTTCATTAATTTCAGCTCTGGTTTTAATTATTTCCTGTCTTCTAGTGCTCTTAGTGTTGATCATTTCTTTTACTAGTGCTTTGAGGTGTGAAGTTAAGTCATTTATTTGTTGTTGTTGTTGTTGTTGTTGTTTTTAAGGAATGAACTCAGTGCAATGAATTTTCCTCTTACTACTGCCTTCATTGTGTCCCAGAGATTTCTATATGATATATCTGTGCTCTCATTTACCTCTAGGAATTTTTTAATCTCCTCCTTGATGTCTTATTCAACCCCTTGTTCATTCAGTAGCATGTTGTTTAGCTTCCAGTTGTTGGAGTAGATTTTTTTTTTCTTGTTTTATCATTGATTTCCAATTTCATCTCATTATGTTCTGATATAATGCAGGGTAGTATCTCTACATTTTTATATTTGCTGAGAGTTGTCTTGTGGCATAATATATGGTCTATTTTGGAGAAGGAGCCATGTGCTGCTGAGAAAAAAAGTGTATTTGCTTACTGAGGGATGAAATATCCTATATATGTATGTTAGGTCTAAATTATAATTGTTTTAGTGAGGCCTAAAGTTTCTTTATTTAGTTTTTGTTTGGATGATCTATCCATTGGTGAGAGAGGTATGTTGAAGTCCCCTAGAATAACTGTGTTGTGGTCTATTTTACTCTTGAACTTGAGAAGGGTTTGTTTGATGAATGTTGGTGCTCCATTATTTGGGGCATATAGATTTATAATTGTTATATCTTGTTGATGAATGGTTCCCTTAAGCAGTAAGAAATATCCATCTTTGTCCCTTTTGATTAACTTTGGCTTGAAGTCTACCTTATTTGATATGAGAATGGAAACCCCTGCTTGCTTCCACAGCCCATCTGAGTGATAGGACTTTTCCCAGCCTTTCACCTTCAGTCTATTGATGTCTTTTTCTATGAGGTGGGTTTCTTGGAGATAGCAAATTGTTGGGTCATTTCTTTTAATCCAGTCTGACAGTCTGTGTCTTTTGAATGGTGAGTTTAGGCCATTAACATTTAGGGTTATTATTGAGGTGTGATTCGTATTCCCATCCATTTTTATTTGTTTATGGTATTTAACTTGATTTGGTTTTTCCTCTGGTTGGTATTTCCTTTAGTTTAATATCACCCTTTGTTGATTTTCATTATTATTTTTCTTTTCTTCTTTGTGGAATATTTTGCCTAGGATATTCATAAGTGCTGGCTTTTGAGTTATGAAATCTTTTAACTTTTGTTTGTCATGGAAGGTTTTTATTTCATCTTTGAATCTAAAGCTCAGTTTTGCTGGATATAAGATTCTTGGCTGACATCCCTTTTCTTTCAGAGCTTGAAACATGCTATTCCAGGATCTTCTGGCTTTTAAGGTCTGGGTTGAAAAATCTGAACATAGTCTGATTGGTTTCCCCCTATATGTAATCTGCTTCCTTTCTCTCATGGCTTTTAATATTCTCTCCTTGCTCAGTATACTAGGCATTTTCATTATAATGTGCCTTGGCATGGATCTGTTGTGATTATGTATGTTTGGTGTTTGGTAAGCCTCTTGAACTTTGTTTTCCCATTCATTCCTCAAGTTTGAAAATTTTTCTGCTATTGTTTCATTGAATAAATTACTCATTCCTTTGGCTTGGAACTCTGCACCTTCCTCTACGCCAATCACTCTTAAATTTGGTCTTTTTATGTTGTCCCATATTTCTTGAATGTTCTGTTCTTGATTTCTTACCATTTTTGCTGTGGAATATACATTTTTCTCCATTATATATATTTTGTCTTCATTATCTGAGGCCCTTTCTTCAAAGTGTAATCTGTTGGAGATGCTTTCAATTGAACATTTAATTTGGTTTATTGCTTCTTTCATTTCCAGAACTTCTGTTTGGTTTCTCTTTAGAACCTCTATCTCCCTATTAATCTTTTGCTTCCTGTATTTGTTTTTGAAGTTTTTTGTCAAAATGATCTTTTACCACCTGTATTTGCTCCCTTATCTCATTTTTTAGTTCATTCTTAAGTTCCATAAACATTTGGAATATGTAATTTCTGAATCCCATCTCTGGCATTTGACCAACTGTGTTTGCCATGGAATCTACTGATGAGGTATGTTGATTTGTTTGAGTCACTTTCTTCCCTTGTTTCTTCATATTGCTTGTGTGACTTTTCTTCTAGCACTGTGGAATCTCAACTATTTTGTAATTACCTTAAAGCCTTATGATGTTCCTTTAGTACAATGCTATCAGATCCTCTTATAAATAATTTACACTTTAAAACCAGACATTTTCTATTCAGATAATCACAGTTTGTTAACAATGTACATGTTTAGTTAACTCAGATATTGTCTCCAATTTACTCTGTATGTTTGTGATGGGGTTTATAGTTTCAAGTATTGGACACAGAGGTGATATGTTTAGGACGAAGGAAGTGAGAGTATTCAGTTGTTCTTTCTTAGGAAGTGTGAAAAGAGAATTCTTTGGAAGTGGTTTAATATCCGCAGATGAGAGAGGAAAGAGAATGGAGTGAACGATTTAGTGGAAAGACCGATTTATATATAAACCAAACTTATGCAACCATTGAGAGAAGAAAGAAAGAAAGAAAGAAAAGAAAAACTGACAAAGAAGTAGGAATTAGTGTAAAAGAGAGGAAAGAGAAAATGAGTCAAAAAATAGAGAAATAAACTATATATAACACCGCTTTGCTGTATAGTTTAGTTGCCCCAGTTCTAGAAATCCCAATTTCTGCATATAACTTGTTTTTGTCTCTGCTGAGAATGCAATGGCAGGGTGTAAATAGGAAAGGTGAGGGAAGAAGAAAGGAGACAAAAGTGAGAAGGAAAAAAAAAGAAAGAAAAGAGGAATAAAAGCAAACAAACAAACAAACACACAATCAAACAAGAAAAAAAAAGAAAAACAGTCGAGCCCAGGAATAAATCTCAGGAACAAATTTCAGACAAACAGCACCCTGTGAAGCCCATCTTTTTTCCCTTCCAGTTTAAGCCAGTTGTCCTGGATCATGTCCAGGCAGTCACAGAGAACCTGGAAAGCTTGCAGACCGGGGCTTTTTCCCCTGCAGTCCTGCACTGGGATGGCGTCTCTGTGGTGGGTGGGCTGGGAAAGTCTACTGGTGGGGGCCTATCTGGGAAGCTTACAGGCCGGGGATTGTTCCCCTGCCTTCTGGCGCTGGGATCATGTCTCCAAGGTGGGCTGCCTGGGAAAGTCTGCCAGGGGCCCTAGCTGGGAAGCTTTTAGGCCGGGGCTTTTTCCCCTGCCATCCTGCACTGAGATGGCATCTCTGCCTTAGTTGATTTTTTAATGAAACACTTTGGTTCCCTTCTTATTTCTCTTTGGGCAGTGTGTGTGTGTGTGTGTTTTATAACACATATAATGGGTATTACATTTAACATTAAATTTTTAACAATATAAATTGATATGAATGTAACTTAAATAGTATACAAAGTCTCTACCCCTATGGCTCTGTCCCTCACCCACTTTTGTTGTTATCACAAATTATACTGTTTTACCTGCATGCCCAATAATACAGATGTATAATTTTTTTATGCAATAGCCTTTTAAATCATGTGAGTAATAAAAGTGGAGTTACCACCTCAAAATAATATTGGTGTTTATAGCCCATATATTTTTACCATTATCAGATGGCAACTGAGATCCCTTGTACATGATGAGTTACTTCTCTCCTGTTGCTTTTCAGAAGCTTTCTTTGTCTTGTGGTTGGTTATAAAGGGTCTGTATTTGGATCTCTTTGAGTTCATCCTATTTGGAGTTTACTGACTTTTTTGATATTTTGATATTCATAGATTTGAGAGGCAGTGAGGTATAGGTTGTCACTGATCAGAAGAATGAAACCCACCAGCAATGGAGGGTAAGATTAGAGTAACTGTTTGTTGTTGTTGTTTTGCATAATGGAGAGTAAATAGGGTTCCCACAAGGGGGAGGATCCTGAGTGGGCTGCTGCTGAGTTGCTGTGTTTGGGGGCTTATATGGTATTGACAGAGGTGACCTTTAAAGGTATTGATGCATGACTTTTAGGGAGGGGGGTTTCTACATCCACAGTGAAACACTGGGTAACCATGCGTCCTCTTATAACTGGTCCTTGAGAGTCTGTCATGCATGCATGCCCAAGCTGAATTACATAGCCATTCTTTTTGTGAGAATAGAATCTTTTGACCCTTTTGATGTTTGTTTGACATGCTGGAACCCATCAAATGGTGAAGCATACCTCCAACAGGGGTCCTGACATCTGTCCTTCTTATCAACCCTCACCATTTTCCCTACTCTGCCTATTTCTCCTACCTCACTACCACTGAGCTAAATTCTCCAACCCTTCACACCAACATTTCTTTGAGACAGGGTCTTGATAAATTGCCAAGGCTGGCCTTGAACTTGTGCTTTTCCTGCCTCGGTCTCCCGAGTTGCTAGGATTACAGGCATGTGTTACCACAATTGGTAAGACAATTGTTTTAAAGCCTTTAAGTACAATGTTTGACCTTTCTTAGGAAGATTTCTATTTATGTTATTCCTGTAAGTGGACCATACTTTCTTATTTCCTTGTTTGCCCTATGATTTGTTGTTGTTGGAGACCATTTGAAAATTATGATGCAACACTAAAAATCATATTCTTCCTTTCCCCAGAATTTCCCTGGATTTTTTTTCCTTTTTAATTGTTGAAATCTAATTCCATTTGCTTAGTAAGTTTCCCAGATAGTTTTTGTAACTATTGTACTCCATATTGTGTATGATAACTGAAGTGTGTATGATGTTTTTAGAGACATTTTCTTGAATGTCAAAGGGTTTTAAAACATCAGCTTTACAGTTTTTGCTGATTCTCTCTGCTAGGGCACTCTTGAACACTTAGCCAGGCTTGTACTGAGTGTAGACATCAGCCTGAGATAAAAGTTTAGGGTCTTTTCAGGTCTTCATTGAGCGTGCATCTTACCCTGGGCATAAATGTAGTTTTCTAAAGTCCCCTATTTACATGGGCACCTCTGAGTGTCCCGATTTCCTAAAGAAGCTCCCCAGATTTTGCTTCTGGACATTAGGCAGTCCAGCATATGTCATTGTTTACCCCAAGCCTGTAATTAGTTCACCTTGTATGATCTTTCCTTTTCCTTTCCTTCCCCTCTCCCCTGCCCTTTTTTCTTTTTCTTTTTTTAGTCAAAGTGTTCTGAATTAGGTGAAATAGAGATGAGTATCTTGCATCAGTCCTCAGAGGTAGCCCTTCGAGCATTAGAACATATATACACAATACTTTGCAAGTAAAGTCTGCCCTTGCTCCCTATGAACCAGGGACCAGGATCCCCACTAAGAATGGGGCTGTTCTCTTCAAGAGTGCCAGAGTGGGGAGGAAGTGAAGCAAAGGTGAGTAAAAATGTCATGAAGCTTTCCGTCATTTTTTAATTGCCTTGTTCTTGATCCAGTATTTGCATGGTTGATGTGCTTCCTGAGTTTCTGATAAAAGTTGGTTCTGACACTTCCTGCTTGTTTTTTGATGTTTCTGTGGGGACAAAATCTCAGAGCTATATATTCCATTATTTTGCTCATGTTGTTATCTTGAATTTTATGTTGATCATTTGCTTGCCTTTCTTTATAGCTTCACCATTTAAAATGCATGTATTTAAACAATACATCACTTGTTTTGCCTGATTCTAAAGATTATGAAATATCATTCTTCTATGACTGGATTCTTGTGTTCAATTTTGTTTCTGAGATTCATGCATAATGATGTGTGTAGCTGCCATTCCATAATTTTCAGTTGAATTGACCTACTATACCTCAATTACAATTCTACTGTGGGTAGACATTTAACTGGTTTTGGTATTTTGCTATCTTTTTAATGCTACAATGAATTCTTTTGTACATGTAGTCTTTTGGTGCACATTTATAACTATATATCACTACCAAAGAATAGAATCTGTTAAAATATTCATGTTTATACATAATGAGGAAGTGTCAAAATATTTTTTCAAAGTGACTTTTCACCTACTTTTAAAATACTTATTTCCATATGAACCTGTGTTTGTTATTTTATTCCATTGGTAGGATTTGTCTATTTCTACTGTGCTAATATCATATTATTTTTAGTTACTGTCCTTGTATTATAAAACAATTTCTGATAAGACAATTGCTTGTGTCTCTTAGTTTGCCTTCAGAAATATCATGGATTATTCTTAGTCATTTCTTCAACTAACTCAAGCATCAAGAATTTAATTCAAATATCACATTGGTAATTACTTTTTGTTTTGCTTTTTTAAAAATTTTGTTTTGTTTTATTTTTAGTAGTGGGAATTCAACCGAGGGGACTTAACAATTGAGCCACACATCCTCAGCCCTTTTTGAGACAGGATCTTACTAAGTTGCTTAGGGTCTCACTAAGTTGCTGAGGCTGGCTTTGAACTTGCAATCCTCCTACTTTAGACTCTGGAGCTGCTGGGATTACAGGCCTGCACCACAGATTGCTTATTTTTATACTATCAATTAGAATGATTATTCATTGAATATGAACTCTAACATGGTCTTTTTCTCCTCCTTTTTAGGAAAATATAAATAAGCAATAAACAAAAGGCAAGTCATCCACAATTTTGTCACCCTGAAGAAATCATGTAATCATTTCTTTTTAATTCATTCAAAATCCTGAATTGTTCATTCTGTTCGTCATTTTTTTTTTTGCATAACTAATTTTTATAATGTGAAATTCTTTAGCTAAATTCCTAAATTTTACAGAACTGGAAGTGCTGGAGTCCAGCTCCGGTAAGGGGGGGGGGGGGTGAAGACGTCGGAGAAAATGTGAGAGATAAACCACACAGCACACAAGTCTGGAGGCTTAACTCTAACTTTACTTTTTTTACCCAAGTTTTTATAGCCCAGACAGCACAGTCTTTTACGTTACAGCTTTTGAGGTTACATTAAAGAATTTCAGAATTATACATTATAAAGGAAAACAGGATATTGTTCTAAGTACATATCACTGATTAATCCTATCTAAAGACGTAGGAAAAAGCATACATTGATCAATCTTAAATGTCAAGAATAATCATATAGCAGTACAAAACATGTTTTCACCTAAACCTATTTCCATAACCCCTTAAGTCCACTCATGATTTCTCACAGCTAGATTGCTCCAATATATCATAGCTAAACCTTAACTGAACTCAACTTACTATTGTTTCCTATAATAACTTTGTTTTAAACTACAAAGAAGGAAGTATAGCTATTATTCAGAAGTTAAGCTAACAGGTATTTTTCCTTTGATCAAGTATTAGATTTAAGGGGTCTCTACCATGGAAAACTTATATCAATATATCTTAAACTAATATCCTAAACTTACCTAAGATAAAAGAATCCTTATCAATCACAAGAAAGCCTTATAACTATAACTTAAAATCTTATAACTATAACTTAGAAAAGTCTGAACTACGGGGCACAGTAAGAGCCACAAGTTTAATCATTACTTACAAGCCTAATGTCTAATTATAAACCTGTTTTACTCATGTACTAAAGAATTTGCTATAGAGCTCCTGGCTCAGACTCCACAGTGTAAATTTGTGTGGCCAGATTTATGTTTAATAGCTAACTTATGAGCCCCTAGTGGTCACACAGAGACACAGTAAGAATAGGGAGATAGAATTAACCATCGCGGCGCCATTTTTGTCTTACATCGTTCCTAGAAGAGGGAGAGATGCCTTGCTTTCTCTCCCTATTATTTCTGACAAGGAGCCTTGCTCACTTGTCACAAGGAAGATGTGACATGGAAGGGACAGAGTGTAGTTACATATATAAAATCAAAGTAAATTATTACTTTTGTGGATAAAATATAGATCCTGACATAGTTTACCAATTTATGTAAACACTGCTCATTAAAATATTCTAACAAATGTAATTTCTGTAACAAATATTTTTAGATTCTCAGGTTTATAAACAAACAGTCCTTAGAACATGTGTATCAAATCTTCCAATTAAACTGAGACCCAAAATTAATTTTGCCATACAAAATAAGTAATGATTTAACCTAATCATCATGGTAAATGCTGTGTAAAGATTTAGTAATACTTTCCTGATCTATCTAGCTAGAAGATATAATGACTAGCTAAATATTACCTCCCTGTATTTTTTTTTTTTTTCAGGTTTCTTAATTCTTGCCTGCAGGTTCAAGACTCTGTTACAATTTCATACCAGGGCTAAGTGAAACAACATGAGATTTATAATTTTGTTTCTATACTACATATATTTTTAATAGGGTCATCCTACCCTTACAAAAATGGATTCATGCTATATTTATTAGTCTGTAACTCTTTTCCTAACAATATATTTTAAACATCTTTCCAGTTACTAATACAGACATCATCAAATCGGACACACAGTATTCCATTTAACATGTCTATTGCCATATTACCATCAACTTAATGGCTTACAACACAAGTTTATTAACTTCCAGTGTCACAAGTCAGACATCAGCCAGTTGAGCTGAATCTCACCTGCCAAACTGTTGGGACAATGATGTTGCTTTCTGAAGGCTCTAGAAGACAATCTATTTCCATTCTCATTCAGGTTGTTGGCGAATTTTTTCTTATGCCTATTCTCAACTTTTAGAGGTTATCTGTATTCATTGGCTATGGGTTACTTTCTCCATCTCTAGAGTCAACAACTGGATGGGAAAAGGGACTGTCACTTTCCTCTCATGCTTTGATGCCCTGACTCTAGTACCTTCCTCTTCTCATAAAAGCCAATGCAATTTCATCAGGCCTACCCAGGTAATCCCTATTTTAAGGTCAGCCAATTCGCAATCTTAATTCTCTCAGCCATGTAATATAGCATATTCACAAGTGCAGCCCTCGATCATGGATAATGAAACCTTGCTGACTCTAATATATTGCTCTGTTGTTTCATGAATTAATGATTAAATATTTGTTGTTTCTAATCATTTGGTATTACAAAGACTTGTAATATAGTTAGATGCATTTCACATCTATTTTTAAATGGTTACTACTGCATTCACTTTCCCCCCTGCTTTATCAAGGTATTATTGATAAATAAAATTTGATATTCAAGGTGTACAATGACTTGACACCCACATTGTATAATGGTCACCACAACCAAAAGTAATTAACACATTCTCACCACAGTTCCCAATGGGTTTGTGTGTGTGTGTGTGTGTGTGTGTGTGTGTGCATGTGTCTTATGTATATGTGGTAAGGACACTTAAGATCTGCTTTTAGTAAACCTCAAGTAAATAATTAGTCACCATGCTGTACATTAGATCCCCAGAACTTATTGATCATATAATTGAAAGTTTGAACTGTATGACTAACATTTCATCATTTCTTCCATCCATGGTCCTTGACCCCCACCATCCTTCTCTATGCTTCCATAGTCATTCCTTTGAGTTCTACTTTTTTAGATTCCACATAGAAGTGAGATCAAACAGTATTTGTCTTTCTGTGTCTGGTTCATTTCACTTAATGTTTCCTCCAAGTTCATCTGTTATCCTTTTTATGGCTGCACAATATTCCATTACACACACACACATTCTTTTTTAAAAAATTTTTTTCTAATTAGTTATATATGACAGTAGAATGCATTTTCACACATCATACATAAATGGAATATAACTTATCATTCTTCTGGTTGTACATGATGTAGAATCACACCAGTCATGTAGTCACATATGCACATAGGCTAATAATGTCCAACAATTCATTCAGCTACCCTTTGTACCCCCAAACTCCCTTCCCTCCTTTCACTCCCCTTTGCCCAATCCAAAGTACCTCTATTCTTCCCTCACCCTGTCTCTGTCATTGTGAATTAACATCCGCATATCAGAGAAAACATTTGGCTTTTGATTTTTTGGGATTGACTTGTATCATTTAGCATGATATTCTCCAGTTTTTTCCCTACATCCAACATTTATTGTTGTTTGTATTCTTTTTTTTTTTTAATTTGTACTAACTAGTTATACATGACAGAATGCATTTTGACACATCATACATAAATGGAGCATAACCTCACATTCATCTGGTTGTAAGTGATGTAGTTACATAGGTCATGTAATCATATATGCATATACGATAATAATGTCCAATTCATTCTACTATCACATATACCCCCTTGCCCCCTCCCCTCCCTTCATTTCCCTCTGTTTAGTACAAAATACCACTATTCTCCCCCCACCTTTATTGTGAATTAGCATCTGCATATCAGACAATACATCTGGCCTTTGATTCTTTGGAATTTGCTTATTGCATTTAGCATAACATTCTCCAGTTCCATCCATTTACCAGCAAATGCCATAATTTCGTTCTTCTTTAAGGCTGAGTAATATTCCATTGTGTATGTATACCACATTTTCTCTTTCATTCACCTAGGTTGGTTGAAGGGCAACTAGGTTGGTTCCATAGTTTTTTGTGAATTGAGCTGCTATAAACATTGATGTGGCTGCGTCACTATAGTATGCTGATTTTAAGTCCTTTGGGTATGAACGAAGGAGTGGGATAGCTGGGTCAAATGGTGGTTCCATTCCAAGTTTCCTGAAGAATCTCCATACTGATTTCCATTGTGGTTGCACCAATTTGCAGTGCCACCAGCAATGTATGGGTGTACCTTTTCCCCCACATCCTTGCCAACTTATTGTTTTTTGTATTCTTAATAGCTGCCATTCTGACTGGAGTGAGATGAAATCTTAAGAGTAGTTTTCATTCACATTTCTGTAATTGCTAGAGATGTGGAACATTTTTTCAAATATTTGTTGATTGATTATATTTCTTCTTCTGTGAAGTGTCTGTTCAGTTCCTTAGCCGGTTTATTAATTGGGTTATTTGTTTTCCTTTTTTTTTTTTTATTATTGTTGTTTTTCTTTTTGGTGTTGAGTTTTCTGAGTTCTTTATATATCCTGGAGATTTAACACTTTGAGGTGCATGTGGTAAAGATTTTCTCCCATTCTGTAGGCTCCCTCTTCATATTATTGATTATTTCCTTTGCTGAGAAGAAGCTTTTTAGTTTGAATACATCCCATTTATTCATTCCTGATTTTACTTCTTGTGCATCAGGAGTCTTGTTAAGAAAATCCATTCCTAAGCCGTCATGATGAAGATTTGGGCCTGCTTTTTCTTCTATTAGGCGCAGGGTCTCTGTTCTAGTGCCTAAGCCTTTGATCCACTTCTTGCAGAGTAAGAGGAGTTTTAATTCATTTTGCTACATATTAATTTCCAGTTTTTCCAGCACCATTTATTGAAGAGGCTATTTTTTCTCCAATTAATGTTTTTGGCACCTTTAGTATGAGATAACTGTATTTATGTGGGTCTGTCTCTGTGTCGTCTATTCTGTACAATTGGTCTACATGTCTGTTTTAGTGCCAATACCATGCTGTTTTTGTTACTATGGATCTGTAGTATAGTTTAAGGTCTGGTATATGATGCCACCTGCTTCACTCTTCGTGCTAAGGATCGCTCTGGCTATTCTGGGTCACTTATTTTTCCAAATGAATTTCATGATTCCTTTTTCTGGTTCTATGAAGAATGTCATTGGGATTATAGTAGGAATTGCATTAAATCTGTTTACAGCTTTTGGTAGTATGGCCATTCTGACAATGTAAATTCTGCCTATCCAGGTGCATAGGAGATCTTTCCATCTTTAAGGTCTTCTTTCTTTCTTTAGTGTTGTGTAGTTTTCATTGTAGAGGTCTTTCATTTCTTTTGTTAGATTGTTTCCCAAGTATTTTATCTTTTTTGGATCCACTGTGATTGAGGTAGTTTTCCTAATTTCTCTTTCAGTGGATTCATCACTGATATATAGAAATGCATTTGATTTAGGGGTGTTCATTTTATATCATGCTACTTTGCTGAATTCATTGTTGGTTCTTGAAGTTTTCTAGTGGAATTTTTTCGATCTTCTAAATATAGAATTATGTCATCAGCAGATAGTGACAGTTTGAGTTCTTTTCCTATTTGTATCCTTTTTATTTCTTTCTTCTAATTGCTCTGGCTAGAATTTCAAAGATGATGTTGAATAGAAGTGCTGAAAGAGGGCATCCTTGTTCCAGCTTTTAGAGGGAATGCTTTCAAATTTTCTCCATTTAGAGTGAAGTTGGCCTTGGATTTAGCATATATAGCTTTTACAATGTTGAAGTATGTTCTTATTATCCCTAGTTTTTTTAGTTTTGTACATGAAGGGGTGCTATATTTTGTCAAATGCTTTTTCTGCACCTATGAGATGACTATGATTCTTGTCTTTAAATGAATTGATGAAATGAATTATGCTTATTGGTTTCCATATGTTGAACCAACCCTGCATCCCTGGGATGAACCCCAGTTGATCCCGGTGCACTATCTTTTTAATACTCTTTTGTATGCAATTTGACAGAATTTTATTGAAAATATTAGTATCTATGTTCATCAGGGATAGTAATCTGCAGTTTTCTTTCCTTGATGTGTCTTTGTCTGGCTTAGATATCAGGGTGATGCTAGCCTCATAGAATAAGTTTGGAAGGGTTCCCTCCTTTTCTATTTCATGAAATAATTTGAGGAGTATTGGTGTTAATTCCTCTTTGAAAGTCTTGTAGAACTCGGTTGAGAATCTGTCTGGTCCTGGGCTTTTCTTGATTGATAGGCTTTTGATGGCTTCTTCAATTTCACTGCTTGAAATTGATCTGTTTAAATTTTCTTTACCTATTCATTTACTGATAAATATTTAGGTTGCTGCCATTCTTTGGCTACTGTGAATATTAACACTTATTTCATTTCCCTTGGATGTATACCCAGAAGTAGACTGCTATCTCATACAATGGTTATATTTTTAATATAGGTAGAGAATGAATATGAGAATACATAATCAATGCCTACAGTATTGCCCAGAGTTCAACAGCCTCTTGCCTTGAGTAGGTGGCCTCTTAATTTTTTTTTTTTTTTTACTTTTAAATATATTTGGATAACTTGAATTAAAGAAACTGCAAATGATTAAAGCATACACTTTTGCAGCACTGTGTATATTCACTGAAAGTGATATATTTTACCTACTCATTTTTCATAGAACTACATGGAAACATAGAAATATGCCATCAGCATGTTTAAATTGGTAAAGACTTATGTGTCATGTCACGTTAGCTTTTTGTTACTGTGACTAAAAGGCACAGATACATATTTTGGGCAAATATTTCTCTTATTCTGCAGGTTGTCTTGCCAGTCTCTTGATATGTCTTCAATACACAAAAGCTTATATGATTGCTCTCGTTTTTGTTGTCATGTCTACAAACCTTCTGCCAAATACATAGCATGAAGATATATTTTCTTCAAAAATCTTATTGTTTTTTAGCTCTTATATTTAGGTCTTTGCTCCATTTTTAATTACTTGTTATATTACGATGAGAGCTAGGGATTCAACTTCAATTTTTAATTGTTTTTAATGGGTGGAATTCCAGTTATCCAGAGATGTATGGGTTAGATTATTCTTGAGTTGTAAAAGGGAAAAGGAAAATAGAAATGGTAAGTATAGCATGTTTGTTTCTGTAAGGGATGATCCAGAAGAGGGGGAAATTGATGATGCAGGAGAGAAGTGAACTGCCTCTCTAAGCAGGTAAGAGGGGATGGTTATATGTTTGGCATAAACTGTAGGATAATTTTAAAGCTGATCCATTCATGGATCTTCAAAACACACAGGTTAGTATAAAATGTATGATTGTCTTCACCTCAAAGATATGTTAGTCAAAACTTAAGAAAACCCATCTAAACAAAAACAACTGATTTTTACAATAAAGCAAAAAAATTATAAAATTGAAATCTTTTGAATCAATTAATAATGAATGACCATAAACCCAGAATATGTAGGGTTAGGTAGAAAACTTGGTGTCTATAATAGTCTTCTTCCCCTAGCATCTTTGTAAATCATTTCTAGCATCTGTTGTTACTTCATCCATGCTCAAGAAAGAAATACATATTTCTTTTAATAAACACAAGTTTTTAGTTTAGTTTGTTTGTTTGTACTGGGTTGTATTGAAATACCCAAGGACATTTTTTTTTCACTGAGCTACATTTCCTGTCTTTTTATTTTTTTTTTTTTTATTTTTTTTTTTTATTTATTCATAATGCGCAAGTATATCATCTTTTTACATACAACTGCTTGTATACAAAGTATATAAGTACCACTCAGATCTTTAATCATGCATTTAGGATAGTGATATCCATCTCATTCAACCACCATTTTTCCCCCCTTCTCCCCGCCTCCTCCCTCCCTTACCCTCCCTTTCCTTTGACCATTCTAGTGTTCCTCTAATCATATGTACCCCCATCCAATCACACTGTGAACTAACCTCCTTATATCAGTGAAAACATTTGGTATTTGGATTTTTGGGATTGACTAATTTCACTTAGCATTATATTCTCCAACTTCATCCATTTACCTGCAAATGCCATTATTTTATTCTCTCTTATTGCTGAGTAAAATTCCATTTTGTATATATACCACATTTTCTTTATCCACTCATCTACTGAGGGACATCTAGGTTGGTTCCACAACCTAGCTATTATGAATTGTGCTGCTATAAACATTGAAGTGGCTGTGTCACTGTAATATGCTGTTTTTAAGTCTTTTGGGAACAGACCCAGGAGTGGGATGGCTGGGTCATAGGGTGGTTCCATTCCCATTTTCCCAAGAAATCTCCATACTGCTTTCCATAGCAGTTGCACCATTTTGCAGTCCCACCAACAATGTATGAGTGTGCCTTTTTCCCCACATCCTCTCCAACATTTATTGTTGTTTGTGTTCTTGATAGCTGCCATTCTGACTGGAGTGAAATGAAATCTTAGAGTAGTTTTTATTTGCATTTCTCTAATTGCCAGAGAGGTTGAGCATTTTTTCATGTACTTGTTGATTGATTGTATATCTTCTTCTGAGAAGTGTCTTTTCAGTTCTTTAGCCCATTTATTGATTGGGTTATTTTCTTTTTTGGTGTAAAGTTTTTTGAGTTCTTTATATATTCTAGAAATTAGTGCTCTATCTGATGTGCATGTATTAAATATTTGTTCCCAATTAGTTGGCTCTCGTATTCACCTCACTGATTGTTTCTTTTGCTGAGAAGAAGCTTTTTAGCTTAAATCATCCCATTCATTAATTCTTGGTAATAGTTCTTGCGCTACAGGATTCTTATTAAGGAACTTGGGGCCTAATCCGACATGTTGGAAATTGGAGCTTACTTTTTCTATTAGACGTATTGTCTCAGATCTAATTCCTAGGTCCTTGATCCACTTTGAATTGAGTTTTGTGCATGGTGAGAGATACAAGTTTAATTTCATTTTGTTGCATATGGATTTCCAGTTTTCCCAGCACCATTTGTTGAAGAGGCTATCATTTCTCCACTGTACATTTTTTGCACCTTTGTCTAATATAAGATAACTGAAATTATATGTATTAGTCTCTGTGTCCTCAATTCTGTACCATTGGTCCACCCGTCTGTTTTGGTGCCAATACCATGCTGTTTTAGTTACTATTGCTCTATAGTATAATTTAAAGTCCGGTATGGTGATGCCCCCTGCTTCACTTTTCTTGCTCAGGATTGCTTTGGCTATTCTGGGTCTCTTATTTTTCCTGATGAATTTCATGATTGCTTTTTCTATTTCTTTGAAAAATGACATTGGAATTTTGATTGGAATTGCATTAAATCTATATAATGCCTTTGGTAGTATGGACATTTTGACAATATTAACTCTACCTATCCAAGAGCAAGGTAGGTCTTTCCATCTTCTGAGTTCTTCTATGATTTCTTTCTTTAGTGTCCTATAATTTTCTTTATAGAGGTCTTTCACCTCTTTTGTTAAGTTGATTCCCAGGTATTTTATTTTTTTTGATGCTATTGTAAATGGGGTCATTTTCATCATTTCCCTTTCAGAGCCTTTGTCACTGCTATTTAACATAGTAATGGAAACTCTGGCCAGAGCAATTAGATGAAAGAAATTAAAGGGATCCAGATAGGAAAAGAAGAGCTCAAATTAGCACTATTTGCTGATGACATGATAATATACCTAGAAGACCCAAAAAACTCTACCAGAAAACTTTTACAACTAGTAAATGAATTCGGCAAAGTAGCAGGATACAAAATCAATACCCATAAGTCAAAGGCATTTTTATACATCAGTGACAAAGGCTCTTTTTATTTTTTATTTTGAAACAAGAATCTCAGCAAGATCCTGAAGCTGGCCTCAAACTTGCAATACTTATGCCTCAGCCGCCTGAGTCTCTGAGATTACAGGCATGAGCCACTGTGCCTGGCTTTCACACAAGTATTTTTTTATGGATATATACTTTTACACAAAAATAAATCAAGACCAAATAAAAATAAAATTTCCTTTGTTTATCTTATGATTACAATCCCATCTCTAAAATTAAAATTATAGAATTTCCAGTTTCTAGTAACAGCTCTAAGAGGATGTTCATAAAGAATTAGGTCTGCTTAATATAGTGAAAAAAAACTTATCTCCCAAGACACAGAGACAGAGGTCTAAGTCCATATTTCACCCCACTCCCCCCAAATAGAACTGCTTTAGTTTCTCAAGTGGAATACCAACAAACCAGGAATGTTTTTCCTCAACTTCTTTAATTGAGAAAATTTTGTGCACAGAAACTGACAAAGTAGATCAATATAGCACCAAAACATACAATTTAAGTATTTTAGGCATTTTTATTTAATAAATAACTTCAGTAAATAGCACTGTAAAAAGTGAACTGTTAAAATTAAAAGGCACTTAAAACAAGAATGTGACTAGTATGAAACAAGAGGAGCAACTCAAGCAGTGAGAAGTAAATACACAGCGGTCTGTTAGGACACCAACTGAAAGTAAGACTTGCCTAAAGTGACTACTGTCACATAAGCCACAGTATAACACCACACAATCATGAAAAAGGCAAATTTACAGCTAAAACCTTAAAGAAAAGGTAGTGATAATAAAAAAAAGGTCTTACCCCCAAATTGCAAACAAATACACTAAAAGATTAGAAGGTGATAAAAAGCACCAGGAATTAAACAAAATAAAAATAAAATAAACTCAATCCAAAAGGTCCCCATTCAGCATATGCTATGTAAATCATGGCCTTTATGTAAATAGTGCTAAATCAAGGCCTCTTCAGCAGAAAATTTCCCAGCACTTTTATCGAAGGCTTGAATTTATAAAGGCATAAAAGTTACCAAGATTAAGTAACTCTTAAAATGGCACACAGGTTTTAAAGCTATTTGTTTTTCCTTCCTAACTATGAATTTTTCCCATGGCCTTTCTCAACATACTCGTCTTTCAGATATGTCATCAGTCATGTCTAATAGGCAAACAGCAAAATAAGAGATTTAAAAATAATCCTAAACTAGCTAGCAGGGCATTTCCTTTGGATTCTGTATAACTGAAAACTGACATATCTGTAAAGCTAAATATCAGTTTTAATACATGATTAACAAAAACTCTAATCATGCTCATTACTTTATGCCCTTTCAATCACCCCAAGGATATTGCTTAATCCAATAAGAGCTTGATTTCTATAGTCCAGGAAGAAAATGTCAAAAAAGGCACAATGTGACCTTAGCTGACGAGGATACTGATCCTGTCTCAAGTCTTTTGTCAGTCCCTGGCATGGATTATAACATTATTTTCAAAATAATAAAAAAAAATTAAAATTATACATATTATACATTTTCAAAACCTGCACATGAATAAAACCATGGCAATAGTGCCCTAAAGCTACCTTACTGTGACTATGAAAATTTTGCTACTTTGCATTCAGTGTTGTGAAATTTGCACAGGTAGTACTCATTTTCCCTCATATTTTGGATTGACCACAGTTGTCACAGCACTCTTATAAATAGGATTTTCACCCTAAAAAAAAAAAAAGAAAGGAAAAAAGTGAGAAAAATTATCACTTTGCTAAAACTAGGTGGTATTATTTTAGAAAACAAGATTAAGAGGTATAGTCATCTTACGAAGTAATTTCTATTTTATCTGTTCAGATATCACAATTTTTTAGAAGGTATTAATAATGGCTTCTGAAGATGAAAAATGAAAGTTTGCTGTACAAGTTTAATGACGTCTCTGATATCTGGCACTCTTCCTTTCCTGAGTCCTTCCTCCATTGGAGGGTTGATTTAAGAATGTCCTCCATAGCAGAAATTATACTGCTGTCATGGTGGATTCTCTCCTTTGAACAAGTTTCTAATGCCCACCTTAAGGAAGAATTAACTCTGCCTATTATACCCTTATATACAGAAAGTACTTGATAACCAAAATGGGATTCCTCAGCTTCTTCGCTATTAGATGAGTTCCTTCTACAAAAGTTAATAACTGAGGGCTTGTGGCTCAGTGGTAGAGTGTTTTGTGTCCTTAGCAGGAAGCCCTGGGTTCAACCCCCAGCACCACCAAAAAACAAACAAAACAAAAAGAAAAAAAGCAAGTTACTGATTTAGAGTTCTGAATAAGGATGTTGGTGTCACTGAGGGTACTCCTCCAAGTCACATTGCCAAATTTGCTTAAAATGTCAATTATCATTCTTCATGAAATTATTATTTTGGTGATGTTTTACTACAATATTATACTTTAGTAAAAAGTACTGCAGGTCCAGCAAGAGACTCCAAGCTATAAATACAAGAGATCTTTCAAGATCCAAAAATATACTGACAATGATGTTTTAAGCAGAAAAATAGCATACAACCAAATTTCTGCCCTCCAGGGGTTATAGTTTTGTGGATGACAGAGAAGAAAAATAACATACTCTGACATAGCACAAAATAGAATTATGTATGTAATATGAGGATAGTATTAGAAAAAGAGAGTTAACTTTATCTGAGATTAGGAATATTATCATAGTGAAATCAACTACAAATAAATTATTGAAAGATAAATATATGCAAAGTAAAGTTATGGGGAAAGAATGGCAAATGTATGTAGTAATATATATAGTTCAGAAGTTTTTAAGTATGTGTGTGGGATGGCATAGAACAAGAAACAAGAAAAAAAAAAAGCAGTGCCAAATCATCATTGAGGGAAAGAAGAGCACCCAGAGGCTGGGTTCTGTGACATCAAGTAAACCACTGTGATTTCAGCTCATCAGGTAGTGTGAATGCCAATTAGAACAAGACAATACACCTTAGCCCTCACCCAATCCTTATTAAAATGAAACTTAATTGGTTATTTCCCAATCAGGATCCCTCAGACAAACATGACCTATATGCAGAATCCTACAAAATCTCAAATTCTACATTCTAATCCCAATTGGGGATAATATATTATTATACTGACATCAAAGGAGACATTTCAAATAGGGGTCAGGGAACAGGATTCTAGCAACTATCTTCTTAGGAAGTTTTAGAGTACAAACAAGTTAGACTTATTATTTCCATCCTTCTATCTGCATGTGAGGCTAGTACTGCCCGCTGCCCCTTTTTAAGTGGTGATGATAAATTGCCATTCAAAAAGTTTTTTTTTTTTTTTTTAGAATAATGAATTAGACATACTTCCTGTTTTTATTTTAGAATTATAAGGGGAAAAACCATTTTTTTAAAAAAGACCAGTATTATTGATGAATTCAAAGCATAATTTATGTAGAAGAACTTACCTTTTAAGAAAAGTTTGCTTTGCCATATGTACAAACATTTTTATTATATTATTTCAAAGCCCATCCAAACAAAAGTTTTAACATGCAAGGTTAGAGGTAAAATTAAATTCACTATCTGTATTAGGTATCAATTTAAATGGAAGTAAACTAAAGTAATTCAGATTAGTTTTTTATCATTCAGAATGCAACCCCACCTTGCAAAAAATCAAAGCTTATTTTATAATTAGAGAACAGGGCTATATTCTGAAGTGAGGCCATCTGTACTCAGTAAAAACAAGTCCTTGTGCTCTGGAATGGCTGACAGTGGGGCTGCAAAATCCTTTCCATAATATATTAGGCATGCAGTGCATAACTATGAGAGATTTGGAATCCACATGTAAATCTGCATAACAGCAGAGGAAGCTAAACTAATTCTTTCAACCCACTTTTAATGGTTATAAGTTGATAATTTAATGTTTTTTATCTAATGCACCTACATGGTAGTCATGCTAAAATAATTACAGTGCCTGCTAATGATGTAAATTAGTTGACTGACAAACCTCTGTCCCATACCAGAAAAGTGTGTTACAATCTATGAATAGTTTTAATTTTTCAATGCTTATTCAATAATTTCTATTATGAATTTCTACTTTAATTTTTTTATAGGAAACATCTCAGGATAATCTCTAGCTATGAATTTGCCTGGACTTCACCAGTACATACAGGAACTTTTACCAAACATTTAATTCTTGAATTATATGAAATGCTCATTTTGGTTAAAAAAGGAACATTTCAGCTAAAAAAATTAAGTAAACATTAAAACGAGGTATAAATAAAAATTGCATGTTGCTAATTTCTTTCAAGGTATAATTGAACATTTATAGTAAGGGTGAAAATTTCATATTAGTAACACAAATGGAAATTGTTTCTCATGTGATTAAAAAAACACATGAAGTGATCAATATTTGACTTTTTTGACCTACAAATTTAAAGAAAATGTGTCATGTCTCAAACTAATACAAAAATGTACCAATTTTACCATATATGAATTTGACTATAATTTTCTGCAAACAAAATTAACTTTAAATAAAATCTGCTTAGAAAACAAAATCCAACAAGTCACAATCCCTTGTATTACTGAAGTTCCTATATGTCTGAAAAGTAGTTACACATTGGTAATGTGCCCCAGGGTTCAATTCCAAATATATATATATATATATATATATATATATATATATATTCTCAATAGAGCAAATAAATTACAGTGAATAGATTCCAGGTAATAAAGTAATTTCCCTATTATAATTGCCATATCACACTGTTACCCTGATTTACAACTATTACAAAGCTACAATTCTCGCCGGGCGTGGTGGCGCGCGCCTGTGATCCCAGCACTTTGGGAGGCTGAGGCAGGAGGATCGCGAGTTCAAAGCCAGCCTCAGCAATGGCGAGGCACTTAGCAACTCAGTGAAACCCTGTCTCTTAATAAAATACAAAAAAGGTCTGGGGATGTGGCCCAGTGGTCGAGTGCCCCTGAGTTCAATCCCCGGTACCAAAAAAAAAAAAAAAAAAAAAAAAAAAAAAAGCTACAATTCTCTATAGTGATCTACCTCTTCCTAATCAGATAACATAGTTTTCTGTAGATAAGTGGCTGATAACCAGTACCATGTAGAGGACTGGAACTAGGCCCTGGAGTCCTGCTACCTGGGTTTGGATCTCAGTTCTCCAATTTAATTGTGAACTTGGTCAAATTAACTAACCCTTCTATGCCCCAATTTCCTCATGTGTGAAACAAAAATAAAAATAGTTCCTACTGTTTTCACTAGTAACATTAAATAAATATAGATTAAGTATTGAAAAGTGTGTCTGAGACACAAGGATTATCATGCATTATCTATTATTACTAAAATTATTACCAACACCATCATTACCTACACAACAAAGTAGAAAGTGAGAAAAGCTAAATTCTTCCAGGTGGTATTACATTCAATTACTGAAAAAAGCATTCTGCATTATCAATTAGGAGAATTTGTTCTAAACTCAATTAACCTTTTTATTAGAGAGTTTTAGGGACTTAAAAATTATATTAAATAATGCTGAAAGCATTTCACAAAAATCCATATATGAGCAGTTTGAAACTGTATAAGGAAGAATTCTATCTACTGCTGATAAAAGATAAAATGATTAAAAAAGAAAAAAAAAACGTCATCTATAAAACATAAACTCACCAAAATAAGTCCTCCAAGCTTGGAGAACAGGATAAGCAAGTCTCACTACAACTGTGAATTTTTCAATAAAGTTTTTATTTAACAATATAAAAATATTTTTCTAAAATATTATAAAAATTCAATCTTATAATTGAAAGTTAGAAAATCTGAATCATTTAGTAACTAAAGAGAAATATACAGTCTTAGGACTTTTAATGGAATTTCAAGTTATGATCAAAACCCAAAGAATCTCAAAATCTTTCTACAATCAATGATGATATTGTAGATATAAACCACATAAAAAATTTATACCATGTTAACTTTATCTTCCTATTTTATAATTTGGACTTCACATTCAATTTTCACTACTCAACCATAAAACTTACACATAGTAATGTGTTATTTCAAGATAACACCACCAAAGCCATAGGACCTATAATGAAGATCATTTACTAAGAACCACCACCCCATTTAATAGCTATTACCCATTCCTTACTACAAATATGAGAAATTGAATCTCTGTGTGGTGAAGTGACTCAGTGCTATTCTACTTACTAAGTGGAAGAGCTGGGATTGAACCTAGGTCCATCTGATTGGAAAGAACATTTTCTTTTCACTATGACATAGTTGTTGCTTTCTATACCATACATTTTATTTTAAAATCCTTCTAAATGCTGTTAACACACAAAATGAAAAGCCAGAAGATAGCCATATAAAAAAGCCAGACTTAAAAAGAATAGCAATAGTGATAAAAGTACACACGGTGCAGTTAAAAAAAAAAAAAAATTAAATAAAAAATAAACGTTCACATGCGAAGACAGAAAGTGAAAGAAAATACGAACGGCAACTTAGAGACCAGCTTTACGTCCATAGTTTGGATTCTTGAAATTATTAATAGGACTCTTGTAAATCGGATTTTCTTGCTAAAGTAAAAGAAATAGTTTCTAATGATTTCACCAGAAAAAGACGCTATAAAAGAGAATTTTTACTATTTCTACCCCTCTGAAATTCATACTTTAAAAAAAGCAAATGTAGAAAAATGCAAATGACTAAAATTCATTTACAATTTAAAAATACTGAAATTGTCATTGCCTTCCTGTGTCAAAAGAGGAATATACAAGGGCTGATCATTTAGCCACCCACCCTCTGATTCTAATCTATATGCACTAAAATGTTAAGCAGAAAATTTCAGTCAACTGTAGTTTCCAAATTTTCTTATAAAGCAAGGTTTATTGAGATTTACTTTATATAATAAAGTATACCTTTTTCAGGCAGAGTTCCATGAGTTTTCAAATGCATAAACACCCATAATCAAATCATCCCAAGATGATCTGGTCAACCTTTCCCTCAACTCTAACCCCCAGCAATCACTATTATGATCTCTGCCCCTATAACTGTGCCTTTTCCAGAATGTCATATAAATGGAATTGATATTGATAGTCTTTTGAATCTGGTTGCTCTCTGCTTAATGATCTTTGTTTAAAAGAGGGTGGTGGGGGGCAGGCACAGTGGCTCACACCTATGATCCCAGTAACTTGGGAGGCTGAGGCAGAAAGACTGCAAATTTGAGGCTAGCTACAGCAACTCAGGGATGCCCTATCTCAAAATAAAAAAAACAAAAAGAGCTGGGGATGTAGTTCAATGGTACAGTGCCCCTGGATTCAATTCCTAGTACCACAAAAAGAGCGTGTGTGTGAATGGTTCCAATGAACAGCTTACCGCACAGAGAACATTATTTAGGATTCTGTTTTTCATTAGACAAAGCAGAAGAGCAAAATTATGATCAAAACTATTAAAGAACTAAAAATACTGGCCACTATAACTAAAACATATATTATTATAATGTTTTGTTTCAAAGGGACATATTTACAATGCCTTCTGTTTTACACTAAATGTAAATCTTCTCTGATAATGAACTTTTGGGAAAATGAAATATTTAAAGAAGACTTTAATAATCTTAATAATCAGTCTTTCAGTTAATAAAAAAGTGTTACATTTAATTTACTTTTAGATGTTTTACAACTTACCGTGTCCCACTTGGCATTCATTTTCTCCTTTTCGAATTTAGCAAATTCCCTTCTGTCATGAATAATCATTAAAAGCTTCCAAATCAGCAGTAATGCAAGGCCAATAAGAACAATTCCAGCAACCACACCAGCTACAATTGGAATGATGTCTGGACCAGTGGGACAGTCTAAAAAATCAGAAGGTTATAATAATGAGCTTACAGGGACTAATATGTACAAAGTCCAATCATAACCACAAAGAGCTGGGTAATATCATGTAAAATAAATAAGAATAAAATCCCAAGATGCTGGGTGCGGTGGCATACACTTGTAATTGCAGCAGCTTGGGAGGCTGAGGCAGAAGGATGGCGATTTGAAAGCTAGCTTCAGCAAAAGTGAGGTGCTAAGCAACTCGAGTGAGACCCCGTCTCTAAATAAAATACAAAACAGGGCTGGGGATGTGGCTCAGTGGTTGACTAACCCTGAGTTCAATCCCAGGCACCCACCTCCTGCCCGCCCCCCACAAAAGAAATCCAAGGTAAGTGAAAGCATGCTATCCCCCCAAAAGCTAAAAAAAAAAAAAAAATGGCAGAACAGGGAGTTTGCAAGGTACAAGACATATGATTAATAATCAAAGATCATGTATTTTTCAACATACATATGTTCATTTCTACAAGAAACTGAAATTTTTAAAAAATTATATATTAAAAATCATCAAAAACTTATATGTAACTGGGCTGGGATTGTGGCTCAGCGGTAGAGCGCTCGCCTAGCACGTGTGCGGCCCGGGTTCGATCCTCAGCACCACGTACAAATAAACGCATTGTGTACAACTAAAAGCAAATAAATAAATATAAAAAAGAAACTTATATGTAACTAATAAAATATGTGCAATATTTGTACAATAAAAATTACTAAATAATAATAAAAGAATCAAGAACACCTGAATAAATTAAGAAGATCTAATACTGCCAAGATGTTAATTCTCCCCCATTTGATCTATAAACTCAGTGCAATTTCATCAAAATTCTGGCAGGATTTTTGTAGATATCAATCAGCAAGCTAATTCTGAAATTTACATGGAAGGCAGAAAAACAGATAAATATTGGCGCAAAAACAGACATACCAATGGAACAGGACAGAGGGCCTAAAAATAAACTTACACATCTACAGCCAACTCATTTTTGACAAAGGTGTTAAGAATATACATTGCAGAAAAGAAAGTCTTTTCAATAAATGGTGCTGAGGGGCTGGATTGTGGCTCAGCGGTAGAGCGCTCGCCTAGCACGTGCACGGCCCGGGTTCGATCCTCAGCACCATGTAAGAATAAAGGCATTGTGTTAAACTAAAACAAATAAATAAATATTAAAAAAATAAATAAATAAATGGTGCTGAACAAAACTGAACATCCACAGGCAGAAGAATGAAACTAGACCCCTATCTTTGACCAGTGACAAAAATCACCTCAAAATAGGTTAAAGACTTATATGTAAGATCTGCAAGTAAAACTTCTTGAAAGAAAACAGGAAGGAAATGCTTCAGGACATTAGAATGGGCAAAGATTTTTGCTCCAAAAGCATAGGAAACAAAAGCAAAAACAGACAAATAAGACTATATCAAACTTCTGCACAGGATATGAGACAATCTTTAACATTCAGAGATAATCTAGAGAATGGGAAAAAATGTTTGCAAATTATACACCTGACAAGGAATTAATATCCAGAACATATAAGGAACTCAAAAAATCGAATAGCAAAAAAAGAAATACACAATTCAAAATTGAGCAATAGACCTAAACAAACATTTCTCAATAGAAGACATAAAAATGGCACAACGGGTATATGAAAAAATGTTTAATATCACCAATCATCACAGTAATACAAATCAAACCACAATAGGATTATCACTCCAGTAAGAACAGCTATTATCAAAAAACACAAAAGATACAAAGTGCTGGCAAGGATATGGAAAAAAGACAAACCTTGAATCTGTTGGTAGGAATTTAAATTAGTACAATAATTATGGAAAACAATATGGAGGTTTCTCAAAAATTAAAAACAGAACTACCATATTGTCCAACAACCCCATTCTTTGGTAAATACTCAAAGGAAATAAAACAGTATGGTAGAAACATCTGCACTCTCATTTTTATTGCAGCACTATTCGCAAGAGTCAAGAAATGGAAACAAGTATCTATCAACTGATGAGAGCATAAAGAAAGTGATACATATGCACAAATGTAATACTACTATTCAGCCATGAAAAAGAATGAAATTCTGTCATTTACAACAATATGAATGGAAGTAAAGTTTATTATGTTAAATCAAATAAGCCATGTACAGAAATATAAGTACCACACTTTTACAGGGCTTGGGCCTTCCAGGAAACTGAGATCACACAAACACACCCCCCCAGGCCCCACCTCCAAACCCTGATTCCTGCCATCAAATCAGAAAGATTTCAGACATGTCACTCAGACTAACAGCCATGAGTTTAGTTTATAAAAGGGATAGGAAAAGGAAAAGGGAACACTCTTAAGGGACAGAGTAGGTCCTCTAAGAGAGGAGAGGGAGAGTGTGCCTCTCCTGCACTCCAGTTTTATTGGGAATCCCAGAGAAGGTCCCTTAGTCCCACCCGGTCTACCTCTTGACTTTTGACTAATAGCAGGATGACATCAGACTTTCAATTTCCCACTGCCAAGACAATTCTAGGTCATTTTGGACCATGCTGATGGGTTCTAATTGGATTCTTAACCACAAATTCTTAACAGATTTTATGGTAAAGAGGATTAATCCTTATCCCCCTGAGTTTCAGATTTGGTCTGTGAAAAGTCTTCCCCATCAGTTACTTGGGTTCCTTTTATTGACATTTCAGGCCTGCATTTCTCCTGAAGGAAATAGGTAGTTCGCTGAGGAAGTGACATATCCTGTCCACTTAAGTCAGGCATGGCTGCAGGTAAATTGATTCTTAAAAAAAAAAGCATGTGGGGGTCAGCACAGTGGGCTCATTTTATACAATTATTCCCTTAACCTGTGTTCCCACCATTTGCATCTGTCTGTCCCCTATTAACATGATCTCACTCATATGTAAAATCTTAAAAAGTTGATTTAACCAAAGTGGAGGTAGAGTTGTGGTTACCAGAGGCCAAAGAAAGTAGAGAGGAAGGGAGGAATGGGGAAAGGTTGACTTATGGGTATGAACTTACAGGCAGTGAGAACAAGAAATTCTGGTATGCTATTGCACAGCTATAGACAACAATGACCAGTAATTTTCAAAAAGCTACAAGAATGTATATTGAAAGTTTACACTATAAAGAAATGATAAATATTTGAGTAGATGACTTGAACTGGATTTAAACATTACAAAATGTATACATGCACTCCAAATGTTCCATGTTTACCCCACTTACATACATTTTCATATTTTATGTATCAGTTAAGAAATGAATTTAAATGGAAAAAAAAAAAAAGAGAGACTAATCATAAAGCTATGAGACAGTATGGTATAGCTAAAGGACCAATACACAGATTAATGGAAGAGAATATAGAACAGAGTCAGAAACAGACTTACACATATTAAGTTCACCAAATTTTCAACAAAACTGGAGAAAGGACAATCTTCAACAAAAGATGCAGGGACTTATTAGACAATCATGCAAAAAGCTGACCCTTACTCCATATACTAAGATTAACTGAAAATGGGTTCTAGGCCTAAATGTAAAAACAGAAGTTATAAAATTTCTAGAAGAAATCATAGCAGAAAACCCTTTAAAATCTTGGGTTAGGCAAAAGAATTCTTAGATACAATAGTAAAATCAAGGTCAATAAAAGAAAACTTTGGGGCCAGGGTTGTGGCTCAGTGGTAAAGTGCTTGCCTAGCATGCATAAGATTCTGGGTTCGATCCCCAGCACCACATAAAAAATAAACAAATGAAATAAAGGCACTGTGTCCACCTACAACTAAAAAAGAATGTTTTTTTAAAAAAATGAAAACTTGGTAAACTGTATTTTGTCAAAATTAAAACTTCTAGTGCTAGGAGTATAGATCAGTAGTAGAGAGCTTGCCTAGTATGCACAAAGACTGAGTTCTATCCCCCAAAATACAAATAAATAAATAAATAAATAAATAAATAAAACTTCTGATATCCAAAAGACACTGTTAAGAAAATAAGACAAGGAGGTAGACTAGGAAACAATATCTGCCAAACACCCATCTGATAATACAAAATAGCACTGAGACTTAAAAAGTTTGTCAGTTTCCTATAAAATTAAACATGTTTATCATATGTTCCAAAATATGTTCACACAAAAACCTGTATACTACAGTAGAAAATTCCAAAGAATCTACCAAAAAGGCTACAAGAAAGACCAAGATAAAATGCTCCATCTTCTGAGAAGTTGAACAATCCAGCCCTTAATAATATGTTTTAACAAATTATATTTCCCATTTTCCAAGGGTCAATCAAGCTCAAATTTTTATTTATCAACTGTGACAACATTCTTACTGAGTATCTCCTGTCAGGCATGGTTCCAAGTTCTGATTATTGCCATTTAATCTTTAAACACTCCCCTCAGAAAACTTAAAACTTGATTTATCTTCTCCTTATTTCTTAGCTAAATTTTAAGATTTGAGAAAAGGAAAATTTCCCAACTGAACCTGAAAGAGCTGATAAAAGCTGTTTCTGGGTCTTAGGAAACCTTACAACAGGCCTGAAAAGTAAGGGATAAGGAAAATGAAAAGAATTTTTACCTGGAGTCTCCACAACATGAACAATGGCTTCGTTGTTCCCATTCACTGAATATGTGAAGTAGAACCAGCAGTCATCAACATCCTTCTCCTTACAGTGGGACAGGGGATCAACCTGCACTGGCTGGGGTAATTTGTCCCGACTTTCTACCTTGGTCAGGTTGAAATGTGAACATTCTTGTGCGCATCTGTCTTTCTTTTCTCCTTTATTGAATGCTCTGCACTGAACACATTCTCTGTTGAAACATAAATTGTCAAATTTAAAATGTAGTATTAAGATAAATTTCCCTGGGGCTGGGGTTGTGGCTCAGTGGTAGAGCACTTGCCTAGCACATGCATGGCCCAGTTCCGATCCTCAGCACCACGTAAAACAAAGGCATTGTACACCACTAAAAACAAATAAATAAAAATTTTAAAAAAAGATAAATTTTCCTTAAAGATTATTTTCTGTGCCAAACTCATGTCCAAATGCAACCGAAAGTAGTGAAGGAGGATTTGAATGGTAAATCAATAAAAGAAATGCTAGTTTCAAGCAGCCATGACCCCACTGCTGCCAGTGGCTAACACCAGCACCACCTCTGGCTCTCCAAGTCCTAGTTAAAAGAGAAGGGAGTAGGGAAGAACCTCTATTACATGGCTTGTAAAAAGCCAACTGCTAGCAAACCTACCAGCAAGCCAAGTAATAGCAAAGCACCCAGAAAGCAATTGGCTACAAAAGTTGCTTGCAGGATTACTATACCATTACTATAGAGGTGAAGAAAACTCACTGTTAGAGGCCAAGCACTATAACCTCCGTAAAATGAGACATTATCAGAAGCCCACTGAACTGATTCAAAAACTTCCAACTCCCTGTTACTGGTAAGAGAAATTGCTCAGGACTTCAAAACAGATCTGGGGCTTTGCAGGAGGCAAGTGAGGCCTATCTGGTTGGCCTTTCTACAAAAACATCAACTTGTGTGCTATCCATGTCAAATGTGTAACAATTATGCCAAAAGACATCCAGCTAGCATGTGGCATATGTGAAAAATGTGCTTAAAAATCCACTTAAGATGAAAAGCATTTCATTATCAAAATGACCAAATATTTTCTCTTCTTCCTGCTGTTGGTAGCTATGAATGTCAGACTTTTTCCCCCATGGGGTCAAAAAGTTCCAAAGTATATGACTGTGTGTTGAAAACTAGGGGACAGAAATCAGGTATTGCAAGTTTTCTCATTTTCATTCATGTGTGGATTTTTAATATAAATGCAGGGATGTACAGCATTAATGCAATTCAAAATATTTCAATGAACAAATGTTAGCAGTTTCATTTTGTAACAATTATAAATAAACCTGACAAACTTTGCTGGACAATGCTGGCACTGGGTTTTTTTGTTTTGTTTTGTTTTGTTTTTTTGGTACCAGGGATTGAACTCAGGGGCACTTGACCACTGGGTCACATCCCCAGGCCTTTTTTGTATTTTATTTAGAGACAGGGTCTCACTGAGTTGCTAAGTGCCTTGCCATTGCTGAGGCTAGCTTTGAACTCGTTATCCTCCTGCCTCAGCCTCCCAAAGTGCTGGGATTACAGGCGTGTGCCACCACGCCCGGCTCCAAAATTGAGAGAAGAAACTTAACAACCATCAGGATTAGGGTTAAATTTTCCTGGTGATTTTTTTTTAATATTTATTTATTTGTTTTAGTTGTACACAATGCCTTTATTCTTTACATGGTGCTGAGGATCGAACCCAGGCTGCGCACGTGCTAGGCGAGCACTCTTCCGCTAAGCCACAATCCCAGCCTGGGTTTTTTAAAACAAGTAATTTCTTATTGATGGTCAAAAAAAGATGCTAGTTAAAAACAAAAAAAAGTTTTGTCAAATTCTATACTTTTAATATGTCAAGGTTTTGTATATCAGTTATATCCCATTAAAGCTATTTTTTATAAAACTCAATTTAAAAGAATGCTAGTTTTCCAAATCAATTATAATTTCATTAGAGTTCAAGTTGAAATACAGGTAATAAAATTAACCCTATCACATAATGAATATATATATATATATATATATATATATATATATATATACATATATATATATATATATGTAAACCTTAATTTAAGCAATTTATTACTATTATAATAATTCTGCAAAGGGAAAAACCTTTGATTTTACAGGTCAAAAAACAGTAATTGGACTGAGGAGTATAGCTTGGTGGTAGAGCATATGCCTAGCACATACAAGGCTATAGTTTCATTCCCAGAAACAGCAACAACAAAAAGATAGTAATACTAATTTAACAAAGGTAACCACATGAATTCAATTGTAGAATAAATTCAGATAAAAGTAATAGTGCAGCTCTCATGGGACACACATGTCAATATCATGCAATACACACTACCTAGTAAGAAAGGATTTTTAGGGAAAAAAGTTGGTTTCTCTGCAGTCGACATTTTATTCATAACATACTGGCACCTGTTCTAGTTCTGTGGATAATGACAATACATATTTAGGTCAGCAGAAAGTAAATATTAACTATTTCAAGAATTAGGAAATACTCACTTATGCTCAGCACAGACGCCAAGGCAGGTCTGACATGTCTCACAAGTTTGCCCTTGAAACTTTGGATCTGTACATTTACAGACACCACACTCACAGATGCCCCGGCCATTGCAGATCTGTCCATTTACAGCCATGCATGGCGTAGTATCCAAAGAACAGTCACATGCACTGCCAGTGTAGTTGGGGTAGCATTCACACACACGACACCTGCAAACGCCGTTTCCTGAAATTAAAAATATAATTTCTCAAAATGGAGGTAAAAATATAAAATCACAGCATTTATTTAAAAACAAGCAGAGAAGAAAGTGTACCTAAGGGATGGACTGACCCTGAATGCCACTCTTTTCTAGTTATTGAACATGTAAACTCTTAAAATGTTTTACCATATTAGAGGAGTCACATTTTATAACTATTTCAGGTGCTTTTCTCACCTCCACAAATTAAGCCATTGGATCTATCACAGTTGAAATTATCACACTCGCAGAATTTGCCAGAATAAATTTCATTTGTATTATCTCTCTTCCTACAAACACACTGTCCACAGACGCACTCTCCATTGTTACTACAGATTTCTGAACTGTTTTCTTTCCTGCAGTATGCATCCATGTCCTCACTGTTAACTTCATCTGTACTACATTCACAATGTCTACCAACACGTCCCTCGTTGCACCTGAAGAAGAGTCCAAAATTGCAATCAGATAGAATAAAAACATTTAAAATAACAATTCATGGGAGAGGAAACAAAACTATGAACAAGCTTTTCAAACTACCAATGTATCAGGTGGGAATACATTAAGCAAAGAATTTTCAAGGTAAGCTTTTTGGTTAAATGACATTTTACTAAAAGTACATCTTCATGACTCAAGCAGGAGATGTACAACATGAAAATAAAACTGTAACATTCACACTGTTATTTAGAACAGGCAATTAATTGATGGTAAGCCACACACAGTGGTGCACGTCTATAATCCCAGCAATTTAGAGGGCTTAGGCAGGAGGATCACAAGTTTGGGGCCAGTCTGGGCAACTTAGCAAGACCCTGTCTTAAAATTAAAATAAAAAGGGGTGGGATGTATTTTAGTGGTAGAGCACCTCTGGGTTCAATCCCCAGTGTTGAAGGAAAAAAAGAAAATTGATGATGAATTATAGCCACATATTTTCCTCATGACCAATAACCCTTCTAAGAATAGTCATCTAAGGCTGACATTTAAATCAAAATATCCTATTCTCCTCCTGTTCTTTTAAGGAGAAAGTGATAGTATATTCAGCTTTATATTTTAATTTATAAAGGTAACCACAATATGAAAATGTTTAAATAATTTAAGTTGGTAGATTCTATATTCTAAAAATACCATTTTCGGGGCTGGGGTTGTGGCTCGGCAGTAGAGCACATGCCTAGCACATGCGTGGTCCTGGGTTCGATCCTCAGCACCACATAAAAATAAATAAATAAAATAAAGGTATAGTGTCCAACTACAACTAAAAAATAAATATTAAAAAAATATCATTTTCTGGGTAAACATCCTTCAATGCTCCCTAATCTTCTTCTTAGATAAAATTACTATTATCAGTTTGACGTTTTTCTTAAACATATTTTACATAGGCTCTTTTTGCTCTAATAATTCACTTGTTCCAGAGATTTTCTATGGTATCCCAAAATATAACTTTCTAAACCCATATAACTCTGTCACTCAACAACTCCCAGCTTACCTACAAGCTCCACACTCAAATGTTCCATTTCCTTCATGACACTTTGGACTTTCCGGGATGCCTTCACTTTGGCATTCACATTCACAGATGAATTGAAGAATAATTTCTACTTCCTCAGTGAAGCCCAGAGGCTTAATTTTAATGGTTTCAGATTTCTTATTTGGACATTTATTTGCAGTTATGCTAATTTCAAATTGAACCTTGAAGGAAGAAAAACTAGATTAAGTTAGCAAATTAGCAATGACTATCAGAAGTATTTAAAAAAATTACTGATTTAATTTTTCTCAAATTAGAAACTAAATTTGCTTTTTTATAAACAAGTAATATTTTTTCTTTTCTATAGAAAATATTTTTTAAAATACCTCATCTCCAATGGAAATATTGGAACATTTTCGCCCATTTTCCCCAGTTCCATTCACCCCATTCTTGCAGTAGGATTTGTAATTTATTGTTACTCCTTCTGGCAACTTGCTGTTTTCCAAAATGACTTCTGAGGAAAGGGACTAAAAGAAAAATTAATTATAAATAGGGAAGTCAAATAAAATGCTAGTTGAATGCATATAAGATGAATTGTTAAAAAGAAAAAATTCTTTTTATTTTTTGGTATTAAGGATTGAACCCAGGGGCACTTAACCACTGAGCCACATCCTTAGCCCTTTCTTGAATTTTATTTAGAGACAGGGTCTCACTGAGTTGCTTTAGGGCCTAACTAAGTTGCTGAGGCTGACTTTGAACTGACAATCCTCCTCCCTCAACCTCCTGAGCCAGTGGTATTACAGGCACATGACATGCCACCATGCCCGGCTAAAAATGTCATTTCAGTAAAGTATTTTGAAACCAAATCCAACTGAGTGACTAGAAAATACAGAACCTAGAGAAACAGGTTCTAATTAATAAAGGGTCCAATCTTCAAAATAATATACACAATTGAAAAGGGCATTCGTTTTAATTTTTCAGTTAAAATATTAATGATCATACAGCACAGAGGCCTGACACTCATTATGAGGAGTCCTAGGAATACAGAATAGATGTTTACTTTCCCCATTGGCAAATGGCTCTCCTCTGTCCCTACATCTTCCAGCAAACAAGGGACCAAAGTAAATGATCTACTATATAGTCTGAGAATAAATCTGTGTAGGATCATTGTAGCTCTGGCCAAAAAAAGCAAAACAAAAGCAAACAAACAAACAAAAAAACACTTAAAAGGCTAGTGGCAGAGTGTTTGCCTAGCATGTAAGAGGTCCTGAGGTCCTGAGGTGGATTCAAGTCAGTCCTTATTTCAAATATTAGCTCTCAGAGCAAATGAAGGAGGTTGCAGTGGCAAGCTACCTCCTGCTCACATCCCTAGGAATTAGGAAGCAGGAAAATGTTCTGTTCAGACAGAGAGACCAACTATGGGGAAGATATAGAATGACTGGAATCTTGAAAATCTGCAAAAACCCCCTCTCATATAGTTCTTTCCAAAACATCTGGGGATACCCATTGCGCAATGTAAAAAATATCTAAAATTCAATCTACCAAAGGGTTGTGAAAATGGTGTATGCAATGCACAATATTGCAAAATATTATAAAAGCTTTTAGATTATTTTAAATGATTATTAACAAATGCTCAGTAGATATCATTAAAGGTCCTCTGAATTAAGCTCTGAAAGGGAAAAACAATTTGTCTTTAGTATCAACTCCCATGTGAGGCAAAAACAATCCTATAAATCTTTTTAAGATAAGCAAGTCACATACATATTTACATTTTTATGTATTTTTATGGCATGTGTGCATACATATACCTGTATATATAAATGTGTGAATGCATGTACCTATTGAAAATAAAAAACTATATCCTCTGAATATATATGACAAGAGGAGAAATGACAATATAAAGCATAGTTGATCAAAATAGATGCATCTATAAAGGATACTTTGGGGAAGAAAAAGAAGATTAGAGGCAACCTATAAATTTAAAGTAAGTAATATTTGCTTGCCAACACAGACATCTACTGCTTAATGACATACAGATACTCAAAAATTTCCCCACATGACTTTATCATATTTTTTTCTTGACTTAGGCCATGTTTTGGTAAGATAATATAAAAAAATTTTCTTTCAGATATAGAATTTAAGTTTTTTTGTTGACCTCTTGGCTTACTAAATTGTATATAAAGGAAGTTTTACTTTCTTTGAGCCAAGTATTCTTAGCAGGGTTTTGTTCAAAATTAACCTACTTAATGTACTCACATTGTAAGCATCAATGATCAACTGTATCACATTGCTAGAATTTGCAGACAATGTTCCAACTGCTGACTTAGGAATCAAATTTTTCAGTTCCTGCAATTAAAAAATAAAACAGGTAAGATGCAAATATTATTCATTTAAACAATTAGAGTCCATTGAGCAAGTAACAGTTATCTTTAAATATCAGTTCCCTACAAGAATGGAATCCTAATTAGAATGTTATAGTCCATACAATGTCAAAATACACTCTACTGTCGTGTATCTAAAAAGATCAGATAAAAAAAATTAAATAAAGAAATATTAGTTCACTACAAATGTCCTAAACAATTTTAGTAATCAAACTTGAGAAAAAGGTAATTGTTTCATAATATATAATTAAAAATTAATATAAATCTCTTTGTAAAATTAGTCAGCCTATCAGGTGGCATTTTCACGCATTTCAATTAAAATGTAATTTTGCCTCTAATGATTAAACAAATGAAACAGAAAAAAGTCTAGAACTTTTTTCTATCTCATACATATTTACCTTGTAAACGGGCTGAAATTCTTCAGTTACTGCAAAAATCGTCTGAATATTATTTTCACTGAGTTTCTGGACAAGGTGAGCAATAGAGGGATAATCCTAAGAAATTAAGTAACATAATTTAATATTCCAATGTGTTCTAGTTTTTAATACTTTTTGAAAATAATTATTATTTGCATATATAACTGTATACAAAAGTACTTTCAAGTAAGAGTATCAAAAGCACATAATTGCTGAGGTGGGTTATATATAAATGTGGGTTCCTAATCTTTCTATTTTGTTTGTATAAGAATTTTCATATTAAAATGTCTTAAATATAAGATAATCTATGTTCATTAAATATAAGAACAATGAATTTAAAGGTTCTATCATCTATCACTTAAGAAAAGGACCAAGGGGTCACCAATATTTAAATTTCTTCTGAATCTTGAGTAATTTGCCCATCTTTATTTTCAATAAAGACAGCTCGCCTGTTTTTAAAAATCATATAAAGGAAGAAAAAGACAGTAAAACCAGCTGGGCTAGTGATAAACGCCTGTAATCCCAGCTACTCGGGAAGCTGAGGCAGGAGGATCAATTGCAAGTTTAATGCCAGGATGGGCAACTTAGCAAGATCCTGTCTCAAAATAAAATATAAAAAGGGATGGGAATGTGCCGGGCATGGTGGTGCATGCCTGTAATCCCAGCACTTGGGAGGCTGAGGCAGGAGGATCGCAAGTTCAAAGCCAGCCTCAGCAATGGCGAGGCACTTAGCAACTCAGTGAGACCGTCTCTAATAAAATACAAAAAAGGGCTGGGGATGTGGCCCAGTGGTCAAGTGCCCCTGAGTTCAATCCCCGGTACCAAAAAAAAAAAAGGATGGGAATGTAGCTCAGTGATAGAGTGATAAATTATTTAAGAAAAATATTAATTTTCCTACAAAAAGATGTTTTCAAGTAAGAGGAAACAGCTATGGATTAAGACAAAGAGTCAAATTAGTCTCTTACATCTCCTTTTACCCGATGAGGTCCTTGCCTAAGTGCAAGGAAGTAAACACAGCACTACATCTTCACAAACAGCAAAACTAGCTTCCCTGGACATGAGGGTAGGGCCCACACTTACCTAAAAAACACTACTCCAAAGGCTGACAAGCCCACAAGCCAGTCACCCACAATACTGAACACTATAAACACTAAAACTCAAAATAAATTTATTCACCACGGAAGGACTTGAGCACTTACATAATAATGGCTCATTGTGTACATATTATTTTCCAGGTGACACTGTCCATCATTTGGTAAAACAATGCCACCAAGTTTCCCATCTCCAGCAAAGTGAAATCCAGCATCCGTGGAAAATACCAGTAGCCGTGTAACATTCCTCCAGCCAATCAATGACTTGAAAATAAAAGGATTTCAATTATAAAATGTTACAATAATTTGACATAAATCTTTATTTGATGCAGATTACCACTGTACTTTTAACCTAATTCTGTATCTTTCTCTTTCCACAATGCTAATAATGTTGCTGATAAACACAGGGAGACCACTGAATGATGCTTATCCACTCCACAACTATTTCTTGCTAGGTGTCCATATATCTCAGCTCTTTTTTAAAAAAAATTTTTGTGAGGTAGAGCAGGGATTACTGTTAAAAGGCATGCATAGTGCCTGCCTTTTGATAGGAGCTTGATGAATATTTACTGAGTAAATAAGTGTCCCAGTCTACACCTTCCTTTACCCTACTGCTGTGTCTTGTTCCCATCCATCCTGCCATTCATTCTTGCCCCATCTTGAGTACCATATACTTCTTAACCAGCCCTCCACGAGATTTTCCTTTTTTATTAAAGAAAAAAATTATCCAATTGCTCTGTTTAATTCTACTCATCTTAACTCATTGATCAATACTATTTATTTGTTCATTTATTTTATTCTGTACTTATTCAACGAAGAATTTTAAGTAGCAGTAAAGTTCTATTTCATAATTGTGTCTAGATTTAAATTAACTCAATACAACTGTTTATATCCTTCAAGTCTTAACTACTTGTGGAAAGGAATTAAGTTTATCAATGTTAACAATCTTTTTAAAAGTAGAATGTTGTCTTTTTTACCTCTAGAGAAGTAGAACATGACAAATACAGAAAGATAGCCATCATGACCATGGATGCTATGATTGGTTTGATCTCTCTGGTTAAGAGGTGGATAAAGGCAGCCCAGAGAATACTGTCCCCACAGCAATTGAAATAAATGGCCAGAATGAAAAAAGTTAGCAGGCTAGATACTACCTGGAAACTACTTTCTTCAGCTTTAAAAGCTTGAGACCAATCTTAAATTGCAAACACTCTAGTGAGAAGTCAAAAGTACCAAGACAGTAGTTAATATTTGCTGAGTGCATATTGGTACATTATATGGATTACTGCACTAGAATTTCACACTAGCCCCATGAGTATACTATTATTATCCTTTCAAAAGAAAACAGATATGTGCAATGGTATGCTGCTGTAATCCCAGAGATTCAGGAGGCTGAGGCAGGAGGATTGCAAAAATTTCAAACAAAGATAGCCTGGGCAACTTAACAAGACCCTGTCTCAAAATAAAATTTTTTTAAAGGATTGGGGATGTAGCTCAGTGCTACAGTGCCTGCCTACCATGTACAAGTTCAATCCCAAGTCCTGAAAAGAGAAAATGCAAGGAGGGAGAGAGAGAAAAGGGGAAATAATCCTAGAGAGTCTAAGTTAATTGCCTAGGATGGAGAGGATGGGAAAATTCTTAACTACTACACTAATTACATCATTTCACTGATTATCTTGAATATCCATTAGCACCTTAACAAGGGCAAAAAAAAAATGAGACAATAGGAGGTCCTCCAGACAAACTTGTATTTACAATGTTTTCTACTTTCAGCTTCAACTCTATCATTAAAAGTTTACTGCAAAATACTAGGCTGATACATGAGTCACAAAATGCTAATTACTGGCCAATCAGAGATGAAGTTGCTACTACTTAAAACCTTGCCATTAAAACCACAAATATAGCTTATTATCTGAAGCTTTAAAAGTTCTTTCCTTTTGAATTGCTAAGACACAGAAGAAATATCTGTCTTTCAAAGACAATGAATGGAAGACACTCATTGACTAGAGAAAATGATGTGAATGCTATTACCTCTGAGCATGTTCAAGATTCCTGGTGAAGCCTCAGATAACATCAATTCCATCTCTAATAGAAAGCCTGAAAGTTGAGACAACTAATCCTTTTCCAAAAATGCGGAACATCAATTAAAGTACAGCTAAGTTGCCCCATTGTTTCAAATGGTCAGAATTCTAGCTTTTAAAACTCTGTATGACTGTTTTTAAATAGAGACATAATGATTAAATATGATTTTCCTCCACGTGCAGTTGGAGGGAATTTACTGCAGAGATTACTGCCCGTACTTCACTGGAGTAATCTAATGACATGGTAATTAAGGTCATTTTTGATGTCAAACTTAAAATGTACATAAATAATACAAATAATATCCCCTTGTAGAAAATAAAATGTACTTACTCCACAAACTGCAACTTGCATGATTGCATCAAAACCACCTTCTGGAGAATCCAAATTTCCAGATATACGCTGCTGACCCACAAGTTCGTTAAATATTTCCCCTTTATCAGTAAGACTGAGTACGTTTTGGTAGCTAAATGGACTAGTACAGTTCTGTTCACTTGTGCAAGGGTTCCTGAGCTTTGCTGGTGTTGTACTAATGTAAGGCATCACAGTTTTCTCCACAAATGAGCCAAATCCTGAGAGGAAAAAGTGCACATGTACATAGATGGATGCAGAGATACAGAGATAAACTTGTATTTTTTCCAAAAGTCAAATATGTTATCACATATAGGTTTCTATAAAATGAATATCTGTGAGCCCCACCCCCAAAATTCACACGTTGAAAATCTAATCCCCAAAGTGACCGGTAATAGAAAATGAAGCCTTTGGGAGGTAATTAAATTATGAAGGTGGAGCCTGCATGACTGGGATTAGTGGTCTCATAAAAAGAGGCCTTAGAGAGAGAATACAGCTAGAGGGACCATCTGTAAACCAAAAAGTGGATCTTAAACAGACACAGAATCTGATTTGATATTGAATTCTCACTCTTCATAACTGTGAGAGGAAAAAAAAAAAAATCCTGTTGTTTATAAACTACTCAGTTTATGGCATTTTGTTACAGAAGCCCAAAGAGACTAAGGTATAAATAAGTCTACTGACCTTGAAAATAAGTCAGATACTTTGAAAATAACTCAGATTTTCTTTTTTTTTTTTTTAAATATTTATTTATTTGCTTTCGTTGTAAACAATGAATTTATTTGTACGTGGTGCTGAGGATCGAATCCAGGCCGCGCATGTGCTAGGCGAGCACTCTACCGCTGAGCCACAATCCCAGCCCTCAGATTCGTTTTCTTAATGTACCAGCTCTCAATAATGGCATGATGACGGAGGGAATATTCCAGATTTCTGACCACTTCACAAAAGACTAACTTGAAGCCGGGCGCGGTGGCGCAAGCCTGTAATCCCAGCACTTTGGGAGGCTGAGGCAGGAGGATCACGAGTTCAAAGCCAGCCTCAGCAATGGCGAGGCACTTAGCAACTCAGTGAGACCCTGTCTCTAAATAAAATACAAAAAAGGGCTGGGGATGTGACCCAGAGGACGAGTGCCCCTAAGTTCAATCCCTGGTACCACAAAAAAAAAAAAAAAAAAAAAAAAGACTAACTTGATAAAAGCTTCTTATCTCCATGGTTAATTATGTTTACTGAATGAAAGCATATTTCAACCAAGTGCTATTTTTTTTAATGTTTCCACACAGAATTAATTTTTGAAAGTCATTTTTAGCCTCAAAAAGATGGTCAAGTCTTTCCAATATTCTGTTTCTAAACTTCTGCTAGACTAGTGGTGAAAAGTGGCAAGAAGAAAAAGGTTCACTTGGGGATGCACTGAGATCATTATAATATAAAATCCAGGTATAATATGAAATTAGGACATGACATACAAGCAAGTGTGCTCATACTAGTTAGTAATGAAATAGAACCTGGAGTATTCAACACATGTCTATAAAATAAATCAACAGATGAATGGATAAATTCCTGTGAAAACAAGCATAGATTTCATTACCTACAAGGCATAATCTGTGTCAAATTACATAGTATCACAAAATAACAGAGGAATGAGGAAGCAGAAAGAGTATTAGATGTATGTCAAGAATATCAATTTCCTCACAGAAAGAAAAAGCCATAAACTGGCAAATTTATCTCACAAGAATGTTGTGAAGAATACAGGAGGAAAACTGGCTGGGAGTGGTGGCGCATGCCTGTTATCCCAGAAGCTCAGGAGGCTGAGGCAGGAGGATCAAAAGTTCAAAGACAGGGGCTGGGGCTGTAGCTCAGAGGTAGAGCGCTCGCCTAGCACGTGTGCGGCCCGGGTTCGATCCTCAGCACCATGTACAAATGAACGCATGGTGTACAACTAGGGCAAATAAATAAATATTAAAAAAAAAAAAAAAGTTCAAAGACAGCCTCAGCCAAAAGCCAGGCACTAAGCAACTCAGTGAGACCTTGTCTCTAAATAAATAGGGTTGGGGATGTGGCTCAGTGGTCGAGTACCCCTGAGTTCAATCCTCAGTACTCCCTAACCACCAAAAAAAATAAAAAATAAAAGAGGAAAACAAAAGGACTTTGAAAAGTGTCAAGACTTATACATATGAAACTTATTAATTTTCCCAATATTCCTACCAATTCGGAAGTCTGAAGTAATCCTCCTCATTTCATTCATCAGATCTGTTCCAAGACTTTTTACATTCTCCAAATCATCTTTCATTGAGTAAGAGAGGTCCATAAGGTAGTAGAGATCAATAGGATAGTCTTCAGCTCTCTTGAATTTTAATGTAAACATCTGTGGCTCTCCTGATTAAAAAGAGATTAGAAAATGAAATTAGCTCATCAACAATCAAAAGCAAAAAAGCTGGGTGCAGTGGTACACACTTGTAATCCCAGTGGCTTGGGGGACTGAGGCAGGAATTCAAAGTCAGCCTCAGCAACTTAGTGACATCCTGAGAAACTTAGCAAGACCCTGTCTCAAAATAAAAAATAAAAAAAAGGGCTCGGAATGTGACTCACTGGCTAAGAGCCCTGGGTCCCTGGGTTAAATCCCTGGTACCAAAAAAAGAAAATGAAAAAAATAAATCTGACTTACATGTTAAACACTATAAAATGAAATGCATTAAGTATATAATTTTTATAAAACCTGAGAATTCTCTAAGTAACTCAAATGTATACTGTACTAAATTTTGTTCAACAAATACTTAAAACACCAGGCCATAGGGAAGCAAAAATGAAAAAGACAACATTCCCAAAAACATTCAACAACACAATCGATTTTTCTATACTTTGGATCTGCAATGCCCAGTAATGGTCCATGTGTTAGGGCTCTGGAGGTGTGCCCTTAAAGGGGTTGGTGGGACCTGGGTCTGCCTTGCCATAGGCCCAGAGTAACAGGACCACTCACTCATGGACTAAAATCTCCAAAACTGAGAACCCAAATAATTGTTTTTTCTTTATAAGCTAATTATCCCCAATAGTTGTTATAGTAATAAAAAGCCAACTAACACAAGCTTTTAACTATGAGAGAAAAAACAAATAGAATATCATCTATTAGACTGGGGAGGACAGGCAGGGTACAACTGACATTTAGAGACTGAAGCTGTAAGTGACAAATCTATTCTCTGTGTAATAGGACATCACTATATGTGAGTGAATAATATGATTTTTACTTCAGAAAACTTGGCAAAAAAAGAGTTTTAAAAAGAAATTATACAAAAATTCTAGCTAAGAAACTATAGAAAAAATTCAAGAGAAATGAAGCTCTGAACAATGAGGAAGGAGAAGAGGAGAGAAACACAAGACATGCTAAATGTAATTCACTTAGAAAACATAAGGGCTGGACATGCTAAATGTAATTCACTTAGAAAATATAGGGGCTAGAGACGTAGCTCAGTGATAATGCACTTGTCTAGCACTTGCCACACCCTGCATTTGATCCTCAGCACCTAAAATACACGCATGTACGCACACTCTCACTCAGAAACTACAGGAGAAAAATAAAGGTTTGGATGAAAACTTATTGGTTTTTATTATGTTGATTTTTCTGCATGAAATGGGTACAGAGCTCAAGAGAAAATTCTGTGTTGTTACAGAATATGAACGGTTTTAAATCCATGAAGGAAAAACAAATTTTAAGAGAACTGCAGAGAGAAAAGAAGAAAAAAATAAGACACAAAAAGAGACTAGAAAGCAATGGTGAGATAAGAACAACTAGGAGTTAAATCACAAGAGCTAAGGGCTCCCAAGAAGTTCAAAGCATCACTTAGTGCAGAAAGGTTTAAAGGTAATAATAAAAAATAAATTAGATAAATATGTAAATGAATGATGCTGATAAGGATCCCTGAAGGTTCAAGGTGATAATGGCACTTTGCAGACCAGGTATAGAAGTTGAGGACTGCGATGTGGCCCAGGGGTCGAGTGCCCCTGAGTTCAATCCCTGATACCAAAAAAAAAAAAAAAAAAAAAAAAAAAAAAATGACACCCAGCACATTTCATTTTGGGCTTTTACAACAAAAAGCTCCTTTTGTCCAAACCATAAGTGCTCTTGTTTAAAAACAGTAAAATCAATTCTAAAAAAGTAATAATTCTCCCAGGACTTATCTCAATGTATTACTTTAAATAGTAAACTTCAAATTCAAAAAATCAAATCAAACTACATTTCTTCAGTGAAATCACTTATTCAGTAAGGTTGAAAACTATTAATCATGTATAAATCCAAATATCAAACAGTAGTTATGTCCTGAACTCAAAGGCTAAATTACTAGCAGCTACTACTTAATTAGAACCATCAAAGAAACCCTACTAAAGGTCATCAATTCTAATTGAAGCTACAGATAAAGGGGGCAATATCCTCATTTTCCAGAGAAGAAAGCACAGAGGTTCGGTGAAGTAAGCCTTGCCTAAGATAAACTCACAGCATTCCTTATTCCACTGTTTCCCAGTTAATACCAATTTACCATTTTAAAAAGGGTAACAGAAAAGAGCCATTAGAAATAGTTTGATATGAAACAAAAACCTCTCATTTTATCTTGATATGGTCAAACCATCTGACATACTTGACATTTGACCAGTTAAGCCTACAGTTAGGCATTGTACCACCTACATCACAAGTGCTCAATAGCAACAAGTGCCAAGTGGCCACTGTATTTACCAGCACAGTTCTAGACCATCACACATTATTCAAAAAACATTGACTTAGGTGAAAATTCATATCTAGCACTTCACTAGGACACAGCACTAGGCAACATTCAATGATTAGAGGGTAAATGGAAAGAACATATGCAACCTTACTTACTGAATTTGTGCACCATCCACAATTTGGCCCGGCTTGTATACATTCTCCACATGATTTGGCATTTGCTTTCAAACATCTATTTTTATCTGTCCAGAAAAAGAAAGAAAGCCAATTTACTTGAGTGTCAGAGGAAAAAAAAAAAGAAAAATCAGACTACAATGACAAATGATACAACTTATACATACGTTAAATATAAAAACTATAAACTAGTTACCAAGCTAAAAGAGAATTACCCCCAAGAGACCATGAGTTTGGATCATGTTGGCAGTAAAAGCCATATAAGAACATAGCTATGAGCAGGGAGTGCTGGCCTACGCCTGGAATCCCAGCAGCTCGGGAAGGTGAAGCAGGAGGATTGCAAATTCAAAGCCAGCCTTAGCAATTTAGTGAGGCTCTCAGTGATTTTGTGAGACCCTGTCTCAAAATAAAAAGTGGCTAGTTAAGCACCACTGGTCTCGATCCCCGGTACAAAAAAAAAAAAAAAAACACAGTTATCTTCCTTGTATTTTATACCAAAGACTAGGTACTATTAATCTAACTATACATTTATCATTTTTTTCTGAGGTATAATTTCAGAATCTATTAATTTGGATGGTCATAGACGTCATGAGTTTTCTTACAAATGGGTAAATATTACTTCTTGTCATGTGATTCAGGATATCACACCCACCCACCAACAAATAACTTAGGGGTTTTTCCTTCATTTTTAGTATGTTAAATAACTGAAAAATCCACACTTATCCAATCCAAAATCCCATGATTTTTTAGGTTCTGTGTTCAAAATAAATCTTAAATATTTTTTATTCCACCTAGGAACTTGCATGTCTTTCATGTGGCAAACACAAATAAGAACTGCATTCACTGTAATTTTCTGATTATAAACCTAATGTTCTACATAGAAAATTTGGAAAACACATGAAAGCATAACAAAAATAATCATTCACAATGTGCTCACTGAGAGATAACCACTGTTAATTCTTTTGTGTATTTCTTGTAGTCTTTTTTTTCTGTACAGACATATCAAGAAATAGCAAGCACACAAGCACATACAGACATTATTTTAATGCAATTGACAATACACTTCATACATAGTTTTTTTTTTAATATTTATTTATTTACTTTAGTTGTACACAATGCATTTATGTTTACGTGGTGCTAAGGATCGAACCCGGGCCGCACACGTGCGAGGCGAGCATTCTGCCACTGAGCCACAACCCCAGCCCCCATAGTTTTATATACTGCTTTTTAAACATTATTCTTAATGTTTTATTCATTGTTAGAAATGCTTCAAAAATGTGGCTTTCAATGACTATATTTTATTATATGAACATACTCTAGGTAATGTTGGGCAAAAGGAGACAGTTTCCAAGTATGTATGTGCACAGCTCATACTAGTTTGCTCACATACACAAACACTCCAAATGCACATACACATGCCCATATACACATTCACTTTGATGACCATTCTTACATATAAACCTCAGTACAAATCTAATGACTTTCTTAGAACAAATATCCAGAAAAAGAACTAGCAAGTTGAAGAGTAAATTAACATCTCTGAAATCCTCAATATGCAATAATTTTTGTACAGAAGTAATATACTATTACTATTTCACTAATTTCTATTCCACCACATAGTATATACATATTATTTTGCCACAATTCCAATTACACCAAGTACTTAAATATTAAAAACTTTTATTCATTCAACAGGTATACATTAGAATATTAATTCAATTGTCAGTTATTTAATGGTTCACATTTGTTGTGATCATTTCTTTTTGTGAATTTTCTGTTAGGTCTTTTTGCAAGTTTTTCTATTTTCATGTTCATAAATTTTTAGTGGATTTCCATGCATATTAAAGAAGCTAAACCTTTGTTAGTTTCTCATTTATGGTGTTCTAACATACAGATATTGGACAAATGATTTTTTATAACTCAAATTTATCAAGTTTCCTTTATAAAGGAGTTTTCCTTCACTTTTACATGTAGTAAGTCTTTCCAATCCTAAGAGCAAATAATTCTAATTGTTCTATTCAGCGTACTTTTTTGAGATTTGGAGAATAGATTTGGGTATCCACTATTCCAGATATGGATACACCATGGTTCACAGGATTAAATGTATCTTTAGCTTTATTTTCACTGCACTTCTGGATGATACCTACATTTCGGAAGATTTTTTCATCCAAGGGTAAGAACATTTAGAAAGTTAAACAAAATTTTTTAGGTAATAATCCAACATTCTACAGATTCACTTTATTTCCTTCTGAATATATTATATGTTTTTGCCTTCTTTCTGCTCACTTAAACACTTTATACTTTCAAAAAATCTTTGTGTCATATATTCTACTCCTCTATCATTTCAGCATTTCACTAGTCATCCTGCCTATCAGGCAGCAGGGTAAAGACAAGCCTGAACAAGAAGGAACTGCAGGCCCTTGGAAAGACCCTGCTCTTCACTCATGATGAGATATGGCCACTGCAGGGCTTTTAGAAGGAGCAGAGTGATCTGACTCAAGTTTTCCAAGGGTCTAACTGATCAAAGAGTGGCATAAGATAAAAAGATAATTAGAAAACCTTTTTCTTTTTTTTTTTTTTTTTACCTGTTTGACCAAACACGCCGCAAATTGAACTGATCAGTCCAATCCAGAAAAACAGTTGTAAATTCATCTGAAACATAAAAAAATGTGTAACGTTATATTAAGAAAATAATTTTTAAAAAATATTAAACATAATAGGTGCCACATTCCTCATCTTTGGTTGATTTTATAAACCAAATACCTCTCAAATCCTTCCTCTCTAATCCTCTACACATCCCCATCGTCTGCCTCTCTCCACTAACTAGCTATTTCACCTTTTATTACACTACTCAAATAACTTGCACACCAGATTCCCGTAACTCATTCTTGACTTCTCTAAATGTTTTAACATTGAACTAACAGTGCTCAAAAAAAAAAGAATAACAATATCAAGTACTCCCTAACACCAGAAAACTATGAACAGTCTTTCTTTGTCCCATGTAATTTCCATCTCTGTGGCCTCCTGTGTCTCTCTCTCAGGAGCAAAAATAGGTACATCCACATGCCTCAGTTACCTGACTACTGTACATCAGTTTCAATGAACTTTTCAAAACCTGTTCTAGTCGTCCCTCTACTTACAACTCTTCAATAGTCTTCATTTCTCCTGAGGTGAAAATCAATATCCCGTAAAAGCCCTAACTCAATTAATTGTTCACTTTGATCTCCTGTTACTTTTTCTCTTTGTTAAGAAAAAAAGAAAATGCACGGAATTAGGAAAATATTCAGTTTAATTCCCTACACTTTCTAGATCTACAAACTAGACTTAAAAAAAAAAAAAGGAGATTAAAAAGACCTGGGAAGAGTCTTGAGTGTCTTTTAGAATTCCTACAGAAAAAAATTAGGTAACATTCTGTATATTAAATAGACTACCTCAACATCCAATCATTAGCTATAGCTAATATAGCTTCTCTCTGAATCAAAGTTTTCAGTTTCACAATCTATACCTTACCAGATTTGCTCAAAGATGGCTACAGTCAAAGGTTTCTAAGCCTTCCTACCCTTTAACTACTTACTGCCATTGGACCAGCATCTAGTCTAATAGTTATGCCTAAGTATTTGCCCCACCACAAGAATATGAAAAGAAAGCAAATGCGTACCTGCCCCCCAAAAAGTTTAGCTTTACTAGTTATCAACATTCACACATTCTCTCTCTCTCTCTCTCTCTCTCTCTCTCTCTCTCTCTCTCACACACACACACACACACACACACACACACACAGTATAAGGAGAACTAATTAGGGAAAAAAACAATTTTTTTTTACCCCCAATAACCTACTGCAGATAGCTGTAAAAAAGTGGTAGCTCTGTAAATTGGTGTACTTTTGGGGAAAAATACAAAATGTACAAAAAATGTGTCATAAAATGTGTAAAAAAAGAACATAAAAAATATTTCTCCCAACTTAGTAAATCACCTACTGGGGAGTTCATCCTACAGTGAATAAATAATTTAAAACATGAAGAGGAATCACTAAAGATATAAAAGATGATATGCATGCATATGTGTTCAGTATAGTACTCTAGTATATTTACACTAGGCAAAATGGAATCATATAATAGGATAATGGTGAACTCTAACTGCATCAAATATTTGTACTAGACAATCATAAAAATAATAAAATGCAGCAATATTAGAAGGTTTATAGGATAATGTGTGTATCAATATCAAAGGAACACAAAATACTAGTACCTAAACATATGAGAGCAACCAAAGAGATCTGGAGATGACAAAGAATTATATGCATAATATAAAGTCAATGGGGGGTTTTGTTTTTCTAAACTCTTAGAGTGTTTCCTTCTCTTCTTTTTGCTTTCTTAATAAAAACCATTATTTCACAGGTTAACTGTGTGAAATTTTTTTCTTGGTAAATTTCCTTGGATAAGAAAAAGTTCATTGAATTCCACGTTAACATTGAAAAGAAGTTTTAAAGACCCTCACCTTCAAAAGCCTACATTTCATGATGTCAGTCCCATAGCTCAGACAGAGTGCTCTAAGTTCTAGTCGGAGCACCCCTAGGATACTTGCACTCAATGTTGGCATCACAGAAACTACAGATAAGAACAACTTGTGTAGTCATGTACTTCACAAGTGGGATCAAACCAGAAAGTTCTGTTATATCTGAAGTTGGCAGTTGTGCTTACATGCAACTACATACAAGTGACTGACAAAAACTAAGCATCATAACAATTCACTTTTTAGGACCTGCCTGAAAAGCTTAATGTGTAATAGATTCATATAGTCTATAATACTAAGCAATTCAAATAATGTAATAAATTCCAAAGTCAAGATGAAAATGATGCAGAACATGAAGGTTTCTGAGGAAATACATCACTGTGGTAAATGGAGTATCTGGGCAATTTCTATAAACATTTGTCCCATATAAGAATGGGTATATATTTATTCAGGCAACTTTAAACACCACTGGAGAGTCTTGAGAAATCTTTCAAAATATTATATAATTCAGATAATAACACTAAGACAAAACTATTAGATAACATAAAATGTTTCCTAATATTCTGAGACTACATCCCTTTAGAATATTGCTTTATCTGCCATAGTTCCTTTACTTCTATGAAGCTTGACAAGTCAAAACAACAACTCACCAAAACCCTGGCACTGCTGGAAGAGCTCCAAGCCCAAAAAAGCAGGCAAAAATGAGGCTCAAGGCCCCAGTGGTTTAAAAAAAAAAAAAAAAAGCTGAGAACAAGGATGATGGCTGGAAACAGCTTGAGAACAAATGTCAACTCTCCTGACTGTTCAATACACTGGTAAGAACAGAGAGGAGCTGACACTGGCTGTTGGTGTCTGTAAAAGGCAAGGTCAGGCTTTCAGGGATATGAAGAAGCAACAGAAGATGACAGCAATTAAGAATAAAGATCTATAAGGACAAAGAAGAGGAAAATGAATAAGAAAATGCCCAACCTGCAGTGAGGCACACCTATAATCTAAGTGACTCAAGAGGCTAAAGCAGGAGGATCACCAAATTTGAGGCCAATCTCAGCAACTTAGCAAGGCCTAAGCAACTTAGTGAGATCCTGTCTCAAAAAATAAAAAGGGCTGTGGATATAGCTCAGTAGTAAAGTTCCCTTGGTTCAATCCCCAGTACCCAACCCCTACACACACACAAAAAGAATAAGCACTATGAGGACAATTAGAAAAGCCCACAATTAGGAGTAGCCACGGGGGAAGCAAGCTACTGCTTGCTTTTGTGTAAAGAGCGTTTTATGTAAAGAGCCACAGCCTCCCCTTATCCTAACAGTCTTTGGAAGGTACTGGGAAATCCTCTTGCATGTGTGTGGAGAAATGGAAAGAAGACACACCAAGAGTCTTATATTTCAAAACCTCTTAACAGAGCACTTCTCAGTAGCATGGGAACAAACCCATAAGACTCACCTGGATGCCCTCCCCAGACCAAAAACCACAACCTTTGTAGAGCAGGACCTGTTCACCAGGTGATTCTTATGTTCAGAAAAGGTACTAAAAATTTTCCTACCAATGGCATTCCACACAAGACAGCCTGTTAGGAGACAGCAGGAAGAAATGCCATTGAGACGCTGTCCTCATTCTATTTGTGACTCTTTATCATAGTCAATGGTCTAAACTACTTGTCTACACAGGTCCCCATTTCCTAGTCACTTCCACTCTCCTCAACCTACTACAATTGATGTAACTCCCTACCAAGCATATGAAACTCATCATATAAAATAACTCTTTCTAGGACTCATCTACCTGAATCCCTTCATTCATAAATTTCTTGACTGGCTATAACATGCACTCAAGGCACCCTTAATCTATTTTCTTGGATTTTACTGGTTACTCCACACTGTGTCACTAGAGGTCCCTCCTCAGGTTTTGTGCTATATCTGGAAAAACAAATATTGCTGCCTCAAGGAAATTTAAGTTCAGTTCAAAGACAAAAATACAAATAATTACAGTATGATGTGATGATTTCAGTAATGAAAACAGGGAACAGCACGTTGAGGATACTGAAATCCGAACAGGTGTGAAGGCTTCACAAAGAGGGCAGGATTTTAGACAGAATTGACAGCACATACGAGACAAATATGAAGATAAATGGAGAGATGATATTCCAAGCCAAAATCTGTGCATGCACGTGTGGGTCCTAAAGAGATTATAGCAACTCCTTTCTAATCTGATTGCCAAAAGTACTTTGGGTATCCATCCCCAAGTTAGAATTTTTTGTCTCATCTTTTCTCTTTACAGAAAAAAGACAAGAAAAAAAATGTGTTTTTATAGTTACATCTTGTTGATGAAATAATGAGCTGTTACTTTATCCTTATCAATTTTTGCCATAAGTACAAATTATATTATTTTAAAACACTAAAAAGAACATAAAGAATCTTGAAGTGCTTAAATCACTCCAAGACTTAAAACATGAGTTAGAAATAGCAGAAATGGAGAGCAGGCAGGCAGATGGAGCTATGTGACTGAGAGCTTTAAATGCTATCTATGATGAAAGAGTTTAGATTCTATTGTATAAATAGTAGGGAAACTAAAAAAACAAACAAACAGAAAAAAAACTCGGGCAGGATAGCAACATATAGCAACATGACTGCATATACATGGCAGGAAATTAGCGTGAAAGAGGATGGGTGGAAGATAGGCGCTAGAAGATAGGCATAGCAGTTATTGCAAAGGTTTGCATAAGAGGTAAATTCAGACAACAGCACTAAATGAAATGACAAGGGAGTGACTAGAGGTAACTACATGGGCTCTAATACTTGCTTGAATAAGAAAGGGAGAGAAAGAAAAGAATCTAGAATAAACAACAGTCTAATTCATGGTGTTCTGTATGTTTTTCTCTGTCATAGTTAAAAACTTGTGTTTTAATAAAAAACACAGGAAAGGAAATGGAGCTAGGGAAGAAAATGACACATTTTTCTTGAGAAATGCGGAATGTGAATTGTCTGCATGAAGTCTAAAACAAATAAATAGTTCTAAGGTAGAAAATACCCCCAAGGAGGTGAAGACACCTCCTGAGAGGAAAAGATACATGGCTCAGGATCTCTGGAGATAGGTCAGGGTTAGATATAGACATTGCAAGTGTCATTACCGATGGTAACTGAAATTAGGAAAATGAGAGAAATATTTTGAAGAATGTTCAGGAAGAAAGGAGAGCTGGTGGCAGACTTGAAGGGTGAAAACATGGAATGGAGGGAAGAAAGGGAGCCAGGCATCTAGACCCAAGGAAACATATTATCCTGAATACAGGAGCAGGACATTTTTTCCAAGGCGAAGGGGGGAATAGAAAGCCTTAAAGAGTTCATTCACTCAGGACAACTTCTGGGAGAAAAGGAGGTGGGGCTGAAAAGGAGCCAGGTGAAGAAAACTAGGAAGACACAATAGGCCTATAAAGCAAAGCTGAGGGCCTGGCAGGTATTGCACACCCTAACTTGTAAAAGTACATTTATAAAACTCATCTCACTTGTACCTACCTTTAATATTTGTCTTCCTTGAAGGAGTCACAGCTCCAAGAGAACATGGCCTCAGTATGCCTTATTCACAGCTCTAGCTCTTAGAATCACTTGGCATAAAGTCAATGCTCAAATTTTTTTTTTTTTTTTTCTAACATCAGTCAGGAAGTCAGGAAAGAATAATTCCTCCGAATTAGTTAATGTGCCAACCCTCTCTAAATAAAAAGAATTACTGTAGATACCCTAGTGATAATAATTTTCAAATTTTTAAGCTACCTTGAAGCTAGCTGTAAAAATGTCTCATATTCATGGTTCTTAGACATTATGAAGCCAAAACTGATTAACAAGTAAAAACAAACACTAAAACAAATAAATAGTTCTAAGGTAGCCAACCAGATAATACAGATGTTTATTATAGTTATCTGCCAAAACAAAATCATGAATTTTTAAATATTCTGTAGAAATATTCAAATCTGAGAATACCTCCCATGGGTCCTCAGACACTAAATCTGAAATCACTGAATTACCTCACCAGTTTGCAGGGCAAGGACAGGAGAAGGAAAGAGGGACAAAGAAATAGTAGTGCTACCAAAGGTCAAATCTCTCTGTTGTTTGGGTGCTAACATACAACAAAAGGAGGAGAGAGGAAGAATAGAAGTTCATTGGATTAGACAAAGGAGAATGAAGGGAAGGGAGGGAGAATGAGAATAGGAAAGATAGTTGAATGAATTGGACATAACTTTCCTATGTTCTTCTATGAATACACCATCAGTGTAACTCCACATCATGTACAACCACAGAATGGGATCCTAATTAGAATAAGTTATACTCCATGTATGTCAAAATATACTCTACTGTCATGAATACCTAAAAACAACAACAAAAATTTAACAAAAAAGAAACAGTGTTGCTGACAACAAGTTAACAACAAAGAGGAACAAGTTAAAAGACTAGAGAGGACAATGGGAAGGTAAGAGACTGAGGGAATCACTAAAAACCAAAGAAGTGGAGTTTAAGTCCCAAGTGTTCAAGTCTGCAAACATAATAAACATTCAGGTAGTATTCTGAAGTTATCCCAAGTGGCATACCTGTTGCTCAATTTTTTATAGGTGTTTCACATCTGTAGCAACTAGACATTTCAGAGAAAGGAAGTCTTAGGTGAAAAGTCTTAATTTAAAATATATAAGTCGGTGATTGTTTCTGAGGGCCAGAGACAAGGACTGCATACAGGCAGTTTAATCTGGAAGGTGACTCCAGGGAAAGAGGTACTTTGAATAGAAGAACCAAGAAAAAGAAAAGGCTAATATAAAGACAATTTACCACAGTGGATACTTGGGAATTTGATCGTGCACAAAGACCCAGGTAGGGTCAACAGGGAGAAGTCACTTCAACACCTCCAGTCCCCACAAGTGAAAAGGCTGTCTGTACTCCCCACATTTCCCAGAACTGCAGCTCATGTGCCCTGAGGGTTGCCATCCATTTCTCACAGGGACAAGAGGCCTAGGGGAGAAAGCAAGACTGGGGCAAGATGAAGTCAGTCAGAAATGAGTCACAGGACTATTCCCAGTAGCAGAGGCTGGAACTAGAGGGGAGGAAAGAAGACATGAGAAGAACAGGAGGGGTTCCTAATATAGTGAATGAAGGCTAATGGAATTGAAAGAATTAAAAATAAAATAACTGCTAGACCAGTGAGAAGTTTTATCAGCACGAATCCCTGAGGATCCCTAATGATGGCAAGAATTGGGAAGGAAAGAATGAATAAGGTGGTGAATCATATGTAGACACACATACATATATTAAAAATATATAAAGATGTATGGAACTCATACTCATCTTCTGTGGATGCGTACCGTTGACTTGCCTGAAGAACTGTCATCACCTAGAAGTCGTTTTATGCCCTGTGTAACACAATGTCTTAATAGTTAAAAAGTGAAGAAACTAATGATAAAGACAAAAATTTCCTGAAGTATCAAAAAACAAAACAAAACAGGAAATTTTGGAAGAACAGGCAATATGTTGTGCCCACCACTGCATAAGGAGGCACAGCACAGAGATCAGAGTGTGGATTCTGAAACTAGGATGCCTAGCCTCAAACATAGGCAGTGTTGGTACTAGCACATTATCTAATCTGTATCTCAGTTTCCTCATCTTTAAAATAGAGACAGTAGTATTTACTTTATAAGGGTTCTGAAGTTTAAATAAGTTGATACATATAAAACAATATCTGGCATATTGTAAGTACTAGGTGTTACTTGTTACAATTATTAAGAAACATTACAGCAAGAGCTCCATAACAACTAGATTGAATAATGTAACTATGTTTGAACATTTTGCTTTTTTCAATTGAAATTGTAGAAAACTTTGGATGGATCCACTTTAGGGAAGATATAACACAAAAGGACAGTGAAAGGGTTAGAAATAATGCCACCACAAAAAAATAAATTGATGTCAATTATAACCATTCAGTTACTCATTTTGAACCTGATGGCTTCAGTATCAAAACCTAATTATTATGCTGTTCTTAAGTACCATTCTTCAGTGGGATTATTCTATTTAATGTGCTTTCTCACAATTAATTTCCCAACAATTTGTATGTAAAACAATAAAAACAACAAAGTCTTAAGTGTTTCATATTAAACAAAACAGTTATTTCTGAAAGCTAATATCACAGACCATCTTCTAAAAAAGATCAAAAAAAGAAATAAGGAAGGAAAACTAAGGACTGCTAAATCATGGGAAAGCAAACCTAACAGAGCCTAAAAGAAAGAAGGAAACCACCTCTGAAAAGGCATCTTACTAGTAGAAGCCTGAATCAGAATTCTGTGGCATATTACTCAGACAAATCTATTAGCCTGGGCTGAGAGCAGTGGAGCATGCCCATAATCCCAGTGACTCAGGAAGCTGAGACAGGAGGATCACAAGCTTAATGCTAGACTCTGCAACTTAGTGAGATTCTGTCTCAAAAATCGAAAATTTAAAAAGTTCAGGGGATACAGCCCAGTGGGTTCAACTCCCAGTGGGTGAAAAAAAATTACTGGCCTGATTTCATTCAAGGACTGCTGCCCATTGTGAACTACTGAAAAAAGGAAGATCTATTTAGCCACTGAGAGGGTCACACTAGGCATTAGATGATTTAAGGTAACTTACAACAAAAGATATTTCATTAACTTTTAAAAATTAGATTTATATTTCAACACAATGACTATAATAATGATAAAAATAATAGCATCTAACTATCTCCTCCAAAGAACCATATGAGAGAATGATATCACCTTTGTTTTACATTTTACAGATGAAGAAACCAATGCAGAAAAATTAAGAAAAAAAATTCACAGTCAGAATCAAAAGTTTCAAGAATTGAAACTTGACACCTGAACTCAGAAGCCAAAACTCAAAGCTGACTTTGTGCTTCACTAAAGTGTCATTTTTTTGAAGGCCTACTTCATCGCTATTTTAAAGGAAAGAACACTTGAGTATTAGAACTGACTCAGAGCATAGAAATGGAACAGGCTCATAATGTTCTGAGTTTATTTGCTGGGCATTCAAAGTGAAGAGGCCAACAAAAGTTATTTTAATTGTCATATTTCATAAGTATAGACACAGGACTTGTGTCTTGCTCTTACAAAAGCATTTCATGCTAGGATTATTTTTTACCATGAGCAGTAAATGTTCTTAAGAATATTCTATAAATAACCTCATTTTCATGGTACAATTCTTCATGTACACCTTATACACATAAGCCGGGCGCGGTGGCGCATGCCTGTAATCCCAGCACTTTGGGAAGCTGACGCAGGAGGATCGCGAGTTCAAAGCCAGCCTCAGCAATGGCAAGGCACTTAGCAACTCAGTGAGACCCTGTCTCTAAATAAAATACAAAAAAGGGCTGGGGATGTGACCCAATGGTCGAGTGCCCCTGAGTTCAATCCCTGGTACCACAAAAAAAAAAAAAACAACAACAACAACACCACCTTATACACATAGCCTGACAGTAATTTTATACAATATTTTTAGTGTGTCTGCAAATGACTGTCATCTGTGACATGAGTTCAGTTGTAGAATTTTCCATTTGTGCCATGTTGGTGCTCAAAAAGTTTCGAATTTTAGAGCATTTCAGATTTTTAGATTAGGGATGCTCAACCTATACTATCTTTGAAGGAACATTACACTTTTTAGGGAAAAAAAAATTGTTTTAAAGTAGTAAGTTGTGTTTATTTCAGTTTTAAAATATGCCAACTCCCATAAAAGCAAACTCACATAAAAAAGAAGTATATACCAGATTTCTTCCTATCTTTGTACAAGGGCACATTTGTATTCATTACAATTACATCCAAGCCAACAAATATTTATTGCATATCTACCATGTGCCAGACATGTAAGTGACAAAACTCTGATATGAACCCAGGCCTTATTTGAAAGCCCAAGCTTTCAATGTAATTAGGTATCTAATGCAAAAAGCTAAATGTTCTCATCATTCAAATACTTCCTTGTTTTTTCATCATAGCATTTTAAGATCTTTTCACCTCAATGGTGGTGAAGATCTGATACCTCTATCAAGGTATACCTTAAATCTCTTTTGTCTGAAAAGAAGAGGTGTGGTGGTGACTACAAAGGTGTATATTGACCAAATAATATTCAAGAATAAATGATTAACAAAATTTAGTAAAAAGAATGGAAAAGAAAAGTAAATAGAGGAGATTAGAAAAGAGAAGAGGATAAGTAATCTAAGGCAAAAATGAAAGTAACACTTAATTTGAAGTGTGTTCCCCATTCTCCTATAAATACAAAAATAGTCTGAACTAGAAAACTTCCTAAATATCACTACTCCCACTCAGCAGAAAAACGGCTTTTTAAGGCACCTGAAACCCTTTTCCCCTAATGATAATGAGGCTTCTAACTTCCAACAATTTGAAGTCTGAAAACAGCTTACAACATGGTTAGATACTTTAAGACAAGTACAGTATAAAAGAATAAAGATAAATGTCATCACTAACAACTATTTTACTCACCATCTCCAGGAATATGAGAATACAGATCAATCATCATCACTACACAGAATAAAAGGGCAAAGAAACTATGCAGAACGGACATACTCCAGGTTAGGGGGAATAAAAAAAAATCGTAAAAGATAAATATCTTGGGGAAGGGAGGAGTAAAGGCTGGGATGATAGCACCTAAGAAAAACTTCTACAGACAAAAAGTGAAAGTAAGTGAAGAATTTTCTTTGAAAATAGAATAAAATGTAGATAAACTCATTATACTCATTAAGGAACTTAGAAAATCTCAAGTAGATCTTACAGTGATCAGAAATAGTAAGACTTAGGGCTGGGGATATAGCTCAGTTAGTAGAGTGCTTACCTCGCATGCACAGGGCCCTTGATTCAATCCCCAGAACCCAAGTGGTAGAGCTCCTGCTTAGCATGCTGGAGGTCCTGGGTTCAAGCACCAGCATCATAAAACAATAAGACTTCAAAACTGGAAGAAAATTATACAGAGCTAAAGAAGGAAATTTAGATTGGACTCCTCTTCAGAACTGACAAATGTTGAGGAACAGAATTAACAAGATCAGACTCAAGAAAAATCACACAGAACTCAAATTAATAATTCAAACCAATCAAAAAACAGAGATGGATGGACGAGAAAGGCTGAGGCAGAAGGAAAACAACTTAAAAGCCAGCCTCAGCAATTTTAGCAAGGCCCTAAGTAACTAAACAAGATCCTGTATCTAAATAAAATATAAAAATGGGCTGGGGATGTGGCTCAGTGGTTAAGCACCTAGGGTTCAATCCCCAGTACCCCCACACCCACCAGAAAAAAAAAAAAAAAAAAAATCCAAGAGGAGGTGGGATACAAAATAAATTCAAAGACTTCAGATGGATAGACTTAAAAGTCCAAAGCGGAAAAATAAACACTGTAAGCAAACTGTTAAGCCATAATAGGAAAAGCTAATCCAAACTGATGACAGTGAAAAATTGCCTGAACTTAATTCTTCTGAGTTAGCAACTTAGGGGTAAGAAAGCTTACTTTGGGGAAATTTACAAAGGTAACTATGAATAGAAGTAATTAATGGCATCAAAAGCACTTTTGTACTACATAATTTTAGTTAAGGAGAATCTTAAAACTCTGTTCCCCAAATGCATAACCTTACCTACTTTTTAAATAGATCATTCCAAAACTCTTCCTTGATCAAATTAATTTTAACTACATATTTTGTCTTATCTCCCAACCTGGAACAAGCAGAGCACTGGGGATATTTTAAATATATAGATGTTTTAAAACCAAACTAAACATAGGGAAAAATATCAAATTTTCATTTTACTAGCTGGGGATAATATCTATTTCAGAATTGTTGGAAGAATAAAATATGATCATAAATATAAAAGCTCTTATCAACAAATATCTTTATAGTTATAATTTACTAAATTACTGAGTTTTTTGCTGCTCACAGTCATTCACTGTGGTCATGAGCTTCTAAAATAAGAATCTGAGTGATTATTTAATAACTGTCAATTTTTTTTTGGGGGGGGGAGTGCTATAGACTGAATCCAGGGCCTTGTACATGGTAAACGCACACTCTGTACCAGATTATACCCTAACCCATGCAACCCTTTTTAATCCATGCTTCTTTAATTAAAAAAAAAAAAAAAAAAAAAAAAACTTTTCACTATAATATTTTTGTTACATTTTCCTGATATAACATTACAGCATAAAATATACTAAATGTACTTTCTCAAACTAAAGTCTCCTCCTGCAAAAACCAAACAGGACCCTACCACTTCCTTGCTAAGAAGCAATGAAATAATACATTAATCATACACAAATCATAAAATACTGGATGTACAGGGAAAACTAATAAATCATTAATAAAGAGCATGAAAACTTATTTATATATTCATTCAATAAACAGTTATTATACACTGAAATGTGACTTCCATACTTCAAGGCGTACATATCTGGTTATGCATGTAAATATTTTCCTGATTCCATTTTTAGTACACTAAACATGTATACCCTAAGCAAAACAGAATGTTAATTTTTCTTCTATCTTTCTGGCGTATTTTGGTCTTCATTAGCTCTTTGAATCTTCAACACCACAATAAACAGAATTAACACTCCTTTTGCTGTGGTCCTAAAACATATTCATATATATCTTTGCTCATACCATTCCAAACTCAGGCCTCTTCCCCTCTAATAAGTCCTGATGCTGCCTAGCACAGTAAATGACAAACTTTCAATAATGCCAATAATATAGTGTTATTTTACTATGATGTAGTGCTATTTTTATTCAAAATTATAACTAAATACATTCATCTCTGTGTCCCTTGCCAGTCTAGAATAAAAATTCAAGCCTTCATTTTATGTATTTCATATGTAATTATGTATATATGGGTATATATACATACACACACATATAAATACACACAATTTTCTCCACAGGTAACAAAGTGGCCAAATAATACTTGCTAAATCATCTGTCATCCATTTCTTTGCTCAGCCAGGCAAGGTTCAATTACTGGTACCAAAAATATATATATCTTTGCTCATTCCCATTCCAAACTCAGGCCTCTTCTCCTCTAATAAGTCTTTCAAAAACCACTTAAGCCAATGGTGATGTTTTCCTCAAAAACTATTAGCAAATATTAACTGTTTCAGTACATTACGTAAAATATTCTTTAGCATTTGTTCTGTTTTCCTGAGCTGAACACAACTTGTCCCAGCTAGATAATTCACTCAGTATCAAAGACCACACCAACTTCTTGATCTATACTCATTCAGCACACCATTTTTATCCCTAGATAAATGATAAGACTAAAATGTAATGTACAACTGAGCTACACCCCAACAAAGAGCTGATAACAACAATTTGATCTGTCTGCACTGGCAAATATTAGAGTGGTAATTTGGCACAGCACCTATAGTCTCTGGTGATACAAGAAAATGGGTTGCTCATGGAAAGAAAGAGAAGTGTACTCTTCAGTACTCAGATCAGGCAGTAACTATTCAACTCACAGAATAACAGAATGCGAAATGTAGCAGATATTTTATAGTGTGATGTGAAAACAAAAATCCAGAAGGTGGAGTATTTTGACAAAGGTCACCAAAAAATTCAGTGGCAAAGCCTGCACTGAAACTCAGGTTTCCAACCCTCTGTTCTGTTAGTCTTTACTACTTCAACTGCTTCTATAACATATCTAAAAATAAATTGCCAAAGAGGGATGTAAACTATTAAGTTTCTTCTTTATATCAAACATGCTAATGACTGGAAAAACCCAATAAATCCCAGTCACTAAAATGTCACTCAAAGAAACCACAAGTTCAGACAAGAAAGTGGGGAAGGGAAATGCTTTCCTAGATTCCTCTTCCTCCACTTACCCCTCCACTGGTAAATATTGCCCAGGTTCTGGCCCTTTTCACTCCTTTGGTATTTTCACGCTCACCCTACAGCTTCAATTAGCACTTATAGGCTAAGAATTCCCAAATCTAAATCTCCCAACCAGATTTCTTTTTTATTTTCTGATCTCTATGTTCAACTACACTCTAGACATCTCTACCTATGCCCTGTGGTCGCCTTAAAAAAAACTCAACATTATAAATTCATCATCCCCTCCTCCAGTCAACCAGGACTACTCCTTGTGGTCACAAATCCTACCTTGGTTAATGGCAGAACATAGCCAGAACCCCCACACCAGGCTGCTATGTTTCTGTAACCTCAGACACCAAAGCTTATCAGTTCTGCCTCCTAAACATTGTAGTCCTTGTGCTCCCACCCAGACCATGTGCTACACCCAGGATTCCCAAACCTTTTGATTACTCACCTTTAACACTAAAAAAATTTGGAGCATGCATGTAAAATACACATACCTTTATAGCAACAGTGTAAGATATTATAAATCATAATAAATTTTGAATTTCAAAATGATAAAATTTAAAAACATACATAATAGTAAGCCTAAAATTTTCTTCCTCTTGTGAGTCATTTTACACATCCCTGAGGATCAGAAAACTGCACTTTGGAGGCTCGCATAATGAGATTGGTCATGTAAGAAATGTGTATGTGTGTGTGAGTGTGTGTGTGTTTATATATAAATATACATATATTTGAAGCAGCTTCTTTTCTCTCTCACACATTTCATGGATATACACATGCTTACATACTCCTAAACATAGCTGGTATTATCTTTTAAAGCCACAAACCAAAAATAAAATTTAAAGTTTTATATCTTAAAAAGCCACATTATTTTATAAACAAAACATCAGTCCTTAAAAATCTTACAAATAACCATTTTTAAAATGATGAGAAATTTACAAAGTATAGCTTGGCTCCTTTTGCATATAGCTCCTGAAAAGGGTCTATTTCCCACCCCTACTGAAATATCCTAAGGCTGCCAATATTATGAGTTTTATGACTTGCACCTTCATTAACCTCAGTACATTTCAGCATGCTTCAGATCCTGCTACTATTTCAGAATCCAGAAGACTAAGGTATTGTTTCTTTCCTACTCTTTTCCTCTCTTCCCCATGATTCCCATCTCTGCAGCAACAATATAAAAGGACAAATGAAAATCTCAGGAGAACGTATAATCAGGATCAGAATAAATACTGCTAATACTATAATACAAATTTTTGGATATTTACACAATATAATTCTCTAGAATTCCACCTACAATTTGACAGAGCCTAACATCCACAAGCAGTGAGGAAATCTAAAATTAACAAGTCCATCCAAATTCACTCAGATAAATTCAGCTTGTTACACATCCAGAATTCTAAATATAAAATCTCAGAACTCAAAAGTTCTCTGAAACTTTGGCCAGTTACAAGCTGTTTATCATATTAGTCTTGAAGAATAGTTAAGAACAAGTGTGCTTACAGATTAGCGAAAAAAATACTTCCTTCAGATAGAATACTATACTTCCCCAATCCCACCAGTCACAATTTATTTATCAAGAAGTCAAATGATAAAGATATTACATTAATTAGCAAGCATTCTCAAGAAAAATAGCAACTGGTCAAAAATGTTTGATTAATTTTCATTAAGATAAAGTGAAGAGAGGTCCTCAGTGTCCCTCCTGGAGTTAGGAATTTAGAAATATCAAGTTAAAACTACATTTTCATTCAGTGATGATAACTGGGGACAAATTTAAGTTACCAGAAAACTAAGAAAGCTGCCTGAAGGTTAAAATTACTAAATGCAATGATTTTTCAAAATTGTTGATTCCATCCTATCATGCATAGAATATTGATAGGATTAAAAAAATACTCTTAATGTAGAATTTCAGTCTTTAAAGAAGAAAACCAGGGGCTGTGGCTGTGGCTCAGCAGTAGTGCACTTGCCTGGCATGTGTGAGACACTGGGTTGATTCTCAGCACCAGGTATAAATAAACAAACTAAAGTTCTATCAACAACTAAAAAAAAAAATAAAAAAATTAAATTAAAAAAAAAAATAAAACCAATATACCAAATACTTAAAATTGTTGGTCTGGGAAGTCAACATGCATGAGTTAAGTTGGAATTTATGTGTTTTCTGATTACATAAGTCTTTCTAGTAACATCATCTACTCTCTGCAAATGTCTGTAAACAAAATACTGATCTGCTTCATCTGTTTTCTATTTCTCACTTCATCATCTTCAGTTGCTTATATAATACTGATCAATAATCCAAATTTACTTAAAAACATGAACATCACAGTGAGACTCTTAAGTCCTTGATGACTCTTAAGTCTTTGGTGTCCACAAATGTAGAATAAATAACTTTCAACTAATATTTCTTAATAATTGTTTATTATTAACATGTTCTAACATATGGACCTACTGTAAAGGGTGTGTGTCATATAAGAAAAGTCTAGTAAAAATTCATCTAGTATTTACTTTTATACCACCAAAACAACAATAATAAATAACTGCCTAGTAATTCTACTCACCTAAACGTGGAATACAGACCCAAAGAAACCTTACTAATGGTGCTATCAATTACGTTGAGATATTTTTACAACCAAGGAGAGTTGAAGAGGAGTCAATATTTATTGAGCATCTACTCTCAGCTTGGTGTTTTACATTTTACATTTGATTTTCACAACCATACCGCAGTTAAGAAGGTTACATTTGGTTCAAACATGGGCTCTAGAGCTAGATCCCATGGGTTCTCCAGGGTCTCCTGAATGATCACAGGCAATTTAATTATGTTTCCCATACCTTGGTTTCTTCATTTGTTTAAAAAAAAAAAAAAATACCTCAGCCTCAGCAGATCCGTTCTAGAAGTCAAGAGATAATAGGCGCAAATGCCTAGAGCTATGCATGGTCCTCACTGTCATATTACAATAATTATTTTTCTTGTTCCTAGTTTACAGATGAGGAAACGGAAACAATGTAATTGGGGCTAGTTTTCCCATCCAAAGTACAAAGTTGATGAAATAAAAAGTCCTCAGGTTTTAAATACGAGCTTTCTCAGAAATCCAACCTTTGTTTTGAAGCAGAAGAAAGGACAGGCAGTGAGATGATAAGAGGAACAGGTAGGGTTTTAAATCTTGCGGACAAGTGGACACCTGCCAGGAGGGTCGGCATTGGCCAGTCTCCTGGTCTGGTCCTGGTCCTGGGGCCGCCCCGCGGTGGGGCTGGCGACTGACTGTGTCCTTTGTACTTCCAAACACTGAAGAGAAGAACATATGCCGGCACTGCGCCTTCCTTCCCTAGCGGCTGCGGATGCCAACTTGTGCCCGGGCCTAGCCCCACACCCTCCCACGCCGCGGGCACTCCTAGCTGCCGCTCCGCTTCTGAAAGTTGGAGGCGGGAGCAATTCTGATCCCGGGAGCAAATGACCCGGCTCCAAGTTGCTCACAGAAAAAGCAGCCAACAACAGAAACAGAGAGAAAGGGGTAGAAAGCATCAGGAACCATTCAAAGACAAGTCCTGGGAGGCCTCGACCCGCTCTCACCCGCACGCACCAAAGCCGGCGGTCCCAATCCCCGCACTGGCGGGGTTTCCAACACGTTAGCCGCGGAGTTCAGGGCCACAGGACCCGCAAGGGGGAGGTATGCGAGTAGCCAATGGGGGGCCCGGTCCTCCGCCACCACCGCCCCCCGACGTGACAGCGCCCAGACCCACGACCCTCCCACTCGGACCCGGACTAGGGTCCGCTCTACGTCCACAGTCCGCCAGGGGAGGAGAAGGGGCGGCGGGACTGGGCCAGGAAAGGCAGGAAGGGCCGGGAGCCGGGCGAGGAGCGGGCTACGAGCGCCGGCTCAGACTTCCTTTGAAGCCTGAAGGCTGGAATCCCGCCCTACCCCCTCCGCCCCGCGGCCCTGCCCGGCCCTGCCCGGCCCTGCCCGGGCCCTCAGAGGTCCGAACCCGGCCCGGCCCGCCCGGCAGCCCGGAGGCCGCGCGCCCTCCCGCAGGCCCCGGCCCCTACCTTCTCCGGGCGGCGTCGGGCCCCGGCACGCTCGGCTCGGGCCTGCTGCTCCGCCGCTTGCGCTCGGCCTCTCCCGCAGGCTGGCGCGGCCTCCCGGTCTCGGGCGCGGCGGGCGGCGGCGGCTCCTCCTTCTCAGGGGCAGGAGGAGGAGACTCCGCCGCCGGAGCCGCCTCCCGGCAGGAAGCGACTCCTGCGGCACCGCCTCCTCCGCGCGGCGGCTCTAGCTCCTGAGGCGACCGCCGCCGCCCTCTCCCTCCGGAAACGCATTCCTCCCGGGCCGCGTCAGCCGAGCTTGAGGCGAGGAGGAGGAGGAGAAGGAGGCTGGGAGACCCGGGCCTAGACAAAGGAGCGGGCCTGGACGGGAGTGGGCCTGGGGAGGCGGTGGAGGCCGGGGGAGGGACCCTGTCGAGGCCTTGGCTGTGCCTCAGTTTCCTCCTCAGCCAGGGGAGGGAGGTGTTGGGGTGTGACCCAGCGCTCCGAAGGGCCTTGGTGAGCTGTGACAGCCTCCCTGAGACACCCTGCTCTGCTGTTAGGCCCTTCCTCAGAGCCGCACCTCCGGGTTTTGATCCCTGAAAGTCTCGCGTCCCGGGAGCCCCCTCCCCCGGGCAAATGGAGAGGGCTAGTCACCCACCCTGCGGGGCCTCTTGTGGACTAAACGATGCTGTCCTCTCAAAAGGAAATTAGCTAGAAGCAATGTTTTTCCGGTGTAATAGTGTGCCTGACAGAACTGAGTGGCAAGAAAGGGGTGGAGGGTGGGGGATAAGGAACTTTTAGAGAAAAACTGATGAGTTGAGAAGCTGCTTTTGGTAGATTTGGAAGTCCATGTATGGGGGAATAAGGATGAGAAGGAAAATTCTCAGCCTTAAGAGTTCATACTCTCGTTTCTCCTCATTTTTTTTTTTTCCTGTAGGTGGAGTTGGGGGCTGGAAAAAGATCATTTAAAAGAAAAGGGAAACACTCATTATGAGACTAACTGGGCACATTTTGATTATTAGAGGATTGAAATCTGTACCAACCAACATCATACTGAAACCCAGTAAAGCAGAATATGTGACTGGCAAGTTGCCATCAGGTTAGCAGAAAATGTGGGTTGCCACCTGGGGAACTGTAGTACCCTGTTGGGAAGAGAGCTCAAATTACCAGATTTATGAACCTGGGAAGTAGTGTTTCTTTTGTTAGAGATTAGAGACTGGGATGCTCATTTGGCTGTCAATCTTACATAGAAGATGAAGTGATCCCATCTATGGAAAATCTGCATATTGCTCACCAGCAAAATCGAATCTATTGTTTTGCCAGTCCTTTCTGAAGACCTCTAAGAAATGAGCATTATTTCTCCTGCCTAATGTTTGGCAAGAGTATGAGGCTAAATGATGTTTATATATTAACCCTGTTAGAACTCAACATTCTTGAATTGCAAGGTATTGGCTTTACCACTGTTGGACACAGGAAATTGTATAGTTTAAGAGACAAAGCACAATGTATCCATATTTGACTTGCAAGGATCTACATTTCCCAGAATTTCTTACCTATATGTGATTTGGGGAGTTACTAACAATTTTTGCCACAAAAACCTTAATGATGTTCACATTTACACAACTCTAAATTAGTTCCTCAAAGTATCAAGCACTGTTGCAAGACACATAACAGGGGTTCAGCTAATATTTGATAAATGAACGAATAGATTCTTTTGTTCCCCAGAGATCAATCTAGAGCATTTGCCTAAACTGAATCGTGAGTAGCAATTTACATGCCAAATTCATGAGCTATGAGGAAAAATGAAATTAAAGAAACATGTTGTCTAAGAAAAGTAGCAGTTGGTCAGAAGTGTGACTACTTGTAATCTCGTACAAATATTGACAGGTGCAAAAGAACTATAAAATTTATGAATACTCCAAACGAAAGTTGGTCTGCCTTATCATGCTTAAGGGGAAATCCTATTAAGTAGATGCAGTGCTAGTTACATTGCTAGATCATACCATGATAGACCATTAAATTCAAGATAAATCCATACCTTACCCCAAAATTTTTCCCAATTGTCATACATTGTTTTCTACCATTTCATGTCATCATTAAGTCAAATAACTAGAGTTGTCCTTTTCTTTAGTTTTGGCTTCAAATTACTTGCTCTTCAAAATATAGAAGTTTCTTAAAACCTACTATTTTCCAAAATTAAGTTTCAAAGTTGTTCAACGAAAATATTGTGATGCCTGGGTTTGTTTCAGTTAGACTTTTATTCCTACTTCTACATAAAATTATAAGAAGGCTTCCATAAATGAAAGGAACCTTTACTATTAAGATGCAAAAGAGCCTAAAGGCTTCTCTGGAAACCTGATTTTCTCCTTGCAACAGTGGGATCACAGTTGATTACTGACCTTTAAATCTAGTAAGTTGAACTTAATCATGATTATGCAGTACTGGATTCAAAGTATAATTGTTAGCGGAAATTGCAGGTAGGGACCGAGGCTCGAACTGTCGTATAGGAAAAGGAAAGGGGTTTATTGAATTACCAAAGAAACACGCGGAGGGGATGAGGACAAACCGCGGGGAACGGAGGGGAGCTGGAGCACGTGGGAACGGGAGTGGAGAGCAGGAGCAGGGAGCCGCAGGAACCAGGTGAGAGCAGGAACAAAAGGGGCGATTTCAGTCCGGGGCTGGCTTAAATAGAGTAGGGGTCATAAAACCCCCTTGGAGTGAGTCCTTGTCCTATAGGCCAGCAGAGGTCATGGGGGGAGGTAGTGGTAGTGGACAAGGGTCTTGCTGGTCAGGTTTTGGTCACGCTGAGGATCTCGGGAGCCGTAGTTTTCACAAGGCACCTGGAAAGGTGTGGCCTTCTGCCTGGGAGGTGTGGCCTTCTGCCTAGAACCAACATTCCCCCCTTTTTGATTTCTTAGGAAGTGGGGCGTCGTGTTTCGATCTGGCTGCTTCGGAGCTGAAATGGGGCGACGTGGGGTAGTTTTGGGGGGAGGGAGGAATGTAGGCAGGCAGGTCAGGCTTGAGGGTTAAAAAAATTCCCAGGAGGCAGGCACCATAAAGATGGATCTCTGCAGGAGTGAATTGGATGAAGGTTCCTTGAAGCCATAAATCGGTGAGGGTGTCAAACCAGGCTTCTGCAGAGGTCACTGAGGGAGTCAGCCGGAGAGCATGTAGAAATTGTGGGTCTTGCGAGTTTGCAGGTAACACTATTATGGAAGCAACAAATGGAAAGAAGGTGAGATGGATTATTGTCCATAGGCCTGTGTTCCACCAGGTGGGACTTACGGTGAAGAGGCCAATGGAGAGTGCGAAGCACATCATAATGAGCGTCTGGTGGCAGCATAAGGGCAGGACTCAGCAGGGGTCTCTGGTTGGAAGGTCATTCGTTGGTTTTTTTAACAGTTGATAGTCCCTGGGAAAAACTGGTTAAAGGTTCAAAACGAGAAAAACAGAAAAGATTATTTTGAGATGGTATTGGGGACACGAGAGAAACGAATTTTCAAGGGATCAGTGGGACTGGGAGAGCAAGTATATTGAGGCGGTTGTTTGTCATCTTTTTGTGGACCTTCAGTTGGTTGAGCAGCTGGTTTTAGTCTAGAAATATGAATCCAAGAAGTCAAATTCCCTGAGGATTCACGAAGCTTAGCAGCCGTGGGTGTGCACAGCACAACCTGGAAAGGGCCTGTCCACTTCGGGGCAAGGGAGGTTGCTCCTGTGTCCTGGGGAGGGGAGAAATATACCCAAGAACCGGGTGTCAATGGAAATGAAGTAGTGAGTCTATTCGGGTCAGGCAGAATGAAATCTTGGCACTTCCATAACTGATGTCTAATGAAGGACAAGATGGGAAGAGAAAGATCTTTGGGTAGGGGTCCCTGAGTTGGGGAAACTCCGGGTGGAAGGGCTGGTCGCCCAAAAACATAACCTCAAAAGGGGATAGTAAGGAGGGCTTTTATGGAGGACTCTGAGCCTAAAGAGGGCAAGAGGGAGTAACTTGACCCAGTCTAAGTGGAGTTCTAGGGAGAGTTTAGTCAGGACATCTTTAAGAGTCCTATTAGTCCTCTCTACTTTCCCTGAGGACTTGGGGTGATATGGGATGTGAAAATGCCAAGGGATATTAAGGGAAGTAGAAACACTCTGGGTAACCTGGGAAACAAATTCAGGCCCGTTGTCAGACTGGATGGACGTGGGCAATCCGAAACGGGGAAGGATTTCTGAGACTAGAATGGAGGCTACTGTGGAAGCCCTTTTATTGGAAGTAGGGAAGGCCTCCACCCATCCAGAGAAGGTGTCTACCAAAACCAGGAGATATTTGTGCCTCCGGGCAACTGGCATGTTGGTGAAGTCTATCTGCCAATCAGCTCCCGGAAGCTGGCCTCGAGCTTGGTGAGAGGGAAATGTCCCTGGTTTAAGGGGAGTATATGGGTTGGTGCGCTGACATGCAGTGCATGCTGAGGTGAGCTGATGGAGAAACTGTGTGTCTTCCGGAGTCAGGGTGAGGAAGGAGGTAGCGAAAGTCTTGAGGGCCTGAGGATTAGGATGGAAAAGGGAATGGAGATAGGAGAGGATTGATTGTGTGGAAGGGGATGTGGGGGTCTGGGTAGTAGGTAGGACTGGAGCCAGAAGAGAAGGAGAAGATAGTGCTGCCTCCCTTGCTGCCCTGTCAGCCTTCGTGTTTCCCTGAACTATGGGAGAGTCTCCACTTTGGTGTGAAGGACAATGGGAAATCCCTATTAACTTGGGCAGGAGAGAGACTTGCAAAAGTTTTGATATTAATTTAGAATTAGTAACTGCAGAACCTTTTGTGGTCAGCAGCCCTCGCTCTTTCCATACTGCTGAATGGGAAAGCAAAATATGGTAGACATATTTGAGTCTGTGTAAAGGGTGAGGTTTTGATCAGCAGCTAATTCGAAGGCACGAATGACAGCTATTAATTCAGCCCGTTGGTTTGTGGTGTTGGGGGGTAGGGGTGCTGCCTCAATAACCTCTGATAGGGAAACGATAGCGTATCCAGCAAAACGTTGCCCATCTCTAAGGAAAGAGCTGCCATCTGTGAACCAAATTAAGGAAGGATCAGGAAGTGGTCCCTCTTTAATATGGGAGGGATGGGGGATTAAAGCCTCGAGTGTCTCTATACAATCATGTTCTGGGGGCTCTGGGGAGATTGGGAGAAGGGAAGCTGGGTGTAAAGAGGAGCAGGGTTGGAAGGTGATTGAGGGGTCATGCAAAAAGGAAACAAGGAGAGAAAGAACGCGACAGGGTGGGAGAGTTTGAAGGCTCTTATAGGTTAGTAAGTCTTTTAAATGATGAGGAGAGGCAACAGTAACCTGGGCACCAAAGGTCAACTTTTTTGATTCCTGCAGAAGTAGGTAAGCAGCAGCCAAAGCCCGAAGGCAGGGGGCCCATCCACGAACGGTGGGGTCAAGTTGTTTAGAGAGGTAGGCAACTGGAGCAAAGGTAGTGGCTTTGTATTGGCCTAGAACGCCAAGAGCCAAACCCTTCGTTTCATGGACATAAAGGGTAAATGGCTGAAGGAGGTCTGGGAGGTGAAGGGCTGGGGCCTGTGACAGTGCCTGCTGCAAATGTTTAAACTCGGCCTGAATGTTGTCAGGAAGGAATTTTCCCTCAATCTCCTTAGCTGCCTCGTATAGGGGCTTTGCATAAAGGGAGAAATTAGGAATCCAGGCACGGAAATATCCTGCTAGCCCTAGGAAAGAGAGAATCTCTTCCTTTGTCTTGGGGCATGGGAGCTCCTTGATGAGGGCTTTTCTGTCTACAGTAATGGCCTTTGATTGATGGGAAATCTGAACTCCTAAATATACCACCTGGGTCTGGGCAAGCTGTACTTTAGACGAGGAGACACGATACCCACGAGAAGCAAGAAAATTTAAAAGGGTGTAAGAGTCTTCACGAGCTGTGAAGAGGGAAGGACTGCAGAGGAGGAGGTCATCTACATATTGCAAGAGGGTGGAATTAGGGAATTTAAGGTCTTTGAGGTCTGCAGCCAATGTCTGACCAAAGATATGGGGGCTGTCTCGAAAACCCTGAGGGAGGACTGTCCAGGTCAACTGTTGGGAACACCGGGTATCTGGATCTGTCCAAGTAAAGGCAAAGAGGTCTTGAGATTCTGGGGCTAAGGGTACAGTGAAGAAGGCATCTTTCAGGTCAATTACTGAGAAATGGGTGGATAAGGAAGGAATTAGGGAAAGAATAGTATAAGGATTTGGGACCACGGGGTGTATAGGCCTGACAGCCTCGTTGATGAGACGAAGATCTTGGACTAGCCGATAGGACCCATTGGACTTCTGAACTGCCAATATAGGGGTGTTATAAGGAGAATGGGTGGGTCTGAGAAAGCGTTTCCGCAAAAGATCTGAGATGATGGGTTGAAGACCTCTGAGGCTCGCAGCTGGAAGTGGATATTGGGCTTTATTGGGGAAACGTTGGGGATCTTTAAGGTAGATTTGTACGGGGTCACACTGCGCGAGGGAGGGAGTCTGAGTATCCCAGACTTTGGGGTCTACTAAGTCGGCGGGGACAGGGTAATGAAAGGTTTCTGTGTCGATAGAAGGTTGGGGGGTTTCCGCCTTGATAGGGGGCTGAGGGGATCTTACATCACTAGGAGGCGATAGGGTTTCCTCATCAGCATCAGTAAGGGGTGATGGGTCAGTGGCTTTTGAAATGGTAAGAAGAAAAATGGGGGAGGAGACGGAGCAAGACGAACCAGAAAGCATGACCGAGCTAGGCAGATTGGAGAATATGATTGAGGCCTGGAATTTGACCAATATGTCCCTGCCCAATAGGGGCACAGGACATTGAGGCATTACCAGAAACTGGTGGGTGAAGGGATGGTGGTGTGAAGACAGCAAGACAGCATAGGAGTCTTGCGGGGGCGAATAGCATTTCCCTCTACCCCGACAATAGGGGATGGTGCTATGGTGGTGGGGCCCCAAAACTCCCTCAAGACTGAGGAGGTGGCTCCTGTATCTAGCAGGAAATTTACGGGGCGTCCATCAACGAGGAGAGTAACCCTGGGCTCCTTTAATGCGATGTCAACGGTCAGGAGAGGAGCCCCTGGGCCCCTTCAGTCTTCCGTGGCCAGTGCCAGCAGGCTGGGGTTTGTGACTGGTCCAGCCCCCCTGCGGGAGCTGGGGCAGTCAATGCCCCAATGGCCCATCTTGGAACACTTTGGGCACGGGCGCCTAGGGGGCTTGGGATTAGGGCATTCTCTAGCCCAGTGTCCCTCTTTCCCGCACCTAAAGCAAGGCCCTGGGGGTTCCTCCTGTGTGGACTTATATGCCCCTTTTTTTGAGGCCTGAGCGTCAGGGCCCCTAAGGGCCTGAGCTAACATTTGAAACCTTGATCGCTCAGCCTTGTCATGTTTTAGAAACCTGCGACGTTCAGCGTCCTCTTCACGGTTATGATAGACTTTAAAAGCCGTGGCCAAAATCTCAGTCTGGGGAGTCACAGGGCCCAATTCTAATTTCCTTAACTTAGCTCGAATGTCGGGGTAGCTCTGAGACAGGAAATATGTCATAAGGACTTGACGGCCCCCCCTGGGACTCAGGATCTAAGTTTGTGTATTTTTGAAGGGCCTTCGTGAGCCGATCTAAAAATTCAGAGGGGGTCTCTTCTCTCTTTTGAATAATGTCCTGTAGCTTATCAAAATTAACAGGTTTCTGAGCCGCTCGTTTCAGACCATCCACTATACACGTAAGAAACTGGTCCCTTAAGACCACGTCCCCTGGGGCGTTGTAGTCCCAGCGGGGGTCCCTCTCTGGCACTGCCTCGGGACCTATAGGGAAATTAGGGTTCATTCTGTGAGTCTCATCTGCATATGCTCTGGCTTGCTCCCAGACTCGCCTACGCTCCTCAGGAAGTAAGGTATTTGACAAAATAAAGTATGTGTCATGAAAGGTAAGGCTATAGGCTTGAGTGACCCACTGGAATTCTTTTATGTACGTCGTAGGGTCAGTTGTAAAAGAACCCAAGCGAAGCTCAATTTTGGAAAGATCAGACATGGAAAACGGGACGTGGACCCTTACAATTCCCTCCGCCCCAGCGACCTCCCTTAACGGCGCGATTATCTGAGCTGCCTGTTTTCTCGAGCGCGTCATAGGAGGGCTGAACTGCGAAGACGGTAGAGTGGTAGGCGGGTCTGGGAGGGATGGTGCTGGGCCGGTTAGGGCCGGGAGTTGTACGGGAGACGCTGGGGGAGAAACGCGGGCCACGCAATGTTCTCCCGGAGCCGTTGGAGAAAGAACCGAGGAGGGGGCCAGAGCCTGAGGCACCGCGTCTGGTAAGATACGAGTCTCAGAATCTAAGGGAGTACGGACCGGAGTTTGGGACTGAGGCAGTGCGCTCGCGCTCTGCGACGGCTGCATGGCTGGAGAGGGCGGGGGAGCCGCGGCTGCAGACTCGGAAACGAGCGGCGGCGCGGGGGCGCGGGCGGGGGTGGCAGTGGAAGCAACGCGGAGCTGGGAACCGGAAATTGAGAGGGCTGGGGGATAGCGGGGGGAGTGGCGCCGGGAATGATGTAAGCAGAGAAGGTGGGTCTACAGAGGGGGGAGGTTCTGGCAGAGCGGAAGGCGGGGGCGGGGCGAAGGATGAAGACAACGGAGGGGGAGGATCTAAGCTCGGAAGCCCGCCAATTTCAAAATCTAAAGCCTGAGCTGGGGTTGGGGAAATGCTTCGGAGCGGCCTTCCAGACTGCCGATACGGGGGAGGTGGAGCCTCTAGTCCCGGATCGAACTCGGGGTCAGTGGAAGATGGGGGGGAATCTGGAAATCTATAAGCTGAAATCTATAAGCAAGAAAGACCGTCTCAGGATTGCACCTGGTGCACAAAGAAGGATTGGAACGGAGGAGGAAGAAGGCATCGACATACGGCAACTCCGTCCATCTCTTTGTTTGTTGACAAAAGCTGGAGAGTTCCCGTAAAAGCCGGGGAATCTAGGGATCCTGATTCTGGCCACTTATTGGATAGCGGGTAAGAAGGCCAAATTTTTGTACATAGCTTTATCAATTTGGTCTTGTTAATTTGGGGTTTTAAGCCTAAACGTGCTCGATTTCTTAGGAGACAGTCGAGAGGCGTGTCGGCCTGAGTGGACAGGGAGGTTCCCATATTTCCCGATAACGGGGAGGGGCTGATAGAATACTTTGGAAGGCGTCCCTTTCAAAGTATGAATCAGCGTAAGATCCAAGCTCTCTCTCCTAGTCGTCACCAGGTGAGACGAGCCTTGGGACACCTAAGCACCTTTCGTCCCGGACGGCAGGTTTAAAGGTGTCGGGGAGCTGTGAGCTTTTACTCCATGGAGATTATGGGAATGTTCCGTTCCGAACGGAAAAACGGAAGCTCAAGCCCGGAGTGCGGAGGGGAACCTTTCCTAGAAAGCCGAGAGCCGTAGAGGACAGGTGGAAATTTTTAAAGTGGGCGAATAAAGATGGGGAGGCGGGGGGGGGGGGAAGAGTTCTCGGGGTCCACCGTCGCCCTGAAGGCTTGGGTGGGGTGTGGTCCCCCCTAGAATGGCCCCCAGTGAGATTGCCGGACGATCAACGGTCAATTCTCGCCGCGCAGTGGCCAAACAGGTTTACGAACTCAGGGTGGACGGGGGGCTTACCAAATTCCAGCGACGGTGAAGGAAGACAGACGGCCAAGGAGACGCGTGGTGGACGCTCGTCTCCTTTCCCGGTCAGGGAACCAAATGTTAGCGGAAATTGCAGGTAGGGACCGAGGCTCGAACTGTCGTATAGGAAAAGGAAAGGGGTTTATTGAATTACCAAAGAAACACGCGGAAGGGATGAGGACAAACCGCGGGGAACGGAGGGGAGCTGGAGCACGCGGGAACGGGAGTGGAGAGCAGGAGCAGGGAGCCGCAGGAACCAGGTGAGAGCAGGAACAAAAGGGGCGATTTCAGTCGGGGCTGGCTTAAATAGAGTAGGGGTCATAAAACCCCCTTGGAGTGAGTCCTTGTCCTATAGGCCAGCAGAGGTCATGGGGGGAGGTAGTGGTAGTGGACAAGGGTCTTGCTGGTCAGGTTTTGGTCACGCTGAGGATCTCGGGAGCCGTAGTTTTCACAAGGCACCTGGAAAGGTGTGGCCTTCTGCCTGGGAGGTGTGGCCTTCTGCCTAGAACCAACAATAATGAGCCAATGTTGTCTTCAGGAATGGACAGCTATCTCTCTCTTGTGGATTGAGCACTCCTGGGATTTAGGCTCTCAAATATTAGTCCCTTCAGTAAGCCACAAATATCCCATGGTAACTTGAAGGCTTTTCAATCTTTGAGAGTAGAAACTACCTTAAGCAGTATAAACTTTTATGGGCCAATAGTTTAGTGCACATCCATTTATAAATCATTTTGCAAGCACAATAACATTCAGAAGGTAAGACCTCCCTCACCCCATGCCAGGGTTAAAACAAAGGATAAATACCTGCTTTGTGAGAATAGATGCATACCCAAGAACAAACTTTTCTATTGATTGGCATAACACAAGATCATTTTTAAATAAGAGTAACCTTGTGTTTTAGTGTCCCAAGATAGTGCCAGTTTGTTACTAAAGCATAATTATTAATAGTTCCCCTTTTCATTCTATCCTGGTATGAATGATAAATTGTATGGTCACCCTATGAATGAGGATATTCAGACTATGAAGAGTAAGGAGTAACTAGAAATTCAAGGTAATTCAAAGGGACACTTTACAAATCAGGTTCTAAGTTAGATAAAGACCAATTTCAACAGTGATAATAGAAAAAGTAAAAAGTGCATGGGGGTGAGTGTGCAGAATTAGGCAGTTCCTGTGGATGAAGAGACCGTACTGGTGGATTTCATTAGGGGAAAAAAACCTTGAAAGTAGCCTGGCTAAACAACAGAACTTGGATTTTAAATACCATTATAAATGAATATGATGGTGGTTAGAGCAAATTGATTGATGGTGACTAGGTGAGTCTTTGGCTACTTTTCCAAAAACCATGTCTACAGAGTGACCTAGATACATTTTTCTCATTGGTCATTTCCAGCTACTGAGAATATAACTTTAAAACATTAAAAAAGAAGAAGGAGGAGGAGGATAGAGAGAAGAAAAGGGAGGGGGAGGAGGAGGAGATAAAGGATCAGGGATAGATGGTTCTGATAACATCCTATAATATTAATATAGAAGTTCTTTAGAATCATATCTCCATTCCATTTCCTAAGATACTGAAACTCTGCTTTTAAAACATAAATGTGTATGCCTTGTAAAATGCAACCCTGGGAATCACTGACCTTTTAAAATACCAAGAAAGGGTGACAGTCCTTGAAGTTCCTCCTTTTTCTGTCTCCAAGTGTATAATGTTCAAATAGTCATATAATGCAGAGAAACTGGAAGTTTATTTATTTTACAACTTTTTGTTTTGGGTTTCAGGGCTTCCCTTTAGTGCCACCCCTCAATACTCTGCCTGGGAAACTAAGGAAAGTTAATTTTGCCACAGGCAGCCACCAACTGAGTATGTATGTTCAGTGCACTTGACCAGCCTGTAGAGTATAGGGCTTAACTAGTGCTTCATTTCTCAACTTACTTAAAAGTAAGGTGGAAAATAGCAGAACATTCTGACTGGATTTGTAATGTGTCCTTTACAGTTTAGGCTAGCCATTAAGTCTTTTCCTTTTCTAGATAGTTAACAGTGGCTGGATTATGGCTTTGAATGTGGGTCACTAATGAGAAGGCTGCCTCCACTGGCTCAGCTTCCTGTTTTCCATATATAGTGTCCCATTTTTTTTTCTTGCTCAGTTCACACAGCGCAGCCTCCACTGGGTGTGAGCATTCCTTGCCAGCATTCAGATGCTGAACATTTTTAAGGGCCTGGAGGGAACAGTGTTTTGGGGCAGCTCTTTTCAAACACTGAGTTTCTTCAGCTGTAGAAGGGAATGTGCCTTCCCAAATAAGAATAAAGAATATGCCAAATGTAAGCAGTTGACTAGCACTGCAGTTATTTTTGGGAACCAGGGTCATTCAGTACAGGAAATGAGTACCAACGGTTATGTATGGCTAGTGACTATGAAACAACATTTCTTTCCTAATTTAAGTACTTTTGAATATCTGGAGAAAAATCAGCAGTAGCATTTTGAATTAGGAACAGCTTGATTTAGGCCAGATTCGTTGAAGAGTAGGAAACACAGGTAAGTAAAAATATCTCCCCAGCACTCACCACCCCCCATTCAATTTAATCCTCGTAGTATATTATCTAAGGCAGAGTTTTTGCCCCACCCAGATCTTGTTTCATGCTTATAAATGGGATATTACAAAACCCCTAAAATTGTAAACAAAATTTCATTTATAGATAGATAGATACATGGCTTTCATGGGATCTTAAACCCAAAACATTAGGAACCACTATTTTAAACACATACATGATCAGTCCCTTTTTTAGACTAAATGCCGAAACAAATGTCTTTGTTGGTATCCTGAAAGTTTAAGTCATATATTGATTAGTCTTACCTGAAACAAATTTGAAAACATCAGTTGGTACTTACAAATATTTTGTTATAACAAGATTTTCATAGTATGTTATTTAACCTGGAGAACAGGAAAAGTAACCAAACCAGGCAATTGTTATTTTTGTTTACTTTTCAAAGTAAAGTAAATTTCAAAAAGAAACTAGAATTTTTGTTTTTTTATTTCCAAATTCCAATTTAGGGGCTGGGGATTTAGTTCAGAGGTAAAATGCATGCTTAGCATGTGCAAGGCCCCAGGGATCAGTGCCCAAAAACAAATCAACACAAGTTAGTTTCCAATTTATACACTGAGACTCAAAGGCCTTCAAATTATGTCTAAAAATCATCTCAATTAAAAGCTGTTGTAAATTTTTAATAAATTGAGAATTATAAATAAACTTTAATTATATTTTCTAACAATATTCTCAGAGCATTTGGAAGAACAAGCCTTGTGACACTCTGCTTTAAGATTTCTGCATGGTTGTTGGCTGATGTCATAGGTTTTTCCCTCTAGGATCACAAGAATTCCCTATTTAGAACTGCTTGTGGCTGCCAGCTGGGTAATGTTTTAAACTGAAAGAATTTTGCATATTGTGTTATTCTATTATAATTAGAATGAAATAATCTTAGTCTGAAAGGTTTGATGGTTTAGCTCTTTAATATCTTTGTATGCCTGACTCTCCTTCATTTATCTAAATTTATACCAGAGTCCTAAACTACCCATTTCCCTTTTATTATAAAATAAATCCTCCTTAGTTATAAATTCTCCAAAAGCTTCCATATGCCTAAAATGTCAACTATATTAGTTTTTTCTGACATCAGAATATTGACCTTGGAAATGAAACACTTCAATCAAAATTTCATCAGTAGTGGAGTATGGTGGAGCTCACCTATAATCCTAGGCAGTTTGGAAGATGACATAGGAGGATGGAAAGTCAAGGACAGCCTGGGCATTTTAAAAAGAACATATCTCAAAATGAAAGAAGGCTGGGGGGTGTAGTTCAGTGGTAGAGTGCTTGCCTAGCATGTGCAAGGTCCTGTGTTCAATCCCCAGCGCTGGGAAAAAAATATATGTATATATTTTTTTACCCATAAATGCATAAATATTGCTGATGTGCAATACCTAGTACATGCAATATGGGGAACTGAATTCTTACATTTAAGAAATTTGTAATTGATTAAATAAATTTGAATATATCCATAGACTAAAAGATTTAAATGAAAATAAATTAGACAAGATGTAGAACAAGTTAATAAATTAAATAAATTAGACAAGATGTAGAACAAGATGTAGAACATGTTAGGCTATAATCCCTCATGTGGAGTAGTATAGTATTATCCACATTTTATAGGCAAGGAAACTGAGACAGAAGTGGCTAAACTGCATAACTATATGCAATAGTAACTGCATGCTACATTAAGTTATAGAACACAGATCAAAACAAAGGCCACATGAATTGAGGGCAGCCCTGGCAAAGACAGTGTCTGCTCTGATTGAGCTCCACTATGACAGACCATTCTGATTCTGGTATTCAAGAAAAAGAAGTAATCTGTAAGCCATGCTTTCTGTATCAGCATTTATGAAAGTAATGACATTTTCATCTGTATGTTACTCCTTGTCTGTCTTCTTAATTGGCACAGAACTGGATGGGCATGGAGTGCTATTAGATCCTCTTTATTCTAAACAATCACATACATCTATATACATACAAAGGATGACATCAGAGTGTAATTGTTATATACCAGGTGTGTAAGCGTAGCTAAAATTGTTCAAACAAATCATTCAAAGTTTGTCAGTTACATATTTTTTATCAGAGACCTTAAAGATTTGAACTTTCTTAAGGCCATATCTTATTAGATGTTTGTATGACTAACACAATATTATATATATGATGACATTGCTTCTTTTTACATTTAAAGTAAAATCACCCACCCCTCTTTCTTTTAAACTGTTACCCATTAAGATGGCTGCTTTTAAAACAAAACCCCTAAAATATAATGAGTATTGACAAGATGCAGAGAAATTGGAACACTTAAGTACTTTGTAGGGGTGTTAAATGACACAACAGCTACAGAAAATAGTGTGGAGTTTCCTCAAATAACTTAAAATAGAAAATAGAACTAACATATGATCCAGCATTTCCACTTTGAGTACAATGCCTGAAAGAATTTGAAGCAAAGTCTCCAAGAGATTTTTTTTCACCCATATTCATAGCAGCAACACCACATAGTGAAAGCAATTCAAGTATCCACCAGTGGATGAATGGATAAATAAAATAGTATTATAGTATTGGAATAGTATTCCATTTTACAAGAGAATAAAATTATGACACATGCTTCAACATGGATGAACATGAGGATATTATGCTAAGTGAAATAGTCCCCCAAAAGACAAATACTATACAATTCCCTGTGTAAGTTACCTGGAGTAGAAAATTCACAGAAACAGAAAATAACAAGTATGGGTGTCATGGGCTGAGGGCCTCAAGGGATAAAGAATTGCTATTTACTGGGATACAAAGCTTCAGTTTTGCAAGATGAAAAGCATTCTGGAGATTGGTTAAGATGACAAATGTTATTATGTATATTTAATCACGTTTTTAAAAATTACACATTTCCTGGGTTTAGAATGCTGAAAAGAATTAGAAATAGTGATAACCCCAAAGCAATGAGCACAGGCAGTGTTGAAATTATGGTCCATTGGAAATATCAACCTCCATCAATCAGATGCTTGAAAAATGACTAATTTCAGCCTGAAATAGGATTGACAGATTGGTGTGTGTGTATGTGTGTGTGTGTTGCACATACCCCAGAAAACAAGAGAAACTAGATTAATTTGTTTACATGAAAAGGGCACAACAGTCAGCTTGAAAAGATTTCCACTGTCTGTGCTGGGACAATTTGCACATCAGAAAAGAAAAATGACTACAATTTATTCAAACACATCGAATTTATAAAAAAAAATGAGTTATTTTTTCAAAAGGAGAAAAACCATAGAAAAGGTTAAAAAATTCAAATGACTAAACAGGAATTTTTAAAAATAATATTTATTTTAATTTGTTTTAGTTGTAATGCCTTTATTCTTACGTGGTGCTAAGGATCAAACCCAGGCCGCGCACGTGCTAGGCGAGCGCTCTCCCGCTGAGCCACAATCCCAGCCCTAAACACGAATTTTTAAAAAGAAAAACAATTAAAAACAAAAACCTTTAGTCACTATAGAAGCAGCCAGAAGACTAACTTCTTGCTCTGGAAATTGGTAGTTAGAGGAAAAGAATTATGCAATTAAAACATCTTGTGTCTCTTATACAAATTGTTTAGCAAATATCTAAGTAACAGTATTTGACTAAGCAAAACTCTTCTTTACATAAGAATAAAGTAATAAACCACCCTTGGTGGTCCCAGCAATATCAATGGCTCTGAAGGCTGAGACAGGGGATCATAAGTTCCAGGCCAGCCTCAGCAATAGTGAGGCTCTAAGCAACTTAGCCAGACCCTGTCTCAAAAAAAAAAAAAAAAAAAAAAAAAAAAAAAAAAAGGCTGGGGATGTTAATCAGTGGTAAAGTGCCCCTGGATTTAATCCCTGATACAAAAAAAAAAAAAAAAAAAAAAAAAAACAAATGTAGAAAGTACAAAATTGCTATTGAGATAAATGGTTCTAAAAATCATCAGGGTAAAATTTGCTGGAAACTTCACAGTAAAAGGATTGGGCTCCTTCCACTTGCACTCAAAGTTCAATCTCAGCATCACTAGAATTGTATCAGCAGTTCTGTGCTTCTTAATGTGGCGCATGATGACATTCAAACTACTCCTGTGAAATATTTATGCAAAAGAAATTGAATTAAAATCTGTAATGGTTTGGACATGAAGTGTCCCCCAAAAGGTCCTGTGGAATATTCAGGAATATTCAGAGGTGAAACTATTGGATTGTGAGAGCTGTAACTTAACCAGTATTGGTTCCAGGCAGAAGGCCACACCTCCCCAGGTGCCTTGTGAAAAACTACAGCTCCCAGGATCCTCAGCGTGACCAAAAAACCTGACCAGCAAGTCCCTTGTCCACTACCACTACCTCCCCCCCCCATGACCTCTGCTGGCCTATAGGACAAGGACTCACTCCAAGGGGGTTTTATGGCCCCTACTCTATTTAAGCCAGCCCCGGACTGAACTCGCTCTCTGTTCCCGCTCTCTGTTCCTGCTCTCCGCTCCTGCGTGCTCCAGCTCCCGTCCGTTCCCCGCGGTTTGTCCCCATCCCCTCCACGTGTTTCTTTGGTAATTCAACAAACCCCTTTCCTTTTCCTATACGACAGTTCGAGCCTCCGTCCCTTCCTGCAAATTTCGCTAACATTTGGTGCATTGGCCGGGAAGGAGACGAGCATCCACCACACGTCTCCGTTTGTCTGTCCGCCTTTCTACACCATCGCTGGACTTCGGTAAGCCCCCATCCACCCCGAGTTCCTAAACCTGTTTGGCCACTGCGCGGCGAGAATTGACCGTCAAGTGTCCGGCAATCTCGCCCGCGGCCTTTACAGGGGGGACCACACCCCACCCAAGCCTTCAGGGCGACGGTGGACCCCGGGAACTCTTCCCCCCTCCCCCACCTTTATCCACCCACTTTAAAAATTTCCAGCTGTAAGACTACGGCTCTCGGCTTTCTAGGAAAGTTCCCCTCCGCACTCCGGGCTTGAGCTTCCGTTTTTCTGTTTGGAACGGAAAAAAAATCCGAAAACCTCCATGGAGTAAAGCTCACAGCTCCCCGGCATCTTTAAACCTGCCGTCCGGGACGGAAGGTGGTTAGGTGTCCCCAAGGCTCGTCTCACCTGGTGACGACTGGGAGAGCGAACTTGGATCTTACTCTGATTCATACTTTAAAAGGGACACCTTCCAAAGTATTGCATCAGCCCCTCCCCGTTAACGAGAAATATGGGAACCTCCCTATCAGCTCAAGCCGACACGCCTCTCAACTGTTTCCTAAGAAATCGAGCACGTTTAGGCTTAAAACCCCAAATTAACAAGAACAAATTAATAAAGCTATGTACAAAAATTTGGCCTTCTTACCCGCTATCCAATAAGTGGCCAGAGTCAGGATCCCTGGATTCCCGGCTTTTACGGGAACTCTCCAGCTTTTGTCAACAAACAAAGAGATGGACGGAATTGCCGTATGTGGATGCCTTCTTCCTCCTACATTCAAATCCTTCTTTGTGCACCAGGTGCAATCCCGAGACGGTATTTCTCGCCTATAGGCTTCCAGATTCCCTCCCATCTTCCATTGACCCCGATTTTGATCCGGGATTAGAGGCTCCACCTCCCCCATACCAGCAGCCTCGGAGGCTGCTCCAGAACGTTTCCCCTCCCCCAGCTCAGGCTATAGATTTTGAAATTGGCGGGCTTCTGAGCTTAGATCCTCCCCCTCCGTTGTCTTCATCCTTCGCCCCGCCCCCGCCTTCCGCTCTGTCAGAACCCCCCCCGTAGACCCGCCTTCTCTGTTCACGTCATTCCCGGTGCCACTCCCGCCGCTACCCCCGCCCTCTCAATTTCCGGTTCCCAGCTCCGCGCTGCTTCTGCCGTCATCCCCGCCCGCTCAGCTCCTGCCGCTCGGTTCCGAGTTATCTCCGGCCACAGCTCCCCCGCCCTCTCCAGCCATGCAGCCGTCGCCGAGAGCGCGCTGCCTCAGTCCCAGACTCCGGTCCATACTCCCTTAGATTCTGAGACTCGTCTCTTACCAGACGCGGTGCCCCCAGGCTCTGGCCCCCTCCTCGGTTCTTTCCCCAACGGCTCCGGCGGCGGCGCAGGGAGAACATTGCGTAGCCCGCATTTCTCCCTCAGCGTCTCCCGTACAACTCCCGGCCCCAGCCTTTCCAGCACCATCCCTCCCAGACCCGCCTAACACTCTACCGCCCCCACCGTTCAGTCCTCCTATGACGTGCTCGAGAAAACAGGCAGCTCAGATAATCGCGCCGTTAAGGGAGGTAGCTGGGACAGAGGGAATTGTAAGGATCCATATCCCGTTCTCCATGTCTGATCTTTCCCAAATTGAGTTTCGCTTGGGTTCCTTTACAACAGACCCTACGACGTACATAAAAGAATTCCAGTGGGTCACTCAAGCATATAGCCTTACATTTCATGACACATACTTTATTTTGTCAAATACTTTACTTCCTGAAGAGCGTAGGCGAGTCTGGGAGCAAGCCAGAGCATATGCAGATGAGACTCACAGAATGAACCCAAATTTTCCCCATAGGTCCTGAGGCAGTGCCAGACAGAGACCCGCACTGGAATTACAATGCTCCAGGGGACGTGGTCTTAAGGGACCAGTTTTTAACGTGTATAGTAGATGGTCTGAAACGAGCAGCTCAGAAACCTGTTAATTTTGATAAGCTACAGGACATTATTCAAAAGAGAGAAGAGACCCCCTCTGAATTTTTAGATCGGCTCATGAAGGCCCTTCAAAAATACACAAACTTAGATCCTGAGTCCCAGGGGGGCCGTCAAGTCCTTATGACATATTTCCTGTCTCAGAGCTACCCCGACATTCGAGCTAAGTTAAGGAAATTAGAATTGGGCCCTGTGACCCCCTGACTGAGATTTTGGCCACGGCTTTTAAAGTCTATCATAACCGTGAAGAAGACGCTGAATGTCGCAGGTTTCTAAAGCAGGAAAAGGCTGAGTGATCAAGGTTTCAAATGTTAGCTCAGGCCCTTAAGGGCCCTGACGCTCAGGCCTCAAGAAAAGGGGCATATACGTCCACACAGGAGGAACCCCCAGGGCCTTGCTTTAGGTGCGGGAAAGATGGACACTGGGCTAGAGAATGCCCTAATCCCAAGCCCCCTAGGCGCCCGTGCCCAAAGTGTTCCAAGATGGGCCATTGGGGCATTGACTGCCCCAGCTCCTGCAGGGGGGCTGGACCGGTCACAAACCCCAGCCTGCTGGCACTGGCCACGGAAGACTGAAGGGGCCCAGGGGCTCCTCTCCTGACCGTTGACATCGCATTGAAGGAGCCCAGGGTTACTCTCCTCGTTGATGGACGCCCCGTAAATTTCCTGCTAGATACAGGAGCCACCTCCTCAGTCTTGAGGGAGTTTTGGGGCCCCACCACCATAGCACCATCCCCTATTGTCAGGGTAGAGGGAAATGCTATTCGCCCCCGCAAGACTCCTATGCTGTCTTGCTGTCTTCACCACCATCCCTTCACCCACCAGTTTCTGGTAATGCCTCAGTGTCCTGTGCCCCTATTGGGCAGGGACATATTGGCCAAATTCCAGGCCTCAATCGTGTTCTCCAATCTGCCTAGCTCAGTTATGCTTCCTGGTTCGTCTTGCTCCATCTCCTCCCCCATTTTTCTTCTTACCGTTTCAAAGGCCACTGACCCATCACCCCTTACTGATGCCCATCACCCCTTACTGATGCTGATGAGGAAACCCCATCGCCCCCTAGTGATGTAAGATCCCCTCAGCCCCAACCTTCTATCGACACAGAAACCTTTCATTACCCTGTCCCCGCCGATTTAGTGGACCCCAAAGTCTGGGATACTCAGACTCCCTCCCTTGCGCAGTGTGACCCCGTACAAATCTACCTTAAAGATCCCCAACGTTTCCCCAATAAAGCCCAATATCCACTTCCAGCCGCGAGCCTCAGAGGTCTTCAACCCATCATCTCAGATCTTTTGCGGAAACGCTTTCTCAGACCCACCCATTCTCCTTATAACACCCCTATATTGGCAGTTCAGAAGTCCAACGGGTCCTATCGGCTAGTCCAAGATCTTCGTCTCATCAAAGAGGCTGTCAGGCCTATACACCCTGTGGTCCCAAATCCTTATACTATTCTTTCCCTAATTCCTTCCTTATCCACCCATTTCTCAGTAATTGACCTGAAAGATGCCTTCTTCACTGTACCCTTAGCCCCAGAATCTCAAGACCTCTTTGCCTTTACTTGGACAGATCAAGATACCCGGTGTTCCCAAAAGTTGACCTGGACAGTCCTCCCTCAGGGTTTTCGAGACAGCCCCCATATCTTTGGTCAGACATTGGCTGCAGACCTCAAAGATCTTAAATTCCCTAATTCCACTCTCTTACAATATGTAGATGACCTCCTTCTCTGCAGCCCTTACCTCTTTACAGCTCGTGAAGACTCTTACACCCTTTTAAATTTTCTTGCTTCTTGTGGGTATCGTGTCTCCTCATCTAAGGTACAGCTTGCCCAGACCCAGGTAGTATATTTGGGAGTTCAGATTTCCCATCAATCGAAGGCCATTACTGTGGACAGAAAAGCCCTCATCAAGGAGCTCCCATGCCCCAAGACAAAGGAAGAGATTCTATCTTTCCTAGGGCTAGCAGGATATTTCCGTGCCTGGATTCCTAATTTCTCCCTTTATGCAAAGCCCCTATATGAGGCAGCTAAGGAGATTGAGGGAAAATTCCTTCCTGACAACATTCAGGCCAAGTTTAAACATTTGCAGCAGGCACTGTCACAGGCCCCGCCCTTCACCTCCCAGACCTTCTTTAGCCATTTACCCTTTATGTACATGAAACCAAGGGTTTGGCTCTTGGTGTTCTAGGCCAATACAAAGCCACCACCTTTGCTCTAGTTGCCTACCTCTCTAAACAACTTGACCCCACCGTTCGTGGATGGGCCCCCTGCCTTCGGGCTTTGGCTGCTGCTTACCTACTTCTGCAGGAATCAAAAAAGTTGACCTTTGGTGCCCAGGTTACTGTTGCCTCTCCTCATCATTTAAAAGACTTACTAACCTATAAGAGCCTTCAAACTCTCCCACCCTGTCGCATTCTTTCTCTCCTTGTTTCCTTTTTGCATGACTCCTCAATCACCTTCCAACCCTGCTCCTCTTTACACCCAGCTTCCCTTCTCCCAGTCTCCTCAGAGCCCCCAGAACATGATTGTATAGAGACACTCGAGGCTTTAATCCCCCATCCCTCCCATATTAAAGAGGGACCACTTCCTGATCCTTCCTTAATTTGGTTCACAGATGGCAGCTCTTTCTTTAGGGATGGGCAACGTTTTGCTGGATACGCTATCGTTTCCCTATCAGAGGTTATTGAGGCAGCACCCCTACCCCCCAACACCACAAACCAACGGGCTGAATTAATAGCTGTCATTCGTGCCTTCGAATTAGCTGCTGATCAAAACCTCACCCTTTACACAGACTCAAAATATGTCTACCATATTTTGCTTTCCCATTCAGCAGTATGGAAAGAGCGAGGGCTGCTGACCACAAAAGGTTCTGCAGTTAGTAATTCTAAATTAATATCAAAACTTTTGCAAGTCTCTCTCCTGCCCAAGCTAATAGGGATTTCCCTTTGTCCTTCACATCAAAGTGGAGACTCTCCCATAGTTCAGGGAAACACGAAGGCTGACAGGGCAGCAAGGGAGGCAGCACTATCTTCTCCTTCTCTTCTGGCTCCGGTCCTACCTACTACCCAGACCCCCACATCCCCTTCCACACAATCAATCCTCTCCTATTTCCATTCCCTTTTCCATCCTAACCCTCAGGCCCTCAAGACTTTCGCTACCTCCTTCCTCACCCTGACTCCGGAAGACACACAGTTTCTCCATCAGCTCACCTCAGCGTGCACTGCATGTCAGCGCACCAACCCATATACTCCCCTTAAACCAGGGACATTTCCCTCTCACCAAGCTCGAGGCCAGCTTCCAGGAGCTGATTGGCAGATAGACTTCACCAACATGCCAATTGCCCGGAGGCACAAATATCTCCTGGTTTTGGTAGACACCTTCTCTGGATGGGTGGAGGCCTTCCCTACTTCCAATAAAAGGGCCTCCACAGTAGCCTCCATTCTAGTCTCAGAAATCCTTCCCCGTTTCGGATTGCCCACGTCCATCCAGTCTGACAACGGGCCTGAATTTGTTTCCCAGGTTACCCAAAGTGTTTCTACTTCCCTTAATATCCCTTGGCATTTTCACATCCCATATCACCCCAAGTCCTCAGGGAAGGTAGAGAGGACTAATAGGACTCTTAAGGATGTCCTGACTAAACTCTCCCTAGAACTCCACTTAGACTGGGTCAAGTTACTCCCTCTTGCCCTCTTTAGGCTCAGAGTCCTCCCAAAAAAGCCCTCCTTACTATCCCCTTTTGAGGTTATGTTTGGGCGACCAGCTCTTCCACCCGGAGTTTCCCCAACTCAGGGACCCCTACCCAAAGGTCTTTCTCTTCCCATCTTGTCCTTCATTAGACATCAGTTATGGAAGTGCCAAGATTTCATTCTGCCTGACCCAAATAGACTCACTACTTCATTTCCATTGACACCCGGTTCTTGGGTATATTTCTCCCCTCCCCAGGACACAGGAGCAACCTCCCTTGCCCCGAAGTGGACAGGCCCTTTCCAGGTTGTGCTGTGCACACCCACAGCTGCTAAGCTTCATGAAACTTCAGGGAATTTGACTTCTTGGATTCATATTTCCAGACTAAAACCAGCTGCTCAACCAACTGAGGATCTACAAAAGGACGACAAACAACTACCTCAGTATACCTGCTCCCCCCTCCCCACCGATCCCCTGAAGATCCGCTTCTCTCGTGTTCCTAATACTGATCTAAAATGACCCTTTCCGAAATTTTCATTCTATCCTTGGCTCTCTTTCCATTTGTCCCTGCAGGTTCTGTGTCCTATTGCTCTGCTCCTCCATGCCGTTACTTTTTCGAGGTTTGGCAACTAGATAATGATGGGCAAAAAACACACCTTCTCAATCAATCATCCTGCCCTTTTGATAATTGTCCCTCCATTCTGCTTACTTTTGATGCAGTTTCCACATGTACTCACCGATGTTTTCCTGACATGTCAAAATTACCAAAGTATCTTTGTTTTAAAGAGGACCAGACAGAAAATTGGTGCAATAACGACCCTAATGGATGGGTTGGATGTCCATCCTGGAGCTGTAAATATCATTGGTCCCATCCTGTTATGGGAACAACAAACTCCTGGGGAATCATGCCATTCCAACTCCAATCCTGGAAGTACAATAATAATATAACCTTCAAGATTACTGACCCTTTTTCCTGGCAGAGTAGTATTGCTGCAGTAGGGTTTGCTAATCGCAATTGGATCCATGGTCGATGGAAAATCATTATAGAAAAACCTATAAAAGACTCTTCTGCTGTCAGGGCTTTCGAGAAACTTAGTGCCACCAGACAGCAGACTCGAACCCATCTTCGAAACTTAAACGACTCTCTCTCCTTCTCCTGGGACTCCATTCTCTCTTTATCTCTTTCCTTATTAGCAAGCTATTCCACCTTTAACGCTTCAACCTGTTTCCTCTGTGCGCCGCTTCGCAAGTCTTTATTAGTCCCGGTCCCAGTTCGAGCCAATGTCACCCCAACCTCCTCATGCCACAATCAATCCTCTCTCTCTCTCCCACTTCCGACTATTCCCCCATTCCTTAACGTTACTTCTTGTTGGGCCGCCGCCAAAGACTCTTGCCAAGAACGCACCTGGCATCCCATAACGGGTGATTTGACTCTCTCTTCCCCTCTCCTGTTTTGGTGCTCCACCCACGTGTTCCGATGCATTGATGCTAAAACCCCAGGTCCCTGCTATCCTGTTGTCTTAATTCCAGGCTTGACTCTATATACAGAGGCTGAAGTTGAGGACCTTCTTTCTCCTTACAGTCTCAAGGGGGGCGCTCTAAGTGAGCGGCCACTCTGGCAGCCTTAGTGGGTGTTAGCTTAGTCACCGCGATTGCCTCCACAGGCCTCTCAGTTGGAGGACTGGCTCATTCACTTGTAATGGCCCAATCCTTTGAACAGGAGCTCTCTGACCTCACAGATAAGCTCGCCACCACAGCTGAAGCCTCCGCCTACTCCATCCAGGCCCTCCAGCAACAACTCTCATCACTAGCGGAGGTTGTGCTCCAAAACAGGCGAGCCTTGGACCTCATCACAGCAGAAAAAGGGGGGTACCTGTATTTTCTTGGGTGAGGAATGCTGCTATTATGTCAACCAGTCAGGCAAAGTTGACCACAACGTACAACGCTTAAAAGAGATAGTGCAAGGTTTAGGGGACAAGAAGATCCGGTGGCAGCAGAGATCCTCATGGGAACTATGGGAAGGGGTGGCCCCCTGGGTCCTCCCTCTCCTAGGCCCACTTATAACTATATGTCTTGTCCTGATGATAGTTCCTTGCCTCATACGATGCCTTCAAAATCATATTTCTCAAATTTCTAACCAAACCATTAACCAGCTTCTCCTCAGGGATTATCAACTGCTAACAACCACAGATGACCTTCCAACCAAAGATGACTTCCCTGCACCTCGGGACAGAGTTGCCAATCTCTAGAGAGATCAGCTACATCCTGACTCCCTCGATTGGTTTTTTTTGCTGTAAGTCCTGCCCGGTGGAATAAGCAGCCAGACACTCATCCCTCTCACCTTCTTTTCTTTGTTGTTTCCATAATAGTGTTAAGATGCCACCTGTAAACTCGAGATGCCTACAATTCCCACATGCTCTCCAAGAGGATAGTTGGTTGATTTCCCCGGTGACCTCTGCAGAAGCCTGGTTTGACACCCTCACCGATTTATGGCTTCAAGGAACCTTCATCCAATTCACTCCTGCCGAGATCCATCTTTATGGAGCCTGCCTCCTGGGAATTTTTTTAACCCTCAAGCCTGACCTGCCTGCCCACATTCCTCCCTCCCCCCAAAACTACCCCACGTCGCCCCATTTCAGCTCCGAAGCAGCCAGATCGAAACACGACGCCCCACTTCCTAAGAAATCAAAAAGGGGGGAATGTTGGTTCTAGGCAGAAGGCTGCGCCCCCCCAGGCAGAAGGCCGCACCTCCCCAGGTGCCTTGTGAAAAACTACAGCTCCCAGGATCCTCAGCCTGACCAAAAAACCTGACCAGCAAGTCCCTTGTCCACTACCACTACCTCCCCCCATGACCTCTGCTGGCCTATAGGACAAGGACTCACTCCAAGGGGGTTTTATGGCCCCTACTTCTATTTAAGCCAGCCCCGGACTGAACTCGCTCTCTGTTCCCGCTCTCTGTTCCTGCTCTCCGCTCCTGCGTGCTCCAGCTCCCGTCCATTCCCCGCGGTTTGTCCCCATCCCCTCCACGTGTTTCTTTGGTAATTCAATAAACCCCTTTCCTTTTCCTATACGACAGTTCGAGCCTCCGTCCCTTCCTGCAAATTTCGCTAACAACCAGTCCATCCTAATATGAATAGATTAACTGGGTGTTAGCTGTAGGCAGGTGGGGCATGGCTGGAGGAGGTGGAGTACTGGGAGCTGCCTTGGAAGAGTTCACATCACGCCTGTAGTCCATTCCCCCCACTGTCTCTACTTCCTGCTGCCATGAATGGAGCAGTGCTCCTTCCTTCACCAGCCCCTGTGCATTTATGTCCTGAAAGGTGAAAAATGCAAACGCTTGTGTAAACATAAGTCTTTCCCAAAACTGTCCTCAGTTTTTTGAAAAAAATTACCCTTCCCCTAGCAGTCAGACTGACCCAAAACTTATTCTTGTTCCTTATTTTGTCTAGCTTGTAAAACCAGATGGCTGATCACCCTTCCTCTAGCAGTCAGGCTGACCCAGAACTCAAAAGTAATGCTTTGTACGTGACTTTATATGTTAACCAATCAAAAGAGCGCTATGAAGCCCCCCTTAACTTGTATGTATTTCATTATAAAAACCCTGCTAAATCCGGGTTCGGGGCCTCTTAGCATCACCAGTTACCGAGTGCGCTGAGGACCAAGCTCGAGCTTGCTAATAAATGACTCTTTGTTATTTACATTGACCAAGGACTCTGGTGGTCTTCTTGGGGGTCCCAAGCCGCGGGGCATAACAGTCCTACCTTATCTTGAGCCCAGAGCAATGAAGTTGATCCAACATGGACTAAACCTCTGAAAACAGGAACCAAAATAAAATCCACTTTTCCTCCTATAAGTTGTTCTTACTAGGTATTTTTTTTTCACAGGGACAAAACATAATCAAACACAGAATCAAATCAAAAATTTAGATCTTCCTTTAAGTTAGTAGGAAATAGAAGAGAGGAATAACTTGAACTTGTGTGATGTATATGTCATGGTTCATTGTATGAGGTGACATACGCGTGTGTGTGTGTGTGTGTGTGTGTGTGTAATTTTTTAAATATAGAGTTAAAATTATTATATATTGGCATACTGCATTTTAAAATGCATAGAAATTAAAACATACTGCATAACATGACTAATTCAATGAACAAAATCTCCTTCATATTTCTGCATTTCTTTCTAATCTTACTCCAACTTTATGCCTTGTCTAGATTTGTCCATTGCCCTCGATCTTTTCTTTAATTTGATGGAAACACTACAGATTTTTATTGATTGACTGATTAATGGATTATTTTTTGAGTGCTGGGGATCAAATCCAGGTCTTCACACATGTGCTCTAATACTGAGCTATATCCCCAGCCTCAGAATATCAATTTTTAATTATAATTTAGCATAACAGGGGTATCCAAATACTAATGAGAATAATATGGAACACAATTTACTTGTTTTAAATTTAGTTGTTAAAATTACATATTTTCATAAAATATAAATTCATCACTTCAACTTTTTTCTCCCCCAAAACATAAATCTTTAATACTAGAAAAAAATTGGAGGCTATATCTGAAAAAAGCATCTATCTCAAATTAAACCTACTTTTTCAAGTAAGTAATGTCTGACATTATTATTAGAAGTTTAAATGCCAATTTATTATTCTTTTATGTAGTGATTTCTGAGTTTTGAGGGAAAAGATTTATTCTCTCAAGTTCTTTGTTTTTTTGAAATATATATTTTATTTTAGTTGTACACAATGCCTTTATTTGTTTCTATGTGGTGCTGAGGATCGAACTTGGGCCATGTACGTGCTAGGCGAGCGCTCTACCGCTGAGCCACAATTCCAGCCCCTCTTTGGTTTTTGATGGAAGACAAATCTAGCGCAGCACCAATGCACTCTTGTGGACATTAAATAATGCTTGGAAATTGTAGTTACATCTTTATGAAATATATCTTTTTGAAATAAAGAAAAGACTTAGTGTGGTATATAGACTTGTGATTCATGTTTACAACTTACTAGAAAATTATTCTGCATAAATGTTGAATTTCCTTATTTAATGAGTGGTACTGAGTCAACCAGAAAGATGTAAATGTCTTACAAGAGCCAGTTCTAGGCAGTACTGAAAAACTTAATTTACAGGTGATCTGTGTGGATAGATAATATTGTGGAAAACAGAATTATTATCAAAATCATGTCAAAGGATTGGAAGTGGGTGAGGAAAAATAAAAAATGAATGAAAATCCTCAAAACAATAAGTGATGATATTAACAAAGGATGATTTACACAGGCCCAAGACAGGGACCATTTGTCTACAGCTTTCACAGAGATAAGTGAAAAAAGACAGCACATAGCCACTAACAAATGTCCAGTCTGAAAATGGAATGTCTGTAGACTCCATTAATGTAGAAATTGCAGCCCAAGCTTTCTATAATTATCAGGAATGTCCTTAAATCCTGAAACTGCACAAGTAAATTACCATCAATTTGATTTTCACCTGTTGGAAATCTCATTCATGTATCCCAGAGTTGATTTTAGAAAATAATTCTATATTATATACTTGGCATTCTATCAGTTTTCACTCCACTTTTTCTTACATTTTCACCCACCCCTCTCACAGTCTCAAGCAGTATTAAACTGAGAAAGGAGAGTTAAAACATAGAAGCTGTTGGTTTATCCAAAGTTTTGAGGCTTAATATGCCATTTTGATCATTTAAATAGGACCCTAAAGCCTACTATAGGCTGCCTTTTGTCTTCTGTATTTTGCAAAACAGTATGATTTAGTGTAAAACTTGCACTCTGAAGTCAGATCAACCTGGAATACTGTTCTGATTGATTTTCTCTCCCCCATCTCCCCTTCAGTGCTGGGGTTTAGACCCAGGGCTTCCAGCATGCCAGGCAAGGGCTCTACCATTGACCCCCAGCTCCCTATCCTGGTTCTTCACACCTCCTTTGTGAGCCTTAGCTCTTTCATCTGTTAAAGGAAGATAGTAATGACTTCTTTCTCCGTGTTCTTATGGATAGTGAATGAAATGAGACAATATGTGTGATGTAAGAACTTATTGAAATGCTACATATAATGAAAATGATAGTGCTGGAACGTATTTTAACTCCTTTCCTTTAAAACAGCTCGGGGTTCCACAAGCTTGAGCACCTCATTGGCTCAGCAGGGCAGTGGCAACTCCCCTGGGGACTTGCTTAGTACCCTTCCTACTCAAGAGGTTTTTATTTTTCTCTGTCATGTGATTATGTGAGTGGACTGGTTAGAGTTTTTTAAGAATGCTGGGTATAGTGCTAATCTCTTCAAAGCAGTGGGAGTGTTTAACTTGGTGAATATTCAAAGACCCTCAGAGATCAAAGGACAGGAGAGTAAAAGTAATTGCTGAGTCAGGAGGAGCCAGGCTGGTTACTGATCACAGCCTCCAAATGCTGCTGGGCTGTGCTACTATGTAAAGCAGAGCAGAGAACACATCAAGGGTTCTCTCTCTGGAACTCTGAAAAATGTTAAATATACCCTGGTGCACCTGGGGACCCACACCCTACTGACCAAAATTGGCATGGGAGAGGTAGGACTTTAAAAGAAATTATAGCTCAATGAACCAAGAGGCTTAAAATAGGAGAAAGGAGAGAAAAAAAAGAGTACATTAAATGAAGGTGTTAAGAGAGTAATCTCTGCTGTTTGGAGCTAGCCCAAGTTGTGAGGGGAATTTGATTTCATAAGAACTCAAACACATCAGCTGGCATACACAAATGAACATGTACAGTTCTCAACATTAAGCAACTGGAGTGGACGCCAAGTAATTGGTACCCTCGGCCAAGGCGTGATTGGGATTCCTACAGTGTTCATGACTGGAATAAAAGAAAAAAAGAAACAAAACAAAACGGTATTTCCATGTGAAAAATCTCCTACCTCTAGGAAATTTTGCCTATAATGAGAATAAAGAGATCTCAAAGATGACAGCTCTGAGACATAAAACGAAAGTTCTCCATATATTAAATATCAGAATGTAAAACTGTTGAGAGTATATAAGAAGGGAGGGAGTTCTGCAGGGAAGCAAGGCAGGTGCGTTCTCAGGCCAGAGCTACAGCTGTAGGGAGGGTTGAACAAGTGATGATTTTGTGTCTATATACAGAAAACATCTGAGACTCTGGAAGTATTAAATCCTTTAGCAGCACTGGGGCATCTAGATCAACTCAGGAGGTTCACCCTGTGAATGTCAAGTCTACCCCAGTCATGGAAAAGGTGGGGTCTGGCTCTTCTGGTTAATAGTGAAGGAAACTAGAACAAACTCATCCCTTGGATTCAGGTTGAAGAAAATAATTGTTAAGGAGGAATTAGTCACTGAAATTGCAAAACATTCATCTCTCACGATCTTTGTGAACAGGCTATGTTTTTATTTGTCACTAATTCAAACTTTAAGGTAGAGGAACATGATAAGTGATTTTCTCATCCCTTCTTAGACTTTCTGATTTGCAGAATTATGAATGCTCTTTTCCTTGCATTATTAAAGAGGAATATTTTGACTGGCCCCAGAACGGAAAAGCAGAAGTCAGCTTGTGTCAGATATTGCAAAAAATACTTAATGAAATTAAAATTAAAAGATTACCTGCATTTGTGACCACATTTTTTAAAAAGAACAGAATGACTAATCCAAAACAGGCCTGCCATGTAAATTAGCATTCCCATCTTAAGCATATTAATAGTCTTGCAGCTGGTCAATCAGGATGTTATGCAAAAATAGGTGGGAAGGAAATAGCTTTTACAGCTATTCCATTTTGATTAGATTTTGATATAAGCAATATTTAATTGAATACCTGCTCTTATATTTTGATATTTTTGTAATATGTTGAAAATAAATTCACATCTCTTTTCTGTAAATCTATATCTTAATGTTACTTACAAAACAGAACAATATTGCCACTATTTCAAGTAGATCTGTAGTTTGGTTTTGAGCTTGCTACATTCCAGTGCAGAATTAAAAGAAGAAGAATTATTTTATTTTTTTGCAATGCTGGAGATAGAATCCAGGACTACGAGTATACTATCAGCTCTTATATTAAGAGAACTCCAAATTTCAGTATAAAATCTTTTATTGTAGGGTAATGTTTTCCTAGTAAACATTCAGATGCAATTTTAAACTGTTTCAGCTTATTAGTGCATAGCATTTTTAATTAAGAAAAATTGTTAAGATTTTAAAATTTTAATCTTAATTTTATATGGTTATTATTGTGTGTTCACTTGGAAAATGCAATTCTAAGTATTATTCTAGGTTTTAATTTTTTTTCTCAAGAGATTTTCTGACAATATTTTCTTTCACAGACTAGAAATATGTAATGATCACTTTTCTCTCACTCAAACTGTGGATCCTGGAAGGGCAGAGAAGTTGTCCTAAAATGAGGCTGAGAGGTGGAAACAGTATGTGTGTGATTCAAAAGAAAGGAAATGAATCCACAGGCAGAAAAGACATAGAGGATGGCTCAAACGATAAGCTAGAAAGTAAAGGGGGATGATTTCACATAAAAGAACCCAGGAAAGAGCAATGAGCTTTTAAAAATATGTAGTCATGACTGCAGAACTATCCCAAATAGTTCAATCATGATAAAGGAATGGAAAGAAGAGGCTGAACCAGGTTCAGATGATCACATACTAAAACACTAACATACTATCACACACTAACACACACACACTCACACACACCACTATACACACAAAAACAAAAAAAGGCATATTTTGCACATTTCTTTTTCTTTTTTCTTTTTTGGTACCAGGGATTGAACCCAGGAGTACTTAACCACTGAGCCACATCCCCAGCCCTTTCTTTTATATTTTATTTATTTATTTAAATATTTATTTATTTTCTTTAGTTGTACATAATGCGTTTTATTTTTACGTGGTGCTGAGGAGTGAACCCGGGTCACTCACGTGCTAGGCGAGCTTTCTACCACTGAGCCACAACCCCAGCCCTTTTTATGTTTTATTTAAAGACAGAGTCTCACTAAGTTGTTTAGGGCCTCACTGAATTGCTGAGGCTGACGCTGAACTCAAGATCCTCCTGCCTCAGCCTCAGAACTGCTGGGATTATAGGTATGTGCCACTGTACCGGCTATTTTGCACATTTCTAATAGGCCATTGATGATGTTTTCTGTCCCCAATAAGGGACATTAGAAATAAAAGTGTTGAAATAAAAACATAGGTTTGTTCTAAAGATCAGGAGAGGCCTGTCTCCCAAATTTAAAAATCAGAAATGACCTTTTAGGATCATGGCTTTTAACTTCTTTGCATTTTACATACATGGAAGAATAAATTTATCAGTTTAAGAATAGATATCATAGATATGCTTTACTGGTTATCTATGTTATTTTGAAGGGATACTTTTAAAATCTTGGTAGAATTTCTCATACATAAACTTCTTCAGAAGTGCCAAATTTTCTAATGATATCAAAGGTCTCCATACTTCAAATGAAAAAACTGTAGAGGTTTTGAAATTGTAAGTACTGTAAATTTCAGATGATGACATCATACTTCTTCTGACAGAATGTAGAGACAAGGTGTAATCTAACTTCTTGGGGAAAAAAAAGTAAATATGAATAAATTGAATTTTCATTTCCAGAATCGCACTTTTAAAATATTAGGACAAAAGCAACTGCCTTGTTTTCAAATGCTTTTTATTTAGTTTATCATATTAAAGTATAAAACATTTAAATTAAGGAGAAGAGTACAATAAAATATCATAGACTCATCACCAGACTTCATAGTTATCAGGATTTTGCCATCTTTGCTTTATCAGTTCCTTGGGGTTTTTCCCCCCATTTTTGAAGTATTTGGAAGAAAAAAACCCAGTCAGTGAAAGTACACTTTCACACGTACATTCTTCAGCACAAATTTTTGAAAAGATGAGCATTTTCTTATATAGCCATAATATCGTCACAACCAAAAACCTAACATTTCCCCCCTTAATATATAATACCAAATTCATAATCATATTTTACTGATTGTCTAAATATTTTTTTCAGTAAGTTTGTTCAAGTCAGACACGAAAATAAATAAATACGCCCAAATCCAAACCAGAACTGAAGAAGCCCCAATCAGGGAGATGGCTATTGTGGTTAGCTGGAAGCCATAAGTTCCACCTGATAATAATCATATGCACGTGACGTACCTGTAAATGCACGTGACGCACCCGCAAAGCTAAAGGTATATAACCTGGTGAAAGCGGTCAGAAGCGGCATTCATTCAGTCAGTCGTTCAGTCGCTCAGTCGGTCGGAAGAAGAGTTCAGGTCGGGGAAGAAAAGAGTCAAAGCGGCCAGAACGTAGTCAGAAGAAGAAATAAGAGTCAGAGTATAAGGAAAAGAGTTTAGCTAAAGAAATGAGACAGAGACTAAGAAAGAAATGAGAGCTACAGAGACTAAGAAAGAAATGAGACAGAGACTAAGAAAGAAATGAGACTAAGAAAGGAAAAGAGTTTAGCTAAGAAGAGAAGAAGAGATAAAGAGAAAGCCAGAGACTAAGAATAATAGATTCCTGCCACTGAATCTCCTCCCGCGGTATTGTGGCTGTACGTCAGGCAGCTACACAGAACCAAAAAGCAGCCCTATACCACCTATGGTTGTCCTTTATGTCTGTAATATCCATAACAGTAACTCAACATTTCTTTTGTCCTTCAAGCTACCAGGTTACTGAAAAGCTAGGTAGAAATGTTTAAGTTTGTGGTTGAAAGGCTTAAATAATACAGTATCTCAGAAAGTACTTGGAATGTTACCAAATATATAATTAAAGACCTACAGGAATTTTTTATTACTTCTGATGAAATTAACCCTAAAAGTATTTATTTCATCTCAATTTACAAATGAAATAATATAAAATAGGCCCCTTGTGAATTTGCCAAGTTAATCTCCACTTTCCTCTTATTTAATAAGATTTGCTCTTTAAGAGAGCAATCCAGATGTAGAAATGTACTTCATTATTATCATTAGGCTTTAGAAAATGTTCGGACTCTAGTGGACTGGCACATTAAACCATGGATGAACTAGCCCTGAATTATCATTCTTGCTTTCTTATTGCTCATACTAACAGCTCTCATTTCTTTAACCTGGAGTGTATGTTGTGTATGTAAGGAACTTGCTAGATATTTTTTGTATATTATCTCATTAAATGTTCAAGGTACACATTGTCGGTACTGTTTTATAGAAATATTTCAAGCCATATTCATGTGACAGAAAGCCAAAGTCTTATTTTTTGTTGTTGCTTTGTTTGGGGGTGTTTGATTTGGTGCTAGAGATGGAACGCAGAGCCCTGCACATGCTAGGTAGGTTCTCTACTACTGAGCAACAGCTCCAATCCCCTGAAATCTCATCACTTAGTTGCTTCCCTGCTTGCTGCTTTATTGTTCTTGTCCTATCTTACATATTGTCCCTTCATGTTCTTTTCCCTGTGTCCCAATTCTAGCACTTTCTTTCTCCCATCAAGGCTCTGCACCATTACCTCTATGTACTCCGTGACAATAAGACTGACATTATTCCTTTTAAAATATTATTGAAAAAAAAAATGCTAGTCCAACTAGTGGGAAATGGTCAATTCCAGGGCACTTCTCATTGGTTTAGACATGGCAGTACACCCATCTTTTTCTTCTCACTGAATCAAAAGTTTGGGCTTTTTATATGACTTTCACATCTTTTATCTACCTGGGTTTATTTTCCATCTAAGATTTCCCCTGATTTCAGGGGCTATAGTTCATATTTATAATGGAGATGTTATGTTTCTGATGCTTTTCTAGTACTTTGGCTTTCCATATCACAGCTGAAAGGTTAAAAATATTTACATCAGGACTTGTTGTTATCTGATCTACTAGTGAAATAAAGAAATGATACCCTGGGTTGGGGCTGTAGCTCAGTGGCAGAGCGCTTGACTAGCATGTGTGAGCACTGGGTTTGATCCTCAGTAACACATAAAAATAAACAAATAAAGGCATTCTGTCCATTTACAAGTACATTAAAAAGAAATGATACCCAAAAGCATAGTCATTGTTATTACCTATCAAAATAATCCCTAATACTTATCATTGTATATGGTTTTATATAAATTTAGAATTGATATAAATCTGGATTCTGACAGCTTTTACTCTGAGATTTTTAGGCAGGCCTCAGGTGATGATTTCACGAGGCCACCTTTTTTCATCATTCTGAGGATATTAGGGCTACAGCCATCAGAAAATTCTTGGTGGTATCTCTATGTTTTATTTTATTGGTGCTTCCATTGTGGCCTGTGCCAGAGTCAGTGAAATATCTTGAGCGGAAGAACTCTTTGTGTTTCATGTTAGCATCATGATTTGAACACTTAGATGCTCTCAGAGCCTTTGGGTGTTGCCTGAAGGGTGCTGACAGCTATCACTGTCACTGTGATTCAGTAGCACATCCTGACAGCCCCATCACTGAGTATTGTATGAATCATACTGCTGGGTATTGTTAAGAGTGCATCATCACCCCCTCCTCCAGCCCCTTTTGGAACCCCGATTCATCCCACTCCTGAAGACAAATGGATGATGCCACCAATGGATTAATAACACAGTAATTAAATAGGTTACTTGAGCTGTGCTTTCTCAATTTAATTTGACCAGAAATTACGAGAAGAGTTACAATTCTGAGCCACAAATGAAATCCTGATCATAATGTACTCATTTCTTTTAGTAGAGCATATTAATGTCTATACTGCTTATTTTTAGTGGTGTTCTAGGGTCATGCTTTTGCAGAGCAAAATAGAACAGCAGGCTGAGAGCCCAGAATGCACAGGCTTTTGTCATGACTCACAGCTTGGCTCAGGCTAGTCTTTTAGTCCTTTTAAAATATTATTGAAAAACAAAAACAAAAACAAAACAAAACTAGAGTTTTGGGATATGTGTCCCAGGGAACAATTGAGTTGCCAGAGTGGGTACAGGGTGGGGAGAAAATTAGCCCAGATGAGAACCATCTGGGAATACTTGAGGTAGCTACTATTTACAGTATTGTCTATGTCTGTCCCTGTTTCTAACTTCTAATTCTTTGGTGTTCATAACACACCAGGCACATGGTGTGCTAAGCACTCTACCTACATTATTTCATTTGAATTTCCATGGCAACCACATGATGAAAATATTAGGGTCCCAATTTTATAGTTAACATTAATTGAGAGTTAAGAACTAACAATTGTCCCATGAGTTTCACACAGATTATCCTATAATCCCCAGGACTACTCAGTGAGGTGGGTGCTGTAGCAACAGAATCATCAAGAATGTCTGACAAAGCCCATGCATTTAAGTACTATGTGATACTTTTCCCACCAATAATCTATGACAGATCCATAGGGATGTTTGTGGAGGCACTAGAACTTACTAGTTAATAACAGAGACTGGAGGGGCAAATTGGGTTTGAATTTGGATCCAGAACTGTGTGATCTTGAACAAGTTATTTAACCTCTCTGTGTCTATAAAATGGAGATAACAATGCCTCAAAGGCTTATTGTGATGATTAAAATTTTTTAATGAATATTAACATGATGCTTGGCACACAGTGTTCAACAGATTATAGTTATTGGAATGTTATTAAAATCAAAAGCAATAGTTTTTAGGTTAACATGAGAGTAAAAAAAGTTGAATATGATAATTTATGGATTTTTGATTCTTAATCATAAACTATTCTAAATTTTGCCTTTCATGATGATGTGTGGTTTTGAGGAGTTTTATTACACTATGCAAGAGTGAAAGTAACCCAATTAGTTTTTCTTATTGGCTAGGATGCCACAATCTTTATTTGAGTTACTTTCATTTGATTAAATTGCCACTCTTTTAAATGTTAAAATATGAAGACCCCAATAAACACGAAGAAGCCCTTAGGTCAGAGGAAGGAAACCATCATTCATCCATATATTTCATTAATTACCTAGATATTTTGATTTTCATTCTAAGAATGTAAGTTACAGAAAGCAAGAATGTTTGCTGGTTTTGTTCCCCAATAACAAGAACTCAAAAAAATATCTGTTGAATAAATGCATCTTTTTGGATAATTCAGTCCCACCAATTTGGCCTCCTTTCACTTGAATGCAAGGTTGCCTTTTAAAAATAAGTCATTTAGAGCTGGGAAAGTAGTTCAGTTGGTAAAGCACTTGTCTAGCATGAGTGAGGCCCCAGGATTTTTTTTTTTTTTTTTAACCCAATACTGTAAAGAAAGGGGAAAAAGTAGTTTATTTCTTTATTTGTTTTTGAATTATCTTTGTTGTCTTTCAACTAACAAAACCATCTGTAGTGCAGTGGAGGTGGGTGGAGGGAAGGATTGGGGACATTCTGTATTTACCTGCATTAAGTAGAAAAGAGCAGCCCTGGGCTACTGGCTGTGCTCCATCTGTAGGTGTGTCTTCCTGGCGGTGCCCGCACCTTTTCCTGGCCTTGGGGAAGAATAGGGCCAGGAGCTCTGCGCAGAGCAGGGATCTGCCAACACCAGGTCACCGAAAATTTAACAGTGAGTCAGCTACTCTTTCTAGTTTGTCAGATCCGGTGCCGCAGATCTAGCGCTGCCCGGATTCTCCAGTGCCTTCCTGCTTGTGCAGCAGTGCCCCGCAGCAGAGCAGGAATGTGAGGCCAGGGTGGGCAAGGTCTTGCTCCCGGAGCTGGACCCTGGGAAAGGAAAGGCCGGCGTGACGCAAGGTGGCTGCACAGATAACTCCGGGCTCTCTGCTGAGGCTTTCTTGCCAGGAGCAACCTGGCCTCTCTCTTCCCCCTTCTCCCTCCTTCCCCGCCTCCTTTTTATTGACAGACCTCTCTTTATCTACTTATGAGGATTCCAAAGACTAGCAGTGCCTCCAAGGGCTTCACTGACCTGTTTTTTAGTAACAAACTGAAAACGAAGTTGATGCTTAAAGATATAAAAGTGCATTAAACCCGATAGAGAGCCTGGGTGAATTCTTTTGCTTAGATTTTACTCACCTGTGTAATGAGAAGTTTGGATCAGTAGTTCCTACATCAAGAGCCAATGCCTTAAAGATCTGATTATTTTGGTCCAGGTGAAGCCAGGAACTTGCTTTTTTTTTTTTTTTTTTAATTTACCAGAGCCTTTAAACACATGCTGTACACCCAGCCACATCCCTAGCTGTCCCTTGGATGGGCAGGCAGATCCATAAGGATAAATTTCTATCCTGAAAAATTCCAAACGGAACAACATTCTTAACGCAGAATCCAGTACACTCTGTGGCCTGTCACATGGGAGGGAGCCCCTGGGAGAGAATGCCTGGGCTGGGTCAGCAACATTTGAGAGCTCCCATAAGCACAGCTAGCAAAGTTCATTGCGAGCAGCACTTCCTGCCTTGTTAGTGAGCCACAGACTCCATCAGGAAAGAAAGTTTGTAAAAGTATATTCTTTGGCCAGGTCTAGGACTTTGCTGAAATAACCACATTATTTATGACATCAGTGACAAGGCTAAAGGTGAGAAAATGAACATTAAATAGTCTCTCCAAAATATTCAGAAAAAGGCAGGGAGACCAGATGTTTCCTTTCTAAGTAACAAAGGGCTGGGGAACAAAAGATGGGAAGAACCACTTGAAACAATGCACTGGACTTCTTTCTCCCTACCTAATATTACCAAGTTCCACAAGGGCATTGCACTTCTGTTTTCCAGAATAGTCAATAGATATCAAACAAATGTGTGGATCAAATAGTTTTGGCAATCCAAGCTCTTTATCTGCTGTGACTTATTCAGGAAAAACTCTACTTAAATTATAATCTCTTAAAGGCAGAGATTGGGCCTGGCAAAATTATTTGGAAATATTTATTGAAATGAATTGGTCAGAGCTTTTTTGGTGTTGGGGAGGGTGGAGGATGTGAGGTTGAAAAAGTGTATATGTATATTACAAATCCAGGATTTTCTTGAAAAATTATTTATTGATTCATTGATGACACAAGGTCATCATTAATTGTGAATGGCAATACTTATTTCAGTAAAAGAAACAGCATTATTCAATACATGGATGTATGGGCACTAATTTGACAGTTTAGGATAAACTACTGGGTGATTTATGACACAAATTGAATCTCCCTAAATGTCTAATAGGGAACCTGTTATAAAATAAAGATGCTTTCATACAAATATGTTTTCAGTTAAAATCATGTTATCAAAAATACTGACATAGGGAATTTTATATATGATGTCAAAAAGATGAGGAAGCAGAAACTTGATTTCTGTCTACACCCATTTCCTACAGGCTTCCTACTCATACCATTTCCCTCCTCCTTCCTAAACAATCCAGTTTTGATGAGGTTTCCCTCTTCATCTTTCACAGTTGTGTGCTTCATACTAGGAGAATGCAGAAAAATGGAGGGGTCCCAGATGTTGATCTGTGATCTGCTGGTCAGTCAATGTTGAAGTGAATGGCTTGAGGTCTGTGGCCAAAAGCCAACTCATTAAAAACCCACACAATGCAAGTCAATTTCCTATAAGGCTGTTGACTATATGTGAACTACTTAGAAATAGTTTACTGTTTCTCATTTTGTCTTATGAAATCACTTGAGGAATATTAAAATTGTTTCTAACCCAGTTCCTTGTTATATTGGAGACTGATTTTGATAAACCGTCCCCAAGAAGTCACCTTATTTCTTATTATGTGAGCTAATTATTTCCGATTGTTGAAACCAATTGAATATTAAGTCCAGGTTATTTCTTAGTGGTAACTGAAAGCATACCAATAAAGTACATGTAGAATGGGAGAGAGAGGAAAAAGAAAATTATTTTGGGGTTGTGGAAGTGAGAATGCAGTTGATTTGTACTTTTGTTGTGTTCTATGGACTTTTCTGTATTTTCAAAATTTTTCATAATAAACATATACTGTTATTATGAATAGAGTGGAAAGGTATTATTAAAACCTAGGTTACATGGCATAATTGTTATAAGTACCAACCCCAGAGACTTGTTAGATCATTGAGAATTCTCATCTGGTTCAGCTTAGTGAAGTGGTAGGTGGTCAGGTGGGCAAGTGGATTAATCCTAGAAGAATGAAAATGCAGAGGTTGAGTCAGGGCCTCTAGATCCATTGTTTTTTTTTTTTTTTTTTTGTTGTTGTTGTTGTTTGTTTGTTTGTTTGTTTTTTATTTCTGATTTTATTGAGGAGGACCGAAGGACCTCCTTCATAAAATTTATTGTCTCTTTCATGCCTTATGTTCTGCAAATATGTAATCTCCTTCATCATCATAAGATTCTTGAAAGCAGGTATTATTATCTCCATTTTGAAGAGATAGTGAGATAGAGATTTAGGATTAAGAGAGAGAAATACCAAATCTTAAAGGAAACACTCACAAGCCATTGACATGTAGAAGGCACAGTTGTAAATTTGAGCAACACACCCTTGGCCTATGCCCTTGGCCCATGCCCTTGTAAAATGAGGGAAATAAGAAAGGGCAAGGAAAAACTGTGCGAAATTATGTAACCCCACTCTGGATCCACCTCCAGTCCAGCCCCTGATATAGCCCTTCTATAAATATTGGACCCCAGCCCAAGTCAGGGCTGCTTCTCATTCTGGTGACAGCGGGCCTTCTCCCTTGAATGTGTATCTGCCTTCCTAAATGTCTATGCCTTTGTCTGGCCCAGGCTGAAGTTCTTTTCTGTTTGATATGCAAAGAAGCCCACTGGACTTGATTTGAGTACCCCTTTCCTCTGGGAACTCTTAAGACCCTTCTCTGGAGATATCTCTTCTCTCGTAACAGTAGAAACTTAAAGTTAAAATTATACACAGTGATTTTAATGCAGGTCTGACATTAAACATTATGTGTAGTTACCCTTTATAGACGAGCCTACTAGGAGTGAAAAATCATATAGCATGTAGAGCTGAAAAGAATATATTTTTTTTCAGGCAAAAAACTGTTATGGTTACAAATGACAAAAATTCAACTCAAAGCCCTAAATAAAAAATGGAAATTTATTGTCTTACATAGCTAGGAAAGAATAGAGTGAACTCACATCTGACTGGGTCTCAGGATAAAGACTATGGCCTGTACAGGAGGCTTTGAAAGATTTTTTTTTTTTTTTTTCCCTACCAAAGGACACAGGATCCCAGACTGTAAACAGAAGAGTATGGAATGTGCTTCTGTGATGCCACTGCCCACACATTGTCCCCTGCCTCAAAGCCTGAAGTCCCAAAGCAGCAACTGTTCAAAATAAAACTAAGTCAGGTCGGTCCATAAATCCATGCAAAAATTTTTTGGAAGGGTCTGCATCATTTTGTTATTTGTTTTTTATCATATAATTGTTGTCTGCTTATTATTGTTTGTCCTTAAAAAATCACATTGCCTATGGAGTTGGGGTTGTGGCTCAGCGGTAGAGCCTCTAGCACATGTAAGACACTGGGTTTGATCCTCAGCACCACATAAAAATAAATAAATAAATGTCCAACTACAACTAAAAAAAAATTAAAAATCACATTGCCTAATATATTGGACATAGCAAATTGTTCTTTATTCCCACAGTCAGAGGAACTTAACTCACACACACTTCCTGTCATCTAGCAGCAAAGAATACTGACTGACCACAGTGTGACCTTTAAATGTAGGGCTTTAATTAACATGAGGCCTAATGCTTGTTTTTCAATATTTCTATTTTAGAACTTTCTGATTGTACCATTACTGCAAGAGGGGGGAGTTTTGTTTTCTTTTTCTTCTATTTTGTCTCTGATAATGAGACACAATTTTTTCCGTTTTTCTCAAAAGGCCCAGTAGTAAATATTTTTGGCTTTGCAATCCATCTGACCTCTGTTGCAACAATTCAACAGTCTTTGTAATGCAAAAAGAGCTATGGACAATATGTAAGCAAATGAGCATGGCTGTGTTCCAATAAAACTTTATTTTCAAAACCAGAAAGAGCCGGGCGCGGTGGCGCACGCCTGTAATCCCAGCACTTTGGGAGGCTGAGGCAGGAGGATCACAAGTTCAAAGCCAGCCTCAGCAATGGCGAGGCACTTAGCAACTCAGTGAGACCCTGTCTCTAAATAAAATACAAAAAAGGGCTGGGGATGTGGCCCAGAGGTCGAGTGCCCCTGAGTTCAATCCCCGGTACCACAAAAAAAAAAAAAAAAAAAAAAAAAACAGAAAGGCCACAGGACTTGGTTTGCCTGCCCCAGACCACTGATGTTTATTTTTAATTACCAATTAAAACACTGTTTGGGATGCTGGGAGTATAACTCAGTGGTGGAGTGCTGGCCTAGCATGCTCTAGGTCCTGGGTTTCATCCCCAGCACCTGGAGAAGGACACTATTTTTCCACCCTTCCAGGTAAGAAGAACTTCAATTCTCTATGTGTTCTCTATTTTAGTTGTTTAAATGGTTTCTTTAAAAAAAAATGTCTTAATAGCTGCCATTCTGACTGGTGTGAGATGAAATCTTAGAGTGGTTTTGATTTGCATTTCTCTAATTGCCAGAGAGGTTGAGCATTTTTTCATGTATTTGTTGATTGATTGTATATCTTCTTCTGAGAAGTGTCTGTTCAGTTCCTTGGCCCATTTATTGATTGGGTTATTTTTTTTTTTTTTTTTGGTGTTAAGCTTTTTGAGTTCTTTATATATTCTAGAGATTAGTGCTCTATCTGACTACATGTGGTAAAAATTTGTTCCCAATTAGTAGGCTCTCTGTTCACCTCACTGATTGTTTCTTTTGCTGAGAAGAAGCTTTGTAATTTGAGTCTATCCCATTTATTGATTCTTGGTATTAATTCTTGTGCTACAGGATTCTTATTGAGGAACTTGGGGCCTAATCCAACATGTTGGAGATTAGAGCTTACTTTTTCTTCTATTAGGTGTAGTGTCTCTGGTCTAATTCCTAGATCCTTGATCCACTTTGAGTTGAATTTTGTGCATGGTGAGGTTTAATTTCATTTTATTGCATATGGATTTCCAATTTTCCCAGCACCATTTGTTGAAGAGGCTATCTTTTCTCTAATGTACATTTTTGGCGCCTTTGTCTAATATAAGATAACTGAAATTATATGTGTTAGACTCTGTGTCTTCTATTCTGTACCATTGGTCTACCAGCCTATTTTGGTGCCAATACCATGCTGTTTTTGTTACTATTGCTCTTTAGTATAATTTAAGGTCTGGTATAGTGATGCCACCTGATTCACTCTTCTTACTAAGGATTGCTTTAGCTATTCTGGGTCTCTTATTTTTCCAGATGAATTTCATGACTGCTTTTTCTATTTCTATTAGGAATGTCATGTTGGAGAGGATGTGGAGAAAAAGGCACACTCATACATTGTTGGTGGGACTGCAAAATGGTGCAAGGTATCTCCATACTGCAAAATATGGAAAGCAGTATGGAGATACCTTGGAAAACTTGGAATGGAACCACCTTATGACCCAGCTATCCCACTCCTTGGTCTTTACCCAAAAGACATGAAAACAGCATACTACAGGGACACAGCCACATCAATGTTTATAGCAGCACAATTCACAAGAGCTAAACTGTGGAACCAATCTAGATGCCCTTCAGTAGATGAATGGATAAAGAAAATGTGGTATATATACACACAATGGAATATTACTCAGCAATAAGAGAGAATAAAATCATGGCTTTTGCAGGAAAATGGATGGAGTTAGAGAATATAATGCTAAGTGAAGTTAGCCAATCCCAAAAAGCCAAATGCCAAATGTTTTCTCTGATATAAGGAGGCCAATTCACAGTTGGGTTGGGATGGGGAGCATAGGAGGATTAGAGGAACACTAGAATGGCCAATGGGGAGGGAGGGGAAGGGAGGGGGCAAAAGGGTGAAAAAAAAAAAAAAATGGTAGAATGAGATGGATATCATTACCCTGAGTGCATGTATGAAGTCACGAATGGTGTGAATATACTTTGCATACAACCAGAGATTTGTAAAAATGTGCTCTACATATGTAATATGAAATGTAATGCATTCTGCTGTCATTTATAACATCTTAGAATAAAAAAATAAATAAATTAAAAAACAAATGTCAATCTAAGCCGGGCGTGGGGGCGCACGGCTGTAATCCCAGCACTTGGGAGGCTGAGGCAGGAGGATGGCGAGTTCAAAGCCAGCCTCAGCAATGACGAGGCACTTAGCAAGTCAGTGAGACCCTGTCTCTAATAAAATACCAAAAAGGGCTGGGAATGTGGCCCACTGGTCCAGTGCCCCTGAGTTCAATCCCTGCTACCAAAAAAAAAAAAAAAAAAAAAATCAATCTAAAATAGGGATTATTCATATGTGTTTTGTATTCTGTTAAATCCAGAAGAGAAATTTTTTTTTAATATTTATTTATTTGCTCTAGCTGTACACAATGGGGTTTCTTTGTACATGGTGTTGGGGATGGAACCTGGGCTGAGCGCTCTGCCACTGATCCACAACCCCAGCCCAGAATAATCTTAATAAGGCATGCATGTTAAAAACAAACAAACAAACAAACAAACAAAAAACTTAATATTATGCAAACTGTTCCAACAGAAAAATAAATTCAACATTTAAAAGGTAAATTTGATTAAGAGAAAGATCACAACAAACTGAACTGTGAGTAGATGGAAAGATCATAAAATATAAAGGGCAAATAAATTATATTTTCCTTACTGTGGAGGAGAAATTGGTGAAATAATAGAAAGTGACTATTTTAAGTCTCTAGGAATTCCTTCCCAACGATGAATGTGTAATTCAAAACCTGTTTACAGGTTGTGCCTGGCTAGTTTTTTTTTTTTTTTTTCCTGATCAATAACAATTATTTCTATATATTAAAAAAATCTGGACTTAATATCATTTTGACATTTATCAATACATAGCATTAAATACATGTTCCATTTATTTAAACTTAAGAAACCATCAGCTCTGGTGATGGTTTTTACCATCCTTTTCTACTATAGCTGAAACATCAAAAATACAAGTGCAGCAAAGGAAACAACAGAATGAAGAGAGCCTACAGAATGAAAGAAAATCTGTGTCCAGCTACTCTTCCAACAAAGGATTAGTATCCAGAACATATAAAGACCTCAAAAAATTTAACATTGAAAAAAACAAGCAAGCCAATCAATAAATGAGCAAATGAACTGAACAGACATTTCTTGAAGGAAATACAAATGGTCAACCATTATATGAAAAAATATTCAACATCTTTAGCCATCAGGGAAATGCAAATCAAAATTACAGTGAGATTGCATCTCAACCTTTATACATGGTTGGTAGGAATGTAAATTAGTACAGCCATTTTGGAAAACAGTAGGGAAGTTCCTCAAAAAACAGAACTACCATATGATCTAGGTATACAGCTCCTGGGCATATATGCAAAGGAATAAAATCAGCATACTATAGAGAAACATGTGTACCCATGTTTATCATAGCACAATTTATAGTAGCCAGTTTATGGTGCCAGCCTAGGTGCCCATCAACAGATGAATGCATACAGAAAATATGGTAAACATACACAATGGTATATTGTTCAGCTTTTCTTTTTCCCAAACTGGAACTCCATACTCATGAAATAAAAATTTTCCGTTCTCCCCTCCCCAATCCCTGGCAACCACCATTCTATTTTCTGTCTCCATGACTTTGGCTACTCTACGAACCTCAATAATGAAATTTTAGACTGCAAAAGATGGCTATCATAAATTTGGCAGTTTTAATATTTTAATATTTTATTATATTGGGAACCCCTGAATTTTATTTGGAAAAGATATATTATTTTGCTGATCAATTTACTATGTTAGATTGGTTTTCTTCAAGCTTTTGTATTTTGTGATACTCTGATTTAAAAATCAAATCTTTATCTGAATGTGAGAAATCTATAATGAGGATAGCAATCAATTGCATTGTTTTAATTAAAAAATTGATATTTACCCTTATACTGATGATTTCAGTCAAATCTATTCTATATTTGACCCATGATCAATAATCTCCAAGCTATTCCATAGTTTTAGAGTATCTTAAAAATATAGTACATGCTTAATAAAGATTAGTTAAATGAGTAAATGAAAAAATGACTGACTATAAATGAATGACTACAGATTAAAGGTCGTGAAAGGGATGATGCAAAGGACCCAAGTCTGAATACCTCATATAGGAGGAATGATACAACTTTGTCCCTTTTGTATCTGGCTTATTTTTCAGCATGTCTTCAGATTTCATTTACATTGTTACATGTGTCAGTTTCCTTCCTTTTAAAGGCTGAGTAATATTTCACTGTCTGCCAGTGAATGCATATGACCACATTATGTCTATCCATTCATACATTATTGGACATTTAGGCTGTTTTTACTTTTGGCTCTTGTGAGTAATTATACTATGAACATGGGTATGTAAATACTTGTTTGAGTCCTACTTTAAATTCTTTTGGGTGAAATTGCTGAGTCTGTGGTAATTCTGTTTAACTTTTTGAGGTGTTGTACCAAAATGTTGTACCCAGCGAAATGCCAATTAAAACTCCAAGCCATGTCACACTTGAGCCAAAAAAAAAGCCTCTATTAAGCTGATCACCATGTGCACCATCACACAGCGTGGCAAGATGGCACACCGGCAGTTATTTTCAAGGGTTTATAAAGAGAAAAATCACAGAGGGTGGAATATTCGATTACAGGGTTTCAGCCAATGCAAGCAAGCCACAGTACAGAGCTGAACTTGGGCAGTTAGTGAGACAATGCAATGGGTACAATAATATTTTCCATGGGACGTTCCAGGTTGGCATAGCAGCAAGCAAGTAGGAGGGAATGGGGTCAAGATGACCCTAGTTGAGTACATGTTAGAGAATGGTTACTAATGTCTAGACAATCTATGATAAGGTATGTTGCCCAGGAAAAATGGAAACCAAAGAGAACAATTTTACATTATGTAAGAATTGCTATTTTTGTGTCATCAAGTATGTTATACTAGGTAAAGATCAATGGGTACAGAGGCAGGACTTTCCGTGTTCTATTATTTCTGAGAAACAGAACTACTTCTCAGAACTCCTAAGATGGCTGCTGAAGAACAAGATGGAGTCCCTTTAGTTCTCTTATCACAGAGGAACTGTCATAGTGTGTGTGTGTGTGTTTTTTTTTTTTTAACAGTGGTTGCAAAACTTTACATTCCCACCAGTAATGCCCCAGGGTGCTGATTTTCCCTGATCTTCACCAATGCTTGTTATTTTCTGTTTTTGTTTCCTTTGAAATGGGTATGACCTGATTTGTTTTTAACTGGGTGAGAAGAAGAAAAAAGAGGGCAAAGTGAAGTGCAAAAACCACACCGGGACCACCTTGTAGTAAAGGGGTATATTAAGGGAAGGGGAGAAGGGGAAGAAGAGGGAAGGGGGAAAGGAAAAAAGGGAGAGGGGTATGGGAAAGGGGAGAAAGGAGAACGGGGAAAGGGAAGAAGGGGAGAGCTAGTGAGAGGATGGCGGCGAAAAAGGGGGTAGAGTTCTGGACTGGCAGGGGCTTAAGTACAGAGGGGCAGAAGCGAGACTTGTATGGTCAGGATTGGCTCAGAAAGGGAGACGCTCCCCCCCCCCCCCGCTGTGAATTCCTGTGAGAGGCGAGTATTCCCAGGATCAGGAAGGGTGGGGACTCGGAGCCCACCAAAGGTGGATTCTCACGAGAGATGGGCACTTCCAGGAAGGCACCTGGGGGTATGGCCTGCTGGCCTGAATTTTATCTAACGCATAGGAGCATGAGAATCCAGTAACATTAGAACAGAATTAAAGCAACTCAGAGCTCTCACAGGAGCAGCCATTGGGTGTCATATTGTCTTATCCTGTTACAGACAATCCCAAAGCAGTGGGGCCACAATGCACTAAGAAGAAAATGGAGGCCAAGGGCAAATGTACTACATGAAAAATATGTTAGGACTTTAATCTGTTTTTTTCTCTAGAATCATAAATAGGGCCTTTGGGCAAAATATCCTTACATAAAGTCCTTCAGATACAATGTTAACCAAACCATTTTTTGATTTAAGACTTTAAGATGGAGGGATAACTTCCTAAAACCCTCTCTTTCACGAAGTGTGCTCTTGAGTTCTGAATATATACAGCAATTTAAGAATATAAAATAAAACCAGAGAATTCAGGAAAACAATAGAAATAACAAGCATTCTTATATCAGGAATATCACAGAAGTGCGTTGATGTTACATTGTACTATTTTTCCAAAATAAAATAAAATAATAATAAAAGGAAACCTCTCAACTCCAAGATTAGCAAGCAGTCCAGTTACAAACCTTCCTCTAGTGCTCCCTCCATTTCCCTCCCTGATTCACCTACAGCATTCCTCTGGGCTTCCAGGTCCCTCAAATCACCGGCCTTCTACACTCAGAGAGGACAGCAGTCACAGCTGAACAGAGCCATTGCTATTGATTCTCATCATGAGATGAAATTTTGTTGCCTATTTGTTATTGTCTGGCAGCAGAGGTGCCTAGTCTACTGCAAAGCCATACTGCTGTGTCCTGATCCCCTCACTGTAATCCTAGTGAGAACAAGCCTAGTAGCATGTGCTATATTCTCTTTACCTCTTCAGTTAACACAGCCAGGCACAGTGGTTACACCCTGGACACCACGCCAGGCATAATAATTGAGTTTGGAGGATCTTTCAACATCAGCTGTATACTGTGTCCAACCAGCTCTCTTCCACAAATCCTGGGAAACTTGGCTTTGGTCTTGGTTGCCAGCTTGGGTAGCATACCATCAAGATAATATTTTAAGAAAAAAATTTTAAAGCAGCTCAGGTTCACAGTAAAATTGAGCAGAAAATCTCCTTATGAGAAGTATCTATAGATAGTTTCACTGCCCACCCCACTGCCAATCTTTTTGTGTGCTGTTTAATCATCTCTCCCTCCCCCTGACTTCTGGCAATCACTGATCTTTTATGTCCCTGTAGTTTTGCCTTTTCCACAACGTCATACAGTTGAAATCATGCTAGTATACAGCCTTTTTTTTTTTTTTTTTTGACTAGTTGCCTTCACTTAACAATATGCATTTAGCACTTGCCTAGTGTGCACAAAGTCTTGGGTTCAATCTATAGCACAACAACAAAAAAATTAAGCAATAAGGATGTACATGCATTTATGTTTCCTCCATGTCTTTTCATGGCTTAATAGCTTGTGTGGGTGGGGTTGCTAAGTTTTCAACTTAGGTCAGAAGAGTATGGTTAGTGTTGTGCTGCCAATTGTCTTCCAAAGTGGCTGTACCACTTTGTACTTCCACCAGCAGTGAAAGAGAGTTCTTATTGCTTCACATCCTTCCCAGAATTTGGTGTTTTATATGATCTGGATTTTGGCCCTTCTAGTAGGTATGTAGTGGTATCCTGTTTTAATTTATAGATATAACTTGATGAACATCTTTTAATATGCTTATTTCCCCTTTTTACATATTCTTTGGTGAGGCATCTGTTCAGGCCTTTTGCCCATTTTTAAGTTGTTTGTTTTCTTATTTTGTGTTTGAAGAGTATATACATTTGGATTGTGATCCTTTATCAGATGTGTCTTTTGAAAATATGTTCTCCCAATCTATAGCTCATCTTCTTATTCTTTTCACAGTGTCATTAACAGAGAACCCCAAGACAATTTTATTTCTGGAAACTCATTTTTCTTCTGTGCCACTGGGCTTTGGTACAAAGTATGCTTTATCACCATGACTATTCTGTCTTAAAATTCTCCCCCCAGAGATGCTGTTCTACTTAAGCAGCTTGAACTAGATTCTCCCTAACACCAATGCTGAATATCAGGAATCTCAGGTCAACTTCTATTCAGCTCTGGTACACCCTGATCTCATGACACAGTTGCCTAGACACTCACATTTGCCCAACAGGGTTACACAGTTGATCTATGACAGGATACATATGTGATTTTTGTAAAAAAAAACTCTTTATTAAAAAATATAGTCCTGAAATTATTCTGTATGATACCCTAATTATAGATAACATCATTATGCATTTGCTAAACTCATAGAATACATAAAACAAAGAATGGACCCTAATGCAAATTACAGACTTAAGTAATAATGTATAAATCTAGTAATCATTGATTACAACAAATGTGTTACACTAATTGAAGATGTTAGTAATGGGGTGGGGGGAGGACTGTGCATGTATGGGGAGATATGGGGACACATGAAAATTCTCTCTATGCCCAAATTTTCTGTAAACCTAAACTGCTCAACTAATTTTCAACAAGGGCTTGAAAAAGACACAATGTGGAAAGGATATTCTCTTTAAAACTGATGCTGAGAAAACTGAATCTCCACATGCAAAAAAAATGAAATTGGAACCTTATCTTAAACCATACACAAAAATCAACTCAAAATGAATAAAATACCTAAACTTAAGATACAAAACCATAAAACTCCTAGGAGAGCACACAGGGGAAAAACTCAGCATTGGCCTTGACACTGGTTTTTGGATATCATATCCAAAGCTAAAGTTACTAAAGCAAAAATACATAAATGAGAGTACATCAAACTGTAGGAAACAACCATGAAAATTAAAAGATAATGTATTGTCGGGATATTAAAAGGGTTGAAGTCTTTAGCCCTCCCCACCCCCGTACCTGGGACGGACCTCTTTTGTCCAGCAAAAGAGGCCAGAGGGGCCTACCTCAACCATGAGACTAGATTGGGAAAGTAAAGGCTGCTGATATTCCCTCCCCCGCCTTTAGAAGGCCCAGGAACATACCAGGGAGCCCGGTCACTGGTCAGTGCTGAAGCTCATTTATTAAAAAGGTGGACAACGCTTTATAGTGAACATCAGCCATCAGTAGGGCGGTTTGGGTTCTCACGATACGTCACAGCCACGCCCCCTGCTTAGCCTAGGTCTGTAACAGGGCGTGGCAAGCAGCCAGAAGGCCAGAGCTTTCCATTCCCTTGGCTGACAGTGTCCAGAAGGCCTGACAATGTATGGGCTGGGAAAATATATTTGCAAACCACATATTTGATAAGGGGTTAGTATTCAAAATTATGAAGAATTCTTACAACTCAATAGCAATAAATAAATAAATATAATAAATAGCTAACTGAAAAATGAGCACAGAACTTGAATAGACATTTCTCCAAATGAGACATAAAATGGCCAACAAGTATATGAAAAGGTGCTCAATATCCTGAATCATCATGAAAATACAAATTAAAGCCATAATAAGCTATCACCTCACACCTGTAAAAATGGCTGTTATCAAAAAGACAAAGATAACAAGTGCTGCAAAGATGTAGAGAAAAGGAAACTCTCCGTAGGAATGTATATTGATACAGCCATTATGAAAAACGGTGTGGGCATTCCTAAACAAATTATAAATAGCACTGGAGCATGATCCAAAAATTCCTCATTTGGGTAGATACCCAAGGGAGGGAAATCATTACCTCATCAAGATCTGCACTCCCATGTTCATGGCAGTATTTCTCAAAAAAGCTAAGATGTGGAAAGAGCCTAAATTTCCATTGACAGATTAATGGATAAAGAAAGTATTACACACACACACACACACACACACACACATACACACACACACAAACATGCACACACAGAGGGGAGGGGGAGAGGAATGTTATCCAGTTTTTTAAAGGGAGGAATTTACCACAACCTGCCATTGGTCACATGGTGGTTCTAGAGGACTTTATGCTAAGTGAAATAAACCAGACACAGAACAAAAATATCGCAAGATCCTCCTTATATATGAAATTTTAAAAAAAAGAAAAGAAAAAATAAGATTTAAAATCTGCAGAAATGAAGAATAAAACAGTAGCTACGACATGCAGGTGGTAGAAATGGGGAGAGGTTGGTTAAAGGATACAAAACAGCAGGTATGTAGAATGAACAAGTTTAGAGACCCAATACCCAACATGAGGGCTAAAGTTAATAACATCGTATTGTATTAGGGATTGTTGCTGTTATAGGTGTTCCCTCCCCAAAGCTCATGTGTTAAGGAATTCAGGAATGCCAGGGGTGAGATTATTAGGCTATGAGAGATGTAACCTCATCAGTGGATTTATTCACTTAATGGATTAATAATTTTAATGGACTCTTGGGTTGTAACTATAAGCGGGTGGGGCATGGCTGGAGGAAACAGTCACTGGGGGTGTGCCCATGGGGATTATATATTGTCCCTGGCTCTTAGCACTGCTCCCCTCCTGTTTCCTGGCTGCCATGAACTGAGTAGTTTTCCTCAACCATGCTCTTCTGACACAAAGCTTTACCTCATTCCATGCCCAAAGCAATGTAGTTGATAGACCTGAAGCCATGAGCCCCAAATAAATTTTTCCTCCTCTAAGTTGTTCTTGTTGGATATTTTGATCACAGTGATGAAAAGCTGACTAGCACAGTTGCAAATAGTTTTCAGCCGCTCCTATCACATAAAAAAAAGTATCTATGTGAGATGATAGATGTGCTTCATATTAGTGTTTTACCATCTATATGTTTCCTATAACATCATTTTGTAAACCTCATATATACACATCTGGAAGGGAATTGCCTCTACCTGCTTTGATCCCTCACAGCAAGATAAGGTCCAACACTCTGAATTGTCAACTTTCAGAACAATTTTTCAGGGGAAATCCCAGAGCCAGAGCTTTGTAAGAACTAAACAGACTCACTCCAGCAAATAACACCAAATAAGCTAGATAATAACAACAAAACATTAGCTACACAGGTAGAACCATCAGTTCAAAAAGGAGGAAGGGCGCGGTGGCGCACTACTGTAATCCCAGTGGTTCGGGAGACCGAAGAAGGAGGATCATGAGTTCAAAGTCAGCCTCAGCAAAAGTGAGGTGCTAAGCAAGTCAGTGAGTCCGTGTCTCTAAATAAAATACAAAATAGAGCTGGGGATGTGACTCAGTGGTTGAGTGCCCCTGAGTTCAATCCCTGGTACCAAAACAATAAAATAAAATAAAATAAATTAAAAAATAAAAAGGATGACTCAAACTGATCATTCAGAACAAATATGTCTTTGAAGCATGAGCCAAGGGGAATGTGGAAGAAACCTAATTCATATTCTCAGTGAAATTTGAGAGGATATTGTATCAAGGAAAAAAAGTCTTTCATGAAAAAAAAAAAGACCCTCAGGAAACAAGAAATAATTCTTCAGAAAATAACACTTAAACTATAATTGCCAAAAAAAAAAAAATACAAATAAAAGTGAATATCATAATAGACAATTCCAAACACGAGATGATGTTGACACAGCATATGCAGGAGAGAGAGAGATGATGTAGAAAAAAAGTATTTTGCAGACTAGATTTGGAAGTGTAGTTGAAAAATGACCACAGTTTCAAATGCAAGAAAAGGATGCAATGGAGAATAAACAATCAATGAAATATTAGAAGACAATTCCTCAGAGCTGAAAAAAATATTATGTCTTCAGGCTGAAAAAGTTCACCGATTTATGATGGCATTATTCTTCAAAGGCCCATTTCTAATGTCAAGAAATGTGAAGTGGGAGCTGGGGTTGTGGCTCAGCGGCAGAGTGCTCGCCTCGCACGTGCACGGCCCGGGTTCGATCCTCAGCACCACGTAAACATAAATGCATTGTATTGTGTACAACTAAAGTAAATAAATATATTTTTTAAAAAAGAAAAGAAATGTAAAGTGTCTTATATTTTTCTCTAGAAATAAGTTGATAGAAAATAACAGAATCTTAGCTCTTCAAGGATTATGAATGTATGCCAACTTTGTACATATTCTGGATAATTACTTATGAAAAAACTCAAGTTCAATAAAAGGAATCAGAGTAAAGACCACAAGGAAAAAAACTCCTTAATATATAAAAAAGAGTATCAAGAAAATAAAAAAACCACTTAATATCTAAGGAAGAGTAGTAATAAAAAATTCTATAAAATTTAGTTAAATCTAAATAAATTTTGAAAAAATGAAATGCAATTTAATTTTAGTTGTGATGTAATTTAAAATAATCTTGAAGAAGAAGAGGCATGTTGTAAGGAAACAATTATTAGAGCATCTGAAAAATTTGACAGGTTATTCACTAAAAGCTGTGCAAAGGAAAGAGGGAAAAAGAGAAATTGCAAAAGGTTCCTATTGGAATGGGGTGGCGGGGGGGAGAGAATAGAATTTGATATTAGGTTCTGTTATGTAAATGCAGGCTCACATGTTAAGATACAACAAAAACCACCAGTAGAAATAAAATAATATGCAGAGCTGCCCTATCAATGTAAAGAAAAGAACATGCAAAAACTGGTCTAATGAACGATGAATCAAGGGAGGAATGAAACATTGGGAGGAGAGGAGAAAATGCTTCACTTTTCTCTTAAGCCCGCCTACTTCTGACTAATACCTTTTATCCAGAGAAGCAGCATATGCCCTCTGAAGCAGTGGAGGATAAAAGGGAGGAACTCATGATTGAGTCCCTCTCCTTCATCTTTTATTTTTCCTCCATCTTGTAGGTAAACTGACTCAGCGTCTGCCTTCGTCTATTTGTGCTGCTATAACAAAATACTACAGATTTAATCCCAGCACTTGGGAGGCTGAGGCAGAAGGATCGCAGGTTCAAAGCCAGTCTCAGCAATGGCGAGGCACTTAGTAACTCAGTGAGACCCTGTCTCTAATAAAAAAAAAAAAAAAAAAAAGGGCTGGGGATGAGGCCCAGTGGTCAAGTGCCCTTGAGTTCAATCCCCGGTATATATATATATATATATATATAAAAAAAAAAAAAAACAAAACAAAAAAAAAACAAAAAAAACTACAGATTTAATAGCTTATAAAGAACAAACATTTATTTTCTCACAGTTCTGGAGGCTGGGAAATCCAAGATCAAGATAGTGCCTTGTTTAGTTATCTGGGAGGGCTGCTTTTTCTTCCAAGGTGGTCCCTTGTTAGTGACCCTTCAAGGGGAGGAGAATGCTGTATTCTCATGCAGTAGGTGAAGAGCAAGGGAGCTAAATGGTAGATGAAGCCCCTATTACCAGGTCCTTAATCCCACTAAAAAGGATGGAGTTTTTATGAGCTATTCACCTTTAAAGATCCTCCCTCTTAATACCACTCCATGAACGTTAAAGTGGACATTTGCTGGTTGTGGAAACTCTATGGGACAGGGAATAGATTGACTGGATCAGATGACATATTTGTGGAGGAGTCTCTGGTCATGACAACACAATGGAGGGAAGGGAGAGGGGAACCTCAACAAAGCGCTGGCCACAGAAAATAATTTCAGGAAGCAGGTGAACAAAAATAATGAAAAAAATGTTCAACATCTCTAGAATCAGGGAAATGCAAATCAAAACTACACTAAGATTTCATCTCACTCTAGCAGAATGGCAATTATCAAGAAAACAAATAATAATAAATGCTGACAAGGATGTGAGGGAAAAGGTACACTCATACTTCGTTGGTGGGACTACAAGTTGGTAAAACCATTCTGGAAAGCAGTATTGAGATTTCTCAAAAAACTAGGAATGAAACCACCATATGACCCAGCCATCTCTCTCCTTGGTATTTATCCAAAAGAATTAAAATCAGCATGCTATAGCAACATAGCCACATCAATGTTTATATCAGTACAATTCACAATAGCTAAATTATGGAACCAGCCCAGATGCCTGTCAATAGATGAATAGATCGAGAAAATGTGGTCTACATACATAATGGAGTTGTACTCAGCCATAAAGAATGAAATTATGGCATTTGCTGTTAATTGGATTGAACTGGAGAACATCATCCTAAGTGAAATAAGCCAGACTCAGAAAATCAAACGTTGAATGTTTTCTCTCATATATGGAAGCTAGAGAAAAATAAGGGGGTGGGAAAAGATGGGGAGTGGGTATTATAAAGATAGAGGGAAGATTATTGAGTACACGAAGGAGATGAAGAAGGAGGGAGGACGTACAGGAAAGGGGAAGAAATGTGAAATGAATTTAACAAAATTATACTATGCATATGTATAAATGTACTATGTTGAATTTTACCTATGTGCATGTCTATAAAGCATCAATCAAAAATAAATGCATAAACAAGCGAAAGAAAGAACGGAAGGGTAGAGGAAGGAGAATTTGTGGAGGGAAGAGGGAAAGGAAAGGGTAGAGAGCATCAGGGACTGAAATGGGGTAAATCAAATTCCATAGATGTATGATTTTGTCAAAATGATTCCAACTATTGTGTAAAATTATAATGCAGTAATAAAAGAAAAAAAAGAGGCTCAAGCAAGATTTATTTAGGAAAGCAGGGAGATTTATTGAGGAAAGCAAACAATAGAGCAGGACACACACTCAAATGGAGAAGTGTGAGCACTTGAGAGTGAGACACACTTTGGGGATCTTGGACTCTTCTTCTTCAGGGGCGCTTAACCACTGAGCCACATCCCTAGCTCTTTTTATGTTTTATTTTGAGACAGACTCTTGCTAAGTTGCTTAGGTCCTTGCCAAGTGGCTGAGGCTGGCTTTGAACTTGTGATCCTCCTGCTCAGCCTCCCAAGCTCCTGGGATTACAGGCATGTACCACCCAGCTTGGGCTCTTCCTTTAAAGGTAACTTTGTAAATAGTGATCACGAAAGTACTTTGGGGGTGACATCAGCCTGGTGAGCTCAATTCTCTTCATCATAGAACACAGGGCAGGTCATAGTGGTCTGATTCTTTCAGGATCTCTAGATTGATGTCATCTAGCTAATAGGTAATGTTTGGAAGATGCCTATATCATAAATCCTAACAATATTTTTCCTCGGCTTTATTTAATCTGTAGGAAAATATGTTGTATAAACCAGCATTCCATGTAGGCATTAATCATCTAGATTTAACAAGAATCATAGGCTTTTTAAGAATTCATGTCTGGAGGAAAACTGGTTTGGGGAGCAAAGGTGAGGGTGTTCAAGGAGCTTCTTAGATTTAAAGTTGCAGTCTCTTTTTCCTTCCCTGTTAGCCTCCTTTCTCACTTAAAACTATTAAAACTTGAAACATCTTTATAAGAATAGCTCCAGAGCCGGGCGCGGTGGCGCACGCCTGTAATCCCAGCACTTTGGGAGGCTGAGGCAGGAGAATCGCGAGTTCAAAGCCAGCCTCAGCAATGGCGAGGCACTTAGTAACTCAGTGAGACCCTGTCTCTAATAAAATACAAAAAAGGGCTGGGGATGTGGCCCAGTGGTCGAGTGCCCCTGAGTTCAATCCCTGGTACCAAAAAAAAAAAAAAAAAAAAGAATAGCTCCAGCATCACAAAAAAACAAAACAAAACAAAACCAAAAAAACAAGAGGAAATGGACACTCAGATACCATGGTGTCAGCTTTGACGTAGAAATTCCTCTGATATAATTTATAGTTAGAGGAGTACTTGTTCATATATATGCATATATATATGCAGTGCTTTCTTTAAGAGGGAAAGAGCACTGGGGGAAATCTCAAGATTTTATCAAGAGGAGATGGGTCAAATAAATTGTGGTGTATTCAGTCAATGGTTGCAGCCAATACAAGAATGAAATCTGTGAATATTAATCTGTATGGTTAAGTAAAATCCATTAAGTACATTGCAGGATGTTATCTACATTGCAATGAAACAGGTCGTGCAAGATATTATCTCTCTGGTCTTTGGAGAGAACAGAAATATGAGGAGGTATTCACATTTTTCTTTTCTGCATTCCTGTATTATTTGAATTTTCCACAATGAAAATCTTAACTTTGTTAAAAAAAGATAGTCTGTTTAGTGGTAAAAATACTCTGGTTTTTGAATATACAGAAAGGCTCACTATGCAATTCTTTGGTTCCTTACATCATCATCATCATCATTATTATTTATTTATTTATTTTTAAAAATTTTTGGCAGCTCTGGGTTGGAACCCAGGGCCTTGTGCATACTAGGCAAATGCTCTACCATTGAAAGACACCTGAAGTTCCTCTTACACCATTTTCTGATTTAGTGTTAGCAAACTCATAGAAGTATTTTCCTAGTTAATTTGTACAGGATAGATACTCCTTTTCCCCATTTTTATGGAATCTAAGTAAACCCATGGCCTCATTCTGATTATTTTGTAATGTTTAAATTCCCCATGTTGCAGACTTATTTTTATTATTATCGGATAAAAATTCCAAACATTACCTATTCGCTAGATGACATCAACTATTGAATTATAGAGAAACTGCTGTGGCCAACGGTGTTAACAAAGTTGTTGTTAATGTGATATAATTATAGTCATCATCAAATGATAATAGACCATGATAGAAGTATTTTAAAATAAGAATGTAGTTCTTCCAGGAAGCTTAAAAAGTTTTAAGGGCATAATTGGAAAAAAAAATTAATAAAGCACCTAAAAACAATGTAGACAGATGCTATGAGCATTTTATGAGTGAAAAGTTGAGGTAGTATGAGCTGTGCCCAAGCTTGCAAAATGGAAGGGTCAGGAATAAATGCAAATGCTTTCAACTCTTTTCTGAACATTCATCCAAAAGTTCTTTCCCTCCTCTTGAAATCTGTCTGGTCAATATTGGTAGTAGTTCTATTTTTGGGGTCTGCCAGTAACTATGATGTCACAAATATCAAAGCAATTACCATACATTTACTTAACAATCATTTTGAGTTGTCAGCAAATTTGTTTTATGTCTTTGACCCGTATTTGCATTATTTAACATTGCACTTTTTAACCTTCACAATATTTCAAGGTCACAGATTTTCATCTTAGATCACAAACTAGATTTTTATTAAAACTTTTTTCTTAAAAAAAATAAGCAAATCTGGGGGGAAAAGGTAGTAATTTTTTTTTAAATTTTTAAAGTTGAGAAAAGTCTTCCATATGTTCTCCAGAATTTGAATAACTGTTTAACAACCTCTCATGGCGGTTAGATTTCCATGAGTGGGCTGGCATTTGCAACATTTCCCTTTTCTGATGTGTCTTTTGAATCATCTCAGAATGAGCAGTTAGTAATAATGTCTGCCAAGAGCAGATTTCGTCCTGACTCTGACTCTGGCTATAGTCACTCCTACCTAAGGCAACTGACTCAGGCTTTTTTTTTTTTTTTTTTTCAACTAGGCAGTTTTATCTCTATATATGGTAATAATGCTCACACAGGCATAAGATGCTTGCTTCCCCAGGAAAACTGGAAAGTGAAATCACATTAACAACAACTTTGTTAACACCGTTGGCCACAGCAGTTTCTCTGCTAGTAATAACAAAAGTTAATTACTGAAGTAGATACATATTCATGGAGCAATTTAAAGCATCACCCTTTGGCATGAAGCGCAGAGTGGCTCGGAGCCCTCCCAGCACTGTTTTGTTATGCTCTGATGGCCACTCTAAGCGCTTTCAGGCCAGCCCCAGTCTCGCGGTCCTGGCTGGTGACAGGATGCACCAGCTCCAGAGAAGCACAGACCACACCTCTAGGAAGCCAGCCTGGTGTCTGCCTCAGGGTAATGTTCTTCCCAGCACCCAAAATGCTCTCCTGTGGTATAGTGCTGTACCTTCATTGGAGCCCTGTTAATTGTTTCCTGAGATACCCAGCAGACTTTTATAAGTGCATAAGGCAGCTATCTCACTGTTTTACCAAGGGGGATAGTGAGGCTTACATTAAGGACTTTAGGGTCATACCTAAGTCACCCATTACGCAGCACACCAGCTTAGATGCAAACATAGAACTCGGGGCAGAGTGTTATTGCTCTGGGCTTCATTTTAGGGTTTCTTACTAGAGCCAAACACCTTCTGCTTTCACATAATAATAAATGCTCCTTCCACTGTAAATATAAAGAGTAACAAAGAGGAAGTTCAAGGGAGGGGAAGAGCAAATACAAGAGTCCTGATGTGTAAAAACATAAGGTAAAATAAGTGATACCTTTTTCCTAGTGAGGTTGAACATTAAAAAGTCCCAATTATTCAGAACTACCAGAGAGTCAAGGAAATATGTAGAAATAAGAACTCTTGAGTACAACCTTATTAAAAACCGTATATATGTGTATATGTATATACATATATTGGTGGGAAAAAAGCCCCCATTTCTTCAAATTAGTCATCTACAGATAAAAGAGACTTTATTGAGGGAATTATAGAATTCTCACCCAAAATTCATATTTGAAGAAATATTTTACTTTTGAGATACAGTTAGATAGCAGGTAGGAGGAAATTGAATATTGGTGGAATATTTTTAAATCTGCAGAAGTCTCACAAGCTTCCAGAGGGCTTAAGTTCCTCTAGGGTAGATGTGACAGTCATTTTGTCAATGCAAGGGTGCTCATTATGGAGTGTGTTCAACAAAATAGACACTGAAAGGATGTGATTAAAACAAACATAGCCGGGCGCAGTGGTGCACGCCTGTAATTCCAGCACTTGGGAGGCTGAGGCAGGAGGACTGCGAGTTCAAAGCCAGCCTCAGCAATGGTGAGGCACTTACCAACTCAGTGAGACCCTGTCTCTAATAAAATACAAAAAAGGGCTGGGGATGTGGCCCATTGGTCGAGTGCTCCTGAGTTCAATCCCTGGTACCAAAAACCAAAACAAAACAAAACAAAAAAACAAACATGATTCCACTTTTCAAAGCAATTCAATATTAGAGTCAGGTTTGAAGTCCAAGGTCTGCTTCTTTCTGCCAAGTTGATTTAAGCACGATCCTATCCAGAAGCAGAATAAACTAGAGGTCACCTGAAAGTTATGGTTAGTAATGTTTCTCAGTACCACCTGGGTGTCAGGGCATTTCTGAAAGGCTGATTTTGGTAACAGTTTCATTGCCATTCATTCTGATCATAACTTCCACCTGTATATTCCCATTTCTCTGACCTTCCCACCCAAACTCACATTAACCCTGACCTACAAAAATAAATAAATTAGTTAATTACTGGGTTTTAATTAATAGAGTCTCATTTCATAACACCCTGACAACCACTTTCATTTTCTGTTCTTGTCACTGTTTCTTATGTAGGCAACACATTAAACATAAAGTCAAACAAACAAACAAAAAAAACCCTGGGGAAAAAAAAAAAAAAACACCTCCAAAACCAAATCAAAAGAAAATACCACTCACAATGACTTTTATTCCCCTGTGTTTTTCATTGGGATTCATATATTTGGTATGAAAGTTTGTATTTCTTTAGTGCTTAATTTTTCCATACTGTGGCTTTATTATTCTGAATGGAATGCAGAGAAAGTAGTTGTTTTCTGCCATCTAGTGTAATAATCTAGAATTACATCTTGCCACCGACATGGGCAGCTAAAATTCATAAAAATAATGTACTATTCAAATAAGGACAGATGAATTCTACAAATTATTCTACTCTTTTAGATTCAGGGATACACAGATAAAAATAATGGGACATAATGCTAAACATTTTAGTGCAAAGCTAAAGTGCAGAAATTGATGTTAAATCAAGATGGGAAGAATCAAGAAAGCACACTTACAGACCCTTGTACTGTATAGCTGTGTCATTGTTAATATGTGTGTCATCATTAATATATATCAATTAGCTGAGAATACTCTGTGGAGAGATAGCTTGAAACAAACCCCCAGTAAATCAAAGAAACAAAAAATTATCAATGCATTCTTTATTTCAAACAGAGGAGATGTTCTTGTAGTCACCCAGACTCATTTGAATGAACATTTAACATATCTTTGTCCTCTATATCCAGTTGGTTGTCTAGTCTTTTCAGTATTTTTTGTTTATTCATTTATTTTGCAGTAACAGGGTATCTTGTACATGAGAACTCCACCACTGAGCTAAAGCCCAACCCCAGTTTTTTCCTTCATACTGTATCTGTTGTCTCTGCTTTTCTCTATTACCTCTATTAAGAATGGATCATAGCTGCTTTTTCATACAACTTTCGGTCTTCTCAGCTCTGGCCAGATTACATACCATTCTCAGGCTGATCTTCCTTAAATGCTAAGTTAATGTTGTTTGAAAAAAAATCCCTGGAACCCTATTACTTTTCCTTTCCAGATACCTTTTCCATCTGGTTTCACTGTTATTTTAATCCAGGCTCATCTGATCTATACAATTTATTTCCCTGCTCTTCTTGAGCTTTTTGCCAGTCATTCCTTTGAAATGAAAAAAGCCCTGCTTATTGTTGCCTTCCAGTCTTTGTTGACAAACTCCTGTCCTTCCCTTCTTTTCCAGCCAAGCCCTCTTCATCTTTCAGGATCTGGTCCCTCCATATCATCCTTTTTTTTGCCTGTGAAATTTTATAGTAATGTTAGGTTATATTCTATAACTGAGTGCTTGTGTAAATACTGTCAGATAGTTGACTATTACCACACAGGCTTTGGTCTCATCTTGCCCAAAATCTATGGTAAAATATTCCAGGCCAGATATTGTATCTCATTCCTTCTCAAATCCCCTACAATTCTGGGAACACTGGGAGTTCAATACCATACTTGTTGATAGGTTTTCTTTATCCTCAGCTCATCAATTTGCAAGGAAGATGGAGCTGGTATTGTAATTCCTATTTTATAAAGAGTCCAAGTCCCAGAGCTCTCAAAAAAACTTGCTCTTGTCAATGACAGTGCCAGGACAGGAGCTCTAATATCTCTTCCTTGTCATTGCTCTTCCCACTGCCCTGCTGCCCTCCGAATGGCACTGATAAAGTGAAGCACTAAATCCTTCTTTATTTTTAGATGGGCTTTTAGATGCAGGCTCATATTTGTAGGGAGCAGCCTGGCAACAGATTATAATCAGGGCGTGTGGCTATGCGCCTGCTTGGCAATTTCAGTTCTTTCTGGGTGATTATGCCACATGTTCAGCCCACACCCATTGTCCTTTCTGAAAACCACAAACTGGTGCTTTGGCAGATATGACATTCTTTCACACAGCCTGCTGATTAAATGACTGCACTACCTGTTTCCTCCTTCAAACAGCTCCCTTCTGCCTCTTTCCCTCATGGCCTTCTAAATGTGTTCTGGAGATGCTGGGGCTCACAGAGTGTGAGGAGCAGTTAAAAAACAACCACCACTGGTTGTTGTAACCACAGTATTTAGGGAATGACAGGAGCCTGGAATATTTCTATGTAGTTCCTCCTTCGGCCACAGGATGGATTCCTTTACCATCCAGTGTCTTTTGTCTCATTCATTTGCCCAGAATGATAGGCATCAAATCCCTCTACCAGAGGGACTGGGGTGTTGTTCAGTGGTACCATGTATGCTTACCTAACATCACCAGCCTCTGGGTTCAATCCCCAGTACCCCTACCCCCCAAAATGAAAAGAAAAATAGATTTTTCCACCAATGCAATGCATTTATTCTCTGGCGCCTGGCTGGGGCCCTGAGGCCTGAGGTTGCTTGACAGGAGGATTGGGCAGCAAAATGAAAATAGAGTATACTATAGTGCACAAAAATGTACTACATGCAGTTATACAGTTCAGAGGGATGGCACTGATTAAATTAGTCTTATTAAGTAACAAGAAAATAGCAGCTAACAAATTGTTGAGAGTGCTACTAATTTAGAATAATTGTGTGAATTAATTGAACAAAAAAGCAGCAGAGAGAGGCTTACATGGATTGTGTGTCAGCTAATTTTTCATCGCCGTTACCAAAATACCTGACCAGAATAACTTAGAGGAGAAAAAAATTGTTTTGGGCCCATGGTTTCAGAGGACCAGCTCATGGTCAGCTGACTCCTTGGCTCTGGGCCTGAGATGAGGCAGAACATCATGGTAGGAAGGGCATACCAGAGGAAAGTTGCTCAGTTCCTGGCAGCCAGGAAGCAGAGAAAAAGAGAGGCAAAGGGTCTATAGGGACGATGAAGCTGTCCAGGCCTCGCCTCACCTGCCTACAATTACCACCCAGTTAGTCTATTAACTGGTTGATTGGATGGACTGATTAGGTTACACTCCTCACAATCTAATCATTTTGCCTCCTACATTAGCATAGAAGCTTTTGGGGGACACCCTGTATCCAAACCAAAACAGATTGTTTAAAGAAAATCTAAGCGTGCAGCCCTAACAAGTGACTTTTATTATTGCAGGTCTAACAAAACGGTTAAAACTAATCTAAAAGTGTCATGAAATGCAATATTATTGCTTTTTAAAAAAATTATAACATTATTAACATATAAAGATTGGTCTCCAACCAAACTGTAAAATGTTTCATGACAATGAAACTTTAAAAAAAGAATTAGAATCAACTAGGAACTTGTCATAGAATGTATCAGATGCAGAATGCACATGAGGAGCCCAGAATTAATACTACCAAGAACTGTTCAAATGGCAGCGAGACTCAAAGTAGAACCACATACCTCATTCCTTCTGTCCTCCTAGCAAGCCCATGGGAAGGCAGACCCACTGTTCAGACCCCTGTTTTGTAGGCTTAGAAAGTCCCATTGCTTTCAACCCTCATAAGTCTAATAGCTTGGTTGTGGTGGGGGTCTCAACAGGGGGTTGCTCCTGAAGCCAGGCCTGGTGACTTCACTGTCTATTGACTACCCATAACCAGTGTGTTAGATACAAACTCTACCATGTCGTAATAATATGGGCTATTCAGTTGTTGGAATTTGTGTGCACAAAATATTATTTTTCTAGTCTTGTGGACATCTGAATGTACTTCAAACAAACTTCCAACATAGTACCTTGAAAGAAAATCCATTAAAAGGAAAAACTTCTATTGTAAATTTTATTGCATGTGAGTTATTTAGATTGTGTGTGTGTGTGTGTGTGTGTGTGTGTGTGTGGGTGTGGGGGGGCTGGAACACAGTGCTCTACCACTGAGCTATATCTCCATCTTCTAGTTACTTAGTTTTTAATGAATCTTACTATCATTTCACACAAAAATTAACTAATGAACAAGAAAAAGACTAGGGGATGGAGATGTAGTTCAGTGGTAGAGCGCTTTTCTAGCATGTTCATTGTCCTGGGGTCCACATCAGCCCTGCAAAAGAAGGAGGAGGAGGAGGAGACAGAGAGGAGGATGAGAGAGAAGGAAGAGCAAGAGAAGGAGGAGGAGGACAAAAGGCTAGAATCATGTCTGTGGTTTCTTACCCACTTATTGTCCAACAACATCTGCAAAGCCATTTGCTATTTTAAATAATGAGGATCACAACCCCTATGACCTATAATTTCTGTCTATTTGGTAAACATTAAACACAGACATCACAACACAATATAACCAAATATGAGGGTTTGGGAGGCTATTGCTTATCTTTGCTTCATCTCAAATTTATCTTAAGTTCCAGATGCAGATTACATCTTTTCCATTTAACCTGGCAGTCTTGATCATAGAGATGGTGTTACCACCCCATGGTCTGATGGAACATCAGATTGCTTGCTGACAAAAAATTGTGAGTAGGTTTATAAGAACCGGTCAACTGGGTAGAAAATACCATATTGACTTTTTGTGTACAAGGCTCCAGTTTCTGAGTTCTTGAGTGCCCAGGGAAGGTTATTGCCATTGGAAATGAAAGTTTGATTGATTAGAACAGAGATGTGCCTTTTAAAAGATTGAATTGCTGGCCTTAAAGGACCAAATTTAACTCTCAAGGGGGAGGCTGCCCTTCTAATTTTATTTTTTCCCTAGGCAGTTGTGACTCTTTTCTCATGCCTTGAAATAACATATTATGGAAGATCACAGTGTGTGAATAGAATTGTGTAAACTCTCCCTCAGGCCTAGGTCTAATAATTATCATCTATTAGCAGAAAGGGATAAGCTAAGACATTCCACAAACTACAAGCAAAGTAATACATGTTTTCTCTCTTCAAATGACATCCACAGAAATGTACGTTTACCTGGGGATAAGACCTTCGGTTAGAAAGGTTTAAAATTGAAGAGTGCTCAGTAAAAGCTTTTCAGGCTGGGCTGATGGCTGCCTGGATGTACTGTTATAGTTTGGACGTGAAGTGTCCCCCAAAAGCTCTTGTGTTAATACAGGCATATTCAGAGGCAAAATGATTGCTAGAATCATTACAGCTACTCCCAGCTGTACCCTACTCAGTCTATCCTAGTCTGTATGGATTGGGTGATAATGATAGGCAGGTGGAGTAGGGCCAGAGGAAGTGGGTCACTAAGCATTTGTCCTGGAAGAGTTCATCTTCTCCATGGTCCCTTTCCCCACCCCTTTCTATGCTTCTAAGCCCCACCATGAGATGGACAGCTTTTTTTCCCTGGGCCCTTCCCCTGTGATGTTCTGCTTCACCTTGGGCCTAGAGCAATAGAGTTGGCCATCTATGGACTGAGACTTCTGATACTGGAAGCCAGAATAAACCCTTTCTCCTCTGAGTTGTTCTGATTGAGTATTTTTGTTACAGCTACAAAAAATTGACTATGACACATACCAAACCACTAACCAGAAATGTCACTTCAGTGTCCTGTCTGATTGGCATGCACCACAGATGTTGGACATTCTCTTGAAGGAGGCTTTAGGCTGTTGAACTGGAGCATTTCTTGTTCATGTGTCCATTCTCTGTGTCCATGTCCCTTCTAAGTCAAGGTCTAAGTGGCTTCAAACCAAATGGGAACCTCATCTCACTTAGAAGAAAACACTCTGAGATGTTCTAGCCAGTAATTATTTTGACTCAAATCTCCTCTTTCTCAATCCATTATAAACTGGGACTTGCCTAACAAGATCAACAACTTGATAAGGCTGCTTTTGCCTTAAAAAATTATTTAATGTATATGGTTTGACTAGATAAAATATGCACATGGACAGAATTCAGGAAGTAAAGAAAGTCTATAGTGAAAAGTTTCTCTCTTTAACGGCATCCTCCAAAGATCCAGCCTCCCTCTTAGAGGACATCTGCTTTTACCTATTTCTTTGTCTTTGCAGACAGTCTATGCCTATGCCCCTGCCATGTGACACAGATGCATATGTTATAGGTTCACCTGACTGCTCATTAAATTGTTATAAATTATACAAATAGTTTCACACCTTATTTTTTAATCTAACAGTATTATTTTGAAGCTGCCTCAAGATAATACTGGGTATTAAACCCAGAAGTGTTTTTCCTTTTCTTTTCTTTTTTAACCACTGAGCCACATCCCCCACCCTTTATTTCTTGCATTTTGAGACAAGGTCTTGCTAATTTGCTTAGGTCCTCATTAAGTTGCTGAGGCTGGCCTCAAATTTATGATCTTCCTGCTTCAGCCTCCCAAGTTTCTGGGATTACAGGTGAGCATCACTGCTTCTGGTTTAGTTCATTCTTTTTAACTACTGTATATTATTCTGTTTTATGGATGTGCCATAATTGATGTAGTCTGTCTCCTACTGATGGACTTTTAAATTTTCACAGTATTTTGATAATGCAAACAACTCCACATCTCTTACATACATAATTTCACATGTCTGTGAATATATTTATAATTTAAATTTCTATAAGTGGATATGACATCTTGTTTTATTTTAATTAATGATATGCTATCTGAATTTGTTGATGCTTTTATTTAGTAGGTGGTCTGTATTTTCTTTTTCTTTTTTCTGATGGTGTGAAAAACCTCTGACAATGAACAACACTGGAGGTTCATTTTTATAAGTAGTATAATTTATATCTCTATTTCTTTGATCATCATTCTTTGATTTCTTATTATAATCAATGTGGAAATTAGTAATTTCTCTTTGTGCCCCCCTTGCCTGCCTTCTACTACCTGATCTTATTTGATTTTCATTATTTTCTTAGTGTTTATATTTAAATAAATTAATTGATTTATCAGTACTGCTGCATGGCTATAAAAGATAAAGAAATATCTAACAGTGCCTTCCTCTTAAAAACTCACTTTCTTCTGAATTTTGTTATTTATACAATGTTTCCGTTAGGAAATCTTTTTTTAACTTCCATGCCCAGCAGCTATGTCCTGGGGTTGATATTTGGTAGAATGCTTTTCCTAGGATAAGTTGTGCCATTTAAAATTTAAATTCAAGTCTTGTACTGATTCTAGATCTCAATAATATACTACCTTTATTTATCATTTTTCTTTAATCCTTTGCAACTCTTGTTTTCACTTTCTCACTCTCTCTGTCCATAACTATGCCTCCTGCAGTATCTGTGTTCCTTTGGGCTGCTTCCTAAGTCACCTTCAAATTTCTCCCATTATTCCACTCACTCTTCCCTTATAACCTCGCTTTCAACTCTTGTTTTATAAGTCAGCAGCTTCATCTCCTTTGTGAGTTTGTGGTGACATACGTGGTCTCAGTTTTTGTCTAGTCCATGGCATTACTTTTGGATGATGCTTTTTTTTTTTTTTTTTTTTTTATTATTTATTTACTTATTCATCATGCACAAGTATAGTATCTTCTTACATACAACTGCTTGTATACAAAGTATATAAGTACCATTCAGATCTTCAATCATGCATTTAGGATAATGATATCCATCTCATTCAACCACCATTTTTTTTCCAACCCCCCCTTACTCCCTCCCTCCCCTCCCTTTCCGTTGACCATTCTAGTGTTCCTCTGATCCTATGTACCCCCTTCCAACAACCCTGTGAACTAGCCTTCTTATATCAGAGAAAACATTCGGTACTTGGATTTTTGAGATTGACTAATTTCACTTAGCATTATATTCTCCAACTTCATCCATTTACCTGCAAATGCCATTATTTTATTCTCTCTTATTGCTGAGTAAAATTCCATTTTGTATATATACCATATTTTCTTTATCCACTCATCTACTGAGGGGCATCTAGGTTGGTTCCATAACCTAGCTATTGTGAATTGTGCTGCTATAAACATTGAAGTGGCTGTGTCACTGTAATATGCTGTTTTTAAGTCTTTTGGGAATAGACCCAGGAGTGGGATGGCTGGGTCATAGGGTGGTTCCATTCCCATTTTCCCAAGAAATCTCCATACTGCTTTCCATAGCGGTTGCACCATTTTGCAGTCCCACCAGCAATGTATGAGTGTGCCTTTTTCCCCACATCCTCTCCAACATTTATTGTTGTTTGTGTTCTTGATAGCTGCCATTCTGACTGGAGTGAAATGAAATCTTAGAGTAGTTTTGATTTGCATTTCTCTAATTGCCAGTGATGTTGAGCATTTTTTCATGTATTTGTTGATTAATCGTGTTGGATGATGCTTTTTGTGAGCCTATTCCCCTTTTTGTCCCTCCTGTCCCCACTCCCCTATTTCTTTCATCTTATCTTTTGTAGTGTCTTTATTTAACTCCCATGTTCATTGCATCTGGCTATCGCTCATCTTCGGTTGGATGGGCTTCCTAGTACAGTATTGCAAGTAGTGAATGTGAGGAGTCAAAGCCATCTAAGTCATCGTGAATTTCCTCTTAGCAGAGTCCTGCATACGAGTGAGCACCTTTTCTCTTTTCCTCATTGCCCAAAAGAGATTGGCAGCTTCATTTCTATTGGTCACGTAGAGTCCCTGGCCTTTATTCTCCCTCAAGTATGGATGGAATAAAGATGATTCAGCTTTGCCTGTCATTTCTGGAGGATCTAGGAAATGGGACAATTATATCTTTATTCTGCCACTTAAATATTGGAAGTCAATTGGTTAAGTCATTAATAAGGTTTGATAACATAGATAAAAGACAAATGGTCTTGAGGTAAAGTGAGCCACTGCTGTCACTTACTAGCTATGCAACTTTGGGCAAGTCTTTTAACCTTTCAGACTATACTTTGTTATCTGAGAGAATAATAAAGGCAGTGTAGCCTGACTTGTGGGGATATTCATGGGATTACTGTGGGGAATAATGGCAAAATATTTGTGAAAGTATGTTAAGTTAAATTTACCATATAAATGTGAGAAAACTAAAATTATTATTAATACTAATTTTTAAAAGTCCATCAACTTTTTTTTTTCTTTTTTCTTTTTTTTGGTACCAGGGATTGAACTCAGGGGCACTCGACCACTGGGCCACATCCCCAGCCCTTTTTTGTATTTTATTAGAAACAGGGTCTCACTGAGTTGCTAAGTGCCTCGCCATTGCTGAGGCTGGCTTTGAACTTGCGATCCTCCTGCCTTAGCCTCCCAAAGTGCTGGGATTACAGGCGTGCGCCACCGCGCCCAGCTAACTTTTTTTTTTTTTTAATATATATTGGGATTTAACACAGAGGAGTTTTCCCACTGAGCTATATCCCCAGCCCTTGTTATTTTTTGTTTTGAGACAGGGTTTCCCTAAGTTGCTTAGGGCCTTGCTAAGTTGCTGAGACTGGCCTTGAACTTGTAATCTTTCTGACTTAGCCTCCCCAGCTGTTGGTATTATAGGCATGCACCACTATTCCTATCTCCAAAATCCATCAATTTGTAATGCCTATCAGTGCTGGTTTAAAACTTTATAACCTCAGCATGAGGAAATTTATGACAGCATTTTACTTTTTTTTCTTTTTCTTTTTCTTTCTTTCTTTCTTTTTTTTTTTTTTTTTTTTTGTGGCACTGGGGATTGAAACTAGGGCCTCATGCATGCATGCTAGGCAAGCACTTTATCACTTAGCTATATCCCCAGCCCTCCAATAGCACATTTCAAATCTTAAAAAGCATGTGCCCTTCCAAGGAGTTTTATTCATTTTTACAGAGGCCTAAATAAATCCCCCACAGTTTTTATTATTCATTTTTATCACCCTTCCTTCCTCATTAGTACGGCTTTAAAATATACTCTCCAATATTTGTAGGAACCTTTTAAATTTCAGAAATAACTTATCTTAGAATTTATCAGCAGTATCTCAAACTCAGCCTGAAGGAACATACTAAAAATTGAGGAAAGTCCTCCATGCCCTTGCTTAAGATGGAGTTCTCAAAGAACACCTGCATTAGGATTTAAACCTGATTCAGGTTTACTGAGTATCTGCTGCCAAAAACACTAATGAGGAGTTCTGTAGCACCCTCTTATTCTAGAAAATGAGATTTTCCTAATTTTAAAGAGCAAGAATATTGGGCAAAAATACACTCTGTTGTTTTTAAACTATCCTGTAGTCCATACTTCCTTGGTCTGGGTATTTCAAATATAGATAAAAAAAAATACGTCCCTTAAAATTTACAAGATGTCTCATTGGGATTTATGAGGATTGGAGAAAAGTGATGGAGACAAGAGTGATGAAGTCAATGTCAGAATTTAACAATTATTTTGAATTAGGATGTGCTAGGCATTGTATCAAGCATGAATTATTGCATCCAATCCTCCTCTCATGTATTAACTTGTGTTGTTGTAACAAACAGCTTCAAAATCTCTGTGGAGTAAAACCACAAATACTGATTTGAGACTTTATTAGGACTGATGGTCAGCTGCAGCTCTGCTGTGCTGGAATGGGCTTTCCACGTCTAATTCTGGAAACCAGGTTGAAGCTACTCTCTGGGACAATGAAAGAGCTGGTAGAAACTTGTAATGCCTCCGAAATTTTCTGATTTCAAAGTAAACATCCTACCCATTTTTGTTCCATTAGCCAAAGAAAGTCATTTATCCAAGTCCAAAGCCTATGGGGTAAGGAAGTACACTTCTCTACCAAGAAGATTGGCAAAGGCAGAGAGAAGACAAATACTATGAGTAAAGAAGGCAACCTGCTGCCATTTCCTCTTATTGGAAAGAGAGATTTTCAAGATGACCAAGCCACGAGGCACTGAGCTTTGAAGTCATACCTACTTGCTGTTCTTATTGATTCAGAGATGTTCCCTCTGAACACCTGACATAGTCCAATGGTGGAGTGGGACACCTTATTGAAAAACAGGAAGAATGGGAGGCACCTGTCAGTCACTGGCTTATAGCAATTCTTATATTCCATGGAGCAAAGCACATAAGCTCTCACCCTGATGGATTCATCCCAGTTACAGTTTCTGGGACTAACTTTTCTATTCAATAGCTCCTTTATTCATTATCCTTTTTTCTGAAGAGGGATTTTGGCAAATTTTCTATTTGTGGCTATCTTGGATTGCTTCACAACTGTAGAAGATTGGGGACTGTAGAAGATTTTATAACTTTAATAGTTATAGTCTCTTCTAATCCAGGTTGGTGGTGCTTTTAGCTACACATATCTCTATATAACTGTTTTTGGTTTTAATCAATTTGAGTCTAGACATCTCCATATAAGTCAATAGCCACACCCATAACTTTTTGAGAAATACCTCCATTTGTGGATTTTATTGTAAGTACTTTGATCTTATTATACTTCAGGCAGTATGTTCTCTTAGTCTTTTTTGCCTGATCTCTTTTGTCTGAGAAAAGGTTTGTAGAGGCACTGCACACTTTACTGAGGGTCATATTAGTCTAATCAGAAGGCTTAACAATGGATCTGAGCCCAATCTTAAGACTCTTAGCTGCTAGAGATGGGAAACAGTTTCTATTTTCAAGTCTAAAACCCCTGGAATTTCTGGGACATTAATGTAGCTCTACTGGACTTATCTTGGCTCTGCCCCAGGAATTTTCTCATTCCAGAAACGAGGCTAAGATGTAGCCACTAAGTGATATTTGATAGGGCCAGGATAGAGGTGAGATCACAAGGACTGATAGAAGTGTGCAGTGCCTCTACAAACCTTTGCTCAGATGAGGCAGATAGCTCCTCTGCTCACACCCCATCTTGACAAGTCACGTGGCCAAACTCAAATCAGTGAGTTTATTAGGGAAAGCTGGAAAAGAGGAGAAGAAAATGAATAGTTATGAACAAATGATATATAACTACCATAGCTCATGAGCTAGATACTAGTATAACTCTCTGAATACAGAAGGAAACTGAGGCAGAGAGAGGTTGAGTAACTTGTCCACAGTCCTACAACTCCTTAGTGTTGCAGACAGGATTTTATCCTCAGGAGTCTGACTCCATGATGGTGAATTATTTCTCAGATTCCTTCTCTATAGTTCTTATTTTTATGAAATTATCCATGCCATTTTGTCTGAAGTGTCAACAGCCATTAATGAAAACAATTTTAGTAGAGGAGTTGAATATGACTACAGTAAAGCTCTGTAAAATGATGTTATGTCTTTAAGAAAGAATTCACTAAATCAATGCCAGTTGTAACCTGCGGGATCATAAAGCTCAACGCAGGAACATTGGAAGCATGAAGGTGATCAAGTCACGGTGGGTTCAGTAATTGGTTCCCTTCACAGGACCTCTCAACTTCCTCTGAATTACTATGCTGTACTTTACCCAGAACCTGAGAATATAAAAGCCTAAGGTGTCATATTGTGAAAGGCATTCAAATTCCTGAATCTTATACCCAAATAAGGAAATCTTTCAGGATTTTTCCTGAAAGTTTTCTCATTATCAGCTAAGTCTCTGGATTTACAAGGAGCCCAGCTTGTTAAAAAACACCATGGTCAGGACAACAGCTATTAAAGCCACATGTCTACACCTACATCACAGAAAAGTGTTAAAATTCTAGATGAGGTCTCCTCCTCATCCTTGACATTTTATTCTTTGCCTATGATATGTCTTCAGAAGTAGACCTGATTTTCCAGGTAGAAGAATTTTCTGAAAATTGCCCATCTCCAGGAAGACACAGAACTTAGATATAATAATAATAATATATAATATATTAATATAATAACATATAATAATATGTTGCAGCTCTCAGATTAAATCAAGCTAAAATAAGTCAAGAATAGCGTCGAGGAAAGAGTCCTATAAACACAGCTGACACTATGAATTACTTATACAAAATGGAAGGAGACAGAAGTGACAGAATCAGTGCATGAGCTTCTGATCTTATGAGGGCTCTTCCCTCTAGGACTAATGCAGACTCCATCACAACAGTGTGTTTAATCCAACATCAGTCTTGATTATGTGTATAATAAGTATATTTACTTTCTAGTAAACGTATTCAGTACCTTAGGGTACTGAAAATTTGAAGGAAGTTCCTAAAGACATTTATGAGGATACCATCTATTATGGTTTAGCTGTTAGGTGTCCCCCAAAAACTCATGTGTGAGACAATGCAAGAAGGTTTACAGGTGAAATGATTGGGTTATGAGAGCCTTAACTTAATCAGTGAATTAATCCCTTGACTGGGATTAACTGGATGGTAACTGTAAACTGGTATGGTGTGGATGGAAGAGCTGGGTCATTGGGGGCATACCTTTGGGGTATATATTTGGTGAGCTGAGCTTAGTCTCTCTCTGCTTCCTGACTGCAATGTCCTGAGACATTTTCTTCCACCACACTCTTCTGCCATGATGTTCTGCCTCACCTCAAGCCCCAAGGAATGGAGCCTGCTGTCTATGGACTGAGAACTTTGAAACCACGAGCCCCCAAACAAACTTTTGCTCCTCTAAAATTGTTTTTGTCAGGTCTTTTAGTCATAGCAAAAAAGCTAACCATCTTCTTTTGGTGGGAGTAGGAACTGAGAATTCTATGACCCTCAGGACCTCTGGCTGGACATCTGGCTTCAGGGAGCTGGTTCTGTACTACCTGAAGGAGGTGGTAAATCAGGGCTGGAAGAATGAGAGAACCACGGAGTATCTACTGACAATGAGTGAGGGAGAGTCCGGTGGCATGGCACATGCACTGCGAATTTTTCCAGAGAAAAGTGGGGAGGTACCAGTGGTATTTGTCTGTAAATTGGCCCAAACGTTCTGTGTAAGCAGCTACCTTTCCCCAGAATTTCCTCACCCTAATGAGTTGATAGGCTAACTACTATACGGGACAATTCAAATTCTTAGCTTAAGCTATAGAAAGTTTACTTCTCATTCAGGTCATAATCTGATTGGATATTTTGTAGATGGCCTCCCATGCAGTGATTCTAAGACTCCACAATCTTTCCATCTAGGGGCTCTGCCAGCTTTTGGAACCTCAGGGTTCTTCACTGGAGGATTCTGGAACTGATGTCCCTTGGATTACTCACATTTCATTGGCAGTCACAAAACTCCATATATAATTGTGTTATGATGTGGATCTTTAATATCCCCTGAAAAGTTCACATGTTAGGCAATGTAGAAATGTCAGAGTTGAAATGATTAGATTATGAGAGCTGTAACCTCATCAGCTGATTAATCTATTGATGATTAATAATTTAAATGGAATTCTGGGTAGAAACTATAGACAGGTGGTATGTGACTAGAGGAAATAGGTCACTGGGTGTGTGCCCTTAAGGATTATAGCTTATCCCTGGTTCCTTGCTTTCTGTCTTTGCTTCCTGAATGCCATACCATGAGCAGTTTGCCTGTCCTCTGGCCCAGACCAATGGAGCTGACCGGCCATAGACTGAGACCTCTGAAACTGTGAACCCCCTAATGTACTTTTTCTCCTCTAAGTTGTTCTTATCAGGTATTTTGGTCACAGTGAAGAGGAGCTGACTAACACAAACTAGAAGCTATGCAATGTAGTATTCCTGAGCGTCCAAAGGGAAAATGAATGGGTTTAAAGAACATGCCAGGAAGACCTTAAGACCTTTGGAAGCAAAAACCCCTCTATGTGAGAAGATGTCCTGATGCTGTGAACATAGCTGTTATGTCAAGTGGTTTCTCTGCTTTTAGCAAAAGAAATTAGAAGTCCTTGGTATCTGTACAGAACTCTTTTTACAATCCAGCCCTAATCTCCCTTCCCAGTTCTGCCTCTTGCTGCTCACTACTCAGCTTGCCTTCCCTGCCCCACGCACTTCACACTCTGGTCAACTTGAACTACTGGATATTCTTTGAATATGTCACATATGTTCACACCTTTGGGCCTTTGCAAATGTTGTTTCCTGTCTGAAACACCCATGCTTTCCATCTACCACAGGAGCCAGCTCTGAAAGCTCTTTTCTAAAAATGAGGCTTTGCCTGGACTTCCTCCCCCAGGCAGAACTCATTACTGCCCCCTTCACAATCCCACAACATTCTTCATGCAATGTTATCATAACTTTCTGTGTTGCATCTTTTTTATTTGCCTTCCTAAGTGTCTCTCGCCCATGCTGTAAAATGTTGGAGGAGATAATTAATGAGATAAAGACTCAGGAGTCCTTAAGGATTGTTAATGTTTAACTGAAGAACCAAGTCAAGAATCAGCCAGATTCTTGACAATATAATAAAAAAAAAACCGAGTTTTCTTTATGAAAAGTTGAAAACTACTTGGAAATATGCTCTAGATGCAACATTAATCCCTGGAGAAATATGAAACCTAAAAGAAAGAGTAGGTAATAATGTTCCTGAGGTCAAGAGAGTTGTGATACTGCGTGCTCTGCCACCTCCCTCCACAGTGCTAGTTCAGATGCATGGGAAAAGGTAAAATTGATTTCAGTAGGGTCTGTGATGAAATGCAATCCCCATGTATTTACTTGGAGAAAGCCCTAAGTTTTGGAGAAATGCAGGGGAGAGATAAACTTACATTAACATTTCATTACCTGGTCTAGACCAAGAGCCACCTTCCACAGAGAACGTTCGCTCAAAGCTCTGAGGTGAAGCTTACTCTGAATTCTTCTTTCCCAATAAATGAGCCTGAATTTCCACCTTTCCAAAGTCAACCCAGACAGCTACAGTTCAAAAGAAATTTTTTCCATTACCATAATGGATTGCAATAAAAAAACATCAGCTCAGCCTCTTCCTCATCATCTTGGCATTTATGACTCTCAGCTTAGTAACTTTCAGAGTGAAATGAATTCACCTTTTATTCAGACTTTTTAATTTTTTGCACTTCTCATTTCACATGTTTGTGCTTATGCAAGCTCACAATCTCTCTGGTTCCTTCTCTCCTGGCTCTGATTTCCCCAAAGCCTCAGGCCAGACCTTCTAAGACGAACTTTCCTAGCAGTCAATGCCATGGTGATTGCTCCCAGGACTGTTAAAAATAAACCCTGTTCCACTGCTCTAACCCTTAAAGAATAAGAGATGAGATCATTTTCTGCTTGGAGAGTGGATCCAGACAGTGAGTGATTGGCATCAGAGCATTCGACTGCAGCAGGAACAGGTGTTAAAGTGACTTCTCCCATCCTATTAAATATCCTTTTCATACATTGATTCACAGACTTGTTTCCGTTCTCATGACTGAATGGGCAACCCTGTAATTTGTCGGCTACATCCATTTTTTTCCACCTCCTGGCAACAGTTTCGCTTCAGTTTCTGCCAAGATTCCCTATTGTCTCCATAAGTTTCTGCCCAAGGTGAGTGATAGAAGGATGCTCTTATGAAATTAAACAGCAAAAAGCACCAGGCATGTAATTTAACAGGACTAGCAGGCAGTGACACCAATCTGTACTTTTACTTGAATTTTGGTAATGGGGATTTTTTTTTTCAATGCTTTTCAAGTGCTTTCTGACAATAGCTTAAAGTTACTACAACTTAAAGTTTCAGAAATGACCTTTTGACAAAATCCAGAGCAGGGCTGGGAGATGCATCGAAAGAGATCCTAAAATGAAAGTACTGCATGCTAGAAATAAGCGAAGAATTAATTAATTTCCTTTCATATCTTTCTGCCATTGTGTAATATATTTAGCACAGAAGGTGTGGAGACCACAAAACACATTCACAACAGGGTAAACTCTCTGTTTGCAAACATCAGGGTAGGAAGACAACTTTAGCCTTAAGCCCCCACACTGGGCAAAGGAGGACAGCACTCAGGTTGAAAAGACTGGTTATTTTAGAGAGACCTGGATCCTAATTTCAGGCTTACCATTGAACTTCTCTCTGACTTTGAACAAATTATTTAACTTCTTGAGTTCTTAGTTTTTTTATCACAGAGTGAGGAAATTGAATTAGATCATTTTCAAGGTCACTTCTAGTTCTAGTCTTCTGTGCATGTCTTTTTCTACCTGTATATCACATCATCTGGAAAATCAATTCTGAGGCATTACTCTCCTCAACTTATGACACTGGAAAATGGCAACAACCGTGAAATGGATCCCTCCTTGGTTTGTTTTAATATTTTCAATTTTGAAAGTCCATGTGAATGTGTGTGTGCCTTTGTGTGGAATATGTGTTTGTGCAAGGTGTTATATTTTGATTAAAAAAAAAAAAAAACTTAAAATTGGATGTAGGTATAGCTCAGTGGCTGAGTGCTTGCCCAGCAAGTGGGACACCTTGCATTTGATCCACAGGATGCACACACACACACACACACAAAAAACAAAACAAAACAAAACAAAACAACAAAGCAAAACCAAAAAAAACCAAACCAAAACTATTATAAAAAGCATCAAAGTCAAACTACTGTGTTTGGAAGACCAAATATCCAGGATCCATCTGAAAACAACATAGTACCTTTATTTTATTTTATTTTTTTGTTGTTGTTGTTGTTTTCCTTTGCCTCTCCCCTTCTCAGATTTCACTTTCAGAATCTATTCTTGTATTTTGTTCAGACCCCTCCAGACTAGGGTACCTGGGTCTTCTCAGGAAAGCTCAGGGATGGTTTATAGGACAGTGGCAAGTTTGTCCACTGGAGGCAATGCTAACCTGAAGCAGGGGCAGCTGGTGATGACACCCAAATAGACAAAGCAGGTTTAAGTTTGAGGCCACTGGACTTAGAAATTATTCTGAGGAAAATTCTTTAGTGCTGCCTCCTCCTTCTAGGTTTTGGAAGCATTTTCGTGTGTAGAATAAATTTCAACACATAAAAATTATTTTATTTCTAAACAATACTTTTGCAAATTTTAGTCTTTTTCTTATTAAACACTAGAGATTGAACCCAGGGACTCATGCATGCTAGGTAAGCACTCTCCCATTGGGCTATACCTCAGCCCTTTTTATTTACTTAATTTTATTTTATTTTGAGGCAAGGTCTCACTATGTTGCCCAGACTGGTCTCAATCCTCCTGCCTCAGCCTCCTTCATAGCTGGGATTACAGGCCTGTGCCACCACATCCAATAACCAGTTTGTACTTAGATTGCTAGAAATTCCTCTGTATTCAAATTTTAAGTAATAGACATTGGTTTTCTTCATTTATATTTTATAACAAAGTGACAACAGAAAAGCCATTTTTAGAATAGGGATTTAAAAAATTTCATGGTACAGGTTCAACCTAATATCCTATATTACTTTGATTTATACTACTGGCCCACAGTAGTTAGTCTGCTAGACTTTTAACTGATTTTTGTGTATGTGTCCAGCAGAGTGCTAGGTGTCATGGTGGGTGAAGGGGTATGAGGTAAGATCCAGCTTGCAGCCAAACTGAGCTTGCACTGGAAATGAGGTGTGGCTGGGAATGAATGTGTCTACTGGCTGGAGGTCCTGAGGACTCTGGGAAGCAAACACAGCCCAAACAAAGATGCAACCTGACCTACAGACCTAATCCAGCAATACAACCTCACTTACAAGTTATATGAGGAGATTTTGAATCTGTCATTCTTGATTTTTTTTTTTTTTTTTTTTTGTCTGACTTCCAAAGATGCTGAAGTCACAAGGAACAGAACTCAGGGGCCCCATCCAGAGATAATGACCAGTAGGAATGACAAGCATCAGGGTAAGAAGCAAGTGTGCTCAGCAGAAGTGATGGAGGTGACAGGCTGGCTGGCCTTAGAGGTAGTTGTGCTTGAGGAAATGCTGAGTGGAGGCAGCATGGGGACATGTAGTGGAGGCCATCTTTGCCAGGGATTAGGGATTATGGTGTTAGCAGTGGCTGAGTATTACATTAGTGTACACTGGAGACACATCCTGAAGACCCCCAGAAATATTTAGGGTTGGGGGGACTGAATGTAGGGTGCAGGTGAGGACAAGAAGCCCCCAAAGGATATGATTTTAATTTGCTCTCCTGGAGTTTGTAATATGGTTGGGAAAGCAAGACCCTCACACCTGAAAAGCTAGGAGTGATAAAATATAGGATGTGAGCAAGTCCTAGACTGCTCTTGAGATTATATTCAGCCCAATCACAGCAGTCTTTGAGAAGGTGGTAGAACTTGCTGTGACCTTAAAGTGAGTGGGATTTGGGTGGGTAGAGAACCTTCCAGTAGTGGTAAGAGCTAAAGGTCAGCAATAAAATATATTTTTTTAAAACAAGCTCATGAGTCTTTGTTGTGTGCCATGGACTACCTTAGGAATTTTCTGCCATGTGTGGATAATCCTCAGAACAACTTGTGAGAAGGAGAAGCTTTTATTTTTACCATTGGACAACATAGAAGTTGGAGATTCAGATTAAGGGATCTGCCTGAGCTCATATAGTGAGTGAAGGGGGAGCTGACTGAAGGGTAGATGGCAGATATTTCTCCTTCATGACAAGAGCAAGAAAAATGTAAAACAGGGACGAGGATATGATACAACATGTAGAAAACCTCCAAAGCCACGCCAAGAGGTTTGTATGTGTTTTTTATAGGTGAGGGGAAGTGACTGGAGATGTTTTCAGAAGAAGACCAACATAGTATTTATTGTAGTTGGGCTAATTCATCAGGAAGTAAGACAGGAAGAACATGAAAATAAAGGCAATCTAGCCAGAGGGTAAAATGAGTAATCCAGGCCTGTGGAATAAAGAGGAATGATTTGAACATTCCAAAGAAAGAAAAGGGCTCCTGCAACTTGTTTGAAAGCCTTCAGAGACTAGGAAGACTTTCCCAGGAACTGTTGCTTTCTATGTGGAAGACCAGGTTCTGGCAAAGGTGGGCTGAGCTCTAATACAGGCCACCACCAGCAGCTCTAGAGATTCCCAAATTCACCAAATTGTCATTGAAAGACAAGCTCAAAACCAGCAAGCAGACACTGGGCAGGATCAGACGGGCTGGTGCTAAAGCTTTCTGTATGATCCCAGAATCTTCTTCAAGTCCAGTCAGGGTGTCGGCAAAACTGGACACTTTTGTAAACTGGGACCAGAGCCCTAAAATGTCTAGGGATGATAGAACAGAAACTAGTTCAGGGATTTCATTTGTTCTTTCTCTAGACAAGGAGACCAAGGGAAGCAATTGGCAGCTAAACCACTTAGAATTATAGTTTTAACTGTATTTTAGTAGAGTCTCAGTCTTTGAAAGTGGTTAGACCCCATTTCACATATGTGGCACTCCTAAGCTGTAACAGTAAATGAACTACAATATCCTAATTCTCATCATCCTGGAGTGTGTGTGTGTGCACGTGTTTAAAATTGTCTAACGTTAAAATGCGTCATTAATTTATTTTCCAGTGTCTAGGTTGGAATATAACTATGTGATATATATCAAATGAATTTCATGGCTGCAGTCCAAATGTAACAAATGAATCATTTAAGACTATCCACATATTGGTGATGCCAAATTTTTCATTTTCTTCCATTTTATAAATGCATCATATCTCAGCTCAAAATCAATCTATTAACCTTGAAAACATTTGGAGCTGAAATGAAGGTTCACAGTGAACTCTGTGACCTTCCACGTGATATTAGTCATATTTAGCAATTATTATTGGCTTTGAGTAATGAGGAACTAGTTGAGACAGGAACAGCCACGTGGCGCTTACCAATCAAGGCAACTTCAGAGACCACAGGGAAAATGAAAAGCATGCAAAATCAGGGTTTTTAAACCTTGAGCCAGTCTGCCACAAAGCTCCTGTCTTTTTAAAATAGATTCAAACATCTTGGCAGCTATGCTGATAAATTGCACATAAAATACTCTAGTAAAATCTTTGTGTTATGAGATAAGGAATTCTGTTTAGTGGATTTTGAAGGGCAAATCTGTGTGTGCCCTCTAAACCTCCAGTGGGGTGAGCCTGATGGATTTTCCAGGTGCCAGACAGTTCACACTGCCTCACAAGATGGGAGGAACGATGAGGGAAGAAGCTTAGCAACATTATTTTTTAAATTAAAGTTCAAATAAATTTCTCAACTAAAATTGCCTTAGGAATTACATACATACATTATCCTCAGTGAATTTTATATTATATCAATTTTAATACAATATAAAACATAATGTAGATACTTTTGGATTCATGACATGAAAGAACAGTTAATGGTTTTTTCATATGCGATGTATGAAAATACTTCTCTTAAATTTTTCAGTCGTGTTTTATGGATATTCTACTTCTATACCCACTAACAGCATGAAAGCTTGTTACCATAAATGGAATATTTATCCTCAATTATTTGTTGTGAACTTCCACATGATGTTAGTCATATTTAGCCAAACTTACTTGATGGAATTTCAAAGTATTTCCAGTTATACTATTTTTCTTAATTTAAAAATATTTCACACATGCAAGATCTATTTCATCTGTTGTTTTTTTTCTCTCTCTCTCTACAATTTTATATTATCCACAGAAGAAACACTAGATTTATCTCTAATGTCAAATAAAAAATATCTTTTATTTTCAGATTTAACTGAATTTTTAAAAAGTTAATTTCCTAGACTTAGCTTAGACTAACTTAAAGAAGTACATTAATTTACATGATTATTATTTTAAAACCCAGGGTTGCTTTACCATTGAGCGACATCCCCATTTATTTTAATTATTATTTTTTTTCATCTTGAGATAGGGTTTTGCTAAGTTGCTGAGGCTGGCCTCCTGCTTTAGTCTCTTTAGTTTTGGGGATTACAGGCCTGCACCCATGCCCAGGAATTTACATTAATTTAAAAATTAAGGTTGAGGATATAGCACTTGCCTAGCATGCACAAGGTCCTAGATTGGATCTCAGAACTGCAAAAAGGGAAGTTAATTTAAAGATGATCAAACCACATGGCAACTTGTGAAGTCTAGAAACTTAGGTCTAAAGATGAGCTGTGTCAGAACAATGATGGAATTACTTTCAGTAATACATTCTATGATATATCCAGAGAAAGAAAGAAATTAGCAATGGCTTTCTATCCCTGAAAATTCTTCCAACTAATCTAGAATCCTGAAACGTCATTCTTTTGAGGTGGGAGAGATTCTGGGAGCCAGAAACTTTTCAACCAATTGTTTGAGAGAATTTAACAAAGTTCTTCACTTTTCTCAGCCTTTAGTTTCCCTATCACAAGGACCACTTTAAAGATATTCTGAGTAGTTGCGGCAAAAAGAATGGGCAGGCCCATTTGATATATATCTATGTGTCCCACAGAACATTTAATAAACCATCAGGTTCACTGTAGGCGCTCAATCCCTCTTGAATTAAAAATCCCAATTCCAATGAGACTCCTCAGAAAATGTAAGGTGCCTCTACTTCTAGAAAAGAGACAAATAAAGATCTTTGAGGGTGATTACAAGAATGAACAATGGATCTAGTCTATTGAGGTCACAAGATACATTGATTTCTGTCTCAGTAAAGGATATGGAAACCACAGTAGCTATAAGAATTTGCAAATAGCTTTAAATCCTAATGTAAAAGAGGATTAATCCTGTGTATACTAGTGGAAGTCCTGGACTAACATGAATTTGATTCTCACAGTTCTCAGAGAAAACAATAGAGGACTAAATCATAAATTTGTCTGAGATTAGGGTTGTACCGGAAATATGTTTATTTAAAAGAATTAGAATGTACTTTTAGTTCTTTGTAATTGGAAATAAGTTCAGTGACAAGACATGTAGTATGTGTTTTGTTTAGCCTCTTCAGCTGTTTTGAAATGTTTTGGTTTAACTAGCAAGTACTTTATTAATAGTAGTTTATCTCATAGATCTTTTAATGACTTGGCCTAAGAACAAAATTAAACTTCCTGAATTTGATTTTTCTAAAGCATATCTTCCAAATGCAATTGCCCTTTATGTCAAATAAGCCCTTACTGGCTTATAAGTCTGAAGTGATTTTTTTTTCCCCCTATCTCATTATGGTTGTTCCAAGACTCTTGACATTCTCTAAATCATCTTTCACTGAGTACAAGAGGTCCATGAGGAAGTCAAGATCGATGATAGACTTCATCTCTCTTGAATTTTAATGCAAATGTCTGTTCCCCTAATCAAACAAAGGTTAAAAAAGGAAATCAAATTAGCTTATTACAAAAGCCAGCATAACTGAACTGACAAGAAAAATGCTTTCTGCATAAAAAGTCTTTAATCAATATCTTCAATAAGAATGTCACTGGAAAGAGGAGTTCATATGTGGTCAGTTTTAATCTGCAAATCAATATGTTCTTTTAAATAAATATTTGACCACAGCAACTCAATAAGGCATTGCCCATAAGAATTTCTTTCTTTAAACCAAAATGAAACAAAATTACAACATGAAAGTAATGTCTGGCACTTAACCTAAACTTGTGAGAGAATTAGGGCCATTTAACCCTTAAATCATTGGATATTAAATATTCTTTTTAGTACCTTGTCTCAGGCATCAGTCCTCTGTGTAATTTAGCTGTTCAAATGTAAAATCATGTTTGAACTCTGATTACTTATCAGAGATAGATCTCAATGCAATTTTCCTATTTTAGGTTTAGTTCAATTATCTGAAATTACTTAATAAAATGACTTACATGCAATAGAGTCTAAACTTTGGCAGATTTTTAAACCAAGTCTACCAAAAATGTAGTCATGTGGCAGATGAATTCTTATAAATACCTTTTTATAGTGTTCTGTCAAATCCATATTCAATATCTATAATATCTGACTAGCACCTTCTACCTGCACTGTAGGCAGGTCGTTTGCATTGCTACCAATGTGACCTAGAATCCTCTACTTATTGGACATGTGACCTTGGGTAAACCACTTAATTTACCATAATAGAAAGTGTAAATATGAATGGTGTCCCCTTCAAAGGTCATTTCGTGGATTTAAGTATAAACATGTATGTAAAGTTGTTAACATAGTTCCTGACCCACTGCAACTTGTGAAGTCTAGAAACTTAGGTCTAAAGATGAGCTATCTCTGTCAGAACAATGAAGGAATTACTTTCAGTAATAACATTCTATGATATATCCAGAAAAAGAAAGAAATTAGCAATGGCTTTCTGTCCCTGGAATATAATAGGTAACTTATTATTAATTATTTTTAATTTAATTGTATTTGTCAATATATAAAGAAACTCAATTTGATACACAAATGCTAATTTCAGTCCAATATTAGTGAATTAGAATGAATTAAAATATGCCTTGGAACAGGCTATCAGACACTGGAGAAGTTTAACCATAATCCATTCTTTTTTTTTAAAACTTTTTTAAAAAAATATTTTATTTGTTTTAGTTGTACACAATGTCTTTGTTTTTACGTGGTGCTGGGGATCGAACCTGGCTGCACACGTGCTAGGTGAGCGCTCTACCGCTCTACTGCTGAGCCACAACTCCAGCCCCCATAATCCATTCTTTTTTTTTTTTTTTTTTTTTTTGTACCAGGGATTGAACTCAGGGGCACTCGACCACTGGGCCACATCCCCAGCCCTTTTCTGTATTTTTTATTAGAGACAGGGTCTCACTGAGTTGCTAAGTACCTCACCATTGCTGAGGCTGGCTTTGAATTCGCGATCCTCCTGCCTCAGCCTCCCAAGTGCTGGGATTACAGGCGTGCACCACCACGCCCAGCTCATAATCCATTCTTTTACATCTCTTTGATTTGCTTTTCCCCCCTCTTTTGCCATAAGTGTGATATAAGAAAAATGCTTTTAAAAAATTCTCTTTATCCAAAAACAATTTTAGAATATCACAACATCTTATTAAAGAAGTCCAAATAACCAAAATAAAGGCAATAACATTATTCCTATTTTTTTGCATAAAGTTATTTTAAACATTGAATGAATTGCTTTTCTCCCTTTATTGCCCTTTATTTGATATATAATTTCTTTTTATTCTCTCATAGGAATTTCTTTCTTAAAGAAGTTTTACCAAGCAGTTTCCTTAAAACACCTTGAGCTGCTTTATCTTGATAGACAAGATCAAAAAAGATGCAAAATGTATTTCCTTAAAAAAATATATACCATTCTTATCTTTCTGAGGTAATTTCAAAGTGGTTTCTGCATAAAGTAGGTGGTCAGTGAAACAAATAAAGAAAGCGGAAGGTAAATTTAGACATCAAAGGCTTCCTCTCTGCAACATTAGGAAGCCACTTGCTGCTGGGTTACTGCTTATTCATTTCATTAGTCTTAGGTGACCATATCAAGATTTCTAGAAAGGGTTTTAGTATGTAGCTCAGTGATAGGGTATTTGTCTAGCATGCTTGAGCTCTGGGTTCAATTCCCAGTATTTAAAAAAAAAAAAAAAAAAGATTTCAAGATAGTATCTTTGGAAGCTAAGTGCTTTGAGTGTTTGAAGTACATTAGTCAATGTAAAACTAGTGCACTTGAGTATTATAGACAGTGCTCCAATGAATTATAAAATATACTAATTAAAATATAATGTTTTTTAATGAGACTTTTCTGATCTACAAGGATACCTAATTTAGGGCCATGCATACTTTGGCATTATGACTTTTTAGATGAAGAAAAGTAATGATGATGACCAAAACATGTGCAATAATTTCCAGTTTTTTGAAGTGCTCTATTTGATCATTTCTCCATCTAATAGCTGACTTAACTGTCATAGACATCTTTTTGAGATAAGAACTTGGTAATAAATGGAGAGATACTAGATTTCAGAGGGAGGACCCATTAAACCATTGAAATACAGAAAGCACCCATAAACAATTGTGCCCTTAACCTATGCCCCTGTAACTTGAGAGCAATGCACAAATGCAGGGAAAACTGGTTTGAAATTGTTTGGCTCCACCAAACTAGGGGCTGACTCCAGCCCCTAGCAACCATCCCTCTGTAAGTAGTAACACCCCACGTCAATGGGTTGCTGTCTCTCCTTCTGAAGATAGCCTGCATTCTTCCTTGAATGCCTTTTCCTTGCTTTGCTCCAAAGGCATCTCTTTTAGGATTGCCCCCAATGTCCCTCAAATATGTGTCAACTTTCCTAATAAGTCTATGCCTTTGACTGGCGCATGTTGAAATTTTTTTCCATCACATGTGTCAAGAACACCACTGGTCTCAAGTTCCCCCTTCTCTCTGGAAACTACTTGGACCCTTCTTCAGAGACATCTCTTCTTCCATGACACCATGAGACAGATATTATTATTCACATTTTACAGAGGAGGAAAACAAGTCAACGAGAGATCAAGCTTGTGTCCTAAGCTATACAGATAAAAAAAACTGTCAGAGTAAGATTTTAACCCATGTCCTTTAATTTTAAAAGTTTCATTTTTTTCCATTATATAATACTGATGAAAATTTCTCATCTTTTCTTCTTTTGTATTTGAGAAAATAGAATATAACAGAGGCCAAAAAGAAAAGCTGATGCAATTGTGTTGTAGTATTTATAATTTTTCTTTTTAAAAAATTTAATTTTTTGAACATATATTAATTACACATATTAATGAGATTCAGTGTGATGTTTCAACACATGCATAAAGCAAGCATTGATCAAATCAAGGTAATTAGTGTTTTTCTTCTCTCTCTCTCTTTTTTTTTTTTTAAATGTTTATTTATTTGCTTTAGTTGTACACAATGCGTTTATTTTTACGTGGTGCTGAGGATCAAACCCGGGCCACGCTCATGCTAGGCAGGCGCTCTACCGCTGAGCCACAACCCCAGCCCTCTTCTCTTTATCTTGTTCTTTTTTTCCTTTCTTTTTCTTTTCTTTTCTTTCTTTTTTATTTTTTCAGTGCTGGAAATCAAACCCCAGGTCTCACACATGCTAGGCAAACACTCTACCACTGAGATTCATTAGCAGACTTCATTATTTTTTTAATGTTGAAGGTTTTGTGACTTTTCAGGTAATAATATTTTTAATTTTCATGTGTTTGATTTTGAGGTTAAATCTGTGGTCCTATTGAGGCCTACATAGTTACAAATATTCTATTTCTACTTTGAAACTATAGGGAGCAGATCTGAAAACAAGAAAATTTCAGGTTACTCAGAAGTAAATTTCCAGTGATAAAGTAAATTGTGAGTAATCATGATGTTCAGGGCCTTAGCATTTCCAATTGTCTGTAAATTTAAGATGCTTCCAAGTAATGAAGGGTGATCTATTGAGGTTGGCTGATAAGATATCAAGTAATTAGATTTGTTCATGGTCTTATCTAGTACTGAGCAACAATAGGCAGCTAAGTCCCCTCTAGGATGAATCCTGTAGTCCTGTTTGTTTTCTGACCACTAATTTGGATGTCAAGGTCATTACATTCAGCATGGGTTCTTAAATACATGTACACCTTCCAGAAGGGCAACATCGTCTTTCCCACAGTGCACAAAAAATTAATTATTACTGTTTTTGATTGTCATTATGAGATGCCAGAGAGAGGGCATCATATATATTTGATATAAAAATGTAGTTGTGTTGATATTAAGGATAAACTCACACAGTGCTTCAAATATCTTGGTGCAGGGCATAAAGCTGAGAGTGTAGATAGAAAATAAGAGAGCTGACTTCCATCTGGCCTAGGGGCTTCCAAACCATGTGATTTGTGAAATTAGTTGGAGGCTTCAATTAATCAGTAAATAATAAATAATTGTTGATTTCCTTATATGTGCATGACATCATGTCCAAGACTATGGAAGGCCAATATGATAATGAGAAGGAAAACAAAAAACAAACAAACAAAAAAACCTCCTACACTCACTATAATCTAATTGAGAACATTTCAAAATATTAGTGAGTAGTCAATAATATGTGCCTAAATCAATGGCGCTCAAATCCTTGCTTTAGGAAATCAAGGGGGAGAAAGAGCAATCCCAGTTGGGGAGGCTCCAGTAATTGTTTATGGATATCCATGAACTAGTTGAATGGTATGTGGGTAAGAGATAGAAAGAAAGGATTTTCCCAAGGAGGAAATCTCTAATAGAAGGGGAGTTAAATAAGTCTGGTTTGAAGGACCAGAGAGAAGGTTCTGATAGAGAATTAAAAATATGGAATATTAGGTTGAAACCCATTTGCAGAGGGCCTGAAATAAAGGGTGAAAAATCTGTGGTTTATGACCAAGTGCCGCTAGCAATTTTTGAGGGGCATCAGGCTGAAGGTGATTTATCAGAGTGACTAAGCTGGTGGTGCCTGGCATGAAAAGGCAGAAGAGTGGGTCTGGAGGCTGGAGGCAAGGAAACCTTCTAGGAGGCATGGAAGCAGTTCAAGACTATTGTTGCATCTTTCCATTAATGAAACAGGAGTCTTAATAAGATTTCTCAGCACAAATTATGCTATGGTCCAATCTCTGCTTCAAGGCTAGTGTGGAGAATTGGCCCAGATTGATGACTCCTTCCTCTGAACCTAATCCTGGAAATGCCATAGGAAAGAAAGGGAATTGAATGAATTAAGTGGCCATGGCTATCAGACCATGCAAGTCAGAAAATGACCACACCCTCCAGAAACTTGGAAGAACAAATGATAGTGTGGAAGAACAGCAATTGGGTGAATGATGATCTGGGGTAGGAGAGGACCATAGGCTAAGAGAGGCAGAGGGCCTGAGAAGAACCTCCTAGTTGCTCCCTCTTCTGTCTTCATTGTCAACTGCATGGCTACCATGTAGCAAGAAAATCATCTGCAGCTACAATGCTAGGCTACCCAGGGTGCTCAGGAACCCAGCTGGGATGGGAAGTCAATAGATGAGGACACCAGGTTGGCAAGCCTGTGTGTTACTCCACACAGAAAAGAAGATGGCACACTTCACATCAGTGCTGCACAGAACAGGCCCTTGATTGACAAGGAGGTTCTTTGGGAAAGGGGATGGTTGCCTGGGGAGAAGAGAAGCTCCTGGACCTATTCCTTATGAGATGAAACTGGATCCTAGGTTTTCATCCTCTCTAGGCAGATGTTACCAACTAATATAATTGTTAGTACCATGAAGATAAAAGGGAAGTTGCCAGGTATCAGAACAGTGAAAGTATAATGAAAGAAAGGGAGGAAATGGGCAGAACTATACTAGAGGAAGCAGAATTAAAAGCCAAACAGATCAAGAATGTAGGATAAGTACTATTAACATAATAGAGAAATGAGAAACTGGGGCTGGGGATATAGCTCGGTTGGTAGAGTGCTTGCCTTGCACGCACAAGGCCCTGGGTTCAATCCCCAGCTCCGCCAAAAAAAAAAAAAAAAAAAAAAAAAAAAGAAAGAAAGAGAGAAGTGAGAGACTATTGCAAAAATTACATAGGAACAAGCAGTTATAAAAAGATATGATCCAAAATAATGACTTTGGAAACATAATTATTGAGAGAAGGGGTTGAGTGAATGAATATCACAATTGATAAAGATGAAGAATAAGTAAGATGAAGAATTGGGCCAAGAAATTCTGAAAAGCATCAGGAAGGGGAAAAAAAAGTTGAGAAACAAGTAAAACTATAGAGAAGTATAAACAGAAATATTAACATTTATGTAAAAAGTGACACTAAAATAATAGCAACCCAAAAACCCCACCTATGTAGAAGATAAAATATTGAAGGCATATTGACAAATATTTTCTAAAATTAAAATGTTCGAGTTGGGATTAGAAGTATTAGGGCTTTTAGCTACTCACTTTCTGTTTGATAATCAACAGGCAAACTTTGAACTAGAAGAGAATTCAGCAAAGTTCTAGCAGATGTGCAGCATTATACTATTCCACCAATAACCAACTCTAGCGCAAGGTATGAAATAAGATACTATATATGAAAGCAACACAAATTGTTTCTGAATTAACCGTATCAGGAAAAAAACCTAAAATCTACTTCTTAAAGAGTTGCCTTGCAAGTGGTATACATCTTGAAAGAGGTTGGAAAATATTTGCAAAAATACTGTGAAAAATTCATCCAGCAGTAATTATCTAAAGTTAAACATCCAGTTATTTTGAAATGTTTTTCTGAATTATGTTTCTGGTCTATTGATTCTATTGTCTCTCTTCATCTGAAAAAATGTGATACATGCAGACTTATTTTTGGGTGCTTAAGGGATGGAAATTGGAACTAACACATTGGATCCCTTCCAGTGTAGTCGCTGAAGTCCCTCAAAGGCAGCTTCCCCTCCAAGACAGTCATTGGTGAGGTCCTAGTGTATTAATTTATTGGGTGAAAGAGTATATGATGGAAAATACTACCAACTACAAGTGCAAAATATGTAACTACATATATTTCAAATTGTGTTCAGACAAACCTGAAACTTATAAAAGATGTGGTCATATTCAAATAAAATTGACTAGAGTTTTTTAAATATAGAACTGCTGGCAGGATGCTTAAATGAGAAATGATAACTCTTGCTTCTTCTTTCTGCTGTATTGTGGACTATCCTCCATGGAAATGCCTAGCACTTGGTTAGTGGTTCATAAACATATTTATATCGGTTGCCTCTTTTACATTCTTAGCAGTCCTTGAAATGATTTCTTTCACATTAAAACTTAGAGGTTTCTATAGTTCGGATATGAAATATTTCCAAAAGGTCCATGTATTAAATGTCTGGTCCTCAGCCTGTGGTGTTATTGGGAGGTAATGAAACATTTAAGAGGTGGAGCTTGGTGGGTGGAAGTTAGGTCCCTAGGGGTATGGCCTCAAAAGGGATTATGGGGACCCACCCCTCCTTCTCTCTCTTTCACTTCCCAGTGGTCATGAATTGAGCAGCTTTTCTTGTCATGTGCTCCTACTATGATGTATTGCCCTGCCACACACCCCAAAGCAATTGGCCAATCAACCATGAACCAAAGCCTCCAAAACTGTGAACCAAAATAATACTTTCCTCTTATTAAATTGATTTATTTTGGACATTTGTCACAATGATAGAAAGCTGACTAACACAGAGGTATACACTTTTTAAAGTTGGAAGGAACCTCAGAGATCCTAGAATAGTCTCTTCCTTTTGCAGGTGAGAAAAGAGGCTCAGAAAAGATAAATCACTTATTTTTTTTTACAAGGGAAGATGGTAGTTGAAATCGAACTTAGATCTTCATAATCTAAACCAACAGTTCAGTAGTATCTTCTACAAAGTATACCTTTTATATTCTCAGGGACATTTTTAGAAAGGAATGTGTAGAGGGGAATGCTGGTAGAGAGGAGTTATTAGGCTGAAGGAAAGTGACTGGCCAGTTCAGTGCATAACCAGTGCAGTTCAAAAGTAAGTGCATATTTCGCACCAGATATTGTGACAGACCTTAGAGTAATATCCCTGTCCTTGATGGGTTCCATTTCCCTGCTACCTCTTCCTGGTTTGGTGTTCTTTTATTTACCCATACTAACTGGTTGTCCTAAATAGCATTATTCTTACCATTTATGTTGTAAACTGAGCTCCTAAGGGGAAAAATGTGTCCTCTTTCTTAGGTTCACCCTGCATTGGGGAAATTGCTCAGCCATGGTACACACCCACTGTCAAGTATGGCAAAGAGGCCCAGGCAACGGGACTGAAAGATCAGTGGTTTCTTCATGATTCAGAGCACACTTTCCCCAAAGCCTATTTCTGGCTGGTGGGCTTTTCCTCAAGCTGGGGATTGTTTACCACTGAAAGGATCTTGAACTCTCTCTCCATAAGTGATGAGAAAACTTAGTGGTATGATTTGGATAAGTGTCACCCAAAGGCTCATGTGTTAAAGGTTTGGTTGCTAGTCTACGGCATTACTGGAATGAGGTGGTGCCCTTAAGAGGTGATGCCTTGTCACAGGAAGTTAGATCACTGGGGGCATGCTCCAGTGGGATAGTGGAACCCTGTCCCTTCCTCTCTTTCTTTGCTTCCTGACTCCTTAAGATGAGTAGGCTTTTTTTTTTTTTCTTTTTCTTTTTTGGTACCATGGATTGAGTCCAGGGTCGCCTAACCACTGAGTCAAATCCAGCCATTTTTATGTTTTATTTTGAGGTAAGTTCTTGCTAAGTTGCTCAGGTCTTCCCTAAGGTGCTGAGACTGGCTTTGAACTCAAGATCCTCATGCCTCAGCCTTCCCAGTTGCTGGGGTTATAGGCATGTGCCAACATGCCCAGCTAGTAAGCCTCCTTTGCCACATGCTCATGCCACAATGTATTGTGCCAAAACAACTCCAAAGCAAACACAGCTGAGTGACCATGGACTGAAACCTCTGAAAGGCCTTTTCCCTTTTAAATTGATTATCTCAGGTATTTTGATACAGCGATGCAAAGAACACATGCTTAGCTAGCTGTTGTCTTTATGGTGCAGAGCTCCAATGCACCCTCCAAAGCAGTGGGAAGAAAACGATGGTGTTTTTCTGTGAAACTACAAAGATGCCTGTTCCAAGTGGACCTACCCTAAGGCAAGGAATCCCTGCCTGGTGCTCCAAAAGGGAACAGAGCCAGCCAGTGGTTCAGCTTTCATTTTCTGAGTGGTGGGGAAGAGTTCAAGGTCACACAGGGCCCTAGGAAGTCTCAAGGCCCAGCTCTGTAGAAATAAGGTCTAAGGGCAATTTGAACATCTCTCTTTTTTTTTTTGGGGGGGGGGGTTCAAAAATCCCTGCTAAGAGTTAAGACTGAAGGCTCTGATACTCATTACCCTGGTCTTCCCTCCTTGATTCTGGGATGAGACCTTAGGACATGGTTTATGGGAGTCCTGATTTCCATCCCTCAGGCTGGTCCCTCTACTCTTGCGCCCAAGCAAGCAAGAATCCTCTTTTTTTATGTAGTGTTATGCATAACAACAAGGACATTTTTATGGCATTGGAAATAATATAAATGGTGGTTGCACCATTTCATTCAGGGGAGAGAAATAAATATGTTTAGTTCTTTTTCTTTTTTTTTTCCTGCAAATGATTCCCATGATCTATCTTTCTGACTGCAGAACATCACACATTGTTAAGGAATTATAAATAGCATGTGAATCAATCTGGGGTATTGCTTTCTTACACAGGCTCTTTAAATCCTAGTGATGATTTAATACACAAACATACCCAGTGCACCTGCCTCGATAAGAAGCAGTGATTTCCCTTGTTGAGTGGTGTGTGATTCCTTTTCTGTCTTCTGTATTTTGTGCTTTCTTCCTCCCTTCCCCTCCTTGTTACTGATCCTACACTTCTTTCTAGTAGCTCATGTTTATCCTGTGCATTAGACATGGCTCTAAGTGATTTTATCCTCTGCTTATTTTGCTGGGCTGGTGTCTGGAAATGTGATCAGGCAAAGGGGGAATAGCCTCACAGAATCCTCCTTCTTTCCATCTGAGCTGAGGTTGGGAGACCTTATGGACTTCCTCTGTGAATAAAACACAGCGTCAGTTTTGCTACTGAGGCATAATTCAGAACTGAATTTATGAAGAAATAATTTGTATGGCAGGGCTGGCTCCACACATTTTTTTCCCTTTCTTCTTCTTTTGTGTTAAAAGGCAAAATGTAGGGGGAAAATGTTTTAAGCAAGCACAAAAGCTCCAGGTTTGCCTACTGGGTGGGCTGATGCCAGGCTTTGGTGATTGGGTACAGAGGGTTTCCATTCTGTTCAGGTTCTGCTCTTGAGAATTGTTAGTTTGGAAACTGGTTTAACTAGGTCAACTGAGATGAGCATGGTTAGAGAAATGATTCACTTGTAAGCAAAATATTTAGGCCCACATAGTCTGAGACTGTACAGTGTTAGGTTAGGTTTTTTTTTTTTTTTTTTTTTTTTTTATTACTCAACAATGGCTCGAGCCTCCCCTTATCCATGCAGAATATTCACTCCAGCTGAGACTGATCCCTGGTGCTGCCTGACATGTGCTCTTAAATGAGTCCTTTGTTCTACCGCAGTGCCATCTTTCACTATCGCTACTGGCCATCACTCTGGGCAGCACTTCTACACGTTCTCCACACATGCTTCCTCCACATTCCTTCAGAAGAAATCCTCTTCCATGGATTACCCATAGGACAGTTGATACTAGGCTACCATGAGGCACACAGAGAGAAGAGACATTTTGCCGATAGCCCAGTAGAAGTCCCACACTCATCTTTGGTTCTTCCCTCAGAAATTGCCTCTGCATTCAATATCTAACAAAAGAGTGCCCACTTCCCTCAGGGGTCCCCACTCCAACACACCTTACTCTGTGGCCCCAGCTACATTCTGGGTCATTGCTCATGCCAGTTGACACTCCTGCCCAAGAAGGTCTGTGGCAAGCTCAAGCCAATACTTCCCACGGTCTCTGTTCTTGTGCGAAGAATGTTCTGGTAAGAAACTCAGGCCCTGTCTATCTTCTGCTAATTCTCCAATCTAGATTTTACAAAATTTCCAAAGCACAAGCAGCAGTGTGCTCAAAGCTCTCTCAAGTAACACAGAGGTAAGAAACACTCCCCATATTCTTCCCTCAGGAAATCACTGCCTCCCTTCCAAAAGGCAAGGCATTGTTGTTATTTTTTTTAGTTAGCAAAGACTTTATTCCCTAATGTGACTTTTATTTATTATTAAAATAACAATGAGTTAGTGTTGTTGATAAATAGTGGTAACTATTTATTTAATTAGAATCAGAAGTACTGAGAACAGTGATGTGTGGAAATATCATACTGTACACTATAAATATATACAATTATTGTGTGTCGATTAAAAATAAAAAAGAAGTTCTTAAATAGCTTTGGCTCAATTAAATCTAGCAATGTTCCAATTCTTCAAACAAATTATCTTCTCAGTATAAAACATTGCATTCAGGTCAATGATCACCTTAAAGCACCAGAAATAATAATGGAGTACTTTCTTTCAGATCCATACAATTAAAGGGTTTTCCCAAAACAAAGGTGAAAAGGTGAATGCAAATTTTCAGACGGTACTAGATAGAAACACTTTGCAGCTTAGAATGATTCATTCAGATTCTAACCATCCAGTTCAAAAAACAAATAATACAAATTTTGATAAATCACCTGATAATGTACTTATGAATGAGGACAAAAATGTTCTGAGTTGCTTGTTTAACATTTATTTTTACAACTTGAGTTACTTGGGAAATTTGAATTAAAAGAGAGCCAAGGTTAGTATGTGTACACGACTTTGGGGGAAAACCTCAATATTTACTGAATACCTGCTAATTCAGTTATGTGCTTGGCCATTTACATATGATGGTTTATTCTGCCTTTCAACATCATGTGGATTGGCCATTATCATAACCACTTGACAAATGAGCATAAAGCCTGAGATTCAGGAATATTACATGTATTGTGCAAGATATATAGCTGGCTTGCAAGTGTGGGGCTTGGATTCAATCAAGTCTATAAGATTTCAAATCTCCTCTTCTTCCCATGATGCCTTTTAGGCTTAGGAGGTATCTTCATCAACAGTGACTGCTTAGTGGAATCTCCTTCCCTAACTTGAATGTTTGATATACAAAGATAATGTGGTCTTGTGCCTTGACCAATCAAGATTTAGCTACTTCATTTGGGTCCTTACTATGTGCCAGACACTGTGGGAATTGCAGGCATAGAAGCCAATGCCAGTGGGGGAGGTCATTATAGCACTTGTAACAATCACTTTTGATACTGACTGCTAATCCCATCTGCTCACCTGTTCTAAAACATAGGGTGGTAGCCTTGAATCACTGGGTCATTAAGAGAATTTGTGCAATCAGAAGGTTCACTATCATGGTTCTTTGCTGTTTTCCATGTTGTCATCATCTTTTCATATCTCTGTGTAGTTGACTGGATTTTTAATTATAGGAGGGTAAATTTTTAATCAGAAGAAAATACTTATAGACAAAAGTAGGTAATGGAAAAGATTTATGGCCCTTTCAGGAAACTTACAGGAAAATCCCTAAAAAGTCTTAGTATTGACTTGTTAAATGTGAACCTCATTACCTTTGTTTTATCTGACATATTTATGGAATATGTTCATTTATTAATGAATTTTCCCGAAACAAATGTAACAGATTCATAAGGGCATTCTGATACTCATTCAGCCATATGACTGTGTGTATTTATTACTGGCCTTTAGAGACTGTCCAGAAGCAGAAAGTTCCAGGAAAAAAAAAAGGTATTCAATTCCTTACAGTGTATTGCATTCTAAGAATTATTTATTCAAAGGATGAAGAAGAAATATATTTCTGAGTCTGTCTGTGATAAAAATAATCCTCCTCAGCATCCTTCCCAGAATTGTTCAGAACAATTTTCTATTCTTCAACTGGACAGATGTGGTGATGAGACCATGGTACAAATAATTGGTGAACCTGTCAGGAGGGTTGCTATGGAAGCTGCTCTTGATAAACCTGATTGGTCCAGTGGGAATGCTGAGGAAGTGGATTTTATGATCTCCTTGCTTGGATCTTTGTATCCCCTATAGCTTTCACTGTTGGTAGACACTGGTGGGCATCACTGGAGTCTGTGACATGTGAAGAAGCAGGTGGCATCACCCAGAGAGGCTGAGTCATAGTGTCAGAAACTACCACGTCAGGGAGGACCTGCAAACCATTTTGTAACCAGCTCCCTTATTCTACAGATGAGGAAGCTGAGGCCCAGAAGGCCTCACTGACTCATTGATAGTCACCTGATAGTTGCCCACCTGGAACTTTTGAATGAGATCACAGGAATTACCTAATCTGAAGTGCCATCTCCTTAAGCCCATACCTGAAAGAGCAGCCATTGCATACTGAATCTGCAAATCTAAGAGGACACCAGGGATCTAGAAGTTTGGGTTTGTAACACTATGTCATCATGAATTCCAGGAAGTAAACTACATGTGTTTGAGTAAAATGTATCCATAAACAATCAACAAGTAGTGCACATCAATTATGAAAATGACAAGTTCTAAACTGTTTCTTACCTCACAATGACAGGTTAAAGATATAAATGGAGTTCAGGAATCCAGGGTCCCTGGACACTGTTTAATTTACCATTAAGACCTCATGCCTCACAAAGAACAGGGCCTTGTTTATGGGTGCTGGGGTCTGATTGCAGACCTATCTGCTCCAAATTACCGCCATTTTATCTCATGTTTAAAAAATTTTTTTAAGGAAGAGCCTAACATGGATACTCTTATTAGGTTTTGTCTTTTTGTGTATTGGTGTGGGTGCCTTGAAACTATACTTCTCTCCCTTCCTTTTTTATTTCTGATAAGATAGCAGTTCAAGGCTATTTCATTATCAGCCTTCTACATTCCTGAAAACTAAAAATTGCTGAATAAAAGATATAGCAAAATGGGGAACTTGAACTGAATTTGGCTGACAGGCATTTCAGTTGTCCTGAATGGTGTTTAAAATAATTTGAGAAAAAATGTAAAAATTGGTGGTCTCATATGGGGATTTGGATTTGGGGAATCTCTTTAGATTAAAAAAAAAAAAAAACAACCTCAGAGCTGGGTGTGGTGGTGCATGCCTGTGATCCCAGCACTTGGGAGGCTGAGGCAGGAGGATCTCAAGTTCAAAGCTAGCCTCAGCAATGGTGAAGCACTTAGCAACTCAGTGATACCCTATCTCTAATAAAATACAAAAATAGGGCTGGGGATGTGGCCCAGTGGTCGAGTGCCCCTGAGTTCAATATCTGGTACCAAAAAAAAAAAAAAAACAAAAACAAAAACAAACAAACAAACAAAAAAAAAAAAAAAAAACACACACACACACACACACACACACAAATCCCAGAAAATCTGGTCATGCTAGTCCAAAATTCCCCGTAGCAATCATTATAGTATTAATCATCCTCTCTGTCTTGTGGACCAATCATGCATTCTCTCACTGAGCATCTGAATTTGTAATGTTTATTAAAAAGGAAATCATAAAAGTCACTAAACCACATATCTAGCAGAATTCATTAATGCTTTTATTCACTCACTTAACGAATATTTATTGAACTCTGACTCTGTGCTGTGGTCAATTCTAAGATGAATCTGTTGGTGAAATTGAAACACTCATTCATTAATTCATCAATTGTTTTTCATGGTAATTTTGTTTTAGGCTGTAAAGTTTTAGAGCAAGCAAAGCAAAGCAAATCTCTGCTTTCACATATTGCATGAAACTCTTCAGCAAAACTTTTCAGTTTTACCATCTTGTCTTCCTTGCCTAATTTCCTGCCACTTCCTCCAAGGTTTCAATGCTTTAGTAATATTGGCAATTCATAAATGGCTCAATAAAAGTCTACAGAGCTTGGGATTGGCAGAGTCAGACCCAGAATAAGCCACTGATTCTTGTGCATATGCTCTGAGCTCTTACGGCTACACTGGCCAGAGCTTGACAAAATACCTGAATATATGTCGGTGGTTGAGGTTGAAGACAACTAATTTCAATGTCTTGTTTGCAACATTAACTGTTTTGATAGCATGGTAGATAGAATAACTTTCCTCCAAAGATGTCTGTGCTTTAATCCCCAGAACCTGCAAATATGTAATCTTATGTAGCCAAAGTTACTCTGTGAATGTGACAATTGAGGTTCTTGAAATGAGGAGATTATTCCAGATTAAGAGGGAGACAGGAAGTCAGGGGAGAAAGATGGTGCTATCCCATGGGCTTTCCAGAAGAAACCAAGCTTTGTGGACCCATTATAGATGTCTGGAACTACAAAACTAATATATCTGTGTTTAAAGTCACCAAGTTTGTGGTGATTGAAAGCTGATATAGATAGTATAGCAGAAAAGTTTCCTTATCTGTGAGATGTGACTTTGGGGCTAATTTATTTTCAAGGACCATTTTGGTCTGTGGTCTAAATCCACTGGGTTGGGGTCCTCAGTAGTGGACAGATAGGATTGATCAAGGTCCATAGTACTGAGTGGGCATGTTTGGAGTTTTTGAAGTTCCAAGTATGTAGGACCATAGGCATTAACCTGGCCAACAAATATTTTCAGTGTTTGGGCTAAAATGCAAGCAGCATTTTACTGGCAGCCTCTTAAAAGCACATGACTCATTCAGAAATATGCCATTTGGTTGATGAATATGTCAGACTTTCAGGTAAATTTAATCAATGGACAACCACTCTTTTATTTTCCTCCAAACTAGAATTTCATATTACATTTCATTCCATTAGCTTTGATATAAAGTGGCAATTGATAGCAAGCCATATTGGCAGGCCCTCCTGGGCATAATCTAGTAGTTACTTTAAATCACTTATTCACTGCATGATTCACGGCACACAGAGGAGCCAGTAGTCACTGAGTATTTAAATAAAAAGCACAGAACACTCAAAGTATTTTATTCCAGTTACATAGTCTAGCTTTATTAATTAGAAGGCATCTGACTGCCTCTCAGCCTCTTGAATCACAATCCATGTAGTATTTGTTCTTACTATGTTAAAAAGCAAAAGTCAAGTGATTCTAGGGGTGCAGGTGAATGGGGTGATGGGGGCTGATTTTGGAAGACCAGCTCCTGCATGCTTCATGGGTGAGAATTCACTCCCACTTAGTACAGCTGTCTTTCTTTGAAGCAAGGGATGACACAAACCATTTTGGATCCAAAAAACATGTCTTGATCAACTTTTAAAAGACGGACAATCTAGAAGTCTCCTGATAACTAGGATAACTCTGTATGCTTCTTTTGCATGTGATTTGCATATTAGCCGCTTTGCTAGTGAGGTAGCATAATATTGTGGAGAGAGTTCAGTATCTTTTTTACCCCCTCCTAAAATCACATTTGGTAGTGCTTTGAATATTTTGGTAATCATTTTTAAAAAGCTCATAAGAAGTAATTAGAAATAAATTCAAATAGCAAATCCCAGCTTTGCTGTTTTTACCTTAGGCAAGGCATTTATTTCTATGACCCTCAGTTTCTCATTTCTAAAATAGTTGGAATAATACTTGTCTCACTGTCTTTTGGTAGAGGTTAAATGAAAAAATATATAAGGTGCCTAACTCAGTCTAAAAATTATAATCTGTTAGGATAATGGGTAAGTGGCTGTAACAAACACTGTTAAAGCTGTAGTGTCTATAAAATAAAGATGTTCATTTTTCTCTAATGTTAATAGTTCCCAGTAAAGGATCAAGTTAGTGGGGTATCTTACTCCATGAAGTTCATGAGGCCTATGATCCTTTTATCTTGTTTTTCTCTCATCTGCTTGGGTAGGGTTATATAAAAAATGGCCTTCAAGTGTGGAGAGAGACAGAAGATTAATATCTAGAATAAAGGACTAAAAATGTTTAACACCAAAAAAAAAAAAAAAAAAACAAATAACCCAATTAATAAATGAACAAATGAACTGAACAGATACTTTTCAAAAGAAGAAATACAAAGGGCCAACAATATATGAAAACATGTTCAACATCATTAGCAATTAGGGAAATGAAAATCAAAACTACACTGAGATTTTATCTCACACCAGTCAAAATGGCAGCCATCAAGAATACAAACAACTATAAATGCTGGAGAGGATGTGGAGAAAAAACAAACACTTTTATTCTGTTGGTGGGATTGTAAATTAATACAACCATTAAGGAAATCAGTATGGAGGTCCCTTAAACTAAGCCTGGAACCACTATATAATCCCCCACTCCTCAATATTTATCTTAAAGAATTATGTGAGCAGGCATCCATGACCCATGCATGGACTGAGTGATGTTTGAGCCATTAGGCAGGGAAGCTTCATATTAGAAACTCCCAGTGGGAATCCACTGGTTCGTTGAGAACACCTAATTCTTGTGGCACCCTGCCTAGTTCACTGCACAGTTCTGGCATAGCCCAGGAGATGGAAGTGAACACTAGAGCCAGATAGACTTCTGGAGATAGGTGTAGCTTGCCAAATGCCAATTAACCTTTTATTGTAAGATCCCTGCCACACAGAGACTCCTCTTGCTGAAACTTATCCCTGCCTTTGATGTACTCCCCCTTACATAAAGAACTGGGGCCTTTTTTCAGTTGTTCAGTTCTAATTTCCACCAGGACTGGAAGACCCATCAGGTGCTTCATTGTATAAATCTAACTTTTGGCTTTGTCTTTATTACTGATTATTTAAGACTTTTTATTTCCCCAGGCAGCGCACATCTCCTGGACAGGAACCTGCTCTATCGGGGTGCTGGTCACCCTGCTATAGAATTAAACTCAGCAAATTATAGTGATACATCCATACCCTTGTTTACAGCAGCACAATTCACAAAAGTCAAACTATGGAATCAGCCTAGGTGTCCATCCATGAATGAATGGATAAATAGAATGTGATATATATACACAATGGAATTTTATTCATCCATTAAGACAAGTGAAATTTTGTCATTTGCAGGAAAATGGATGGAACTTGAGACTATTGTGTTAAGTGAAATAAATCAAACTCAGAATGTCAAGGTCATATATTTTTATCTCATATGTGGAAGCTAGAGAGGAAAAAGGAAAAGAAAGATGTATGTGTGTAGGGTGTGGGGATCTCAAAAAAATTAAAGGGAGATCAGTAGAGGAAAGGGACCAGGGGGATGGGAAGAGACGAGGGAGAAGGGAAGTGCTGAGGAGTTATATTGGCCAAAACATATTGTGTGCATGTACAAATATGTAACAACAAATCCCATCATTATGTACAACTATACTTCACCAATAAAAATGTGGAAAGGAAACAATAAGAATAAATGAAAATTTAAAAATTGGCCCTCAGATTTTTTTTTTGTAAATAAAGTTTTACTGGAACAGACATGCCCATTTGTTAACAAATTATCCATGTTATCTATATATTTTAGTGGGTAGAAAAGAGTAGTTGCAGTAAAAGCCAAATTGACCACAAAGCCTAAAATATTTAAGATTTTCTGACTTCTGCTCTAGGACATTGTCCTTGTCTGTGGCTGAGGCTGGGTTATGGTCATGTGCACATTCCAGCTCACTAAGAGGAAGGAAAACGAATATGAGAAGACAATTTCCTTTTAGGATGGAAGTCATACATGTCACTTCAGCTCACGTGCCATTGGTAAGAAGTTGGTCAGGAAAGCACATCTAGTTGCAAGGGTAGCTGGGCTGTTTTGAGGCAGTTGGGTAATCATACACCCCACTTAAACTGTATCACTTTGGAATAAGTGGGGAGGGGTTAGCTCTGATTCAAAAATAACAGTGTCTGTAACATAGGTACTCAGTGTAAGTTTCCTTTTCCTTCTTTCAACTGTCAAACCCCTAAACCCTTCCATGTCTCTCTCTTTCCTTCTCTCCTCCCCTGTCCCTTCTGTGCTGGAGATGGAACATAGACACTGACCTACACACCCTGTTCTTGTGCCTTCCCTACAATCATCTCTGGTTTCTGCTTCTTGATTCACAGTTTATCTACTATATTTCTTATCTCTAATGTTGCTGTTTTTCATCTAATCTTAGAAAATCTGGTTGACCTTTGTGATAACTGCCCTGTGATTTATAGCTGGGTTTCTCAACCTTGGCACTTGATATTTCAGAACAGATACGTCCTGTTGTGGGGTCTGTCCTGGGCCCTGCAGAATGTTAAGCAGTGTCCTTGTCCTCTGCCTGGTGAGTGCCAGCAGCACCTTCCAGTGTGGCCACCCAAACGCCTTCAGACATTGCCAAGTGTTTCTTAGAGTGATGAAATTGCCTCCAGTTTGGCCTATTCCCAAAGGACTTAAAAAACAGCTTACTACAGGGACACAGCCACATCAATGTTTATAGCAGCACAATTCACAATAGCTAGATTGTGGAACCAACCCTGATGCCCATCAGCAGATGAATGGATAGGGAAACTTTGGTATATATACACAATGGAACACTACTCAGCACTAAAAGAGAATAAAATCATGGCATTTGCAGGTAAATGGATGGAGTTGGAGAAAATAATGCTAAGTGAAGTCAGCCAATCCCCAAAAACCAAAGGTCGAATGAGCTCTTTGATATGAAGATACTAACTTATAAAGGCAAGAGAGAGGGAATGAGAGGAATGAAAGAGCTTTAAATAGAACAAAGAGGAGGGAGGGGGGAGGGAGCAAGGGGATAGGAATAATAGCAGACTGAGTTATCCATGATTACCCTAAATACATGTATAAAGACACAATGTTGTAAAAATACTTCATATTAAACCAGCACTTCAAAAATTGTGCTCTTTATATGTAATATGAAATGAAATGTACTCTGCAAATGTGTATAACAAATTAGAATTAAAAAAAAAAATTGCCTCCAGTTGAAACCACTGATTTACAGGATGATGAGATGTCTACCCTTTGCCCCTTTGTGGATTTAATGGTCACCAGTGTTTTGCTTCAAGGAAGATGACCCTTTCTTTGTTTTACAAAGCAATGTTATTCAATTTAACTTAACTTTTTAGGTATTAAGACTCTATCTGTGCCGGGCATGGTGGAGGTGGCGTATGCATGTAATCCCAGCACTTGGGAGGCTGAGGCAGGAGGATTGTGAGTTCAAAGCCAGCCTAAGCAATGGCGAGGCACTTAGCAACTCAGTGAGAGCCTGTCTCTAATAAAATACAAAAAAGGGCTGGGGATGTGGCCCAGTGGTCGTGTGCCCCTGAGTTCAATCCCCGGTGTTGGACAAGATTCAGGCTGGCAGGCCATACCCCCAGGCGCCTTCCCGGAAGTGCCCAACTCTCGCGAGAATTCACCTTTGGCAGGCTCCGAGTCCCCGCCCTTCCTGATCCTGGGAATACTCGCCTCTCGCGGGAATTCAACCCAGGGCGGGCTCTCCCTTTTTGAGCCAATCCGGACCATACAAGTCATGCTCCCACCCCTCTGTACTTAAGCCCCGGTTTGTCCAGAACTCTCTCTTTTCGCCGTCATCTTCTCACCAGCTCCCCCCGTTCCTTTTCCCCTTTCCCCTTCCCTTAATAACCCCCCCTTTTCTACAAGGCGGTCCCGGTGTGGTTCTTGCCCTTCATTTGGTGTGTTGGCCGGGAACCTTATCCCTCCGGAGGGCATAACCATCTCGGAACCGATTTTGGAACCACCCGACTCAGCCTTTCGCTTATTTTTGATTGCCACTCCTACGCATCCACTGCCGGTCATCGGATTGTAAGCCCCTCTGTCCCCAGGGCTCCTAAACCCGTTGGGCCTTTCACAGTGGGAACTGACCACTGATCGTCCAGCAGCCCCACTTGTGGCCCATATGGGGGGGATCGCACCCCACCAAAGACCCTCAAGGTTACAGTGGGCCCCAAGGAGCTCGCTCTTTCTCTTTCAATCTCTCTCTCTCTCTTTCTCCCCCTTTTCTGGGAACATGCTTCCAGCCTGCCCGCGGCTTCCGCCGCCTCCGCACACCGCATCTGATAGCCCACACCTGGAGTCTGCGCTTGTCTGACAGGGTTCGTGAATCTGTGCCACGTGGCAGCCTCACGCCCTTGCCCCCACCCCGAGTTCCTAAACCTGTCTGGTCACTACGTGGTGAAAATTGACCGTCGATTTTCCAGCAATCTTGCCCGTGACCTGTGCAGGGGGGAAAGCACTCCATCCAAGTCTTAAAGGCGATGGTGGACCCCAGGAACTCCCCCCACCCCCAACTCTATCTGCCCGCTCTAAAGTTTTCAGCTGTAGTGATTAGAGCTTTCAGCTGGGAGTGGTTAGAGAAGTTCCTCTCCACACTCTGGACTTGAGCTTTTCTTTCCTGTCCGGGATGGGACACGAGAATTCCCTGCGCAGGGGGCTCATAGTCCTCTGGTATCTTGAGGAAGACATTTCTCATGATATCCCATGTCAGCCTAACCCGGTGACGACTGGGCGAGCGGACTTGGATCTCACTCTAATACATATTTTGAAAGGGACGCTTTTCGAAATATCGTATTAGCCTCTCCCCATCAATGGGAAAATATGGGAACTTCCCTATCAATTCCAGCTGATTCTCCTCTTAACTGCCTCCTTAAAAAAAAAAACCGGGCAAGCTTAGGATTAAAGCCACACATTAAAAAAAAGAAATTAATAAAGTTATGTTCAAAAATTTGGCCTTCCTACCCATTATCCAATCGGTGGCCAGAGTCAGGGTCCCTAGATGCTCAGGTTTTGCAGGAACTTTCCAGCTTTTGCCATCTGTCGAAAAAACGGACAGAGTTGCCTTACATAGATGCCTTTTCCCTTCTCCGTTCAAATCCTTCCCTGTGTATTCAGTGTAGTCCTGAAAACGTTTTACTAGCATGCAGACCCAGTGACCCGCTTCCATCCTTGATTGACCTTGACTTTGACCCAGGATTAGAAGCCCCGCCGCCCCCATACCAGCAGTCCAGACCTTCCACCCCTCCCCCTCTCCCGGCTCAGGCTCTGACTTCCGAAATTGCCGCGCCTTTGTGCTTAGACCCTCCTCTTCCTTTTACATCATCTTCCGTCCCTCCCCTTCTCTCCGTTTCGGCTATGACTTCCGCAATCACCTTGCCTTCGTCCATAGAACCTCCTTTTCTTTCCATGTCATTTCCTGTGCCTCTTTCGCTGTTATCCCCGCCCACTCAACTTCCTGTTCCTAGTTCCGCGCCTCTTCCGCCTTATCCCCGCCCACTCAGCTTCCGCCGCTTGGTTTGCGTCATTTCCTGCCACACCTTCCCCGCCATCTTTGGCCATGCGTTCTTTACCAGACACACCACTTCAAACTTTAGCCCCCACTTCCGCGGATTCTGCGACACGTTCTTTACCAGACGCGCCGTCTCAGACTTTGGCCCCCACTCCCTCGGATTTGGCGATGCGTTCTTTACCAGATGCGCCACTTCAGGCTTTGGCCCCCCTCCCCAATTTCTTCCCCAACCACTCTGGCAGCGGTGCAGGGAGAGAGCTGCACAGTCTGCACTTCTTCCCCAGCGTCTCTGGCAGAGTTTCTTCCGGCCCCAGTGGCTCTCGCAATGTCTCTACCAGACTCGCGGGATATTCTGCAGCCGTCTGCATTCAGTCCTCCCCTGACCCGTTCGAGAAAGCAGGCAAGAGCATATGTGGACGAGACTCAGAGAGTAAACCCAAACTTACCCTTTGGTCCTGAGTCTGAACTGGGATTACAATGCCCCAGGGGACGTGGTCTTGAGAGATCAGTTTTTAGTTTGCATAGTAGGTGGTTTTTAAACCTGTTAATTTTGATAAGCTGCAGGAAATTATTGTGTTCTCTAATCCGCCTAGCTCAATTGTGCTCCCTGGCTCGTTTTGCTCCGTCTCCTCCCCCATCTTTCTTCTCACTGTTTCAAAGGCCACTGCACTGGCCCACCACCCCCTATTGATGCTGATGAGGAAACCCCACCATCCCCTATTTATGTGGGAACCCCTCAGCCCCCTACTGAGGCAGGAACCCCCCAACCTTCTACCGATGCAGAAACCTCCCATTACCCTGTCTCCACCAATTTAGTGGACCCCAAAGTCTGGGATACTCAGACTCCCTCCCTTGCTCAGTGTGACCCCGTACAAATATACCTTAAAGATCCCCAGCATTTCCCCAATAAAGCCCAGTATCCACTTCCAGCCACTAGCCTCAGAGGTCTTCAACCCATCATCTCAGATCTTTTGCGGAAACGTTTTCTCAGACCCACCCATTCCCCTTATAATACCCCTATATTGGCAGTTCAGAAGTCCAATGGGTCGTATTGGCTAGTCCAAGATCTTCCTCTCATCAATGAGGCTGTTAAGCCCATACACCCCTTGGTCCCAAATCCGTATACTATTCTCCTTAATTCCTTCCTTATCCACCAATTTCTCAGTTATTGACCTGAAAGATGCCTTTTTCACTGTCCCTTTAGCTCCAGAATCACAAGACCTCTTTGCCTTTACTTGGACAGATCCAGATACTCAGCGGTCCCAACAGTTGACCTGGACAGTCCACCCTCAGGGTTTTCGAGACTGCCCTCATATCTTTGGGCAGACATTGGCTGCAGACCTCAAATATCTTGAATTCCCTAACTCCTCTCTCTTGCAGTATGTAGATGACCTTCTCCTCTGCAGCCCTTCCTTATTCACAGCTTGTGAAGACTCTTACACTCTTTTAAATTTTCTTGCTTCTCGTGGGTATCGTGTTTCCCCATCTAAGGTGCAGCTTGCCCAGACCCAGGTAGTGTTTTTAGGAGTTCAGATTTCCCATCAATTGAAGGCCATTACTGTGGACAGAAAGGCCCTCATCGAGGAGCTCCCATGTCCCAAGACAAAGGAAGAGATTCTTTCCTTCCTAGGGCTAGCAGGATATTTCCGTGCCTGGATTCCCAATTTCTCTCTTTATGCAAAGCCCCTGTATGAGGCAGCTAAGGGTATTGAGGGAAAGTTCCTTCCTGAAATCATTCAGGCTAAGTTTAAGCATCTGCAGCAGGCACTGTCACAGGCCCCAGCTCTTCATCTCCCAGACCTTCTTCAGCCATTTATCCTTTATGTCCATGAAACGAAGGGTTTGGCTCTTGGTGTTCTAGGCCAATACAAGAGACCCACCTTACCTGAGAAGGCTCTGGCCTTCCACCTTTACTGCATGCCAGAGTGGCTCCAGGGCAGACCAAACTTCAATTTGTTAATGGTTGTGGTCAAAAGAATGATTTTTGTTGTTAAGAAACAGGGGTTGTAGTATATAACTCAGTCAAAATTCAAGATGGTTATTTCACAAACTAAATGTGTTTTTATTCTCATTAATTTTATTTTGTATTTTCCTTGTAAATTGTCTAAAAGTTGCCTGTCAATATTTTGCAGAGGTATTGCTTCAAGAACACAACCTAGGTTAATTTAAGATAATAAGCAATCACCTAGGGTGGTACAAGCTCCAATTAATGGAAAGGGAAAATGACAGTAAGGTTTATTGGCATTGAAGTAAAGCCCAGTGCTCTTAATTTAAGACTGAGACTCTTGCTGTATGTTTAAGATTAAGATTTTAAAGTTAAATGAAAGGAGCCAAAAAAGCCAATGTTTGGCTCTGGCCCTCAGAGTCAGTCTGAGTTCAGGGAACAGGGAACTTCTCTAAAGAGCTTTGCAACTTTGGGCCACATGGTCTCTCGAGCGGGGAGGCTATGAGACTTTTGGAGAAGAGAAAGCCAACCAGTGCACTTGCTAAAAGGAGGGTTCTTGGAAAAGGGAGACATCCCTGGTGCTTCCAAGGGAAGCCACAAGGTCAAGCAAGACCTGGACCTATGCTTGCAGAAGGCACTAGCAGAATGGAAAAGTTGCTCTTAAGTTCCCCCAAGAGTTATTCCCATCAGAAATCATCTGACTCTTAGCAATAGATAAAAGCAAAAGTTAGTTTGGCTTACTTCATCTTAAACAAATAGCAAAAACAGTTGAAACCAAAACACAACCATTCCTGGGCATTTAAGAAATAATAGTTAAATGTAACTTCAGATATACACTTGTATTAGCCCCAAGAATTGGTAAGACTGAAGGCTACAAAAGAGATTCTTAGGCAGGAATGCCTGATAACTCTAAAAAGAAACAGTTTAACAAATCTTCCTAACCTACACAGGTAGGCTTAATATTTACTAGCATTATTATCTAGCCCTCCAATAGAAAGATTTTATAGGATCAGATGACATTAAGTAGCTTGACTACCATATTAAATGTTGTGTTTACATTCCTGATGATTCTGGGGATGTTAAAGATTTATATTCCCAAATAAAGGCCATATCCACTCTGGCCTTATGGGGACGACTTCTCAGCCCTCACACCTCCTGGTGAGAAATTATCATCTTCATGGTATACATTGATGTTTCAGATGCTGCAACATTTCTTCGGTACTCATGTTTTTTGCTTCTCTCATAGAGGCTCCTGTCCTTGATGACTTTACAATCTTCCCCCAGCTTCAATCTGGCCTGACTTCTAAAAAGGGAACTCCAAACTACTTGTCCCCATCTCGTCACCCCTGTTCAGCTCGAAGAAGCCAGATCTGGTCATCATCCCATTCCCTTAAAGTAGTAAGGAATTCCTAAAATTAGAAGGGAAAGGAAGCCAGAATCTCATAGGCAGTCAGCATGTATAGGTAAATCAAGTCAGGTCAAAAGCCAATTTGAGTGAGCCAATTTTGGGAACTTGGGAGACTGTCCCCTGAGGGATTGAAATCTTAATTCCCTCAGAGGCCTTCTTCCACCCTTATCAACAACCTGCCCCAACCCGTTGCCAAGGTAACCTGTCCCAGGAATTTCCCCTCCCTACAGGGAGCTATACAGTTTTTAATTCATGTGTCCTGGGATGCACCATCCTGCCCTTCCTGCCTCAGCCCATCTGCTTCCCACTTTTTGCCCATCTCACTGGGCCTGGTCACAGGACAGGCCTGGCCACAGTATGCAGGAAGGAGTTAGAAAGGAAAAATTACAACTGGCATGACAATCCCATTGGGACATGTTCACAAGACTTCATCAGCTAGGCTCTGCCAATATGGGGACCTCTAGTTGAAGTTATCTCATTCTGTGCCTTCCTTCCCTGTGTCATAAAATTTCTACAGGGACAATTAAGTAAAATCTCTAACCAAACCTTTAACCAGCTTCTCCTCAGATTATCAACTGTAAAACCACAGATGATTTCTCATCACTTCAAAACGAATTTGCCAGATTCTAAAGGGATCAACTACACCTGGATGATTCTTGGCCAGCTTGCTCCAAAAGGCCCCTAACCTGCCACCCTATGCTCATTATGATGCGCCTTGCACTCGCCATTGGCCTCTTCACCTGCTACCTGTAAACTTGCAAGGCCTAAAATTCCTACGTGCTCTTCGAGAAGACAGCTGACTGATTTCCCTCGTGTCCTCTGCAGAAGCTTGGTTTCACACCCCTCACCGATCTATGGCCTCAAGGAAACTTCATCCATCTCATACCTGCAGAGAATCATCTTTTCCATGCCTACCTCCTGGGAATTTTTTCACCCTCAAGCCTGATTTGCCTGTTTTGTATGCCTACATCCCCCCCTCATAACACCCCACGCCGCCCTCTTTCAGCTCTGAAGCAGCCAGATCAAGACACAATGCCCCACTTCCTAAGAAAACAAAAAGGGGGGAATGTTGGACAAGATTCAGGCTGGCAGGCCATACCCCCAGGCGCCTTCCCGGAAGTGCCCAACTCTAGCGAGAATTCACCTGGCAGGCTCCAAGTCCCTGCCCTTCCTGATCCTGGGAATACTCGCCTCTCGCGGGAATTCAACCCAGGGCGGGCTCTCCCTTTCTGAGCCAATCCGGACCATACAAGTCACGCTCCCACCCCTCTGTACTTAAGCCCAGGTTTGTCCAGAACTCTCTCTCTTTTCGCCATCATCTTCTCATCAGCTCCCCCCATTCCCGTTCCCCTTTCCCTTTCTCCCTTTCCCCCTTTCCCCCTTCCCTTAATAACCCCCCCTCTTTTCTACAAGGCGTCCCGGTGTGGTTCTTGCCCTTCACCCGGTACCAAAGGAAAAAAAAAAAGACTATCTATGAAAAGCTTCTAGATCTATACTAGAATGTCTGAAATATCAGGTCTGAGTCTGGATTAGGGGAGAACTTTGAGGAGGAGACAAGAGAAATAATTTAACTTAGTAGGCAAACATGGGGTTGGGAGGAAGAGAAACCCATGGGAGAATGGTCAAAGAAGGCTTACTGCAGTTCTTGTGCTCATGGCAAGAAAACACTAATGTTACTTAGCTTTCCATCACTGTGACAAAATACCCAAGATAAAAAACTTATAAGGAGGGAAGGTTTATTTTGGCTCATGATTACAGAGGTTTCAGTCCGTGGTCAGTTGGCCTCATGTGAGGCAGTTCATCATGGTAGGGAGTGTGTGGTGAATGAGGCTATTCATCTCATGGTAGAAAGGAAGCAAAGACCCAGACAAGAAGGAGCCTGGTCCCAATATCCCCTCCAGAGTCATGCTCCCAATGACCTAACATTTTCCAGCCAGTCCCCATCTATTGAAGATTCCACCACTTCCCAATAACAACATAGGATGGACACTAAGTTTTCAATATCCTCTTATCCTCTGAGGGATAGTCAAGATCTAACCTAAAATGATAACTACTTGTAATGTGCTAAACATAATATTTTATGTCTCAAACTTCAGGATTTATAAAATCACATGGGAGCTTATTTAAAATTCAGTTTTGTTTGGTGTTAGGGAATATATCTCAGTGGCAAAGTACTTGCCTTACATGAGTAACTCCTTGGAAAAATAAAACAACATACAAACTACTTTATTTAACTCACTTCCAGAGATCCTAGTTCAGTTGATACGGTGGGGTGAGAGAAGAAATCTACATTTTTAATAATTACCCCAGGAGATTCTGATCTATGGAGTGCTACTTAAAAAACACTGTTTTATATAATCCCAGCGACTTGGGAGGCTGAGGCAGGAAGACCACAAGTTTGAGACCAGCCTCAACCAGTTCTCAAGGCCCTAAGCAACTTAAGGAGAGCCTGTCTCAAAATAAAATAAACAAGCAAAAGGGCTGGAATATAGCTCAGTGGTAAAGTGACCCGGGTTTAATCCCTAGTACTCCTGCAAAACAAAACAAAACAACTGTCTTTAACTTTTCAGAAATTGTAAACATTTTCTATTTTCATTTAAATGGTAGCTGTTAAATGTGAGTGAGGATCACACTTAGTGTTTAGTTGATTTCATCACTTAGCCCAGGTTCTAATGAGTGGCATCTGTGGCATATATGTCAAGTGAAAAATGTAGTGTTGTTATTTGTGTACAAAGACCTTTATCCTAGCACTGACCTCTGTAGAAGCTGCTCTGGACTCTGTGTTAGGCTGGAGTCAAAGGTTGGCCTTTATTTCTTCCTCCCCAAATTTCTGCCTATTTATCTCTGGCTCTTCTCTCCAAAATAAACAAGAGCTAGGAATGGAGACTGCAATTTGAAGCCAAGATAGTTACAAATACTGGTGTTCATGTTGTAAAGCTAAAATTTGGAACTGAAGGCAAGTTTGAAGCAATTAATGAGGAACCTTAACATGATGAGAAAAAGATTTATTTGCAAGTAAAATAAGTGATTCTAATGGGCTAACTTTAACATATGCTGCCTAATTTTATTGTTTCATAGTGGCTATGATCAGTGCTGACGAGTTCAGGCCCCTTAGCTCATGGCCAGGTCAGTAGTTTGGGCTGGCAGGGCTCCCCTTGACACAGGAGAAGAGATGTCAGACCTCCTTCCCTGAGGTAAAACACAATCCTGTTCCTCTTATCAACTGCTGCTATCCGGAAAGTGCAAGTAAAGATAAAAGCCACACTTTGCCAGGGAACTGATCTTTAACTCATCATCCCTGACCCACGAGTATCAAGCTCTCAAAAGGAGACCCCTCTCCTCCTCGGGATCAAGTCAAAGGGTGGGGAAAGTATCTAAGATGTGGGCAGGAGTTTGCTCCTCTGTAGACCAAGTCTGACGTAAGATGCTGGGGATTATACATTTTTTCTCTCCCCTCCCTTTTTCTTTCCTCTCTCCTTTCCTTCTTTTTTTTTTTTTTCTTTTAAAAATCAAACACAATCAATCCCTAACACTTAAAAAAATCAAGTGCAAATTCTTCATAAAAATGAATTTTAAGATGAAGTTAAGGAAGTTGTATTGTTCACATCTCTCCTTTTCCTTGTATTCTGACATACCCCAGCCTGGCTTCCATTCACTTTCAACCCCTCATTTCAAGACGTACTTTTTTTTTTTTTTTTTTTTTTTAAATAAAAGCAACTGGTACCCAGCTGAGCACCTAATAGGTGCAGGGCTCAAAATCAAATGCAAACCTGCTCTCCCAAGAGGAAGCAGGGTCCTGAGAGGATTGCTCAGTGTTATTTTCCTGTCCCTGCCTGCTCTCCTCTGTTACCACCTACTTTGACCACTTACCTGTCCTCAGGGTGTTCTTCCCCTCTGACCTACTTAGCTGTGGCATTTTTATGGGGTTGCCACGTTCTGATAGTGATCATGGGCCTGAGTCTCACTCTGCCTCACTTCCGTCCAGTGAGCTGGCTTTTCCTTCTGGTGCCTATCACCTTAGTCTCTGGATTTGGCTTGATGTACAGATGGTCCCAGACTTAGGATTTTTCAGCTTTACAATGGTACAAAAGTAATGCACATTCAGTAGAAGCTGTACCTCAAAGTTTGAATTTTGATCCTTTCCCAGGCTTCCCTGGTTTGATATTCTTTTTGCAATCCTGAGCAGTCAGTGAGCCGCAGCTCCCAATGAGCCCCAGGATCACACAGCAATCAGCTGATTCTCCACAGTGCACTGTGTCGCTGAGCTGAGATGTTCAGCAGGGTAAGGGTGTTCAATGCCTTTTTGACCTAGAATATGTGCAAATCTGTGATGGGCTTATCTAGATGTGATTCATTATGAATAGAGTTTCATCTCTGGGCTGATCTGATCTTCTCTGGCTATACCTCTGACTGATAGGTACAGAGGCACTCTTGTCTCTCATTAAGACCAAGGATGGTATATTAGTCTGCTAGGCCTGCCATAACAAGGTAGCACAAACTGGGTGACTCCAACAATAGAAACTTACCATTTCCCAATCATGATGTCTCCAAGTCCAAGAACAAGGTATCAGCACGACTGGTTTCTGAGGGCTCAGAGGGAGAATCTGCTTGATGCCTCTCTCCTAGCTTCTAGTGGTTTTTTGCTGGTCATTGTGGTTAGACACAAAACCCTGATCTCTGCCTTCAAATTCTCACGGTTTTCCCCATTCACGTGTCAGTGCTCCACTGTCCCCTTTTGATAAGGATACTAGTCGTATATGATTGGGGCCCACTTGACTTTAGTACGACCTCATCTTACCTTCTTATATTTGTAAGAACTTTATTTACAAATAAGGTCACCTTCTGAGGGGGACACTGGACATCAGAACCTCAGTATCTTTTTGAGGGGATGTTATAGTTTGGAGTTTGAATGTCCTTCAAAGGCCCACGTGTTAAACACTTGGTCCCAGCCTGTGGTGCTATGGGAGGTGGTGGAACTTCTGAGAGGTAGGGCCTACCAGAAGGAAGTTTGGTCATTGGGAGGAGTGCTCTTGGAGGGGTTATTGGGATCCCAGACCTTCCTGCCATTCTCTTTGCTTCCTGGCTTCCATGAAGTGAACAGGTCTCCTCAATTTCAAACGTCTGCCATCATGTCTGTGCTTCCATAGGCCCAAAGCATCAAGGTCAAGTGACCATGGAATAAAACCTCTGAAACTATGAGCCAAAAATAAACCTTTCCTCTTTTTAAGTTTATTTATTTCAAAAGTATTTGTTACAGTAACAGAAAGCTGACTAATACAGGGGACACAATTTAATGCATAAGATGGTCACTTATATCTACTTTATGTCCCTTGTATCTACTAGTTTCCCTAATATGCTAAGACTAGAGTGCAACAAAGGATTCATGGAGCACTAAATTTATGGGGTGGGGGGAGCACAAAATAACTGAGCAGTCAAGATAAATTACATTTTAGATATTTTTAAAAATTAAAATTGGTTGAAAAGAACACACGATGAACTTTTTTTTTTTTTTTTTTTTTTTTTTGGTACTGGGGATTGAACTCAGGGGCACTTGACCACTGGGTCACATCCCCAGCCCTTTTTTTGTATTTTATTGAGAGACAGGGTCTTATTGAGTTGCTAAGTGCCTCGCCATTGCTGAGGCTGGCTTTGAACTCGCAATTCTCCTGCCTCAGCCTCCCAAAGTGCTGGGATTACAGGCATGCGCCACCGCGCCCGGCTACACGATGAACATTTTAAGTCAAGGCAGGATCTGATCCCACACCAACCTGGGCAGCTTTCCCACCTCATCCCATCTTTGCCTTGCCCTGACATTTGCTCAACAGGACTGATCCAGCCAACAGCCGCACAGGCCGCTGTAGCTGGATCCCTTGCTTCTCTTTACCCTTGGACATGGTTTCACTGAATTGGAACACAACTGAAGACATTTTGTTGGGTTTAGGCATTCAGGAGACTGACTTAACATTAGGTTTGAACCTTATTAATTTCCTACTTCACTGATTCTCTGCCAAGTACTTTACACTTCTCTCAAACTATGTGTTTAATTAGAATACCTTGATTCCTCAGACTCACTTAAACACCTCCTGGAGGGGGTCTCTGCTTGGTTTGATGTCACGAGGCCCAGGCGACATTCCTCAGTCTTTGGTGTTTTGTTTTGATTATTTCAATACCAGATGGAGGTGCACTTGATCAAGCAGGGCACACTCAGGAACTCTTTTTGTGGCTGTTCTTCCCTCCTCTGGGGGTATATTGGATGTTCATTTCTCTTCACCTCTAGGGTCAGGGAAAAACTGGGCAGGATTAGGAAGCAGCAATTTCCCCGAGACTTGTCAAACTCACCAAAACCTAGAGAGTCCAGAATGTTTCTTCATTTCTAAAGTAAATAAACAAACCAACAAACATTAAGCTTTATTCCAGGGTTGTGCTGGGTTGAGGTATTTTGCCAAAGTAACAGAGAGGGGAAAAATAAACAACTATAATAGCCGACTGCTAGACTTAAACTGCTCTCCATGTGTTCTAGTAGGTGCAGTGTGGCTCACCTTCTGTGTGGCCAGGTGGGCCGATGAGGAGACTCGACATGTGGACCATTCGTTATTGCTGGGCCTCATTTCTTCCTACTTTCCCCTCCATCACCTGATTGACCCTCAACTTCATTCTGACTTAGATTTTCATTTAACACATGTGGAAAACACAATATATAAAGTATATAGGTATATTACACACCAATACCAAATTCCCTTGCCAGTCACCTAAAATTCAGCAACTGGGAATTCACCAAATCCTTTATTTTATTTTAGTGAATTAAAACATTGACCAGCCTATTCTCCATGGTTACACTGAGGAGGAATAGGTTCTCTGCAATAGATTTCCTTTTGTCAGTGTTCTACCCTTTTCTCCATTTCATAATACCCTACATTTATAACTTCTGGAAAATGACAACCAGCAATAACTGTGTCCATGTGCATAATACAGCACAGTGTTTGGCACAATTTAGAGCTTAATAGAAAATTGTATATCTAATAAAGACAATCTAGAAGTTATTTTGCCTGGAGTTTTGAAGGGTCAGTATTTGGGCAAATGTGCTATAATTTATTGTAGAGATGACCAGCATCTGCAAGGCAGCATATAGCCAAGACAAGAGCATTAGACTGGGATCAGGATTGCCAAGAACTAATTGCAGCTTCGTTACTGGGTAACTAGTTAACTGGGTAACTAGTTAACTTCTCTAGGCCTTGGTTTCTTCATGTGTAAAACAAGAGAATTGGCACAAATGCTAGCTGGGAACCTTGCAGCTCTAAGACTGTGACACTTTGATTGCTCATGTTCCTTGATGTAGGGATACAACGGGGAGAAATTGCTTCCTCTGTAAGTCAGCAAATTGGAATTAAAGTGCCTGTGATTCTCTCTGTAAAGGTGGTGCTGCCGATGATCACAATTCTCGTGAACTTAATAAACTGCAATATTCTAGAAACAGCTGCCTCTCAGGAGCAGTGTTTAAGTCATTCAGTTGGGAAAACAGAGGACAACAAATAATCACAAAATGGTTTCAGTGAGACATAAAATAGAAACTGTACTCTTTCTGGAATCTAAAGCTGTTGTACAATTATTTGTGCCTAAAATGAATATCATCCCATTTTAGGCCTCGCTTTTTTTTTTTTTTTTTTTCCTTAAAGATCCAGGGAAATAGGAAAGAAATGGGTTTCTTCAGAAGTCAGAAAGGTGCTATTTGCAAGGAAAGGAAAAGACAAAGGAAAAGAAATCCCACAGAAATGGCAGTGTGCCTGCGTTTTTTTCAGCAGCCAGTGCACAGGGACCAGCTCTGCAAGCTGTCCCAGGTTTGCTGGGAAGACCGTGGTATGGTTTCTTCCCATTAGTTTCCCTGGAAGCAGGACACACGGGAAGAATGAGGCTCAGTGTACAGCAGTAGTTAGATCACACAGCAGCTGTGGGGAATTCCTAAATGAGCAGAGAGACAGATGGCCCGGGAGAGGGTAAAGTGTAAAACTCTGAGACCACAGGAACAGACATTAAGTTGGGTTTTTCCTCCCTAGGTTGAGACCCTGGTGCCTACATCAGAATCCAAGTTGCAGGGAAATTTTTTTATTTTACCCACTCCCCTTCTTTTAATTTTTTTTCTTTTGCAATTTTTTAGAGCTCATAGCATTGTCTTAAGTTTCATTCCTTCCTCTGTAGCATTGGGCCATCCACCTGAGAACATATATAATCACACCTTCACTCTTGCTTATCTCTTAAACCCATTCATGTGCACACCCTCACACTCACTCTTCATACATGTAGACACTCCTGACACACACGTATGAACCCATATTCACCTGTAAACACACATTTGTGCATACACACTTGCACATACTCAAAAACACTTCTGAGGCTCTGGTGTCTGGGTGCTGGTGACAAGGCCTCTCGAGTGTTTTCTCACTCCTCAAGGTAACTGGAACCAAGTGCATCCACTCCCCAAAGCTCAGACCTCTCTGTTAAGAGTTCAGAATGTCTGTACTGAAGTGAAACTGATTTATTAAACAGTTTGAATTTGGTAGGCAACATGCATGAAATAGACTTATTTTTTCTCCACTGGGATCTCTCCATATGCTCTGTTGAATTTCCATTTCCTTTCTCTCAATGATAGACCCCATAGTGTCTCAGTTATTATCAAAAATATATATTATTCAAAAATGTAGGAGGGTCCAGATTAAAATTGAATATATTGGGCTGGGGATGTGGCTCAGTGGTAGAGTGCCTGCCTAGCAGGCATGAGGGCTTGGGTTCAATCCCCAGCACCATAAAAATATTTAATACATTACCAAATTTAGGGCTCATGTCTCTCTTTTCCCCAAGAACAGTCCAGGCACTGTGGGTCTTGTAGAGAGGAGTGTGGAGGCATTGGCTTTTTCATTTCTTTCACCTGCACAGTTGAAATCAAGGGACAGGTGTGATTAGGGAAAAGGGGCCAATGCTCTCATTTATTTGTTGCTGTTATCGCTCCTGAACAGTTGATGGCTCCCACGTGGAGGCATCAGAAGGCTGACTAGAAGGTGATTGAGGTGAGTGCCTTGGAGGGTGATGGGCTTGCAGTTTCCTGATGTGGGGAACTTACCTGGCTTGATGTTGTGACTGCACCTCTTAGCCCCCTCCCCCTCTGGCACAGCCATAGCAAGCCCCGGCCTCTTGGATATTATCCTGGGGAGCCTGATCAAGACTGACTGCATTCTGCAATGTTCAGAGCAGCTTACACATCCCAACCACTATGCAGGGTGGAATGCAAACCTCACTATTGCTGTGTGCTCTGCTGTCTCCCTGAAGGGCATTGTGTGCAGAGCAGCAAGGCTGCTGCTTCAGAGGCTGTCCAGCTGGGGGACGCGTGCCTGTGACTCTTCCCGCATTCACCCTCACTCTTCACAAACCATCATTTTAAAGCACCCCTGTGCTTGGCTGTTTGGAGGGAAGACCTGTGTCAGGCAAATTGTAAGACAGCCCCGAGATCCCTGCCCCTGGTGTGAACGCCCTGCAAGCTTGTGAATATGGTAGATTTTATTTCCAAGAGTAGGTTATGTCACATGGCACACTTGACTTTAAGAAAGGAAGATTATCTGGGCTGGGTTTGACCTAATCAGAATAATGTTTAAAAGGGCCTGGGTTCTTCCTGGAAAGAGATTTGAAGGCTGAGAGGGATTCAATGAAGGAGGTCCATTGCTGGTCTTGAAGATGGAGGGGGGCATGTGGTGAGGAATGTAGGTGGCCCCAAAGAGCCACCCCAGCTGACAGGTGGCAAGGAAGTAGAGCCTCAGTTCTACAGCTGCAAGAAATTGAGTTCTGCCATTGACTGCATGAACTTGGACGGAGAGCACCAGGTGACACCTTGATTCTGGCCTTGTGACATCTTGAGCAGAGAAACCAGCTACAGTGTGCCTGAACTTCTAACCCATAGAACCGTGAACTAGTGAATTTCTGTTGTTTTAAGCCACTAGCTTTGGGGGCATTTGCTGCAAAGAAACAGAAAATGAATATATTGCCTTTTCTTTCACCTGCTAGAAGGGAAGAGAATGAAAAGACTTTAGCACCCTTCCTCTAAGTCAATAACACCCAATTCCAATAACTTTTATAGATATAAAATAGAAACAAATGGTGGGTTGATGGTAGCAGGGTCAAATAAACTTAGAGAAGTGTCTGGCTTGTACTAGAGTTTGCTCTCTTTAGAATTTAGAGACATCTTGTACGACTATTTTCAACTTTCAAATTTGGCTATAATTCCCAGACGACAAAAAACATTGTTTGACGTCCTACTACCTAAAGGTAAGGCAGTGGTCTCAATGTCTTCGTCCTTTTATAGCCATTACATTGAACAAGTGGGACTCCAAGGTGTAATTATTAAGCAATTTTATTTTTGTCTCCCATTGCTCCTTTATTCCATGGAGCTAATTAGTCTCTTCCTCATGGATGACCATGACTTTTATGGTCACCTTCAGGTAATGAAAGGTCTTGTAATCAGTAATTAGTATGTCTAATTCAGAGTCAGAGCCAAAGCTTTTGACTTTTCTCAAGGTTACAGCTACACCTCTTTTCCAGCTGCTCTAGGTAAAGGGAAGCAGGGGAGTAGTTGACTTAGTTTTTCTCCAACTTGCAATTTGAATCACCTGCTCCCTCCCCTGTACTCAGTGAGGTTCAAGGAAAGAAGAGAGGAAGAGGAGAGATTGTTTTAGGTTTGTCTTTACTGCAAATGAAAATTCCTCATATAAAGGGTGTCTCTATAATGGGAGAAGACCTCATGAGTGGCCTGTAAATCCTGTCAGGTCTAAGAGTGACAGATCAGCCCAGACAGAAGCAGTCAAGTTGGAAGTCTTTCTTCTTTTCTGGTCCATCTTTTATTTATTTTACCTGCCATCTCCAGCACCTCCCTGATCCTGTTCTCCTGTTGCTCAATCTGTTCTCTTCTTCTCTTACCCTTCAGAGGTAAGTGTTGCTCAGTGTTCTGCCTTAGACAGAATGTTGTATTTGTTTTTCTTGTCTTTTTTTTTTTTTTTTTTTTTTTTTTTTTTTTTTTTTTTTTGATACTCTGGTTTTGTTTTTTTTCCCAGGGCTTCAACTCTTAATCCCAGGTGGTTGATTTCCTAGTCTGCATTTTCAGAACTTTTTCTACTCTGAGCTCCAGTTCTGATTCCAATTGTCTGTTGGGAATGTTTGTTCAAAGGCACCACAGTCTCAAAGTGAATCCACCTCTCCCCTGTGCCCCTTCCTTGTTTTTCTTACCTGCACCACTGTTCTCTACTCACCAGGTGACCTGCCATCTTTGTTTGCTCCTTCCTCCTACTTCTATACATCAAATGTGCTGCCAAGTCCTTTCATTCTGCCTTTGTAGTAGCTTCTGAACAGAACCCCCTTCCCCACCACTGCCTCTTCTCCCTCAGTCCCACCGCATGCGGTAACAATGGTTAACATTTTGGTGTATGTTCTTCCAATCCCTTTTCTCTCTCAATATATGAAATAAATGTTACACATACATTTTTCTAAAGTAGGATCATACTGTTCACATTGTTCTAGAAACTTACTTTTCCCGCTTATCAATATATTGTGAAAAATCTCTCTACATCATTTTGTATTCATCCACTATATTTTCAAATATTATGATGACTAAGGACTTTGAGTTTTGGCTTCTGTTGTTCAGACAGCGTACTCATGGCCTTTCCCCCTTCTTTGTTTAGTTAATGGTGACCTAAAGCTTCATGGTAGAAAGAGTAAAAGAAAATTATGCTTAAGAAATAGCATCTCCTGTCCCAGGCAAACCAAATCCCATTAGGAACAAGTTGCAGAATGAGGTGGACCTGACTCTTAGTGGGTGTTGAATAAGTGTGCAGAAAGGGAGAAGGTGATGTAGGAAGCAGGACTTACCTGCAGAGCCTCGTTGGGTTGACAAGAACTATCACCAGGCCCAGAATATGACAAGAAACTAGAAATTGCTTTTGCTAAAAGCACGGTTGTTTTACTTGGTCCTACAGTTGTCCAAGGGGAAAAGCATGAATAAAAAGTTTGACATCTGTACTTACATTTTGTATCTCTCCCCTTTATTATCTTGGACTTCTGCTCAATTTTGCTCTTAGATGTGCTAATACAAGGTTTATTAGACCTAAGTTTACCTAACCTACCTCATCCCCCTTCAAGACTGAGGACATTAAGATTAGAACTAATGCCGGGCATGGGGGCGCTCGCCTGTAATCCCAGCACTTGGGAGGCTGAGGCAGGAGGATCGCAAGTTCAAAGCCAGCCTCAGCAATGGCGAGGCACTTAGCAACTCAGTGAGATCCTGTCTCTAGTAAAAGGCTGGGGATGTGGCCCAGTGGTCGAGTGGCCCCGAGTTCAATCCCTGGTACCAAAAAAAAAAAAAAAAAAAAAAAAAAAAAAAAAAAAGATTAGGACTAATGAAATTATTTTAAAGATTTTTTCAGGGACATTCAACTGCCAACTTTTACCATGTCTACAGATGTCTCTAGTCATTGCCCTATATCTTCCAGGAACAGTGGAGTCTTACAGGCAGATAATCCTATGATAAGACTGTTCCCACAAGAAGGATCAATTTTCTAATGGGGGCCAGCTTGCCTCCTCTTCCATGATCACAGTTCTGACATATAAACATCGGCAAAGTAGATAGAGATTCCTCCCTCGAGTGATAAGGACTTCTCAGTAGCCACCCATTAGAACCAGAACTGAGATAATGGTCAACCATATCATAGTTTGACTAAGACTGTTTAACTATGTGTACCACTCATCCCCTGACCCAATTTTTCTCCTGTTACACCTAAAGCTCATGTCAATACCCCCAAAGATAAGACTGAGATACTTGAGCCAACCTGTCTTCCCAGTGTGACCATATTGATTTAAGTTCTTTTCCTACTTCTTACTATTTTTCTATTTGGTTGTTTTTTGGGGAGTGACCACAACTGATTTGTTGTATCCCCAGAATTGGGCCTCTGGCCTTGGACTCTGATAATAAGACAAGAACAGCTCAAGGACTTGTGGAGTTTTGATGAAGATACCTTGCTAGACTTGTTTTGTTTGTTTGACTGTGGAGAGGCATTTGGTGATTGGGTAATGAACAGTCTTGGTCTAAGAGTTTTTTTCAAGACATAGACTTTCAGTGCCAAAATGATTTTCAGTAGGAAATTGGACACTCCTGGGCAAATCAGGACTCTTGGTCACCAGTGAGTTCCATCCTGTGTTCAAATTCTCCTCCCAAAGGATGTAGGTTGGTTCCAGAAACTTGGAAACCATTGTCTCACCCTTATTCTTGAAAGATTTAACTCTTCAGCCAGAATGCTTTTATGTGTAAGAGAAATAAGTGTCTAACATTTTTATACTTCTGTTATTTTTGGATTTTCTGTCACTAGCAGACAAATCCAATTCTTCTGGTTAATACAGTATAAATGTGATACCTATTAAATTTATTTGCATAAACTCACTACTTTTATTCTTAATTACTATAATATATAATGATGAAGTATGTATCCCCAGGTTCTACTCTAAGCTTTATTTTATTACAGTGTTAAACTTAGTCTGTAAAGATGCTTGCTTCATTTCAATATTTTTGATTATATAGTATGATCATCTTCTGACTACTTCTTTCTTCTTGCATGGGAATGGTGGGTCAGGGCACTAGGCCCCATTACCTACTTTGAATAAATAGTGGAATAGCTTTTGAACAGAGTGTGAGAGACAGCATTAACATACACCTTATGGCCAAAGTGCATTCTACTTGGCTTTTACTGCATGTGGTTGCTTTTAGAGACAAAATGTGACTTTTGCTGCATCTGCATCTGTGAAATAATAAGCCATTCTTTAAATCAAGATTTTGCAGCATTACAAATGCTTGGAGAGGGGTTTAAAAATTATTATTCTATTGCTGGTCTACTTCCCTTCTTTCTCTTAAATAATCTGCTTTAGACATTCAAAGGGTCTACTCATCCCAGGGCATGACTATAGCTAATTTGCTGAGAGCCTCTGAACATACCCCAAGCCTGCTTAGGCCATCTGCAGGGAAGTTAAATCATTTTAAGTGGAGGAATTATCTAATGTTTTCTGCTAGAGGAAAAAAAAAAAAAAAAAAAAAAAAAACTGTGAATCTTGGTATTCTGCACCAGACTTTTAATGGTGGAAACGAATTATGCTACAGATATACAAAAGAAAAATAAATCCATCTTATTTTACTAGGAGCTTGACACTTTTATTTAGAGAATTTATATTTCTGAATGCTTCCTTCATACATTACAAATGCATTTCAAATGTGACTCCATTAAGTTAGTAATCTCTTCCTTAAAAACTGATCTGGGAGAAAGTGAGGATTGGGGCCACTTAGAAGAAAGAAAGAAGAGAGATGATCTACCTAATGATGAGATGAATTGAAGAGCATAAAAAATCATTTTCTTGTAAAAGCAGAGAAATTCTGATATGCCTGAGAAAATTTGAATAGAGAAATACACTCTTTCAAATTACTTTCCCATCACCACTTATCTACCCAAGACTTTATTGTGGAAAATCTAAGTGGGAATTCTGTGTAATGGACCATCATTCACTATATATCAGTTATGGATGCACACACACATACACACACACGTGAATATGCTTCTGACTATGTGGCTTTAACATTGAATACTATTTGCTATTACATAGGTGACGTGAGATTATTTGCTGGAGGTTGCCAATGAGATAAGATGTAAGTGGGGTAGATTCTCTCTCTTTATATAGTGCTGAGCGTTGAACCCAGGGCCTGGTGTATGCTAAGCAAGCACTTTACCACTGAGGGCTACCCTAGCCTACCTGTGGACTAGATTCAGAGTGGCTTTCAAATAAGTGCTACAGGGAGGTTTATGAAGCTGAGAGGGGTGTCATTTTGAAGGAAATAGGCAGAGCTACTCATCTTCATTCACTCCTGGTCCTTCATGAAAGCCAAGTTATCTAGTATACAATTTACCTGTATTTTCAAGGACCAACACTATGAAATCTATTTTCTTGGTGCTGGAGCACCATAGGGCAGAGTCTGCCTCTAGCTGCAGACATTTCTCTGAGGAGTTAAAACAACAAATGAATATCTGAATAAAAATGAAACCCATACTTACTCATCTAGTTGTTCTTGTTCTTCTATTTTATTAGCCATGTTTTAAATCTCAGTTTCCTGCCCTAGGATACTGTAAACTGAGGTATAAAGTAAGATATAGATGGTTCTGGACTTATGATTATTTGATTTATGATTTTAGACTTTATGATGGTGCAAAGATGAAATGCATTCAGTAGAAACTGTACTTCAAATTTTGATTTTTGCCAGACTAGTGATATGTGACATGAAACAGCGGCGGTGACTTGTAGCTCCCAGGCAGCCATTTGATCACAGGGGGGAAAAAACCAGTACTCTGTAGCTCTACTGTGTGGCTATGTGCTCATGTTTGGTGAGTTAGGTGTATTTAATGCATTTTTGACTCATAGCATTTTCAATTTACGATGGCTTTCTTAAGTTATAACCCCATTAGAAGTCAAGTAGCATCTGTACTCTGAAAGTGTGTTCTTGGAGCCGCATGTTCTTTCTTTTCTTGAAAGGCATCTGGCAAATGACTTCTTCATGTTACCCAATCACTATCGGAAGGAATGAGTGAGGACTCAGCCTGTTGCTCCTGGCTTTTTCAGGTTATAAGATTGGATTATCCTCCCAAATGCAGTGTGGCTAGGACACCAGCCCATGAATCAGACTTCAGTCCTGCTGTGTCAGATTCTGGGAATGCTTAGGGTCTCTGTTAATTCATCTATAAAATAATGATTCAGAAACAGTGAACTGCTAGCTGAGTCCCTTGTCATGGTGAATGAGCATCATGTTCTCCTTCCATGCCAGGTGGCATTATTATTACACTTCACATCCATTCAGCTAGAGAAGGATGGTGCCCGGAGGTTTCAATCTTGCTCACATGGAGAGCACCCCAGTGTGACAATGAGCTTGTTCTCCCAAGGGTGGCCTACCTTACCATTTGTTTCCTGATTGTGATTCATGGTCTTGAATACCAGCGACCCTCTGATACTCCTTGTGACTGATTTCTCTACTCAGCTAATTTCGAATGCAGAATTTCATCTTGAGAGAAAGTCCAACATTTATTGTCCTTTACTTAGGCTCCCAAGGGTGACTGCAGTGGGGCCAGCAAGCCAACTTCAGTGACAACAGAAGTGACTACAGCTTGTTTGCACAGCTACTATATTTATCCTAGGAAGAATATAAAATGTACAACATCCCCCATACCACCCGCTCTCACAAAAGATCTATCAGAAAAAGCAAAGTTCATATTACCCTTAGAAAGATCTTAAATTGTTTTGTTTGTGGTTTCTCATTTCCTGAGACTTTGAGGAAGTTTGACCCAGCTTTTTAAAAAAGTTTTTATTTTTAATATATTTTATTGGAAAGAGAAGGTGGTTTTCTTGTCACTAAGCAACGTGAATAGGGAAGAGAGCCCAGGGTTGCTTGTTGTATAAACAATCCAATAATGAAGATAAGAACTGAAATCCTGGCCTTTTTCAATTCCTTCATGAACCAGTCTAAAATGCCAGCTAGTGTCTGAACATGTTAACACAATGGGAGAGATACCAGTCAAGCCCTGAACCTTGACCTTCCCAGATAGGGGAGAATGCTAGTGTACTAGCTGTCTGGTGAAAATGGCTGACATCATTTTTATCAATAAGTTAAAAGCACAATATGCATGTGATCTCTACTTCAGATATTTATTCCAGGATTTTATTCATTGGCTCAGTTTCAAAAAGCTACTTGACCAACTATGTTGTGCTAATAATTTAAAGTTTTGTCTGGCTTTGTTTTCCAGTACAGGGAAGCACTTAAAGAAAGAGAGGTACATGGATCTGTTTTCTTATTTAACAGATAAAAAAGAGAGAGGTTAATTGGTTTGCCCAATGTCATTCCATTGAACAAGCTCCAGGGCTGTCACTAGAATTTACTTGTGTTAATATGCAAAACTTAGAGAGCTTAAATTATGAGTTTCCCACAGAGAATATTTTTCTCTGGAAAGATAGTAAGCCTGGACATAAGAAGAAAAATAAAGGCTTTAATTCAGTATTCATTCTGTAAATATTTATTGAGAGGTCATCATATACTATCTGTAGAAATAAGGTCTTCTGAGGTTTTAGTATGGCCTTTGGGGATAAGACCTTTCTTCTTTGCTTCAGTCATTTTCCTTCAACTATTAATTAAGTCATTCATTCATTCAACCAACAGATATTTATTAAGCACATATTATTTGTTGGGTGTGAGTTGGGAAATGAGAATACATGGATTCTGAATAAGTTAGTATCTATTTTGGGGTGCTCAAAACCAAACAAAAGAGAGAGGAGCATTTCAACTTCATATGCAACATTGGAACAATGTGAAAGATGTCTTGGAAGCACAAAAATGTGTTTCTAATGAAGTTTAAGGATGAACTGACAATTCAGGAAAGGCTTCTGGAAGAGGTGACACGAATTGTGCCTTATCAAAAGGTGTTATCTGTGTGACTATAGAAGAGAGGGTCAGGTAGGAACTGGTGTGCTGTGTGACCATGGGCCTGGTATTGATGAGCGAGAGAGGGGCAGAATAAGGCAGACATTGAAAGTGTGCTCTATGTGGACCTAGCAGAGACCTTGCCTGAGGAAAGCTCCAGCTCTGTGTTTTGGTGACTCCCATGGGAGGAAAAGCAATCTGGGAGGATTGCATACTACCCCTCAAGTCTTCTATTTGGGAGTGACTTTTTAATCTCCACATTTCTTTAGTTAAAGAAAGTCACAGAGAAGCACAGTTTTTCCATTTGCCCAGGAGGAAGAGAAATGGAATAGCTGTGATTACCACAGCCACTTAACTACTAGCTAGACATTATTAGAAAAACTAACAAAATTTAAGCTATTATATTTGATAGGTTTTACCTATTTTTTAAAATCTGGTGCATTGACAACTACTCTGAAAAAAAGTATCTTCATGTTATTCCGAGTTACTTTGGAGGTTGCCTGATGAAGCAGTCCTGCTCAGAAATGAAACATTCTGTTGGTGTGACTGGTTTGGTGTGACTGGTTCCACCTATCTAAAAATCTCCCTGTGGTCATGATATTTTACTAGAATGCTGGGACCATGGTCTTCCATTTGTTGTGCATATACAAAAAGCAGTCAGTGAAATTCCCAGCTCATCTGTAATGGATGATGACTGACAACATCACTCTTGTCATTTGCCAGAGAATGCTCTAAAAATTATAATTATTAACACATCTTAATTGTACAAATTAATAAGATTCACTGTGATATTTCCATACATGCATATAGAGTGCCTTGATCAAGTCCATTCGCCCTTCCTCTATCATCTCCCTCCCTCTCCTCTCCTCCACTTCTCACTGAGCCCTTCCCAGTCTCTAATAGTCTCTCTTCTACTGAATTTCAGATCATTTTTTTAAAAAAAAAGTCTCCACAAATCCCTTTTTTGTATTTGGCTTATTTTGCTTAACATAATGTCCTTCAGTTCTATGATATTCCTGGGAATGATAGAATTCCATTCTTCTTTATGACTAACTAATACTCTATGCTGTGTATATATACTATCTTTTCTTTATCCATCTATCTCTTGATTCTATATCTTAGCTATTATGAATAGTGCCTTAATAAATGTGGGTATGCAGTTGTCTCTTTTGTAAGCTTATTTTGTTTCCTTCAGATATATACTCAGGGAGTGGGATATCTGGATCATATGATAGATCTGTTTTTAGTTTTTTGAAGAACCTCCATACTGTTTTCTGTAGTGGCTATATTAATTTACTTACATATGTATAATCACATATGTATGTGCATATATGTATATGTAAGGGACTTATTATCCAATATTTATTTGGAGTATTGATCAATATTGATAAACTCAGTCAGCTAAAGTTTGCCCAAGCCTATTATTTTTCTCAAGCATTCTAGAAGCCACATCCTGAATAGAACAGGATTATTTGGAACCTGAAGATTTGTATTATACTGCAATGGACCCCTAATGAATTGTTTCTTCTGAAGGGTATTTTGGTGTAATGAAGAGTCCTAAATGAAGCAGGCTGTTGTAAGACACAGCCCTATATAACTTGTTATGAATCTGCGGTGAGAACGTTGTCCTAGTTAGAAGGAACAGATCTATTTCCTGGGGACAAAGTCATACTCATCCTCAGCAAAGGTTTGTTTTTAATGTCATGGGCACTGAGAATCACACTTATGTCATTAGCTACTTACTGAAAAGCATAGAATCTCCCTTATCACCCAACAGTTGTAAGTGAAGAATTCATTATAGAATGTTCATTGTCATAATTCTTAGCTCCATTTAAACTTTCTTTGTTTTCTTTTTTTTTATTCTTTTCTCTTTTAGTTTACCTTACTCTGTATTTCGGATTTTCTTTAAATTCTTCCTGAAATAATGTGGATCATAAATATGTAATAGACAAGACAAAATTTACATTTCTTATAGTTGACTTCTTCTGGTCTGGAACCCCCCATGCTTGTGAGTATGAAAAAAACAAGTATCTCATTTAAAGGCAGTTCAGCCTCCTTTAGTAAAAAAAAAATAATAATAATCTTTATATGGCAGATGTTTGGTGTTTCAAAATACCAAATTACTCAGAGCTATTTCTCTTCCTTGAAGTGTTCTCTCTCTTCCTCTTTCTCTCTCTCATCTTTCCTCAAATGTTGTCTAGCATCAGAGAGAAGGCCCTGAGAGAGGGAGAAATAGATTTTACTTTTGTTTTAGTGTATGTGTGTGTGTGTGTGTGTGTGTGTGTGTGTGTGTGTGTGTGGCATAGAGAAAATGAGTTTAAATAGTGGTATATTGAGTTGGAACTGCTTGTGAATGAACCAGGAGGCAGTTAATTGGCTGTCTTAACTTTAAATTCAATAAATTAAATCAACAAAAATTCGGATGAGACCTTATTACTTTGACTAGTGAGCAAATATGACCTGGGCAGTTTCACCCATGGGAGAAACATGCAGCCATCTTCATAGTGCCACAGTCTACCACGAGGTGTCCCAGAGTCACTCTGGCTTCCAAATGGACCTTTATTTCCCTATCTATTTAGTCCTCATTTTCTGGTCACTCATCTGTATATCAAAGTTTAAGAACAAATATGTCCATGAAAGATGTTTTAAAAATAAAAACACATACATTAATGAGTCAGCCCAACAAGCTAAAAGTTTCCTGAGAAAACTGACCTCAGGGGATGGCACTCCCTGCAGGCTCTTATGTTTGGAAGTGTCAGGGTAGGTCTGGACGAGGGAGGGCTTTGTCAGTGAGGTGAGGCAGCCGGGTCCCTCCACAGCCAGACATCAGAACTATTCATTTGAGAAAGACATTTTGAGAAAATGAGGAAGGATGTGAAAGGGAACAGCAAGAGATGCCAATTTTGCTGAGGATGGTGACTTATCTTGGGGCTTGCCTTTTGGATGAAATAGAAAGGCTTTTTGGTCAGAAGGTATATATTCCCAGAGACAAGGAGAAGAGGGACTGCTGCACCTGAGAGATACATTACTGTATGAATGCAAACTCTTGGATGCATCCAAGCTCCAGTTTCCTGAAGGAGTGATACCAGCTTTCACTGTCAGCTGCAGCCTCAGCAGGCCTTAGGAGTGGAATTGATGTGAGATGCTCCGCAGAAGCAGGACTGAATGCTTCTGCTCTCTTGGCAAGTTGTTTTCATCAAGTCATAGCGAGTATCATGTCTGGAGCCATCATACAAGGCATTCTGTAAGAGGCTTGCTCATTATTTACTGAGCATGTCAAAATGTTGGCTCCTTCAGGGCTCTCAGGGGAACATATATTTGCCAGAATACCCCAATGATAAACACAAACAAAATCCAAATTTGCTTCTCATTTTCAGGACTTTCAGTCAGAACACATATTTTGTTTGCTCCCTCTCTTGCTAAGGCTTCTGAGTACAGAGGAAATATCACTAAAAAAAAAAAATGCAATATCAAGGTATTGTAGCCAGGGTCACTGCACACTGCACCTAAAGGTCCTAAAAAGGATCTCTTCTCTTTTGTATTTTCAGTTTAGGACTTAATACCCCACATGTTATAATAATAGGAAGACCAGTATCTTCCACTTGAGATTTAGCCACATGAAGCTGAATTGTGCAAAATCTCTGAGGGGTTTTGGAGAGACTGCCTTTGAATCTCATTGCCACAAAGAGCTGCTGTGGAAGGCTTGGGCTCTGCAGGCTGACAGGTGAGTCTGGTCTATTTTGCAATGATGTTCTGTTCTGGTGGCCCAGATCCCTATAGATATTGCCCTAGACCTCCCAGAATGTTCACCTGACCTTCCAGAAACATGATTCTATTCTTCTCAAAGCTAGAGTAGGCCTTTCCTACACTTGGGTTCTCTAGGTTGTCAGTTATTTGTTTGGCTCATTTAGGAGCCAACTCCTGGCAATCCAGCTGCTGCAGGAACACCGGATGGGATTGAATTGAGCATCTTTCCTTTGCATTCCTGGACCCATGATCCTCTTTACCTCTACCAAGTAGTCACCCTTAAGGCCTTCATTAGGCAAAAAAGTTCAAGGCTCTGAGAAAGCAACAGTTCCAGAGACAGACATGATCACTACTTCTTGGAGCAACTTACTGAATAGATGGGATTTTGGAGGTAGAGAAGAGAAATGGGTGTAGGGTGGAGTAAGCTGAGGGTCAATATGAAAGGGATGGACAGGGGAAGATGGACATTCAAATAATATTGAAATGGAGGGCTGGGATTGTGGCTCAGCGGCAAAAGCGCTCGCCTCGAACGTGCACGGCCCGGGTTCGATCCTCAGCACCACGTACAAATAAACACATGTGTAAAACTAAAGCAAATAAATAAATATTTTAAAAAAAATAATATTGAAATGGAGTAGAGGAGAAAGTCAAAGGAAGTAGAAGGTCAAAAGAAGTAGAAGAAAAATTTAGAGAGCATGGTCTAACTAAAGAGAATATATGCTTTAAAAAGGAAGATGGTCAACATTAATAAACACTACAGAGGGATTAAGATAAGTAAGCACCCAATGTATTTAATAGTAGGAGGTCTCTGATGGAAACTGGTGAGATTGGTCTTCCAGGGGTACTGTAAGTGGAGTCAGTGGGAAGAGAGAAAGTAGAAACAATGTGATGATATTCCCCAGGTTTTCTGTGGAAGGGAGAATAGAAATGGAATGACAGATAGAAAAGGTCACCATGTTAAGGAGAGTCTTTGTTTGTTGTTGGTTTGTTAAAATGGGCGCATCTTTGGTATTTTCAGTGCTGATGGAAGAAAATCAGTTAAGTAGATGCAGGAGAGAGAAGAATCAGCAATGGAGTCCTCATCTGAAAAAGGCATTTGGGGCTGGGAATGAACTGTGAGTTGGGGATGAGGTTTATGGAAGAGGAAGAGTGTTTTTGAAGCAGGAAGGAAGGGGGAAAGAGTGGATTCTGTGCAGCTGAGTTTGTGCATGGGTGTGTGGAAGCGGAGGTCAGTTCAACACATCAGCAGATAGGATAAAAGTGAGTGCTGAGAATAAGGGGTCAGATAAAGGTGGGGTCAAGGACAGGGCTCCATTTATTACACTAAGAAGGCTACTCAGACCCAAACAGAGGCCTGCTGTTGATCTTGCTCCATCCAGTCCAAGTCTCCTCAGAATTTGAGATGGTTTATTCTGGGATTTATCTCTAAATCCAAGAGACAAATTCCAAATCACATGTTTATTCTCTGAGTGTCCCCTACCACCCACATATTTGGATTTTTTTTAAGTTAGTGAATTCAGTTTTAAAACTATTTATTAGACATATATGATAAGCCAGGATTTGGGGCTACAAAAAGGAGTAAATAATATTCCTACTTTTAGGGATCTTCTTATCTGTTGACTTTATAAAATGGGTTTCAAAGGGATGCTGGTGTTTTAGAATTGACTTTTAGATTATTTGCTTTGAATATCTAGTCCATGATTTCTTTCACAAACACAAAAGACAATTAATTACAGTTTGGAAATACTGTGCTTTACTAAGATGATAAAATTTGGTCTGAACTACTTAAAAGATTTCATATAATCATAATGGAACTTCCTGACTTTATGTAGTAGTTTAGTTTCTAAAATGCTTTGTTTATGGTATAATAAACAGAACATTTTCAGGTCTACTATTTTAATATGTTAACTTATACATCATTTAAAACTCATGGCAATAATTCTTAAAATTAATGCTTAGTACCTCACATTGGGAAAGACCTAACATTTGTTTTGTACCCCAAATGTGCCACATACCATATGATTTCATTTATATAATCATCACAAAAACCCTATGATGCTGGTATTATCCCCATTTCTCAGACCAAAGAGTAGAGGCTTGAGTCTTAACTAAAGATATTTAGCCAAGGAATATCTGGAGTTCAAACTTAAATTGCTGATGCTAAAGCTTTTATACATTCTGTCGTGTGATATTTTCTTAGGGAGATATTAAAATAACCTCTTGCATCTTTGTAGCTACTCTGTGAAGTAGGTAAGAACACCAAAATGTTGAAAGATTCATTCCAGGCAGAGGCCAAGGCAGGAATAACTCAACTCTAGGATTCTGGCCTCTAGTCTGGCCCCATGTGACTCCATACAGAATGTCACCATCTTCCCACCAAACATTTACCTAATAGTGACCTATAGAAGTGTCTACAGCACTCTCTGGGGTGGCCACATGGGTCTGGCTTCAGAGAGCAAGTTAGTTCCTGGGAGAATCTGGCTTACTGGCTTGCTATGTTTGTAGCATCTGGATTCTGGCTGCATTTCTGTGCTTTCCAGGCATTAATTTCGAGCTTCCTTCATTCCTTACAAAACAGACAGGTGAATCAAGGGAAAAAACAAATGAGAGATGTGTGTTAAGGGCTGGGGAAATATTGACAGATTGTGGCAAATTTCAGAGTCACAGGAGTGATGAACTATCTGGAAGGACAGATTCATGAAGGGAAATGTAAAAGCAGCAATAACAACAATACCAGCAATAAACTCCGACCAACAAGACAAACCTCAACTGTGTATTTCTTGGCCAACACTGGGAGTAAATGTGGTCCTTTCTGAGGTCAAATGCTAGCATATTTGAATCCCAATATAGAAGACTAAGCAGTAAAACAAATTAATAATGAAATGATATTTAGGCTGAGCTTACCTGAAAAGAAGAAGCTTACCTGAAAAACCTGAGGGAATAGACCAATCTTCTTATGAATTGGTGTTAAAATGCAAAATGGGTTCTATCCCCTCATAGGAGGCTTTTCGTATTACAGCAAATTATTAACTGGTGTTCCACTACTTCGAAATGGGTAAGAATTCTGACAACAACTGAACTGAAAAACAGTGAAGTTTCTAGGGTCAGCTTTTTGCCCTCACCTGCAGTTCTTTTTTCCTCCCAGTTTCCCCATCTCTCCTTATGTATCCAGGGTCTTCACCCTGTCCTTTCATGGTCTCCAGGCTGGGACTATCTCTTGGATTACCTAGTGCTCCTCTTTCAAAACATGATTCTCTCATGTTGTTTCCTGTAACTTTCTTTTATAATGAATAGCGACCTAATTCCCTGCTATTTTAGTAATTTATCAATTATCTACTCTATCAGTCTTCTTTCTATTACTGTGATAAAATACCTAAGAAAAGAAACTTATAAGGAGGAAAGGTTTGTTTTGGCTCAAGGTTTCAGAGGTTTCAGTCCACGGCCACTGACCTTGTTGCTTTGGGTCTCTGGTGGCACAGAACATCATAGAGAGAGCACATGGCAGAGGAATTTGTTCATGTCATGGTGACTGGGAAGGAAAGAGAAATAGAAGAAGGGCTCTAATGTGTGTTTCAAGGGCATGACCTAACTTCTTCCTACTAGGTCCCACCTCATGAAAGTTCCACCACTTCCCAGTATCACCATAGACTGGTGACCAAGTCTTTAACACATAGGCTCTGGGGGGCATTAAAGATTCAAATGATAGTGTCTGGGAATATTTTCACTCTAAACAAGAATTCTTCGAGTCTGTCCCCACTTGCCAATTCCTTAGAAAAAGAATCAAAGCCTTAAGCCAGAAAAACTTTGAAAAGGAAAACTATCTTGATTTCTCTCACACTGATTTCCTGAAGACAAATCCCAGCCTCTGAGGTTCTGTTTACTCAATTAGTATCACAAACAAAATAGGCTGCAGGATATTTATAATTCCCCAAGATACCAAACTTTCAATATACTCTTAAAACTGTAGGAGCGAATCTTTGTTAACAAGTAATTTATTTGCTAAACAGCTCATTTTTAATGTATTTTTCACATAATTTTCCTCCAGGAACCAGACTAAGCTCATTCCAATCATTTCATGCATTTAAAAAGAATAATACTGCATTTAGAAAAAGATGCATAATTCAGTGTTTTTATTAGTTCAGATATTACCCCCACATCACCATCTGTTTGAATTATGATTTGCTGTACATAGAATAAATATTACTATGGAAACAAATGTTGCATTGGGACAAATGTAAATTTGAGGAAAAGATCTCTCTTCGGTATACTTCTAGGCCTTTTGTTTTTTTGCTGTTTTTGTTTGTTGGTGGTGGTGGTTTTTGTTTGTTTGTTTGATGTTGCCCATAAACATACACACCAATATGTTGGTCATTATGTTGCTCAGGCTGGTCTCAAACTTGTGAGCGCGAGTGATCCTTCTGCTTTAGCTTCTGGAGTAGATAGGACAATAGCTGTATGCCAGCACACCTGTCTGGCCTTTTGGTATGCTAGGTAGGCTGCTGCTGGGTTCTGTTCCCTGGAACCATGGCCAGGGACCCTGTACTTGCCAGTCAGTGCTTCCTTGGACCACTCATCTATTTATTTTAGCTCACAGTGTTGAAGGTTTCAGTCTATGTTGGCTCATTGGTTTGGGGCCTGTGGTGAGGCAGCACATTATGGTGGGGAGCACATAGTAGAGCAAACTGCTCACCTCATAGCAAACAAGGAGCAAAGAGAGAGGAAGAGGCTGATATCTCATAATCCCCTTCAAAAGCCTGCTCCCAAAACTTAGAAAACCTCTTAAAAATCCCTTCACTTCACAACAGTGTTAGAGGCTTTAATATGGGCAAACCATAACATCCTTCCAAAATACTCTAATGCAACCTCAGAACCTTGAAAGGTGAAATTCCTAAGGAAGTACAACTAAATTTTGGCTTATTTTATGAACCTATGTTCAACCCTAATATATGACAATGAGCCTGAACATGTTCACCTTGGATACCACTGGAATTTACTGGTTGCTTTTCCTAGGAGGCAATTCCATTACATACAAGGCACATGTGAAATGAGACTTATCATCAGGGAAATCACTGTCAGGCTGTCCTTAAGGGTAAGATCTAATTCTTGCATTAATTTTTTTTTTTCTTGCCCAGTATGCGGCACACGCCTGTAATCCCAGTGGCTAAGGAGGCTGAGGCAGGAGGATCAGGAGTTCAAGGACAGCCTCAGCAAAAGCAAGGCTGTAAGCAACTTAGTGAGACCCTGTCTCTAAAATAAGATACAAAATAGGGCTGGGGATGTGGCTCAGTGGTTGAGTGCCCCTGAGTTCAATCTCTAGTAGCCCCACCACAAAAAAATATTTTTTCTCTGCAAAATTATAAAAAAGTCAAATAATAATATATGGAGTGAAGTAATGACTTGCTTTGAAATGTATTCATAGCACAATTATGTTTATTATATATTAAACACAATGTATGATCATCTGTAATATACATATTATATATAGCACAGTAGAGCATATAGTTTCATTTCTCCTTTTGCTTAATTTATTCCTTTACCTCATTATTTTTTGCTCCTTTTGAAATTCACTAAGCATTAGTATAACAAGATAAATATTATTCCTTATTAAATTATTAAACAGAATGTTAAGGTAAAACTTTAAATGATTTATTTGGAGTGTCTTTTTCTTACCATGTTCTATGTTTCTCTCAGCATAGTGGGGACATTGAAAGTTAGCTGGATATCATGCTGATATCATTCATTTTCATTTTCATTTCCCTATTTTATTTTTGTTAGACTATTTCATTGGCTAGCTCAAGACATTAGATAAATTTAATTAAGTCACAATAAGTAGTTGGTGTAAGAATAATAGGAAGGAAAAGAGGAAGATTGAAAAATGTTGTAAAAAGGAGCAGAGATATTGAAGAATGGGTAGGAAAATGGAGTGAATGAAACAGTAGTCTCAGCAAAGTATCTGATAAACAAATCCAGGAGTTGAGGAAGAAAATCTTGCTTTCCAGTCCAGCTGTGCTCCACAGGAGGTTACCCTTTCATCTGGACATGAACTCTTTGCATAGGTGAAATGGCTACTAAGGATTTAGAAATAAACATGTACCTGTTACTTCATTGTGCGAAGGGCATCTTTCTCTCCTATTAGGGGAGGTGGTCTCTACTTATAAATATGTATAAGGATCAGATTTGAAGCCTACTTTATAACAGATCTGCTCTTCAGTGAAGTATGTCATATTGAGTTCTATCCAACATCACATTCTACAGAGCTTGAGAATTTAATACAATGGAGAATCTGGCCTCCCTAGGTGTGGATGCTTATGCATTTGATTTCTTTCACATATATGTTGTGGGAGGTGCTGTTATGTAATACTCACCACTATGGGTTGTGAAGTCTGAGAAACCCAGGTCTCAGAAAGCCACAGCCCTGCCCTACCCTCTTGCTACCCTATGTGCTCATCCACTGTGCACAGAGAAACCATGATACTTACCTTATAAAGCTGTTATAAAGATTATCTGAGCAAAAACTTTTTAAGGTGCTGCCTGGCATGCAGTAATTATTATATCAGAATATAATTGTTAACTCCTACATGCTTTATAGCTTTAGAAAAATTTTCATATATATTTTCTCATTTGATCTTCACTGGAGTAGATATTTTTAGTATTACTATTATTTAGTATTTACCAGTATGCCATCACAATATATTCAGTATTAATAGTATTATCCATTTTATAAAAAAATTTTTAGGCTCACTTTGTTAAAGTACCTCAGTAATGGATGGGATTGAACTGGTATTTGCTTGGGTCACACGTGTCAACCAATTTTTAATTTTTTGACCCTTGACCCTTCTGAAAATCTCTTTCATCTAACTCATTTAAATACAAATGGACTAAGATATGTCATATTTCTCTGGCATGGTAGATTAGTTTCACTGTTTTTTGATATCTCAATTATGATTTCACATTTCATGTGGGTTTATACTGAAACTTTTGAATTAAAGCAAAGCTTTTGAATTAAAGCAAAGCTTTTGATCTTGTGATTTAATAGTGGAGAATCTGAAGATATGGTCACTTTATGTTTCAAACAATGCTATATTGATGTAAAGTCAAAGTGCATTAGGAGAAGTATAAAGCTTGAAAAATTTTGACTTAAGTATATGCTCATAAGACTGTCAATACAGCCAAGACAAGGAACATTTTCATCACCTCCAAAAGTTTCTTGTTACCCCTTTCCCTCCTCTCATCTTACTTCAATATCCAGGCAACGACTTATTTTTTCATATCACCATAGGTACATTTGTGTTTTTGGAGTTTTATACATTAATGAATCACACATGACGCATGTTTTTATACCTGGTTTCTTTTGCTCAGCATAATTATTTTCAGATCCATCCCTATTGTCACGTGTACATTTCTTTTTATTGTTTATCCATTGACTTATTGATGGACACTGGATTCTTTCTAGTTTCAGCTATTGCAAATAAAGCTACTATGAACGTTCATCTACAAATCATTGTGTCAGGTGAAAGTATTAACGTAAGAAACTATTGAGCTGATTTTCAAAGTCACCATTTTACATTCATGCCAGTGGTAGATGGTAATTTTAGTTTCTCCACATTTATGATCACTTTGTAGGTCAGATTTTTAATTTTAGCCATCTCAGTGGATGGATGGTAGTGGCATACCGTTGTGGTTTTGATTTGCATTCCTTGATGATTAGTCACCATCTTTTCATGTACCTGTACATCTTCTTTGGTGAAGTATCTGTTGAAATCATTTTAAAAAATTGGATAATTTGTCTTATTGAATTATAAATATTCTTACTATATTCTAGATGTTTTTTGCTTATTCATATTTTAATTGCTACATAATAATTGCACATATTCATGGGGTACAGTGTGATATTTCAATACATAGATAGGATACTTAAGGGTCCAATCAGAATAATTAGCATTTCCATCTTCTCAAATAGTATCATTTCAATGTTTTGGGAAGAATCAAATGTTTATTTAGTTATTATTATCAAGTGTTTCTTTATTTCAAAAAGATACTCATCGATAGTCAGTATTAAAACAGTTGCATTATTGGTTTCTCTTTCTCTCAATTGTCCCCAAGGAGTCCACAACAACAAAGAATACATTTTAAGCTAATAAGCTGAAGGATGTACACCTAACAGACCTCACACAAACTTCACCTAAAAGTGGGGATTGGATTGGGAAAGAAATGTTGAAAGATCAGCCCAGACTATAGATAACTCTCACAGTCAGGTGGGGTGGCCAGGTACCCCAACCTCAAAGAAGAAAAGTTTCAAAATAGTCTAAAATGTAAACAGAATGTGTGCATAAGCTATTCCAGATTTCTCCAGCACTGACTGAGACAAAGCACAATGAGGTGATACTTTTAAAGACAGGAGCTTCAGACCCAGCAAGGGTGAGGAGATGAGTTTTATACAGCTCCAGCAAAACCAGAATTTTCTTTCTTTCAAGAAGGCAGGGGAGCAATTAAGCCATCACCTCCAGATTAAGGGGTCTATGACCATTCTGTGAACAGCTGGGAAGTAGGTAAGAGATGGGACAAAAATTTGGTCTCAAGGCTGAGGATATGGTGTAGAACACTTGCTTAGCATGCAGAAAGCCCTGGGTTCAATTCCCAGCCCCATGATGAACAAATAAAGAAACAAACAAAAGTCTCAGAGGTCTCAGCATCTCAATTTGGGTGTAACTGATGAAAAAAAAGTAAAAAATAAAATAGAGTTGTCCAAAGATACCTTAGGGCTAAAATAAAAAATAAACCAACCCTAAAAAGCACAGGTTTTGTTTCTTTGGCTTACTCTTCTTGGAAACACCTTTCTGGTTTGGCTGGTACTTTGAACAGAGCAGTGAGGTTTCCCACTGTGGAGCCTTTCCCTGGGGTCTGCATGTTAGTAAGGAGGCCTACACCTCTTTTTCCTCCTCTAGTGGAGAAGGAAGGCAATATGAATTAGGCTGAAAAGTTACCTTCCAAAAGTGAAAAAGGAATTAGATTACTGCTTTGGAGCTGTGAAATTATTCAGACTGTTTTACTAATGGTTGCTATAGCAACAGAAAGTAATTACAAAATGTGTACATCACAACATGCTTTTAAAGACACTTCACATTTTACTCACATTCTCTTAAATGTTGTTCCCAAATCTCTTCTGCCTCTGGAAAGAGGCAGAGACAATTTGGTGAAAAAGACAAGAGAGAAGCGATAGGTCATCTTGAGGCCGAGGCTGGCTGACCTCAGTAGAGTCAGGATCAGAGGAAGGAGCAGCAGCAGGGCAGAACTGGGGAGCTCTGCATCTCTTTCAGGTCAAGCAGGGTCTGGTCCAGAGTCTTTGGGGTACAGAGATGCTCCCCTCTGGTGTATTTCAGCTTATCTTCCAAATCATCAATTGTCTTTTCCAGTTTGGCTTCTGATCTCTCAGCAAACTCAGCATGGGTCTTGGCCTCCTTGAGTTTGACAGTAAGAATCTCTATTTCATCCTCATGTTTGTCTTCTTTTTGAGAATGCTGTTTTTTGGTAGCACTCAGACACTTCAGGTTCTGGTCCCTCAGTAGATGCTCATCCATCTTTTGGCAACAGGACTCTGCCAGCTCAGCTTGTTTCTCTGAGCATTCCAAGTCTCCTTCAGTAATCACGAACTTACCAGCCTCCTCTTCACACTTCCTGTCTGCTTCTACTGGGAAGTGCATAGCTTCTTTGAATTAGATTTCCTGGAGTTCCATTTTTCCTTCATCTTCTAGGGCCCAGTTTGCAGTAACCTTCATACCCCTCTTACTGTCATCCCACTGCCTCCAGCTTTTGCAGGGCAGCTGCTAGAAACTCCTGAGCATGGTCCAGATCCTCTTCAACTAGTTGGATCCTACAGCTCAAGGAGGCCACTGCAATCTCAGCCTATTTTCGGGCCCACCTTGCGCCCTCTGCTTCCTGCTGGAAGTGTTCTGCTCTCTCCTCTGCATCATTGGCCTGTGGCTGCAGAACCTGGATCTTGCACTTCCCTGCCTCTGTGGTGGTGATCCCAGGCATGACACCCACCCAGCTGCTTCTGAGACTCCGGCTTCTGCTTCTCTAGTTATTTTTTAAATGTGTAATTAATTGCAGTATACTATAGTTACCCCTTCCCTTCCTAGGCTCTAGTCATCACTATTCTACTTTCTACTTCTGTGTGATTACCTTTCTTTGCTTCCATAAATGAGTGAGAACATGGTATTTATTTTTCCATACCTGGAAATTTAAATTTCACTTAACATAGTATCCTCCACTTCCATCCATGTGGCTACAAGTAATATGATTTCATTCTTTTTTATGGCTAAATAATAGTCCTTTGCTGTATACATACCACATTTAAAAAAAATCCATTCATCTATTGATGAATACCTAGATTGATTCCATTTCTCAGTTATTTTGAATAGTGATACAATAAAATGGGAATACAGCTATCTTTTTGACACATACTGAGTTCATTTTCTTTGGACATACATTTCATAGTGGGTTGTTAGATCATATGGTAGTTTTATAAGTTCCTCAATAAACTAAAAATAGTTTGTTAAACCTATAAATTGTTTTCCATAGTGGCTGTACTTACATTCCCACAAACAGTGTATAAGTTCCCCTTTCTCCCTGTTCTTGCCAGTATTTGTTGTTATGCCTTTTGATAATACCCATTCTACCTGTGGTGAGATGTTATCTCATTGTGGTTTTGATCTGCATTTCCCTGATGATTTGTGATGTTTAACATTCTTTTTGATTATTTATGTGCTTTTAGGTACAAACATTTCTTTGGATATGTTTTGCAAATATTTTTTCCTAGTCTGTGGCTTGCCTCTTCATTTTGTGACAATAATGCATGGGGATTTTCATTTAAACTTTTTCACCTTTGGACACCCCTTTTTTTTTGTTTTGAATCTCATTGCCAACTGCTTGCCTGGAATATGACACATTGCTAAGTTTTATTTATTTATTTATTTATTTATTTATTTATTTATTTATGTTTTGTACCAGGGATTGAACTCAGGGACACTTAACCACTGAGCCATATCCCCAGCTCTTTTTTGTATTTTATTTAGAGACAGGGTCTCACTGAGTTGCTTAGGGGCTTGCTAACTTGCTGAGGCTGACAATCTTCCTGCCTCAGATTCCTGAGCCACTGGGATTACAAGTGTGCACCACTATGTTGGCACATTGCTGAGTTTTGTACCCTACTTCTGCTTCCTAAATGGGATCTTCTTTCAGTCCTTGTTCTGTGGTCTCCTGCTTCTTTGTAACCTCATCTTTTGAAAGCCACTGTCCATCTGTAAGAACGGAGATGATTTCTGGCTGAGTGCCAAGATTAGTGATGCACTTTTTTGGAGTTTGGCATCCATCTTTTTACATGCATTTTTGGAGTTTTGCATACACTTCAATAAAATAATTGCATTCCTAAAAACTCTAAGCACACTGTATCAAAATATCATCTAGGGACAAAAATAAGATACTGCTTGGTTTGTGGTGTTGATGAAGAATCCAGTCATTTATACTTATTTATCAAACAACCATACACAAGAGTAAGGGTTTCTCTATAATTTTAAGAATTTTATTTCAAAAAAACTTTTTTGATAGACATATCATGTTTGTACATATTTACAAGGTACAGTGTAATATTTTGATTCATGAATCTACGGTATATGTTGGGCAATGATCAACTCAAGATAATTAGTATATCCAGTACTTAAACTTTAATCATTATGATGAGTGCATTCAAAATCCTTGTTCTAATCCTTGTTCGATACGTACATATATTGCATTATTTTAAATATATTCACTCTGCTGCATTATAGAACACCAGACCTTATTCTTCCTATCTGTAGCATTGTACCTGTTGACCAAACTCTAGGATTTTAATGTTCAAGAAAGAATCTAATCAGCTGACAACAGATTTCAGAATGCCAACAATGCCGGCTGATTCCATGACATAAACAGAGGCCAGGTAGTGTGGCTATAAAAGGTACGAATGATACTGTTAGATACAAAGACCTATTACATTTAGTTCAGAAAACTTTCAGAAGGGGTTGACATCATCATTCAATAGTTCATGCTATTTCTCTCTAACTTAGGGCTCTTCATTCCTCCATTTAGAGTACATATGAATTTATTTCTATGACTAATGCACCTTTCAAACGCTCTATTTTCCTTCTGAGTTCACACAGTTCTTAAAGGGAAATTGTTTACAGTGGTTAAAATTATTAACCTGCTGGTTATTCTGTGAAGTTTCTTAGAATTCACTTCACAGGCCTACCCTCCCACCCCTGCCCTTAGGAATGGTTCATTTCAAATGCAGCAGTTGCCTCTTCAGGATAGATTCTTGGCCACCCCTCCCCTCCTCCACCCCCCCTCAGCAATAGGAAAATTCCTACAGAATAACTGAGAAGGATCAACTCCTTCTTTGTTGCCTTGCAGCCTGTCCTGGTCATCACTACTCCTGGAAGGCACTTAGCCAGCCTGGGCAGGGACAAGTTCCTCATTGTTTCTGAGATGGTTTCTCCTTGGGACAGTCATCTGTGCTTTCCTTGAGTTATGGGCCAACATGCTGGTACTTGCCTTTCTTTTTATACAGAGTTCAATGGTCAATTGTTCTTGCCATCTGGACACTGCTCTATAAGAAATCATGGAACAAATAAAATTTCTATTTTTAATTTCTTAGATATTTAAAAAGGGGCTGGGGTGTATATTGCTCAGTGGTAGAGTGTGTGTTAAGCATATGTTAGACTTGGGATCAATCTCTAGCACTAAAAAAAAAAAATAAGAGAGAGAAAGAAGAAAGAAAGAGGAAAAAAAAAAAGGGCCACATAGGGCATTTTTAAAAATTAGGTCTAAATTTATTTTTTAAAACAGAAATTGTTCCTGTTACTTTCAACCCTCCTTCCTAGGTATCTATTACATGGTAGAATCAAGGGGAATTCTATCTTATCTCATTCTATAGAAATTAACTGGTTTTTATCACAACTTGGGCTCTGCTTTTTGTGGTGAATGTTAGTTTCTAAAACAGACCTTTCTAAGAAATGAGTAACTGAATAGAGAGAGAAACCTAAATAAAAAGCTAGTGTTTGGCTTCCTGAAGGGAGAAAGATTTAACATGAGAGGGTGTGAATCATAGGGAAGGCTGATAATAAAACTAGGAGTCTGCAGGAAGAGAGTCCTGGAAGATTTTGAAGGTAAATTCCAATTAGAGGATAAAAGAAAAAGAAACCTATTGCTAAAACAAGGTTGTGTGATGATATTTGCAGCTGGGAACATGATTAGAATGTAGAGGTGATAATAAAACACAAGTGGGGAAGGGAAACTTTAAAGAACCAAATGAATAAAAGAGGTAAGGTAAAATATTTTAAATCATCTTTAATGAGCTTGAGATAGAACAAGCCAAGAAGCTGAACTGAAATGCACTGAGAAAAAAATTAAAAAGAGCTTTAATACACTTCCTCCCTATAATGAAGTGGGGGATGGAAAGAGATGAGAGGATCTTACTCAACAAAGGACTGCGGTCAGCAGAAGTCAAGGCACAGCATCCTATAGCAGGGAGATGGAAGGGAATGGGGTTCTTCCCCTCTTGCCTCACTACCCCCCATTTTGTTGTAGCTGATTATGCACATATAAGTGCCTCAGGTCATTTTCAGTACCAGTCACCTGACATTCTGACTCCTGTCACTGTGCACTGTGCTGTAGCTGGCAGAGCAGAGTGCAGATTAACATCACAACACGCTGCTGATCGATCACCCACTCATTTAGTACTTAATCACACTTGGCAGCATATGCTACTTCATTTTCAAGGTTAACATTTTTGTTTCGCCGCAAGGTTGTAAGCACTGTGAGGACCAGGACTATAGTCCATTCCTCTTTGATGTTCTCACAGTGCCCAACCTATTGCCCAAAAAAAAGAAACAGCAATAAATATGCAGGATGGAGAACTCTGACCCATAGCTGTGAAGGGTTTGTAAAAGTCTTTTAAAAATGCCATTTAGCTTTGGGGGCCATCTCTAAGACTTCTTCAGTCCTTAGGCTAATCCTGATTGTCTTATATGTCCAGGGCCTGAACTGGGGTGAAGCCAATGCACTTGTGAGCTCCCATGATTGTATATGATAGTTATACCCTAACCAGCATTTGAGTTGTCATTGTTTTTCTAAGTGATAGGCTGAGAGACTGTTTGGTCACTTCCCCATAGTTGTGTACAGTCAATTGTGCTTCAGTGTTGATGGACCCAATGTTGCAGAGGAAGTGATAGGGGAAGGCATGAGTCACAGCTTGGTGGGGGTTCCCTGGTGCTTGTTATGCAATTCACACCTTCATAGATGATTTTTTATCATATTCAGTGTTTTGGATTCAAAAGAGATTTTTTCACTTCAGCAATTTAGATTGTGCTGCAAGGAACCAAGCTTTTATCTTATTAGAGGGTATATACAAACATGTGACTGATTACATATGTGACATTCAGATGCACATTCTTTTGTAGCTCACAGCTATTCTCCATTGTGACTAGGGTTCATTCTCTCTCATAGATCCGGCCTTTTAAGTCAGGTTTGGTTCTTGATCTTTGCCCCAAATATTTTATTCTTTGATATTTGTTTTCCTAATTCTTGAGCTGACTCACTCAGCCTTTACTGATTTTGTTTGTTTTCCATTTATTTTAAACATTTTAATATGACTGCCTCTCATGACGTTTGTAAGCTCAGTGCCTCTTCAAAGATGACGTTGGACATGCTACAGTTGCTCCATGAGCCAGAGTGGATGTTGTTGTTGTTGTTTCTTCTTCTTTTTTTTTCTTTTCTTTTCTTTTTTTTTTTTTTTTTTTTTTTTTTTTCCTTGTCTTGAGTCTTACCCTTTCAGTTTACTAAATTCTGGAGTCTTCCAGCCATAGCACAAACTTGAGTGATTACTGGGCCATCAGAAAGGAAGGTAGGTAGGAAGGAAGCTTGTGTAATTTGGGCCAAATTCAGAAGGTTGGATAGGATTCAGATAAGTGGAAAGGAAGAGGATACAAAAGCACCTTTTTAAGGATTGGTTGTAAACCTCAGAGACTGTGTGGGGAGAAGACTGGAAAACTGACTTGCTTCTGGGACATGGAGAAGCTGGATGCCAGGCCTAAGGTAGCCATGCTCCTGTTGTTCTTTCTAATGAGCTGGTGAAGGTGTGAGCTCAGTGAATTTATGGTTTGTGTAGGGAGAGCATAAAAATGAGCTGGTGTGGAATTTTCTTTAAACCCAACACCACATAGATAAAATGTGCACAAAATAGTCAATCTATAGGAGATTTTTTTCTGGTTCAAATTGTGACCTGACTTGAAAAATGGGACATGACATGTTTTGCTGTGTTTTCATTCAAAGTCCGAAACAATGTGCATTTGAAAACTCCAACTTTACATTTCCCCTAAGATACTAAAAAGACTATTTCCCTGTTATTAGTATTTGAATTATATATACATGTGTGTGTCATAAGACCCTCTATGATTTCTACTGCCTGACACTAGGTGTTTGTGGGTGTCTCTCCACTTGAGTGTAAGCTAGTCTCACAACTTTTACCAAACAGAATATGACAATAACTATAGTAGGTCAGTCCAAAAGACTGTGTTTTCCATTTGGGGTACCCTCTCTCACACTCTCACATTCTCTCTTGAATCCTCACTGTGCAGAAAACAACTTACTATATTCTAAACAAACGTATGGAAAGGACAACATGAAAAAAATTGATATCTCCAAACAAAAGTCAGTGAGGACTTCAAGCCTACCAATAATCATGAGTGAATAAGGAAGCAGGTGTTGCTGCTTGAACCTTGAGATGATGGTAGTCTCCGCCAACACCTGGGCAGCCTTGGGAAGCATCTGGAACCTGAGGCCCAACTAAGCTATGACCCACAGAAGCTATGCGATAATAAATGGTTACTGTTCTAAGCAGCTAAGTTTTGGGATAATTTATTTTACATTAAAAGATAACTAACACATCTATTAATAATGTTTGTGGTATAAGATTATGGAATTATGTGATAGAATATAGGTCAGTCAGAATAATGAAACATTTAATAGCATAGAAAAATACTCATAATATACTGTTATTTGATAATAGTAGATTATTATTAAATAATTTATGTTATGGTCTGATATGTATATGTGTGTGTACACATTTTGGTATTACATTCACCAATACAATTCACCATGTTTAAAAAATTAAACATGGAATATAGTATTTATAGCTTTGATATTTATTATTTTACAACTTTTCTACTATGAATATATATGACCTTTAAAAACCAGAGAAAGTGGGCTAGTGATATAGCTCAGTGGTGGTGGGCTGCTTCCTTAGCATGAATGAGGCTCTGGATTCAATCTCCAGCACTGCAACACACACACACACACACACACACACACACACACACACAAAAACAAAAAAAAAACTCCAAAAATATTATAGGAGGAATAAAACAACACATTCAATCTGTATACAAAGTACAGACCTTAAGCTTGCTTATGGTACTGTTGTTCTTGGAGATACCAGAATATTTAGGGGTAGGTTTCTTTTTTAAATGCCTTTATCTATTTATTTAATGTGGTGCTGAGGATTGAATCCAGTGCATCTCATGTGCTAGGCAAGTGCTCTACCACTGAGCTACAACCCCAGCCCCTAGGGGTAGGTTTTTAACCAACTGAAGGCAAGCTGATGACTAGCACCATATTAAACTCAAAATTCAACACTGCAGATAGTAACTTATTTATAATAAACGTTCATTATTTATTAGAATCAAGGAATGCTTTCTTCTATAGGCAACATTCAGAATGTCAGAATTATCATTGGTTACTGTCCTAAGGATCAGATACTACACTGGCATCTGCCTAGAGAACTGGTGTGGCTCCCAAGGATAGTACTCAAATCCTAGCTGCTCAACCAACAAGACTCAGAGACTGTTTGGAAAGATTCAGTGCTTAGGTGTTTAGGAGTTGATTTTAAAATTGCTTTTCAAACGTGACAGAGTCTTAACATTTTCCATCCAATTCCCATACTAGTTTTCTCAAAGTAGTACAACACTGGAACCCACTGTTCTAGATGGAGCTGAAATCTATGTGACAGTTGAATAGCTATCACAGCAAAGAAAAATGACCCCTAGTCTGTTTCTAAGGATGATTATACATCACTAGGATAGGAGTTCTTCAAATTTGGGGAAGATGGCTTCTGGAAACAGACATTATGGTAATTTGGCTCAAAGAGAAAAGAAAAATCATTGAGAAATTTAGAATTTTTTTTTTCAATTTTGCATTTGTTAAAATTAAATGTAGGTGTACTTTAGAAGTGAAGTGGCCTTATACTTAAGGGGGGAAAACTCAACCAAAACAGTGTTCTTTGTGTTTTAAATTTTCTAAAAACACTAAAGCAGAATCCCCTAACAGTAACTGCCTGGCAGGATAACAGAGTATTCAGACAGCCTGAATTTGTTCCCAAATTTACCAATCAGTAAGTCTATGACCTTCAAATTCTCACTTTCCCTTGTTTGTATTAAAAGCACTGCTTTATATAATGTTGGAGGTATTGATTGAGCTCATGCTCTTAAAACCACATTGTCTAAGAAATGAGGGAAATGGAGACTTACGAAATCCTCAGGAAAAAGTGACCTCAGGAATCTGTCCTGTCACAATCTCCCTTATCTGTCAAAGTCCCCTTGCACTGAAAGTAAGCCCACCAAAAGTAACTGATCAACTCCTCCCATGACCTGGCCCTGCTAAACCCTATAAAACTCAGACCTTTGTTGTAGCTTGTTGCCATTTTCCCCTCTTGAAAATGTGTCCTCCGCTCGCTGCTTAACAAAGCATCGCTGATCCGTTGAGGTCTGTCTCTGTTTCTTTTACTTTTTGTATTCTCTTTCATTTGCTTTCAAGAAGTATGCCCTCAATAAATACTAAGTACTTTGGAGACTTTGCAATATATTCTTCCCAAAGAAGGACTTAGTTTTAATGAACAGTTTTATCAAGGAGAGGTGTTTTGTAGAAATAGAGGATTTAACAAATTCCCAGATTGTGGAATGGTGACAGAGTTGAAAGCCAAGTGTAATTCAGCCTTACTGGGTATAAAACCCAAATTCTAGAGTCTTTTGGAAATGGGAAGCAGGGTCCTTAAAGCTCATTATCATGGATCTGGGTGATTTTTACAATTCCCAGGAAGATTCAGAGGATGGGATGGCTATTAATGTACCTGACCCCAGGCGACCTTGGCCCAGGAAGTTCACAACAGCCTTACAGTTGGATAGGTCAGAAGGTCATTTTTTTTTTTTTTTTTTTTTAGAGAATAGGGAAGGCGCTGATGTGGGAACTGGTTAAGAGAGCATCTGGTCATTGCTATTCTTAATTCTTCTGGAAGGGAAGAGCAGAACAATTGAATTACTTTAATGACAGTTGGAAGTTTCAGAAGTAAAACCAACTTCTGCTTCTGGGAACCGATGCAGAATATCCAGGAGGTAGAGAAAGAAGTCTGGAAGACAGATGGAAGAGAACTAACTTCTTGGCTTTATGTCCAGAGGCTTTTATCCTCTTGTCTTCTTTCAAATCTTTCCAGTTTCCTTCTGGGAAACTTCTGGGTCTTTATATAAATTTGGGGTCTTTATATAAATTTGGGGTCTTTATATAAATTTGGGGTTGGGATATGTCTTTACCAATGGGCCAAAAGATATCAATTGCACCAGATACATGTCTCCTATTTATTATCTAAATTAATCTTCACAATAACCATGTGAGGAAGATACTTGAACCCACATTTAAAAGATGACAAACCTGAGGCTCAGAGAGGATAAGCTATTAACTTAAAGTCACATAGTTCAGAAACTCATGGTTGAAGTTTAAATACAAGTATGCTAGAGTTCAATGCTTTGCCACATTCCTCTATTTATTCCAGAGTCTCAGAGGACAAAACAGAAAAAGTTTATGTAAGAGGAACTTATTTGTACAGGATGTGACTAAGATGTTGTTTTATTGCCCTTATTTATTCACAGATAACTGGGTGCTGTCTTTCTGAATGGAGAACAAATAGAGTAGCTTTAAAACCACCTGAAATGTAAGGGACTTTAAGGATGGAGCCTTGAAATGGTTTGTGGTTACCAGTAAGCCCAATAAATAAGCCAGTGAATCCCATTAGAAGGGAGAATCGAGAGTATCCAAAATATAACTTTTGAGAGCTAGGAAGGTCAACAAAGACAGTATACCTAGTTTTGTTGGGGATGTAATCAGTCTGGTTTTTTTTTTTTTTTTTTTTTCTTTTCTTAATGAAGACAGATCAACTACCTATTAAAAAAACCCCTGTTATTGCACTTTTTATACCTTTATTTTATTCACTTATTTTTATGTGGTGCTGAGGATGGAACCCAGTGCCTCATACATGCTAGGCAAGTGCTCTACCACTGAAGTACAACCACAGCCCTATCAATCTGTTCTTAACTACAACACCATTGTATAGCTTACAACTAAATGTTTAAAGTTTTCTTTTCTTCTTTTTTTGTTAATTTGTTTGGTTTTGTTTTGGTGCTGGGGATGGAACCCAGGTGTTGGGCATGCTAAGCACATGCTCTCACTGAGCCACATCCCCAATTCTGTATATGTACCATTCTGAAGAAGTTAAATTGGCTCAACTGCAGCCAGGTGCTCCAATCTACAGATGGGCCAATTTCTGTGTGGAAACGAAACAGTTATGTAGAAATTGCTGTAATTTAGCTCACTCACTACACAGACAGAGGCTGCCTATATTAAGTTAGGGATTCAATTTTCTTCTCTATTTTATTTCTATATTTACTTTATCTCTTCCAACGATGTGTAACCAAAAGATTAGAAAGGGCGAATAAAAGGAAGGAAGGAAGAAAGGAAGGAAAGTTAAACAGAAAAGAAAGATGTTTTCTCTACTCTGTGTGGTGTTTTATCAACACAGCCTCAGTTTGAGATCTCTTGGGAAATGCATTTCGAGCCAGGCAGAATGATGGCCTTCCTTCCATAACATAATTTTCCTGCTGCCAGGGGAAAACTACATATTGTACCCCAAACAACAACCAACAGAGAACAGATAATAAGCACTCCCTAAGGGCACTTGCTTCAGCTTCCTTAAGAAAGGGCTGTTGAAACGATTTTGAAGTCACTATTAACTCTGTATTTTGAGAGAGACAAAATGGATTCCTGTGCTGACTTATTGGAACGGCTGGACTTTCTGCAGGAATATGGCACAAATGCTCTAAAAGCATGGGAACAGGCTGAGTGGGGGCAGATCACATCTGGGCTAAGATTAACCTTCATGGAAAAAGAAGTCTGCAGAGAGATTCAAATTTCTTTCTTGGTTCTTCTCCCAAGATGTTCTTGTCAAGTGGAAAAATCCTGTGATCTCCCCAGCAACATGTGTGAAAACCACGTGTTTTGCTGCAATACCGCTATACTCAGTTTTTATCCGGAAACTTATAAGAAACTCATGCAATTTTCTTAGAAGTACCTTGATTGACTACAAGGGTAGCCTTTCCCAATACTCAGAACATGTGGATCAGCAATGACCAAATCCCTCAAGTGGCTTCCAGACAAAAACCCAAGTTTCCAACATCCTATGGTTTTTGCATGCCGTGTCCCTGAGTGGTTTTGCCTTCTCATGCCTCCCTTAGTGAAAACCTTCTTGGAGGACTCATTTTGAACTGTGGCAGACATTGCCAAAACTTCTTGTCAGCTCTGCCAGGGAGTTCTGGAAATACTACACACACACACACACACACACACACACACACACACACACACACAACCAGAAGTGGTTGGCACTATTTTTATCAAATGCAAATAGAAAATAATAATTTCTTCAGGATACACATCTTCTAAGAAAAGAAAAAGAAAATTATCATTTTGTTAGAAAAAGGAAGTGTCAGTTGAGATCCTTCTTCATTTTTGCATTAGTTCCTTTCCTCCAACCACAGGGTTGTAGAGACACTTAAACTTGAAAGGGGTCTCTCGAGGTTGTCCAGTTCTCTCCCCGTACCTTTAATTCCAGCAGATAAGAATCTATCTAATTTCTAAACCTGCCAAGAATGGAGATTGCCCAAACTCCCTGGGAGCCTCATTCCAGGGTTTAACAGTGTTCACTGTCAGGAAATATTTCCTGGTGCCTCACACAAGCCCCCAGTGGTGTTGGCAATTTGTGTCTGTTTTCTCTTGACACATCCTTAGGGAGGCAGAGTCCATCTCTTCAAAGTCACCTGTGTGTCAAGGTCCTCCAAAGCTTGAAGACTCAGAGTCAATCACTTCTCCTGCTTCCCATTTCCAGAGCAAAACCAGAAATTTTCTTTCTTTAACTTCTTTTTTGCATCCTAGGTCTAACATGATTTTGGCTTGCCTCTGAACACTTCTACATTCTAGAGTTCTGCCCCTTTACTTCTGAAGAGAGCAGGTCTTAATGGGAGGGTCTCCTTGGGGTCCCCTAGGCTGCAATTTTCAGATTTATAGTTCAGGTCCAGAAATAGCTCAGTTAACTCACGGTCACAGAAAAATTTTTGGACTTACTCCTAAAATTAGTACTGAGAAATAGTTTTCAGTGTTGTGCACCTCTGGGAAATTAGTGAAAAATTCCCCTGCAGAATGTATTAAAAACAACTAGAGGCCTGAATCATCTATTTTCTGGTCTATATTGGTGATTAGATTTTTAAAGATGAAAAATAGTTATGTTATAATTAGTATCAAATTAAAAATCATCAGTAGCATCATATCTAGTTCTGCTGTTAATATGAGAGACATAATTTATTACCCTGAAATATTAAAATTCCACATGAAAGGGTCCCCCATGTAGATGATGAGTTGATTCAAACTGAAGGAAAGAAACCACATAGTTGCTAAAGAGTCTTGTGAAGTTCAGTGGGGCCTTCCATGGTCTATTCCAAAGAGCTTTTCATTGATGACCAGTGAAAGCTCAGTGTTCACTCACCAAGCACATTCTGGAGATGTGCTGGGACCTTTACCTAATTTTTGAAATATATCTGGGTATTGCTACCTCAACATTTTATATTCTTTGAAATTTTGTTCTGCATGTACAGAACAACTGTTTGGCATTTACTTTTCATACGTGAAGTATAAATTACTGCCATGTTGAAGAGACCCTCCCTCTAGGCACAATGTCAGTTTTGGATCTTGGCTGGACACCCCCACTTTAGAAATAAACCAGTGAGACCATTCCAGATTTTTCAAGCATCTTAAATAAAGGAAATTCCAGCTGGCCATGTGAAATCCTTTGGCAGAGAAAAGGAAATGGTTCAAGCTGGTGACTTATTCTGATACATAGCTTGTAAATTCAGAAGAAAAAATGGAAAGGATCATGGTTGCAAAGAAAAGTGGTAATTAAGCAATGAGTCACAGTGTACTCAAAATATTCTTTTTTGTGGGGAAGTTAACTTATACGACAGCACCAGAGATTGTTAGGTCCCTATTGCTGTTTTAAAAGTAAATATTAGTTGCATTTTTAGAAAATTTACTTCCATGGAATAGAAATCTCAAGATGTGCTCTAATTAATTTTTATAAATGCAATTTTATGGGGCAGGGGGTTTATTGGAAAGCTTATTGCTACTTATGAGTTCATAAAAATGGAAGGGATTTAAGAGAGTCCTCTAAGGTCACAGATGACTAAGTGATAGGATGATTAATTCACACCCACATAGGAGCCAGGGCATTAAACTCCTATACCTCTTCTAAAACATGATCCAGGAGCCCTCTGTGGACCACAGGCTCATGAGACTTTCCTGATGTCTTTTGTTCTCCACTGCTATGTGGGATGTTTTTTATCCAAGAAGATAAAATTATAGAGTATAAGGATGAATGAATCTTGGAGAAGAATTGATCCCAGCCTTTTTCTTTCTGTAGATAAAGCACAGGAAGTCCTCTGTGAGGTTATCCAAAATCAGGCACACTTGCTTTAGAGCCACCCAGTGACCATGACACAAGTCCACTGGCTCTTCCACTGCACCACCCCAAAGTAATAGAGAACACACTTTCATTCACAGTGTCATAAAAGTTAAACTCGAAGTGCATCGAGGCCAAGATGACTCTTTCCTGCTCATGCTTGACACTTCTGGCTCCTATTTCGCAACTTACTTTAAAAAATTTTTAAAATATAAAACCTGGTCTTTGCACATATTTGATAAACACTCTACCACTGAACTAAATCTCTAGCCTGGGGCTTACTGTTAAAAGAGTTCATGCTTTATGTAGGTACCATGTGTTTCTTCTGGTAAACCTAAAATAATTTTTATGGTATATTTGGAGGAAGATTTCATCTACCAGCATAAAACATTATAATAAACTTCCAGTTCGACCCTCTCTCCCTACCCCCAACGAAAGCATTCCATTTGGCACGTCGTGGGCAACTGACTGCAGAGAACGAGCCCCATGTGAAAAAGTAATTACTGCCTTGCCTAAGGAATGAAACCGATTCTATCAGCATGTCTAGGCTTTTGCAGATAACAAGTGAGCAAAGACACAGCTTACTAAGAATACGGTCTTTTTTTAACCTTTTGAAAATTCATTTTTTTCTAATGATTAGGTATGGAAAAAAGTGAGTTAAGGACTGCTTGACAGTTTGCTCAATAGAAGCTCAGTAGTATCACATCTCATAGTCTTCTTTGATATAGAACCAGCCATCTGTATCAACGACTTCTCTCTCTCTTTAATATGTTGTAAATTGAGCAACATAATTCTTCCCATGTCCAAGACTAGTCAGCCAAAAGACCATGTTCAGAAATTGGCTGGCTGTATGTTATAACTTGTCTGTCGTCACTTTCTTCCATTACTGTCCTGTGGTTTGTTTTTGTAGACTTTAAGGACCTATTTGCTAGTGATTCACTTAATTTGGATATATGCTACATGGTGTTCTGTGCTTGTGTTTGACCAAAATGTCACATTCCACCACTGTATGGAGATGATCACCAAGCATGTGAAAGGCTCTACTTGGGGGCTGGCCAAGGCTCCTTGTGCAAGACTTATCTTTTCACAATTGACAAGGCTGATCAAATCTCTCAGCTTCTGTCTGTGGTGCCATTATTTCATAGCAATGGCCTAATTATGAATGGCATACTCAGTCTTCTTTTACTTGTGAATATATCTGAAATGAACACTCCCTAAGACACAAAGTCCAGTGAAAGAATGGCTTTTCCTTTTGATTCTTCATTTAGAGCCCTTTGAATTGGAATTAAATTGGAATTTTAAAGAGAGGGACCTTTTTCTAGTGAAAATATTATTAATAAAATGGATTTCTATATTAGCTGGAAGATTGGAACAGGTGCTTTCTAAAACTCCTCTGAAGCGAAGATTTGTTGAACTTGTTCTCAAATGCTTCCCTCAATGAAGGGGAGCCAGAGGAAGCTTAATAAATATAAATGAAAAAGATTTTGTTTTGTGATTATCATTATTAGTTTTACTTGAAAAGAAAAAAAAAATGTTTCTTATGGGTTTTTGTTGAAAGATTCATAAGGTATAATTGTTTTATTTAGAAAAATAAAGAAGGGTAGTTTAGTTTGTTTGGTATGTGGGGAATCATATTAAAGTGGGGCAGATACTGCAGATTCCTGGGTAGCAGCAGCCTGAGACTGGTTTTATCATTTCAGTTAGGAAGTAGGTGCCACTATATTACTAGTAAATTTAAGACAAAGGTAGAATGTGTCAGCTACACAGATTATCTCCCTATATCTTTATGAGAAAACTTTTTTTTTTTCCTGAAGCCTGCAAAAAACAGCTAATCATTGCATCTCCTAGCTGTGGTGGTAAACAACTTGGTTGTTGATCAGTAGAGCGCATCTGTGGGCTTATAATTTAAGTCAACCATGCAGGGAGGAGGGAAAGAGAGGAAACAGTTTCATTTCCCATGAACTCTCCTGACCTGAATTAAGGTGGGAACTGAGGAAAACACCTGTAAAAATAACAGCCCACAAACTTCAGAAGGACCAGCAGTTTGAGGTCTAAACACTTTCTGGTTATTGTACAATCTGAGGTCAAAATCCTTAGCAGTGAATCATAACTCTAGAATTTTAGATAGCCTCTGCATATGATCATAGAAAAAGAACAACATTTACTCTATCTCACACCAGTTTAATAAAGCAGCATGACAACTACCTGCCCAATTACCAGAGACATTGGCAACGTGATGGGAAGGAAAAATCCAAATATTCATTCTTACAGAATCATTATTTCATTGACTAGACTAGTATCAGAATCTTCAGCATAATTGCAGGACAAGTTTGAATATATCAAAAATTCAAAATATCATCTCTAAGATTTACTATGAGCCGTCATAAATACAGAGAATAATAAAGCAATTTTAAGGAACTATAATCTTAAATTCTGTGATCCACATGAAAGTGAATTATTAACATCAAATAACTAAAATGATTTATATATTTACCTGCAGTCATATAGAAAAGGGTGGGACACAAACGTAGATGTTCTAGAAAAAAACTTAATGATTTCACAGCTTTCCTGTATTTATGTGACGATATGGTGTAACTATGAGCCAGTTCCTCGATGTACCAATCCTCAGTTTTCTGATCTCTGAGACTGTGGCACCAAGGTCTGTCCTACCTTAATTTGGAGGCTCAGAAGGCCCAGAAGGCCAAGAGGAAACCATGCTTGTGAAAGTGTTAGTCAATTATCTTCATTCTTGCATGTGGCTTGCAAGAAAGTCAGATAACATGAGGAGTGAGTGAGTAGGTGTTAAAGTGAATTACCAAGAATATTGGTGCTTGGAAAGCTTTTGTGTGGGTGGAGCTGCCACTTTGTCCTGTGTGTCCCAACTATCCCTGACCTCAGAAGCCTGCAGAATGCCCCATGTCCGTTGAGCCATGGCCAGCCCTACGGTGAGCAATCCTATCAAATACAAACATCCAGAGGGTTCCAACTCTCAAGTGTCTTACAGAAAACAGAACCAGGAGCTCCATCTGGCACTTCATTTGCTAAATGTCCCACTGATGTCAAATACTAGGAAATGTGGCTGTTTAAAATCCCAGGGAATAAGATTTCCACTCAGCAGCTTTCTAATGGACATGTACCACATTCTGTGAAGCAAAAGCCCTCTGCTGAGCGGTCCGGTCACAGCCCTTGCTCACAAGCTCTCTGGGCCTCCGCTGTTATGTGCAAAGACGTGCAGATGAGGAAAATGAATCTAGCCGCTGTGGCTTATTAATATGTTGACTACCGATAGAGGGCAGTATTGCATATCTGCAAAAGCTCACACCACAGCCTAAGACCACCCAAGCACCTTCTTCTTTAATAATGAACAGGAGCAATTAAAGCAGCTCCCCCATGGAACACATGGCTTCTGGTCAAAGCTCATTATTGCTTCATCACCACTTTGATATTTGCAAAGGGCTTCATAATCATTTTTAGTCATTATTCCTCCCCAGTACTTTTCTGCTATATGCCAAATCCATTAGCCTCATTTTTCAGAAGACTGAGATACAGCGAGGTTAACTGAGTGGCTTTAGGTCATTCAGCCAAGAGCCAGAGTTAGAAAGAAAACTCACAGAGTTCCCATATTCTATGCCAGAACCCTGGGTAAAAGTCATCAGCCTTTGTTTGCTGTTGATTCGTTAGGGAATCAGCTTGGGGGTTAACTTGAACTTCACAAACAGGATTCCTGTCCCTACCACTGCCTAACTGCTGTTTACCCCAGTGGAAGTTGGTAAGTGATAATCAAGCAAGCCAATTAGATCCATTCTGCAGCTCAAGGAAAGAGTTTGGAAGAGATGAAAACAGACACAGAAAATCTGGCCAAATGGTGAAAATGATTCAAGTGCTTTGGGGTATTGGTGTTTCATCCTTCAGTGGTCCCTCTCGACTATTTGATAACTGAGAACAGATTGCCAAGAGCCTGGGAGCTGTCAGATCTCTCTCTTTCACTCTTCTGCCTTTGACCCCTGACTTGCACAGAATCTCATTTTGCATCCCACATTCTGAAGGCATTGAATCATTTTTTTTTGTCTAAGCACATATTCACTTCAGTGTCACCTACCTACTGAGGCTGGCTGCCTCATTTGAGACCTGGTGACATGTTCTATTATGTAATATGCTGGCAGATGAGGAACACTCAAATCCTTCCTATTATGTATGGAGCCTCATCTCTAAAGTGGAGGCTATTTCTTAAATGACACTGATAAATTGATAAATGAAACCAACTGACAATAGCTCCATAACAATGTGGTATTTCTCATTGCCAATTTATTTCTAAAACACCATTAAGCAAAAGAAGCCTTTGTGACCCAGGAAGAGTACCTTTGCATTTGGGAGGCACTTTAAAAAAATGGCACTGGGGATTGAACTCAGAAGAGTTTTAAACTACTTCCATAGTACTTTTTTTTTTTTTTTTTTTTTTTTTTTTTTGAGATACTCTTGCTAAGTTGCTAAGGCTGGCCTTGAACTCGCAATCCTCTTGCCTCATCCTCCCTGGTGGCTGAGATTATAGGTGTACACCACCATGCCTGACTCTTCATGTATTTTGGAATGATAAATTAAGATAACAAGGATTTGTGGTCAGGCCTTGATGGTAAATGTGCCCTTGTCACTTGTTGCATTGTGGTCTGGCAGAGCATAAGGGTAGAGGTCAGATGCATAGCACATTGGGTAGCTGAACTATCTGGTTTAGGGTTGTAAAATTTATCTCTGGTGGCATCTCTCTGTCTGGCACCTCACTCATCCCCCTAGAAAAAACTGTTGGTCCCTAGATAGGCAAGTGTTACTTTCAGTCTTAGTAAGCCCTGTGCCAGTCTTGGGGCAGTCGGAAAGGGTGGAGGAAAGCATGGTGTTTTGATGGCTCTGGCCTGGTCTCAAGTGACACACCCAAGTCTGAAGGGTTTGTGCCCACATCCTTTCCACTGCAGCAGGGTAGCTGGTGGCAGTCTCCTTCACAAGAATTGGTATGCGTGGTTGTTTTTGCCAATTAGAATAAGCTTGGTTTTGATATATGCTTATTGCCCCAGACACATTGCAAATCAATCTGAGAGATTCAGAGACCACTATAAAACCATCAGGTCCAAAATTTGTACAAGTTTCTGTGATCCAATATGGCACCCTGGTATCCAGCTGCCTTTTTTTTTTTTTTTTTTTTTTTTGGTGGGGTGAGATACTGGGATTTAATCTGTAGGCCCTCTATCACTGAGCTACATCCCCAGCACTTTTTATTTTATGTTGAGACAGGGTCTCCCTAAATTGCTGAGGCTGGCCTAGAACTTGTGATCCTGGTCATCCTGCCTCATGCTGGGATTACAGGAATGTGCCACATTGCCTAGTTTACACATTTTGTAACTTTTTGAGTTGTTGAGTAGATGGTGTGAATGAACACACATATTTTGGTGTGCCTCAGAATTGCCTGGGATACTGATTAAACATGTGGATTCTGGACCTCTCCACTGTACCAGAGATTCACAGGTGGGTTTCCATGGGTCATTCTTTATGGAACACTGTGGAAACAAATGGGAGTCTCTATTTCTTAGTGGCATGGCCTTCAGTTGGTGGCTCTTTCTACTCTTTGCCTTCTAGTCTCATTTCAGCCATTGACAATTATGCTCCTGTGAATGTAGATTAATTTTACCAAGTAGGAATAACTGCCAATCTTATTAATGTTATATTCCATCCTATTACTTGTTTCTTAGGCTCATCAACACTCTCTCCTCCCTTGCTTCTTTTCAGAACATAACAAATATACATTGTGTCTAGCTGTTTGCTTTTGTTATACCCACCAGGTCTGATGTGGAGAATAAATGTGAATTCATACCTACTTCATAGGCCATTATGCCTTAACTTGCTATCACTGGCATAGGATTGGACAAAGGTGAAACTTGTCTTCAGGTGGCTTGTTGATGAAAATATTACACAGTATCCATAAAATCCTGGTTCATCTTTAGGGCCTAATTACATGATTCATGCAATGAACGCCTTTGTAATTGGTGTTTAAGTACAAATGCATGCACATGTTTAAGGCCAACACAGTGCTACTCAAATATATTTTTATTTCTATAACACAACAGATTTTCCATCATTTTTTTACAACTCAAAAAATTAAAGTCAATGATGGCAGTGAGAAGAAAATTCACTGTGTAGTTTTCTGTTGTGCCTACAATCTGAGTTATTTATGTTTAAAATTACATATTTCAAAATATTTCAACACTGCCCAAATGCTTTATAAAGACTCAGTATTTCTTTTCTTTAAGAAGTTCTGATTTTGTTTATTGAAGAAGCAAAATTATAATCAAGGAACATTGAAGAGAAAATAATTCACCATTCAGACACATCAGCTGATCTTATTTTTTTCAGTTTTCTTTCTGTCTTTGTCCATATACTTGCAATTCTAGGAGGTTTGTTTTCTAATGTTAGCTAAGCCATTAGCAAGTATGATCCTGAGAAAGGATCTTAACTTCAATAAGTATGAATAAATATGTTACTCATTCATGTCATTGGGTAGTTATGGGGATCCAAAGATAATACAGGTAAAAATACTTTGCATACTATAAAGTGCCTTTAATGCAGAAAGGATTGTCATTTTGATCTAAAGTTCTTATTGTGTGACCACATCTTTTGTCTCTCCAAAAGCTGTTGACATCTGCTTTTAGAGAGTGACAAATACAAAATAAAATGAAATTTCAGAGTGTTTGACCCAAAGAAGAAAAGGCTGAAAAGCTAGTTACTCAATATCTTCAACTATGCAAAGTCTCTGATAAAGTGAGAGTGGGAACCAGCTGCTATCCTTGTCTCCAGATGTAAATAAAAAAGTTATGGGTTTCAATTGAAGAGGGAATTTAAGTTATTTTAAGATCAATTTCCTGAGCATGGGGATTGCTATTAATGAGAAGGGGCTAGGTAGCATAGGATCTACTGCTTTCAAACTTGAAGAATGTTACATTTGTCTTTTGTCACATACAGGTATAAAATAAGCTGGTAGATTCTGTGGCTCAGGATTTCAAACAGATATTAGAGGGAATGGCTTATCACTGTTCCACAGTGACTGATGCTTCAGTTGGGAAAACCAAAAGGCTGAGTGTCACTTACACAAGGGGTTAGAATTCACTGATATGTCAAATGCTTAGGGTCATATTGGGCCTCTCTCTCCATGTGTGTCATACCTCATTGCTCAAGTTTTCTCCAACATGGCCATCTCAGGGTGGCTGGTGACATCTTCCATTATTGCTCAGGACCCCAAGAGTAACTATGAAAGTTGTATGGATTTTTTAAACACTTATTTGTAAAAATCATAAGACTACTTTTTTGTCTGATTTTCTAACAGAGTTATTGAGGTATAATGGCTATTAAAAAAAACCCTAAACATATTTAATGTGTGTAATTTGATGAGTTTGAGCACATACGAACATCTGTGATACCTTTGTTACAGTTAAGGCAATAAATGTATTTAGTGTCTCCTTCAGTTTCCTTGTGCCTCCCCTTCCTTTTATAATAATGCTACCCTCTTCACAAATTTTTGAAATGTACAATCGCATACTGTTTATTGTAAGTATCATGTTGTGCAATAGATCTCAAAACTTATTAATCTAGAATAACTGAAACTTTATACCCATTTCCCCCATCTCCAATTCCTGGAAACTGTTATCATATTCTCTTCTTCTATGGGTTTGACTATATTAGATACCTCAGATAAGTGGAACCATGCAGTATTTGTCCTTCCTTGACTGTCTGACTTCACTTAGAATAATATTCTTTAGGTTCAAATTGTCACAAATGGAAGAATTTCTTTCTTCTAAAAGACTGGATCATAACACAGCTACATCATGTTTATAACAGCACAATTCACAATAGCTAAATTGTGGAACCAATCCTGATGCCCTTCAGTAGATGAATGGATAGGGAAAATTTGGTATATATACACAATGGAACACTACTCAGCACTAAAAGCGAATAAAATCATGACATTTGCAGGTAAATGGATGGAGTTGGAGAAAATAATGCTAAGTGAAGTTAGCCAATCCCAAAGGCCGAATGATTTCTTTGTTATAAGGATACTGACTCATAATGGCAAGGGGGGGGGGGGGGAGATGACAGGAATGAAGGAACTTTAAATAAATCAAAGGGTAGGGAGGGGAAGGAAGGGACAAGGGGATAGGAATAATGGTGGAATGAGTTAGAAATTACCCTAAGTACATGTATGAAGACACGAAAGGTGTGAAAATACTTTGTGTAGAACCAGTGACTTGAATAATTGTGTTCCATATGAAATGAATTGTATTCTGCAAGCATGTATAACAAATTAGAATAAATAAATAATTTAATTTAAAAAAGACTGAATCATATTCCATTGTGTGTGTGTATGTGTGTGTATGTGTGTGTGTGTGTGTGTGTTTTTATTTAAAAAAAAATTTTTTTTAAATGAAGAAACTCCATATTGTTCTCCATAGTGGCTATACAATTTTCTGTTCCTATTACCAGGGCACAAGTGTTCTAATTTCTCCACATACATACAAATGGCTAACAGGTATATGACAAAATGCTCATCATCATTCATTATTCAGGAAATACGAAGTAAAAGTATCATGAGATATCATCTTTTACCACTTAGGATGGCTATTATTAAAAAAAAAAAAAAAAAAAAAAAAAAAAGATAACAAGTGTTGGCCAAATGGGCTGACTTTTATAACTTAGCTTTGGAATCATATAGTGCCACTTCTACTAAATTAGGATAGTGGAAACAATCACAAATCCATCTACTTTTAAGAGATGTAGACCTTATTTCTCAATGCAAGTTAAAGAACTTGTAAGCATGTTTGGAAACCACCACAAAATCTAACTGTAACTAATTTATTTACTTTAACCAATTGGTGTTTATTAAGCTAGAAAACTAAGAAAAAAAAGGCAGCATGTCTTTACCTGACTTGAAGAGTTTGCCGTAGTGGTAGAGAAGTTAGCCCAGATTTAAGGTGGTATCTTTGGGGAGGGACTCTGTGAAAGCCATTCAGATTTTCTGCCACTAAGATCCTTCTTTGAAGGACTAAGAAAAAATTCATAGTCTTTCTGAATCCAACTAAACCAACTAGCAACAAGTAGTTTTCAATTTGTTTTTATTTCTACCCCTTGGCCTGTGTTTTCTGAATTGTGGGCACTGGGATTCCTAATCTTTGGCAGTGAGTCCCATTCTAAATGTAAACAGATGGAGAAAGTGCCAGCATGACGGAGTGTAATACATTCTATTGCAATAACATGTTGATACTGGTTGGGCAAATGTAGCTGCATTAAACAACTGTGTTTGCTGAACCCTGTCCATAAGGGCCCAGAAGTTTCACAGGGGGGAGATGCACAGCTAATGCCTTTCTCAGGGTCCACCCAGGAGAGCCTGGACAGCACCATTTCAGTTCAGCAGACCATTAGTACAGCAGCCTGTTTGATTATGAGCTTTCAGGGGAATGTACTAGGTTGGCCATTGTGACTTATAATCATTTATTTCATGTCCTCTAGCTTATGAATTTGTTTTTGCAGGGCAGACAATATAATTAGGCAACCTCAAAAACCAACCTCCTTTGCTACCACCTAAAATAACTTCATGACTGAAATAGGTCCCATTGCCAGGTTGACCACATTTGACTCAGAATCAGTCTGCTGTTGGCTCTGCCCCTCCCCAGCCTTCCTCCCTTGGCACAGAAAAAGGCTGAATAAGCTCAGTCTACCTTCCAGTTCAGTAGCAGAGTTTTCTTTCCTTTGCTTTTCTTGGTCAGGCTAGAGGAGGGTAGCAATCCATTGCTGACACCGGAGGGGTGCCCACAGAATCACTTATTAAAACATATCTCTCCTTCCATCCTGAACAAAACCATCAATTGCTATTTTGATAGCTTGTGGCACTGACTCTGGAAGGTTCAGTAAAACTTAAATGTTTTCTGGTTTAGTGCATTGACTCAAGAATAATAATAATAATCAGTATGTGCCACCCACTTTGCCGATCTTTTTTCTTGTAGTATCTTACGAAGTCTCTACTTAACAAGGGACAATGAGTCTGTCACTGTTATTATCCCCATATCATTGATAAGGAAACTGAGGCCTCTAGAACTTAAATAGGTTATCCACAGCAAGGAAGTATCAGAGCCAAGATTTGAACCAAAGTCTGTCTTACTCCAAAACTCTTATTTTTAAACACTGTGTGGTTATACCATTGGTAAAATGCCAGCTTGGGAATTTGAGACACCTGTACATTTTAAATTACATTACATTTACAATACATTTTAGTGGTGGAATCTGGAGTAGGGGGAGAAAAAGATATCCTTCTTAGGAAGAACCCTCAGGACACTGAGAAAATGCAAATATGGGATGTAGGGGGATACGAAACGTAAGTCTATACATTAAGGATTTATTGCATACCAACTATACATGGAGAACTATACTAGGGGATAGGAGTGTGGGGTCAGCCTAGTCAACCTGCAACTTAACATCCTTCATATGCTCTTTCTTGCTGACTTTGGGTTATAAGGGCAAGAAGTATAGAAGGGATTTCAAGTTGAGGCAGTGTTGCCCTATACTAAGCTCACCTTGTTCCTTGGCTTTCTGTCCACTGCATTTCCCTGCCATTTCCCAGAGACATTGTTTCATCCTTGGCAGCTAGGACTGATATTGCTTTGTCAAAAAAAACAAACAAAAAACCCAAAACAAAACCAAACTCAAATGATAATTGCACCAACAATAATAGCTTGTGTTTACAAGCACTCACTAAATGCCAGGCACTGGCATTAATAACTTAATAACTCTGGAAGGGTTTAGAGAAATAGAGCTCTGTATCTTCCCTTTAGTCAGTTAAGATTGGTATCTCACAACATTTTCAGCACTGTTTTCTGCTCCCAAAACAAAGGCAAGTTTGAGGCATTTTCTGACACTGAGGTCAGAGTTCTGTATAGGACCAGCAAGGAGTGAGCAGGACAAGATGACAACCTGTAGGCAGCCTCAGGAAGAGCAATGTGGGTGCCTTCTACTCTGGAAAATCTAACCACTCATGTGGGTCAATCACACTGTATAGAAATGACAGCACTCAGGGAATTTGCTCTGAAGCTCCCAGACCAGCCTCACTCTCAATCACCCTGAATTAGCCCCGGAAGTCCCAGAAGACCCAAAGGTGTCATTTATGTTTGATTGTAGCATGAACACACAGGGGAAGAAAATACAATGGGAAAGCAAGATCTCAGGGTCCAAGGCAGCAAACATCTTCAGCAGAGCAGCTGCAGGGGTTTAGAAACCCACAAGAGCCCCCTGTATGAGCAGTGGGAGCTTTGCTGGTGACCCAGTGGACATAGAGCAGCTGGACTCCCTGGATGTTGTCATCCTGGGCTTGTCCTTGATGGACGGGAAGTACTTTCCTCAGAGTGAGCACTTAGTGCTTGACTGAGAGAATCGATGGGAGAGAGGGGGTTTGAAGGTGCCAGAGGAATTATAAATATTTTATACTGTCGAATCAAATGGAAAAAGCGAAGCTGTTTCTTTTTCAAATGGAAGTGGCGGAGACTTCAAGATTCCATTCAAGATTAATAGGCGCACTGCCCAGTATTCAGAGCTTGGAGACAAAACAAAAAGGACCAGTTGAAGTTGTGAAACACAGAAATGGGAGGAATTCCAGGACAGGAGAGGGGTCTTTAGTCTTGAACCCGTAGACCATGAGGTTGGCAGATCTGCCTACATGTCTCCTTTCATACATTCCTGGAAAGAGTGTAACTGGAGTATTGTTTCTAATACATTCTTAAGAGTTTGGCTTGAACAATAACATCAGAGGTTACATGGGAAATCTTGGGGAATGACAAAATATCAGGGGTGGCCTTGTTCCTCCTCTGCCCTCTGCCAGGACCCATCATGCTTTGAATCATTCCAGAGTGCTGAGCATTTAGGCTATTTGTAGAGACTGACCAGGACAGATATCTCACCTCTTGCTTTGGGAATTTCTTTCATGTTTAATAGATCCTGAAGGCAAATGGAAGGTGATTTTCAAAGCCATTCCCTTTGATTGACCTATTTCCACAAAGGCTGCCCCTACCTCTGTTTCCTGCTCATTTCTGCAGAAAGAATATGCAGTGATGCTTCTTTACAGAGCCTAGAGCCCATTTCTCTCTTTGAGATCTGAGACATTCTGAGGAAGTCAGCTCAGAATTTATAGTCAGGGCAAGAAGTGGATCAGCCAGTTCTTTTGGAGAGGGAGGAGAATAGGGTATAGCTGACCATTTGGGGATTTTCCCTGGCTCAGGAGAGGCTTCCAGGAAGCAGTGCCACTCTGTTCAGGCTTTCTAAGGCACAGATCTATATTGGTCACATCCTGTGTGGGTCCTGTCCCAGGCCATGTGAGGAATAAAAGATAAGCTCACATTTCCTGCCTGCCAGGGACATGCAGTCTTTCAATTTTGGTTTCTTGCTGTCATGGCTCTCAGCTACACCCAGGTCTCTGCTGAGCTCACGCTAATCCTGAAGGGAGTCAGGCAACCTGGGCAAACCTATGCAGCTCCAGAAAGCGGGAGCATTAATCGGATGACTCTTGACCTCAGGAAACACATAATCTAGTTTGGGAGTTAGACGAAAAAGCAATTAGCAAAGCAGAGCAAGACAGGATGTTTCTGATCAGGGTCCCTTATACCCACAGCCTGCTTCTGTGAGCAGCTGCTGGCACACTCACCCCTTGGCAGCCGCCCTTAGCCAGGGCATGAGGACTTTCTCTTTGCCATTCATCCTTGTTTCTAACCACGTGTCCCACTGGCCTGTCTGCAAGAGAAATGGGAGGTACCATTCTGATGCCTTAGAAGGTGCTGCATTCTGGGGCTTCCTGCCCACTATGCCTCTCTCCACGGCACCCATGGGGGTCAGTGTTACTCCATTGCCCACAGCACGTCCATTAGTGCAGGCAGCCCAGTCTGGCACAAGGCTTTAAGACAGCGTTGCTCTTTCCTTTAAGGTCAACAAATCCAGAAAATTCTTACCATGTATCACTCCCTTGAAAACAAAATAAGACAATGCCCCTCTCCCACAAAGCTCAAATCCATACTCCACCCCAAACAAATAATAATAATAATAAACCTTGAGGGTTAGGAAATTTAGAGAAGCAATGTTACCTCATTCTCTGGGTGCTGCCTTAATTTTTGATTTTAAAGTAAATGGAAGATTCAGGGGTAGGATCACACACACAACACACAAAAAAAAAAAATCACTAGGTTCTCCAAGATTCATATTTCCTTTGCTTTTGTCCCCCTCTGCCTTTGACTTACCCTGCCAGCACCTCTGTGCCAGGAATCCCAACACCTCGATGTGTGGCACTTAATTTATGAGTTTCCATTCCTACCAGAGTGGTGGCTGAGTTTGAGGCTTCTCTTGAATTATCTTCTCAGGTGAAGTCAGCCAGGCCACACAAAGGTAGCCCAAGGCAGCCAGCAAACCACAGACCATTGTCAGGGACATGAACACATCCTGCCTTGTGATGATTTATTTCCTCCTTCTGCCCTTTTGTATGCCATCTTCCCCCTTTCTTTTTTTTTTCCTGCTTGCTCAGTTTTTCCTCCCTAGTTTTTGGAATTAGAAGATATGTTTTTCTGTCCCTCCTTTTTGTAACCCTAGAAGAGGCCTTTTACCCCTTGGGACTCATTTTCTTCATGAATAGAAACAGGGGTTTGGACTACAGTTTAGGAAGATGTCATGGGGGGTGATCTAGTTGAAGTAATGACCCAGGGCCTGCAGTTTTCTCCAGATGCTTTTGCTAGCCCACCCAGGGTGGCTTTTAATGGGGCTCCCAATGGCCTGCTGGGCTCCACAATGTCAAACTCTCATGGAAGTCAGCTCTGTTAGTCAGCAGACTCCCTATCAGCATAAGAAGCCCTCCTGGATGCTCAAAATCACAGATAATACCAAATCCTATATATACTGGTTTTTTTCCTATACATACATACATAACATATAATGAAGTTTAATTTGTAAATTAGGAACAGTAGGAGATTTCCAATGATAAATGCTAATAAAATAGAATAATTATAACAATATATGGTAATAAAAATTATGTGAATGTGTGTTCTCTGTTTTTCAAAATATCTTAATATACCTTTTCACTGATAACAAGCACTTTATAGGTTCTCTTTGGCATTTCCAAATTGCCAACATCATTACTCCCATGCTTCAGTGCCATTCTTAGGTAAAATAAGGATTACTGGAACATAAGCAGTGCGATACTGTGACAGTTAAACTGATAACTGAGAAATCTACTGAGTGACTAACAGGAGGGTAGTGCATACTGTGTAGAGAGGCTGGACAACAAGATGATTCACATTCCAGGCAGAACCAAGCACAATAGCACAAGTTTTCATAGTGCTACTCAGAATAGCAGTCAATTTAAACCTAATAACCTTTTTTTTCTGGAACCTTCCTTTTAATATTTTTTAGACTGTGGTTAACGGCAAGTAAATGAAACTGCAGTGAAATTGTGAATAAGGTGGGGTGGAGGGGACTATTGCATTTTCTTTCTCTCTCCTGCCCACACTTGGCACTGTGGCCACAGAAGGAAAGCAGTTGTTAACTCCACGCCAAGCTGCTAAGGCAGTGTTTCCTCTCAGTTGTCACCGAATGCATGTTATCCTCTGAGAGACACATCTCTGCCAACTTAGGGTGTGACCTTGGCTGGCTCCTCCAGTGCACTAGCATCTGAACCAAGCCAAATGGGAGCTATAAAAGGGACTACAGGGGCCAGTGAAGTCATGTCTGAAAACATTTGTGAGATCTTTGGGTTTCCAAAGCATTTTTCTTTCTAGAATGAGGCTCTCTCTTTTAAAAACAAAGAAATAAAATGCCATTTGTGGGGTGAATTTTAATACATGGTGCACAATAATCCCATCATCATGCTGTGGTTGAGTCCACAATCCTGAGGCAGGGCCAAAATGTAACAATTTAAATTATTTATCAACATTTTTTTCCCTCATCCCCACATGGATGTTGAAATGGTTCTATAATACATTTTTTAAAATATGCTCTAGGTTCATGACCTCAGCTTCAGGGAATCATTACATCTCATCAGTTGACAGCGCCAGTAATCAGCTCCAAAGAGCATGTGTGCTTCAAAAAGACTGACTCAGAACAGCCTCAGAGGATTCTTCTGTGGGGTGCAGGTCTGGGTTCAAGCTGAGTTTTTCAACCCTGGGCAAGGTTCAGAGCTTGTTTCAGGGCTGGGATTACGGTGTGGTTCTTGCGATTAATCTCTTCCAAAAAAGATACAAGAAGTTAATGTGGATTCCCTAGAAGCTGCTGAGGTTTAAGATTCTTAATTTTAGTGAGAATTTAAAATGAAAGGCCCATCAGGAGCATTTGCCCTCAGAAATGTGACCTAATCATATTGATTTTCTTTTAATGTCCTCAAGACTGGCAACCCTGGAAATAAGGCAGATTACGTGGAAGGATTTTCCAAATCATCTATAAGGCCTCAAACCATACAAATTGGTCCCAGCTAAGAATGAGCTCTTAGAATATTGCTCCATCAGGAGGCAACATAAAGATAAGCTGAGCCTCTTTAGAGACTGCAGGATTTATAGCACATAGTAGGAATTCTTTTTTTTTATAGAGCATCTTTTTACACAAAACAGTTTGTATACAAAGTATATTTGTAACATTCTAGTCTTCAATCATGCATTTAGAATAATGATATCCATCTTATTCAACCACTTTTTCTTTTTCTTTGTTTTCCCCCCTTCTCCTCTTGCTCCCTCCCTTCCCCTCCCTTCCCTTTGACCATTATAGTGTTCCTCTAATCCTGCTATGTACCCCGACCCAACAATACTGTGAACCGGCCTCCTTATATCAGAGGAAACATTCGGTATTTGGATTTTTGAGATTGACTGATTTCACTTAGCATTATATTCTCCAACTTCATCCATTTACCAGTGAATGTCATTATTTTATTCTCTTTTTTTGCTGAGTAAAATTCCATTGTGTATATATACCACATTTTCTTTATCCACTCATCTACTGAGGGACATCTAGGTTGGTTCCACAACCTAGCTTTTGTGAATTGTGCTGCTATAAATATTGAAGTGGCTGTGTCACTGTAATATGCTGTTTTTAAGTCCTTTGGGAATAGCCCAGGAGTGGGATGGCTGGGTCATAGGGTGGTTCCATTCCCATTTTCCCAAGAAATCTCCATACTGCTTTCCATAGCGGTTGTACCATTTTGCAGTCCCACCAGCAATGTATGAGTGTGCCTTTTTCCCCACATCCTTTCCAACATTTATTGTTGTTTGTGTTCTTGATAGCTGCCATTCTGACTAGAGTGAAATGAAATTTTAGAGTAGTTTTTATTTGCATTTCTCTAATTGCCAGTGATGTTGAGCATTTTTTCATGTATTTGTTGATTAATCGTGTATCTTCTTCTGAGAAGTGTCTTTTCAATTCCTTAGCCCATTTATTGATTGGATTATTTGTTTTTTTTGGTGTCAAGTTTTTTGATTTCTTTATATATTTTAGAAATTAGTGCTCTATCCAATGTTCATGTATTAAATATTTGTTCCCAGTTAGTTGGCTCTCTATTTACCTCACTGATTGTTTCTTTTGCTGAGAAGAAGCTTTTTAGCTTAAATCACATAGTAGAAATTCTTTAAACTGAGCCCTCAGATCAAAAGAAGGCCACTAGATTAAATTCTATGAAACTTTCAATATCCAACCAGTTCTTATCTATAAAAATGTCTGTTTCATGTGGTTTGACCTACTGTACGCCCTTCAGATGTGATTGTGACATTTTTATTTCACAATAGAAGGAAGACCCCATGGGGAGTTTGGAATAAACACCTATGTGTCCTCCCAGGCCCTTTCTGATTCAGAGAGCATCCTATGCCTCTGTGAAGTCCCTCCTGATTTCCTACCATCCCAATCAGAGTTAGTCTCTTTCATCATGGGGTTTTGCTGATAGCTCCCTAACAGTATTTATGGAATACAGACATTTAATTATAGCTAATTATGTTCATGAAGACTCTTTAAAAGTCCAAAATCTTTGAGGATACAGGTCATCATATACACTATTGCAACTTCTAGCTGCATTTGCACATAGTAGGTGCTGTTCATTTTATTTTGCTGTTCATCACTCCCTAAATCTAGCAAAATTGATTAGAACCAGTTGGCTGTTCCAGATTTTATAATGAAGCTACAGTTTTTGCTCCATGGGACTTTAAAAAAATGGTGATAATCTTTTATACTGGGATTTGAAAAACATGTTATCTTTGTAATCTTATGAACTCAGTAGTGTCCCCATGTTGTGTATAACCGCATGTCCCTTGCATTGATGTGAATTCAAAGAATACATTATATCAAAGATGACCAGTTTTCCCTCAGTTTCCTTTGTTCATATATGAATACACTACCAGTGAAACTCCACATCATGTGTAACCATAAGAATAGGATCCTAATTAGAATAAGTTATATTCCATGTATGCATAATATGTCAAAATACACTCTGCTGTCATGTATATCTAAAAAGAGCAAATTAAAAACGCAAAGATGATCAATGTTCTCAGTCTCACACTATACTTACCTGCAGTTCATCTTGCCAAGTCCCCCACTGAGGGTAGTGGTGAGGGTGGTTACATGGGGCACTGAGGGTGTTCATGACCTGAACGTTCAACTAAACCACATGCATGCATGCTGCATAGGGTGGGGAATTGAGGAGCCCTGAAGCATCAAGTTCAACATGTGTCAAATGGAACGGAGCATTGTCATTTCACCCTCTGTTCTGTCTTCCTTCTGCCAACCTATTCCCATTCCTGTGTGTGTAGCCACAGTGAGGAGTTCTAATGTTGCCCAGATACCCCAAGGAAGAAGCCCTGGAGACCAAGTCCGCCTCCCACTCCTCACCAGACCCCACATCAGATTGATTATCTCACTGTTTCTCTGTTCTGTGTTCTTTCATCATTACTACCACTGCCAGGAGTTAAATGATTCACATTTCTTTTCCTGGCTGGCCTACTGACTTTTCTACTTCCTCTCTTGCCTTCTTTGCTTTCTCCATCAAAGTAAGCTTTAGAAACTTCACTTCTGATCATGTTAGCCCCTTTCTTAAATTCATCCTTGCAAGTCATTGTAAGGCTTCCTGCCTTATGCTCTAGAAACCTGGTTCTCCATTCCCCGCCCATGCAGTCAGTTATAATGAACTATCCCCCAATTCCTCTTCCTCTGCTTTCGTCTTTGCTGCTTTCTTTAATGGTAAACTTACATCTTCACATCATCTGGTCAACCTTGGATCAGCTCAAGGATCACCTTCACCATTCCCTCCCTGGTTCCCACAGTGCCCTCAGTTTACCTTTAGCAGGGTAATGGGAGATTTTAGTCTGGCGGCAGCTCATCTTAGCTGACAATTGAATGTACTTCCTGTGCCACTGCCTTTGCTTTGCTTATGTGATGCTACATGATTCACAGATTCTTGTTCTGGGTCCATTCAATAATCTGCTTTCCTTGGATAGGACAGTGATTAATTATGAAGATCAAGCTCCAGTTCTGGATATGGTAATCCTGTACTTGGAATATTTCTGTACATGGCCTGTTACCATGGGCATTAATTTATGAATGACAGAGATCAGGCACCATACATTTTAGCTAGTTAAATTTAAAAAATCTACCACCCATGGCCCTTTGCCCTTGGAAGTAAAATACAAAGGGAGGGGAAAGATGACACGTTGGTCATTGAGGGCAAATCACCTGAGTTTTCAGAGTGAAAATCTAGTGACCAAAAAAAGAACCATAGACTCGTTCAACCTGTCTCAGAAATATGAACAAGAGATAAAACCTCACATCCTCTATGGGAAAATTGTCATACATTTTATGCTGCACTCAACTTGGTCACTTCCTTTCTAATCAAAGGGGCCAGGAAGTCCTATCTGAGCCTTACATAAGACAATAAAATCCGTAACCTGGGGCTTATACCTGAAAGTTGGCAGGAGCTGTGACTCACCCTTACTCTTGCAAGCCTAGTCATTTCAAGGCACAGTCATGCCAATGCAACACCCAGTAATAGTTTCCAGTTGACAAGCATCAATAAACAAGAGATAACCAGTCATCTCTAGATTCTGCATGGAGCTTCTGCTCTGAGGCTCAGCCAGCTCAAGGGAACTGGAGGTGACAAAGCAGCCATCTTTATTTCCAGGGCACACAGGCCTATGACTCAACTACTGCTGATGCTGCTTCTTGGCACTGAGCTAACTTGGGGGCTTTTACAGAGTGTGCGTTTCAGAGTTTAAAGACTATTACATAACTGAAACAATATTTTTTTAAAACCATGTAACTTGGCTCTATTGGGTGCAGCTAAAATTAGAGGACACTATTCAAGTGAGATACAGGTTGTGGAAAACCTCAGAAGAATAGCATACAGCAGAGGCAGCTAGGCTCAGCCCAGACTGGCCAGTACTCTCAAAAGTTGTATCCAGAGGTGGCAGGAGCCAGGCAGGCCTTTGAAAGTCCTGGCTTAGAACTTGGCACGGCCACTGTGGAGATCATTCATGCTGCAAATTCAGTCATTGACGCAAGGGCAGAGCAGAAAGGCAGGGGGAGTGGGTGTCTTACTGCTAATTGATTTAGTCTAAGCTCAAGTCTAGCCTTCCTTGGCAGACACAACCGTTACTATTAAGAGAGACTGAAACTAATCAAAGCTATTTACGTGGATGTGCCAAGCCATGGAGACGATGCAATTATGTGCACAGACCCATGTTGATGAGTCGTCTGTGGCAAACTCTGCTGCACAAGAGGGGGTCGTGTACTAGCAAAATGGGAGTGTTTCGAAGAGAAAGCCTGCTAATGTAAAATGAAGAGCTGACTCAGATACAACATGACAGGAGACAGGTGTGTGCTCCGGGTGCAGCCTCTCCATGGAAACTAGAGCTCAGGCAGGCTAAGCAATCTGCAGCTCGCTCACAGAGGGGTTTCAACCCAAACAGACATAACCTTCTCTCCTTTCCATTGAGCAATCCATCAGAATTTTACAATAAGAATGCGTGTTTCTTATTCATTCTTTTGGTTGAATGGTGCAGTGATATGACCAAGGAGCAGAGTGGGGCTGGCAAGGGAGGGGCGGTACACACAGATCAGTGAGCCGCCAGTGAGGGAGATTCACATACTTCTGATTTATCTTAATTTTTTGGGCAATGTTTATGTAAAGCTTTGCATTTATATGGAATTCTAACAAAAACCCTGGAGATGGCTATTTCTCCTGTGCTCTTTTGCCGATGAGGGAATTATAAATAAAAGAAGCTGGGGCTGGGGTTGTGGCTCAGCGGCAGAGCGCTCGCCTTGCACGTGCGTGGCCCAGGTTCGAGCCTCAGCACCACGTAAACATAAATGCATTGCATTGTGTACAACTAAAGTAAATAAATAAATATTTTAAAAATTTAAAAAAAAATAAAAGAAGCTAAGTGAGTTGCTTTAGATTACAGAGTTAGCACAGGAAGGAGACATACTCAAACCGCAGTCCCAAGTCTCCAAACCTAGTGTTTTTTCCTTCAGAAATGTACTATCTTTTTCCTGAAAATCATGCAGATCATAAGGACAAAATTATGCTTCCTATGATTAGTTGTGCTCAGTGTGCATGCTACCATGTCACCTCTGGGTCTCTTAAGTATTTGGTCAGGATATTTGTTCTTCTGCAAGTGGAGATCCCAGGGTTCTCAGGAAGAAGCTGTGAAGGGGACTTTGAGATGGATTGCCAGGCTCCCGGGTCACCAGCTGGGAGCTGGGAAAAGGCTGCACCAGCCCGGGGATGGGGGTAGGGTGCCTGTGCCACCAAACAAAAAGACTTGTCCAGAATTGTGAGGGGCTAAAGTTAGGAATTCCCTTGACCTCCTCCACAGGTCAGCTCCTCAGGAGCCTGGGGGAAATTCCCTGATACTATGGAGTAAAATGAGTACAGTTCTTTTGTGGACAGCAAGATCTAACATTGCTGAGAAGTCAGAGAGTTGGAGGTGATCTGTAGATGTTGAGAACAAAATATGCATACAGGTACGCTTTGTGACCACTTTCTATGATTAGACAGTAGACAAGCACTTCCACAACAGGTGTCAGGAACCAGGGGGTGTGAACTACCACACACACAATCCCTGTCCTCAAGTCCAGTCTAATCAGGGAGATGAGCTTGTAACCCTGGGCTTTTCCTACATGTGACTCCCAGTGAAAACCTCAGGGAGAATCTCTGGGGCTGGGCCTTAGGGTGCACATTTGGTCAGACCCCACATCATCCTGATGTTCACTCAGGATTGGGGAAGGCTGGAAGTGCATATAGACTGTGTGGGGAGAATAAGAAGCAGCTGGCCCATGCAGAGGGAAGAGTGGGGAGAACCAGGGGAGTTAAGTGATGAATTCATTCATTTAGCAGATGTTTACTGAGAGTCTATCATGTGTCAGCTACTCTTCTGGGTGCTGGTACTATCACAGTGCTCAAAACAGATTAAAAAAATAAAGTCACTGTTCTGATTTGGATCTTAATCTACTTGAAGAGCATCCAAATTGGTGGAGAAATGAGGAAGGGGAGGGGGTATCCTATTCTCAGTGTGAATCTGAGGAAACTAAAGCTTTGCCACTTACAAAGTGGTGGACCTAAGGATGCAAACACAGGCTGTCCCAACTCCACCATGTACTGCCATGTACCTACAGAAGGTTGCCCTTTAGTTGGTCCCAAATCCTTGTCAAGGAAACTATGTGGACTCTGGCACTAGAAACTAAATGTTGCTGTGAAGGAGCCCTAATTAGGAAGGGCTGTTGCAGCTAGCTGGAAGCCATAGGTTCCACCTGATATGTATGTGACGCACCTGTAGGCACCCGCAAACCTGAAGGTATATAACCGGGTGAAAGCGGTCCGAGTTAGGAGAACAAATTCATTCGGTCAGTCGGGTAGTCACTCGGTCAGTCAGAAGAATCAGAGCGGCCAGAACATAGGCAGAGCGGTTACAGAAGAGAAACCAGATAGAAGAAGTAATGACTGGTCAGAGTTAGGCCGAGGCTCCCAAGGAAGACAGAAGACAGAAGAAAGAAGAAGGAAGAAAGAAGAGAGAAGAAAGAAGCTCTAATCTTACTCTAAGCTAAGCTCTATCTTTCTTTCTCTCTAAGACTCTAACTCTAAGCTAAGAAGACAAGAAGAAAAGCTCGCTTTAATCTTTCTCTCTAAAAATCTTTCTTTCCCTCTCTAAGCTCTAAGAAAGTAGAAGTAAAAGTAGTAAAAGCTCTACTCTGCCTCCGAGAGTTTTTCCCGGTTTCGGTACCAGGCATCTTACATTGCTGCGATTGTATTCATGGTCCTTCAGTTATTTTCCTGTCTTCTCCTGAGTTTCTGGGGAGACAAGGGTTACACATGCATCCGCTTTTGGTCAGCAGTTTTAGTATCAGCTTCCAGGCCTATTGGATAGATATTCATCTAACGCAAATAGCATAACTCCCTTAAGGAATCCAAGACATTTTAGAAACCTCAATCAAATTTGTAAAATAAGGCAAGGCAAAGCATAACAAAACACCAGCAAAAGAGTTATTTAACCTTTTTTTTTTTTTTTTGGTGGGGGGGTTGTTATTGTTACATAAAGCTGTAATTAAGAACCAGAATTTAACAAATATACAGGGCAAGGGAAGAAAGTTTATTGACATATTATTTTCAGGACAAGCAATAATAGCAAATGTGTACATTTCAGGGGTTTTTATGTGGATGGTATTCCTAAACCAAGACTGAAATTCCTGTACTAACAGAAAAATCACTACTCAGCTAGAGGAGCAAAGCATGGAATATATTGACATTTTCTAGCAATTTCTTCCTTTCAGTTTCATGCTAGTTACAGGAAAGAATATACTTTGTTAAGGAAATTCATCAACAGCTTGATTTTCAGAGGAAAATTGCTATACATATATATCTAGCCATGGTTACTTCCATTTAAAGAGAAAGAAAACAAACCCCAAATGCTTGGAGTGACAACAACGGTTGGTTTTCCTTCACAGCTGATATAAAATCTATCCTTTCATATGTACAATATGCAAAACAGTGCTGTGTGTTACTTCCTTTTTAGTGAATGGGGAAAATCCTCCCAGCTCCCAGGATCTTGATCTTGATCTTGACCTCTACTTCAATATAGCACCCTGTGGTCCCAACCTGGATCTTGCCATCATCCACAGCATCCTGCAGCCCATATTTTAGCCTCCATAGCCTCTCGATTCTGATTCTTCTTCCTCTTCCTCCCAAGATGTTTAGCAGAAGCTCCAGGCTTTGGGATCCTCGTTTGCTCTTCAATCTGTCCCCCTTTCCCCATCCTCGCTCAGTAGAGCCATTCTTCAACTGCTGCTTAAGCTCTCTCTTCTTGCCCTGCTGTTCCCTGTCCTTAGATACATTTTCCCTCACTCACTTCTCCACCAATCTGGATGCCCTAGAAAATCAGGGTCCATCACTCCACAAAAATAGGGATTTTTCAGATCTTTTGTATTCATTGTCAAAGTCCCAGCATCCAAGAGACTCTAGAGGCTCTCTGAATATCTGCTGAATGAATGAATGAACGAATCCATCACTTAACTCTCCTGGTTCTCCCCACTCTTCCCTCCTTCCCTGCGCATGGACCAGCTGCTCCTTACTCTCCCCTCACAGTCTGTATGCACTTCCAGCCCTCCCCAATCCTGAGCAAACATCAGGATGATGTGGGGTCTAACCCAAGGTGCACCCTAAGGCCCAGCCCCAGAGATTCTCCTGGGGTCTTGGCTGGGGGCCATGTGTGGGAAAAGCCCAGAGTTACAAGCTCATCTCCCTGATTAGACTGGACTCGTGGACAGAGAATTTGTGTTTGAGTTTGCATCCCCTGGCTCCTGGCATTTGTTGCATAAGTGTTTCCTGAATCAAGTACAGGAATGACTCCAGTGTGGTTTAGAACAAGTCATATACTCTGCATGTGAGTGTGTATATTGGGAAATATGCTGTTAGAACATTCAGTCCTTCATTTCCTTTGTCACTCCAAGACTCCAACAGCTTTTCTATGAGAAGCACAGTAGTCAGTATGTGGAAGGTCACTTCTGAAATCCCACTGGAACTTGAAGTCTAATATAATCCTGTAGCTGTGTGCCTGGGGCCTGAGTAATACTGGGCCTAAAGCATAGTGCAAGCCATCACTGATTCATGTTCCTTTTCATATTGGTTACTAGAGAACCTGGATTGTTCAAGAATCTCTGTTCATTCGCTTTTGACAGATGCTCTTAATCTGCCCAGCGATGCAAGGAGTGGTAAGAGGGCCAATGGCTGTAGAAGGGTAGCACTGGAGGGAGTATTGCCTAAAACCATACCCCCTTTCCCCACATATTTTTTTAGGCCAACTGGACCATTGGGAATGGGTAATGGTTTCACTTAGTCCTAAGGATGTAGTGAAGCCACCGGGCCAGGCCTGGTTCCCTGCTTAATTAAAAAAATAATAATAATAATAATAATCTTACCAACAGGGGCTGTTTTTGTTTTTTCCCCAAAAGATGGACACAATATCTTTATTTATTTTTATGTGGTGCTGAGGATCGAACCCAGTGCCTCACACGTGAGAAGCAAGTGCTCTACTGCTGAGCTACAACCCCAGCTCCCAGGCGCTGGTTCTTTAGAGGGATCTTCAAGGACAGGGATGGGTGAAAAGAGGTTTCACACATCAACAAAGCCTTTATAATCCCCAAAACTATTAGAAACTAGTGAGAGATGGAGGAGGCTGAAAATGAGAAATTGGCTTTTGGCACTTCTGAGTCTCCCCAGCCGATTACAGCCACCAAAAGCCTTTATCGCTTCTCCAAGGTCAGCAGAGTGTTGGAGCCAACAGGGAGGGAGGGAGCTGCTGATGGAGGAGGAGAAGAGGAGGGGAATGAAGGGAAGAAAGCAAAGCAAAAGGGAGGGGCTGGGAGGGGATTGACAAAACCAGGCAAGGCTGCTCCCAGGGGCTGAGACTCTGGAAAACAAATTTGGAAACATTATCCCACAAGATCTCCATTGAAGACATTAAGCTCAGAGGCCCAAAGGGACCCATTGAAGAAAGGAGGACAGAGCCAGGGATCTCAGAGGCTCAGCCCTTTCCAGTGAAATCAAAACAGCATGAGCCAAACAGCTCATGAAGAGATAAGGGATTAGACCCAGCTCAAAACCATGTAAAGATGAGGGTATCTCTAACATTCTTGAGTTCCCCATAGAAAAGGGGCTTGCTCAACTCAAGAATGAACTGTGAAAAGCTGGATTCTACGCTGGGGTCTCTGATGAAGCATAAAAATTAGAAAAAAAAAAATTCTCCTATAGGTCTTTTGTTGGAAATGGCATGGATCCCCTTCCAGGGTGGGCAACAAAGAGCAAAGCCCACAGACCCAACTTTGTGATTGCATTTGAAATAGCAGGGAATTATGAGTTCAGAGGATTTGGAATTTACTGATGAGATGAGTTCTTATTAAAATTCAAAAAAGTAAACATGAACCAGGGATATTTTTATTGTTGTTTTCCCTATGTGGTAGAGCATTTGCATCTTGGATTGGATTCCAATTGCTCTTTGGGAAACTGTCATTCAGTCTTAAAAATAAAAAGAATTTTTCCCCCTAACTAAGCAAAGAAGGCTTTAGGCAGTTATGAGTAGTACAGATGAGGGATACCACTGGTAAGGAAGCTGTGGTGGATGTGGAACTGGTCCCTTGGTGTTAGGGGGATGCATGGGTCAAGTATCAGGTCATAGGCACTGATATTTATGCTGAACACTCAAAAAGTCACTTCCTGGAACCCAGCAGTTCACACCAAGATTCCCCATTCAGGGCATCATGAACATAATCTGAGCTCTGCAGAAGGATTCCTCCAATTTTTCCAGTTGTATTTCAGGTCTAGGTGTTGCCGCCTACAGCAACGATACCACGGGAAAGAAATCGGAGGCAGACTGGGAATGAGTGGTTTCTTTATTCTTGCTTCTTCTTCTCTGCTTTCTCTCTTCTGACGCCCCTGGCCTGGTCAAATACTCTTCACCCATTAAGCATACACGTGTACAGGTGCGGCACAGAAAGATTCTTAGTCAAATTCATTAAGGTCAGGTGTAAACAAGTAAACGCCTCCTCTTGGCTCTCAGCCAGCCGCCATCTTAGCTACTTCCTCAGAGGGCAAGGCCTTTGGGACTTCTTAGAATTCTGAAATGCTGAAAGAGACCCTCTGAAGCTCATCATCCACCTCCCTGAGCACTGATGCATATTTATATTTAGAAAGGAGCAAATATTCTCTGTTTTTGTGTTCCCAGTGTTAGCAATGAGCATCTAGCTGTTGCATTATTATTGGGAGGATTTGGTGGCCTATGATACTTCAGAACCAGGAAAGTTGGAAAGTTCTTGTCAATGAACAGCTCAAGAAATGATCACTGATCCCTTACCGCTGGGGAATAGGGGCCAAGGGAAGATGCTGCCCTGAACCTTTAATCCTTTTAGCTCTTTCTATAGAAGCAGAGCCCACAGGATTCAGAGATTTGGTCCCTCTAAACTGGTTATGGAATGGCCACATAGTCAATAAGGTCTACTCCAAAAGGTCCATGTGTGATGTGAAAGGTTTCAGTTTCACCATACAAGGTTGCCCCTGGAATGAAGCTTGGAGATCCAATTTGGTGACTGATACTGGCTTCCTCCCTTTCCTCTTGTTCTAGACTGATGTGCCCATGTCATTGAGGTATTGAGGAGGTACAACAATGGCGGCTTCTGACCTTCCCTTTGTGCTCACACAGAAGATTCAAAGTTTCTAAGTATTGTCCTCCTGGTTTTACATGTGTATTGGTGTGAGGATAACAAAACAGAAACTCAAGTTAGTGACAAGAGTTAGTATTACTCAGACAACTTAGAAATTAAACAAAAGGAATAGAAAATTTGGGTCAAATAAGAAAAAAATTATCTGAGCAATTCTAGATGCTGTGAAAATACAAATTGTTAATTTTTAATGGTTTCATGCATTAGGAATGTATTTCTAACTCTTGAACAGCTTGATTGATGGAAGACTTGTCATGGTGTAGCAATTGGGATACTTGTTGCCTACCATTCTGTGGTCCAGCTGCCCCAAGAATCTCAGGGAAGGAGAGTAAGAACCCCTGTTCTTAAAATGCCTCAGACTGGAAGTGACACAGATCATTTCCACTCATATGAATATTCTGGTTCTTCATTGTTTCTTAAAAAAAATCACCCCAAATGTAGTGGCTTACAAAAAAAGACAACATTTGTTTTGCTCATGAATTTACAATTCCAACAGGCTCAGTGGGGACAGCTTGCTTCAGTTCCATGTGGTGTCTCATTGGCCAGCTCCTTGGCTGGGGACTGCAGTTGTTGGCCACTTCAGCTCCCCATGTCAGAGGCTGGTGTTGCTGGTGTGTCAACTATGGCCATAGCTAGAACATCTATACTTGAACCTCCCATGAGGCTGCTGGGCTGCCACATGGCATAGTGGCTTGGTTCTGAGGGTGGGGATCCCAAGAAGACTGGGGGGAAGCTATACCCCTTTCATTATTTGGGCTGCTGAGCTTCACAACCCACCTGGATTAGGAGGGAGAAAACATAGACTTCACTGGTTGTCTTTAGTTGATTTACTGTACAGCAGTACCTTTGGTGAGAACTAATCAAATGAGGTGACCTAGATGTAAGATATGATAGAATATATAGCCCAAGCTGGACCACCACTTCAAAATGACAGTGATGGTAGGAAAGACGATTTGGTTGCAGCTAATGACCTCTGTCACATGCAATGAGGAGCTTTTTCATCTAATGAATGTGACTATTGTAATGCTCACTGGTCAAATGGAGACATCTGCAAAGACATTTTATAGGGCATTGGCAGAGAAAGCAGCACCATGTTGTGAACGCTTGAGTGTCTGTTTGACGGGGAAAATGGGACCATGTGGTTCCCAGATGGCATCCCGACACTCTCCACCTGTAACACATTCCAGTGGATCCTGGCCAGGCCAAATAGGCCTTCGGCTCAGTGTGACAGCTTCAGAAACATAACAAGGTGGACACTTGGTCACAGGTTCTGCCCTCACCAGCTATTGTCTCTGCATATCCTTAGGCTCTCTCATCCATAGAGCTTCTCTGACCTCTGTGGAAGGAAAGCATTGCTGTGGTGAAATTTAACAGCTTTAACAAATTTAATGAACATCTACTATGTGCTTAAACACTGTGCTGAGCACTGGAGAAACACCAACCTAGACCAACAGAAGGGCAGGGTTATCATGTGGCAGGAATTGTACTTGGTTTCACCTGCACTTCAGCGTAAGAATGCTGCAGTGCATAGAGACAAGATGCACGAAGAACAAAGAGTGTGTAGTGACTCCCAAAGCATGCCGGTGGCTGTGTCAATTAACCTAATTAAACTGCCTAACTGGTTAACTACACGCTCCCCATGTCAGACATGTAAATCAGTGATGGAAGATGAAATGATAGGGATATTCTTGCCGCACACTTATCTAGGGGCAATTAATTGTAATAGCCTGGAATGGCATTTGTGCCTTGGAATATGGAGGCAGCTGAAGGAATTATGTATGTACTGCTGCAACTAATTTGCATTTAATTGTAATCGGCATTCACTTAGGGTCCTGGCAGCTGAGCTGCACTGTGTGTCAGCCAGACACTTCAGCAGATCATGAAGTTACCCCGTGAGTGTTTCAGGGATGCTGACTGCATTTGTAACAAGTGGCATTTGGCATGCGAGAAGCTTCTTTCCTCAGAAAAGAGACAAACCATGAAAGAAATGTCAAAATCAGGAATGGAGAAAATCGCTGGGTGCCTTTGGCAAGGTTTCTCCCCACCTACCCTTGGAAAAAAAAAAAAAATCCCAGACCCTCTTTTATCCTTGCTTTCAGCTGTCGCAGTAGAACTAAAGCATGTTTTTCTAAATTGGCAGAGAATGAGTGGTATTTGAACAAAGAACACATCAAATGTGGGACAACTTCATAGGAAGAGCTTAACAGAAAGAATAAAGAATGTAGAAGCACAAACCCTTGCTGGTTTTGATGCCTGTCAAGGGAGAGGACTTCATTGGTCATTTGGGGAGATTAATCCTTGTTTCTTAAGAAGTTGGAAGCCACCCTATAGGATATGCCTCATTTGAGTACACAAGATGTGACCATTGGATGAAAAGATTTAAAACATACTCAGGCCTTCTGCAGCTTATTACTTTGGAAGTGCTTACCTTGGGTGGCTCTAGACACAAGCTACTATGATGTTAATCAAAACATGCTTGGAATTCCTCTGAAGAGACTAAGGCATGTTCTTTTGAGTACCTTAGTTCTAAAATAATTTAGCATCCAATCTGGGGAACAAGGTAGATATGGAAACTCCATCTAATATAGATGTGCGCATGTGTGTGCTTTTGTAATCACAAAGGAGGTGTGCCATAATGCAATAAGAATGGTTTTCTTATGTGCATTTTAAGCTGGCTCAGAAGGTGTTTCTTGGAATTCTGTCCAACTATTAGAAAGACATTGGCATTGTTGGAAGGTATCTGTGACTGTTTGGTATCCCCCAAAAGCTCATGGGTGAGACAATGCAAGAAGGCTTAGAGATTAAATAATTGGGTTATGAGAGCCTTAATCCAACCTGTGAATTAATGCCTTGACAGGGATTAACTGAGTAGCAAATAAAGGCAGGTATGGTGTGGCTGGAAGAGGTGGATCATTGTGGGACTTTGGGGTATATATTTTTTACCTGGCAAGTGAAATCTCTCCGCTTCCTGGTTATGTCCTGAGATTCTTTCTTCCACCACACTCTTCCAACATTATGTTCTGCCTCACCTCTTCTACCATGATGTTCTGTCCCACCTAAAGCTCTGAGAAATGGTGCTGGCCCACTATGGACTGAGACCTCTGAACCTATGGGCCCCAAAATATACTTTGCCTCCTCTAATTGTTCTTGTCAGGTCTTTTAGTCACTGCAGTGAAAAGGCTGACTAAAACAGTGGCCTAACACTTATTTACTTGGTCATGGAATTGTTTCTTTATATGTCTTTATTAAAAACCCTGGTAAACACTGGTTCCCAAAACATCCTTTGGAAAATGCTAAATTGCAGTAACCACAGTGAAAGAGACATGCAGGAATGCTAAAGAAGACAATAGAGACTTTTGGTAAGACAGCCTACACTGACCTCATATATTTCTTTTTCCCTTCCCACTGGGTCAGCATAAGAATAAAGAAGAAACAAATTCTCAAAGGCAGTAGAAGAAAATAGTAGGCAAGAAATTACAAAAATTTCCCAGGAAATGTGGACGTTGAAATGATTTAGGAAAATGGAGGGAACTAAACCTAGATTTCTGAGAAGAGATAGCATGAATGGTGAGCAAATTTACCCTTTGACATCCAGGGAGGCTCAGAAGCTGAAGGCACAAGATATGGTTGGCCAACTCCACTGCTCTGGGACCAAGATGGGGAAGAACATCATGGTAGAAGGGTGTGGCAGAGAAAAGCTACTCAACTCATGGCAGCTGGGAAGGAAAGATAGATAGGAAGAGAGAGAGAGAGAGAGAGAGAGAGAGAGAGAGAATGTGCTCACTCAAGTGAGCCCAACATAGAGTAAGAACAAGAATCAAGGGATGAAATCATGCCCCTGGTGATCTACTTCCTCTAGCCATGCCTCTCTATAATTACCACCCAGGAATCCATTCAGATTATTAATCTATCAAATGAAGTAATCCATCAATTAGGTAATAGCCATTGTAATCTAATCATTTCACCTCTGGATATTCCTGCATTAATTAACATGAGCTTTTGGGGACACCTCATATCCAAACCATAACATCCTGCCCCGGGCCCCCCAAATCTCATCCCTATCTCAAAATGCAATATTCGTTTAGGACATCTCCAAGAGTCGCTAAAACTTAACAGTTCCAGCATTGTACCAAAGTTCAAGTCCAAAGTCTCCTTCAGTACTCAAAGCAAACTCTTGCTGTGAGTCCCAATAAAAAATCAAAAGCAAGTCAAATACATCCAATATATAATAGCACAGGATAAACATTCCCATTACAAAGGATTAGGGAAATAGAAAGAAGGGATGGGAACAAAACAAGACAAATAAAACATGTAGCTCCATGTCCAGCATCTGGGGTCAGGGTTGTGAGATATGATCTTCAAGGGACTTGATCAGCCCCACCCGTTTGGCCTTGCTGATTCAACCCACATGGCCCCTCTCTTAGACTAGATGTGTCTGCAACTATCATCTTTCCTCAGCATACAATCCACATTACTTGCATGTTTTAATTTCTGGGATCTCCATTCCAGCTTCAGTTTTATTCTCACAGCTTCATGAAGTGCCCTTTTAGTCACAACCTGAAGGAATTACAACCCTGCTACACTTTGTCTCGTCTCCCAGGCTTCCTTTGAAATCTCATTGGAAACCTCTGTGACTCCTTAATTCCAGAATCCTGCATTCCTGCAGAATGTGTACCATGTGGATGACACCAAGGACAGCTGCCAGCTTAAGTAGTAGCTGAACCCCCTTGGACCATGACTACAGTGACCTCTGTATGGCCTGGGAAGCTAAGAACTATAAAATGAATTCTGCAGAAATAGCTTCCTAGTCCTCCCTGTGTTATCAGTGTGCCTCAAGTTCTCTTAAATGAGTTTTAACTTTTGCACACTTGACCTTGCAATGGGTGAGGTCTTGCTGATTCCTGTGATGCCTTCAAAGTATCTTTCCTATTGTTTCTGTGCAAAGTACTTATCTTCTCTTTAGTAGCAGTGATCTCTTCAGCAACCACATATTCCACAGCCCCAATTTTACATATGCTTATTCTCTGGCCAAACTGGAAGTTTTTCAAATCTTTTCACTCTGTTTTTTTTTTTTTTTTTTGCTCCCAATTCTCACAGTAAAGCTGTCTGGAAACAGTACCCATGCCAAGACTGGAATGCTGTGCTTTCTTGAAATTTTCTCCACCAGATTAATTACTTCATCACTTTTGAATTCAGCCTCATAGGGACATGGGCATCATGTAAACAATTTTTTTTTTTTTTTTTTTTTTTTGCTAGAATGTAACATGGTTGGCCTCTAGTCCAGTTCACAATAGAGTCCTTGTTGCCCTATGAAACCTCATTATCATAGTTTTTACTGACCACATTCTTACTGACATTTTGGTATTCTGAGCTCCCATGAGAATAACCCATGAAGCTTGGCTCACACATTTTAAAGTATCTCCAGCCTGCATCTCCAGGCTTTTCAAAACTCCACATGTAAACCAGCTCCAAAAACTTCTGAATCACATAGTCATTTTAGTCACAGTAAAGAACCTACTCCTGGTACCAATTTTTGTGTTAGTTTTTTATTTTTTTATTTTTTTGTCACTGTGACAAAAATATCAGGCAACAATGACTTAAGGAGAAAAGGTTATTTTGGGCTTGTGGTTTTAGAGGTTCAGTCTATAGTGAGCCAACTCCAGTGGTCTGGGCTTGAGGTGAAGCAGAACATCATGGTGGAAAGGTGTGGCAGAGGAAAGCTTCTCAGCTCATGAAAGCCAGGAAGGGGGAGGAAGGGAAAAGAGGGAGAATGGGATGGGGGGGGTCAGGGCAGGGAACAAAACACAATCCTCCAAGTAATGCCCTCAGTGACATTTCCTCCCACCATTCCCTACCTGCCTACAGTTACCACCCAGTAATCTATGCAAATCATTAATGTGTCAAATGGATTAACCCACTGGTTAGGTTACAACATCATAATCTGGTCATTTAGTCATCCCACCTCTGAACATTTCTGAATTAACTACCATGAGTTTTGTTGTACCTCATATACCTCATACCCAACCACACCAATGCTACAAAATTAAAAGCAGGGACTTGAACAGGTATTATACAACAATACTTATGGCAGCATTATTCACACTAGCCAAAAGGCAGAGATAACCCAAGTGTCCATTGATGGATGAATGGGCAAATAAAATGTGCTATATGCAGGCAGTGAAATATGAAGTTTGGATATGTGCAGCATGTATGAACCTTGAAAACATTATGCTAGATGAAATAAGCCAGACCCAAAGAAATACTGTATGATTTTGTTGATATGAGGTACCTAGTCAAGTTTATCTAGACAGAAAGTAGAATGGTGGTTTACATGAGTGGGGAAGGAGAAATGAGGAGTTATTGTTTAATGGGTACAAAGTTTCAATAGGCTATTGATTAAAAAGTTTGGGAATACTTAGGGTTGGTGCTTGTACAACATTGCAAATATACTCAGTATCATTAAATTGCACACTTAAAAATATCAAAAGGATAAATTTTATGTTATGTGTATTTTACCAACACTTTAAAAAAATGGGAAAGGAAAATAATGAGAGAACAAAAAAGCAATTGAAGGGATTAAAAGTAGAATACCCCTCTTCCAACAGTCCACTAGAGAAGAAGGAAACATCTCAGGCTGGGGGGATATGATAAAAGGACAAATGGAGAATAGAAAATGAAGAAGTATAAAGCTATAGATTCATGAGAAAGTTCAAGATCTGACCAATAGGAGTTCCAGAAACAAAAACATAAGAGAATAGAGAATCAGACTATAGAATTATCAAAGGATTAATACAAGAAAATTTCCCAGAGCTAAAGGACAAAAGTATACACATTGAAAGGGTCCATGACATATTCAGAACAATATCCAAAGTCTGAAAAGAGGCCCACGCAGGGACATAACATCATGAGACTTGCAATAACAAAATGACCCTAAAAGGTTCCAGAAAATCAGGTCACATATAAAGGATTGAGAATGAGAATAGCATTGGATTTCTCAATAGCAATACAATAAGCCAGGAGAAAATGGACCAATGCCTTCAACATGCCAAGGGAAAATGATTTCCACTTAAAATTCTATCTTCACAAACGATCAATAAGAATATGCTGGTAATCTTATTGCAGCCTGCATTGAATTCATGTAGTATTATTGGTTCCCAAAGGTCTTGCTCTGTAGGCCAGTCAGAATAAGAAAGAATTTCTGCTATCAAACCCTTGTTTAAAAGCATTTTCAGTTTGTTCTTTAATACAGCTCTTGGGGAGGTCTTCTCATAGCAGAGAAGGAATTCAGTGGACTGGCTCGACTTCCTTTTGCCATTACCCTGTTTGTGAGCCCCTGAATCCTAGATTCTATGACTTCCTGATTCTTGATTTCCTTTCATTTGGCAGATTCACATTCTACAACAGTTTTAGGGAAATTGAAATGTCTACATACCTGCCTATCAGCAAATGTCTTCATTCTGCACTTAAATGTGACAGCAAATAATCTAAGACATAGAGAGGAGCCCAAGGATCCTCCTTTCTTTTCCCTTGCTGATTAAATATTGCCCCCCCCGAGAACATTTTTGTGGCCTGACACCCCCATCTCACTAGCCTTTGTGTGTGAGATCCTACTCATTACAGGGAACATCACTGAAGTCTGGAAGTGTTGGGAGAAGCGGACCTTCCAGGGAGTCTGATCAGGTGAAGGCCAAGGTGTTCCCAAGGTGTTCTTCCTGCCTCAGGTTCTGTTATAGCCCTTGGGAGTGGCTGTATCCGCAGCAGTAGGTGGAGATGCAGCAACAGCCTGAGCACAAGGCTCTGAATTGAGCTGTCAGTTGAGAACCTAGGAGATGAAGAGTGGATGAGGGAGTGGGGACAACAAAAATTGGGGTGGTATATCAAGTATATTTCTCTTCCTACTTCCAACCAGCCACACCTTCTGAGAGGTAACCACTATACACAGCTTTGCTTATAAACATCTGTGATTTTGATGACTGATCAAGAAGCATTCACTATTTTTGTATTTTCTTTCTTTCTTTTTTTTTTTTTTTTTTTTTTGGTTTAAATACAGTTCAACAAAATCTCTCTTAGTTCAGGACAAACAGCCTTGATAGATGGGTTTATTGGGAGACTATAAATACCTTGAGTGTCTTATTTCAGTTACCTCTGTACCTGGCACTTGCTAAAAGTTAGCTGAATGGAAAAGCAAATGATTGTTGTGCATCAAAACATTCACATTGCTGCAGAAACCAAACATAAAACAAACAACAGCAACAACAAAAAATTCTTCATGGATTTATTAGATCAGGATACCATGCAGAAAAAAAAGGATACATCTCACCACGTTAATCAGTCATTCTCAATCCTCTATGTGCACAAGCATCACGCAGGGGAACTTGTAAAAACCACACATCCCAGTTTCCAGTGCTATTTCCAATTTAGTTGATTTGGGGTGGAAATGAGAATTTGCATTTTTGAAGATAATATTTCAGGTGATTCTGGTGCAGGTGGCTGTGCTTCACATTAAGAGGAACCCTGCTGGCAGGTCAGGTGACTTGTGGCAAGTTGCTTGATGGATCTGAACAGTAGCGAATGGCCATGTTTTATGTTTACTTGTAGCAAGGGCCACACCTAGGGTTCACAGCTGCAGATACCACACCTTCCTTCCTTAGTTGTACCATTTTGAAGTGGAACTTTCTATAGAAAAAGGAACTTGATCACTACAGTAACAAACAACCTATAAACGTGTAGAGCGAGTTATCCCAACAATGTTTGCTGAGAAGTGCCAAAGTCCCATTTCACTCCCAAATAACCCTCATTCCCTAGAATTTCACTGCACAAGCATTTGATAGGCACAGACTTTGTGCCTGGTTCTGGAGACAAAAGATGTTTAAGACAGCAAAGCCTTAAAATTTTTTACTGTCTATCTATACTTCCTTTAGGTAAAATGTAGCTGTGGTCCCTGAGGATCCAGCAGGGAGATCAGTGAGGCTGAAGCAAGCAACAGGAAGCAGGTGAAGGTGGGTAGAAGGTAAGAACCTGCAAAAATTGCTTTTGTTCATTGACATCAGTGAAACTGTGCTGAGAAACCATGTTTTTTAAAAGACCCAATGCAGTAGAAAGCTTTCTGTTTGATTTGATTTCATGGGAATTAATATCCCACTTTTGCCTGGAGGATCTGAGACTCCTGGGTCAATTTGACATAGGGAAGTGGCCTTGGTTTCCAAACCAGGCGATAAGGGGTTTGTACACAGCATTCCACAGTTGGCTTAAACTTTGCAGTTTCCAAGGAAACAGGACCCTGAGTCCATTTCTTAGACCTGCTAGTAATCAGACCATGATGTTTCTAACAGAATCTAAAAAATAAAAATAAAAAAAGAAATGGGCTTCTGATGGGACATGGCTAAGGCCACATTTACAGCCTGTCCCCCAAGGCCATACCACAGCTTCAAAATGATGGGCAACCTTTGTCCTTTTGAGTGATTACTGCTTTCTTACCTAATGGCAACTTCTTTCCCAATGAATCCCTCAGCTCCACTTCAGTCTTCCTCCACTAGAATAATGACTGCCATGTACCCAATTCTTCAGCTGCCTCTGCTTCATGGCAGCACCCAGTGTAGAGCTGTTTTCTCTTCCCTGCTCTCTATTAAAAATCATTCTACACAAGCCTTAATCCTGTAATGATTTCCCCAACTCTCTCTTAGTGACATGCCCCACAATACCTGTGGGTGCCATCACCCTTGGTGTAGCAAGTTAATAAACCTAATTTTGGGTGGGGTCACAAATTGCAAAATGGGATCCTTCCCCTTCTGGTTAAAGTTTTACAGCTAAATCTTTGAAAGGATTAATAGTAAAAGGCCCTGATTTATAGTATCTGCCAGTGTCTGTAGTGGAAATACTCCCATTCTGGTTGACTTCAAGCTTCTAGTATGACTTCACTGAACACAGAGCTGGAAATAGACGTACACAATCAACTTTTGGAAGTTGGCTTGAGTTGGCTGCAACACATCACTGCTCCCTCCTCTGTCATCTTCCTCAAACAAGAAAATTTTTTTCTCTCATTGATTTTTCCAGAATTTTCTTTTTCCATCGAGTACCTCATGATTTTTTTTTTCCATCCTGAATTTGTGCAAGGAATCCAGTAACTAGCTGATTTACAAGCAAGTTCTGTGGAATGTGATGACAGAGATAGAAACTTTCACAGACATAAACCCTTCATATGAAAAACTGTCAAATGGCAAAAAGCCCAGAGTTTCAGAGACCAATAAATGCCCATAGTTAATGTCACTTACTTCATGGGAAGTGGCTTCATGGCTAGGCAGAGGCCTCATGGCTTCATCCTAGAGAGGAGAAACACCCCCTTTTAGATATCAACACCGGCTCATCTTGCTTTGGCCTGGACTTAATCTACAAAGCCTTCAGAAAGACCTGACTTTTCTATCTTACAGAGAAAATTATCTTTGTGGAATACTCATGAAGTAATTATAGATAATGGTCCAGGATCTGGCAGCTACAAGTTCAGCCTCTTGGCTGAGAAATGAATTCCCTATCTGCTACTACAAGACCTCATTATGTGCTATGCTCATGCATTGATAATGAAAAGACTTAAAACGTGTTTGATAGCAAAGACTCTCCTTTCTTAGCCTGACTGGCCTATAGAGTAGGGCCCTAGGGAACAGACAACTGAACTCAATGCAAATTTCAAACGAGATTATCAGCGGCTTCTTATCATCCCCATGGAACTTTGGGAATGTGGAAACTGTGAAAAGACAACAGACAAGATGGAAATACCATAGTTAAAGGGGAGGAGGAGGGGACTTTTCAGTTTGATGGAGAAAGACAGAAAGTGGCTTAAAGAAGCCTAAGATGGTTGCTCTTACTTTTCTATAAAGGCTTAAGCTCCTTTGACAAGAATATAAGAAAAACCAATCTCACTTTGAGTATTTTACTCAACAAGTATATGTACTTTATTTCTTGTGCTGGAGATACCAAAATGAAACCCACTGTCTACTGAGGGAGACAAGTATGAGAACGAGTCAGTTGCTTTTTTGATGCAGACTTAATCCTTAGACATTTCCCCCAAAGCTGAATTTCCTGGGTTCTCTTAGCCCATGGCTTGGGGCCATGTTTAAAGCAGGAAAGCACTGCCTGGAGATTGGAGCATGGGTGTTAGGAGATGCCAGATGTTCATCCCCATTTCTCTCTGTTTCAGTTCGTGGCCCAGAGGCCTCAGCTTTTATGGACAAGATCTGGCTAAGGAGCCTTGATTTTTGGACTGCAAATTATATTTGGTTATCTAAACCTGTAACAGTTTCCCTAGCCTAACTAAAATCTGAGATATTTCATTGTCACTCTGTGGCTTATCAATACTTTTATCAAGTCTCTCAATACTTTTGTAATTAGCTTATTGCATTAAATTCCTCCTGTTGAACTAGCTGGAGAGGGCTTTATATTATTGGCTGTAGGCTAATACAGAAAGTCAACAAAGAGTTATGAAGTTAATGTGATACTGCTGTAAACAGAGTGTCTCTTGTCCTTTGGGTACATAGATAGTGGCTCTCTCTCTCATTTATGGGGACAAGGAAGTTTCACATTGAATAGAAATTTGGGTGAGAAACTCTAAGACAATCCACTAAGGAGGGAGAACCAGAGGAGAGAAAGCACTCTAGCATTTGACAAAAGTATGACACTTTGACAGAATATGGAGTTTCAGGGAAGTGTCAAATATTCAAGAAAACACTGACTAATGGGCCAAACAAAAAACAAGTAGATTCCTCAGGGCTGACATTTAGATAGATTCTGATTTCTATGATGGCAGGTATCACTACTGCCACAGAAGCCCCAGGTTCCCTAGAACACAGAGGATGGGAAGAGTCACTTGGAAATAACTGGAAAAGTTAAGACTGTGTCCTCCTACTTTGCCAAGGGAAGCCATTGTTTGAATTATCAACTTCCACAGGGAAACTTTAAACCATGTATTTACATATGATACCTGTTGGATTCTGGGCAGGGAGGCTGCGCCTCCCAGGTAGAAGGCCACACCTCCCAGGTAGAAGGCCATACCTCCCCAGGTACTTTGTGAAAAGACTACATTTCCCAGGTGCCTCAGCCTGGCCAGCAAACCTGGCCAGCAGGTACCCTCGCCACTGCCTCCTGACCTCCAGCAGCCTATGGAGACACGGACTTGCTCCAGGGGATCTCTGACCACCAGTTCGCTATTTAAGCCTGCTTCAGACTGAAACCCTCTCTGTTTGTGCCTGTCCCTGTTCCTGTTCTTTGCTGTTCACTGCCTCTTCTCCCCTTACCCTTCCACGCGGCACCCCAATAAACTTCCCTTTTATTAAAATGGTGTTCCCGGCCCTAGGTTAACTTTGTCTACTTCTCTAACAATACCTGTTTCCCAAGGTCTCTAAACTGCAAGATTCCCTATTGTTGAAAACCAGATGGTCATCTTCTGGAAGATTCACTGCTTGTTTGCCTCCTTTCTTCTGGTAGTGGTAGCAGAAGGAGACTTCTGGAGTCACTGATAAACAAACTAGAACCAGGGTTTGGAAATCACCCAGAGCACAACTGTTTAATAATTTTCTTTTAAAGAATTTTATTTATTTTAAAAATTTAATTAACACATAGTAATTGTACATATTTGGGGGTTACATACAGTGTGACATTTGAATACATGGATACAATGTGTAATTATCAGATCAAGGTAATTGGCATCTCTGTCACCTCAGACATTTATAATTTCTTTGTGTTGGGAGCATTGAAAATCCGCTCTCCTAGCTAGTGAATAACTTTCTTTTGATATTTTACAAATGGTATCTAAAATTTAATCATAATTTCCTTCCTAAAATACATACATTTACAAAGCAATGGTGGCATCTCTACTGGGGTGTCACAGCTTCTAGTTCGGGAACCAGGAATTGAAGACTGCCTCCATACCCTTCTGATTAAAGCAGAATGATTTGCTTGCCTTCAGGGATGGTATTTACATCTCTGTTTTAGTGCATCTTTGTTTAGCGGCACAGAATGGCACACTTTCAAAGATGTTTCCTATCCACTTACCACTTAATGCTTCCACATTAACCTGTGAGGCAGCTGAACAGAGAACTCAGTTACTTGCTCTAACATCTCCAATAGATTTATCAAGACCAGGAATGGCAGCCTGGTTTCTATGTTAGGCAGAGGCACCTCCTGCCATTCCAAAGTCTTTGTTGGGCTGGCTGCTCATGGGCAAGTTTATGACCTCCAGAACTCCAGAGCCAACATTCCGTAACAAACATTGCCCGGTTGGTCCTAGTGACATTTCTCTCTTAAGCTGCATTTAGGGGACAAGGTTCAAGGAGAGATGCTCAACCCAAGACAGTGCCTACAGGGCTTTCTTTTCTCGCTACCAACTGCTTGACCCCAGAGAGAAATGCCCTTCTGACCCCTACTGGCTGAGATGGGGCATACACCAGATGGAGAATGCTTTCAGAGCTGATGTTAGAGCACTCTCCAATAATGATTGGATAAGAAGGTTAAACATGGGGAACATTGACTCAATAGTGATTAAACAGGCTGGAAAGACAAAAACAAATAATCAGCCTGTATGTAGCAATAATGGGACAACAAAGCAAATATTAAGGCAGAGGCTTGCTATCAATATTTAACTAGAGGATTAATGTACAGAGGATGCACTTTGGAAAATACAAAGGTGACCAGAGAGGCAGAAATGGCTCAATTATGATACACAGACACAGTCAGGGAGGAGAAAAGCCTGGTTTGCACCATGGAGCCTATAATTATGAACACACAACAGAGGGAATCAAGGAGATGATGATAAGCTATAATGTCAGACTCATTAGCATACACAAAAAGTCTCAAAAGAAAGGGATGGGGAACAAGTGATAAATTTTGATCAAAAAGCTTGCCTGACATTCTTCTGCAGTGGAATTCCTCATACTAATATTGCTCTAAAGCTTTTTATTTTGGGGCCTTTTATTCGTTCAACTAGGCCAAAAGATCTCAAGGATGGCTTCTTCACCTCCTGGGGCCATGTTTCCAATCAGAAATGATGGAAATGATGTTCCTGTCTTTCACTGGTACAACCAAATATATTTGTTAGTTTCCTACTAACTAACCTTCTCTCATAATGGGTACACTATCAAAGTACTGCAAACAAACTAATTTTTCCAGGGGTAAATAGGTTTGGGGGATTCTAAATTACCCTGTACTTCAGCATATCCAAGCAACTTTAACGTGATTCTTCAAGAAGGATGCAGTTGTACATGGAATTTCTCAAAAACATTAGTCTATAGAATGTGTTTAATAGAAATACCTTAAATAACCAAGATTCCTTAGGAGACTCTTGATAAAGCCTAGTAAATTTCAGTTCCAGGGTTTCCTCTACAATATTTCGTCCACCCTTCCTTTGTGTCCAGGAGGAGATGGCTGCCAGCTGGTTTTTTGAGAATCTTTGTATGATGAAAAATCTCTGTAGGATCATCTAGAGACTCAACCCTCCCAAGTGGTAGATGACTACACACTCCTGAGTCTTCTCTAATAACTGTGATCCCTCCGGTGCATTTTTATCCTGACAGAGTAGAACAGTATGCAGACACATTGGCACTGAATAAATAAAAATCATTATTCCCCAACAGGAAATGACAGTGTTTCAACCCCACTGGGAATGCATTATATTCTGTCACTATTTCTTAAAGTGTTAATGAAATATGAACCAAGATTCCAGCAACTTCAACAATCACATCTTTATGATTTAATATTGTAAGATCCCCAGTTTTCCTTCTGATTCCCACTGAAATCTTGTTCCCCCTTGATTCTGTGTCTCATTTATAACTTCTCTTTGAGCTGTGTAGAAACAGGTATGATTAGTCTTTGAGACAGGGTGTAGTGAAAATGGGGTTTAAAAAAGTAGGAGTGATTTCAGGGGTCAGGTTTCTCTGGAAGGATTTGTGCTTCTTTCCTGCCTGGGCCACTGTCTGGGTGAACTTGATCAGGTGGTTACCACCTTCCTGCTTTCTCTCTCCAAAAGGGATTACAGCACCATACCAGGTTGTTAAAAAATGAATTTGAAAAGTAAGTTGAAGCCATGAGAATGTGAGGTCATAAAATAATTGAAAAGTAGTGACAGCCACAGACATTAATAGGGTTCAATTAGTTTTACCTTAACACACTGATTTCTTTTTCAAAAATTTGTTCTTTTTAGATATATATGACAGTAGAGTGTATTTTGACATATTATACATACATGGAGTATAACTTATTCTAATCAGGATCCCATTTTTTTTATTCTTATTTTTTAGTTGTAGATGGACACAATATATTTATTTATTTATTTATTTTTTATGTGGTGCTGAAGATCGAACTCAGTGCCTCGCATATGTGAGGCAAGCGCTCTACTGCTGAGCTATAGCCCCAGCCCCTAGTATCCCATTTTTGTAGTTGTACATGATGTGGAATTTCACTGGTAATGCATTCATATATGAACATAGGAAAGTTATGTCCAATTCATTTTACTGTCTTTCCTATTCCCATCCCTCCTCTCTTCCCTTCCTTCCCATTTGTCTAATTTAATGAACTTCTATTCTTCCCTCCCTGCTCCCTTATTGTATGTCAGCATCCACTTATCAGAGAGAGCATTTGGCCTTTGTTTGGGGGGACTGGCTTATTTCACTTCGCATGGTATTCTCTAGTTCCATCTATTTACCAACAAATGCCATAATTCCATTCTTCCTTATGGCTAATATTCCATTTTATATAACACATTTTCTTAATCCATTCATTTGTTGAAGGGCATCTAGGTTGTTTCTATAGCTTAGCTATTGTAGCACATTGATTCTTTCCCTGATGGTAAGAGACACAAGCACAGGCAAAATCCTTTTATAATAAACTATAGAGGATGTCACCTTTTCAGATGGAAATTAATGGATGGCATGGCTATAAGTCAAGTTGTTGATATTGAAACAGGTGACAATCTGATCATAGTTATGGGGGGAGGGGGCTGCATTGTTTCCTTTACACTTTCCTTGTGTCTTAGTAGTTGTTTGCTTGACCTTGGCTTTAGAGCAGAGGCCAGAGAACCTTGAAAAGGAGGTTGCCCTGCTAGGGAGAGCAGAATTAGGTAAAAATTCATTCAGGGAAAAGAGAGAAAAAACTAATAAAGGTTATTAGCTGAAGGCGTGAAACCTCATCTTGCCTTGAATAAGCATCAAGCTGGGATAAGAGAATGAAAGCTGAATTGCTGAGTGCCAAAAATTGGGAGTTTTCAGTTTGAGGCCTGGAAGGTAAAGGAATAGAAGGCGTGATGGCCTCCAGTCTGGATGGTTAGGGGAGGTATATGCCATCATCTCAGACTCAGACTCCCTTTCTCTGATCCTGTCTGTACCACATGCTTGCCTGGCCACCTCTGTCACATTCCTCAAGCTTGGGCCTCAGTTTTGTACTTTGCAAGTAGTGATGATAAGGATACCTAACTCATTGGCATGGGATTAAGTGAGACATGCCCAGGAAGTACTTAAAATGGTAGCAGGCACATGGTAAGTTCTAAATATCAATTATATTATCAATAAATAATATACATCAACAATTATCAGGGGTTTGAACGGGGAAGGAGGGAAGTGTGAAATATGCAAGAAGAGAAAATGATCTAAGTGTCAGCAGAGGAATAGCATCAAGTGTTATATGAAGCTTGGGCTTTGGTTTGTTTGTTTGTTTGTTTGTTTTTGAGAAAAGAAGCCCATTGAGATGTCCTCCGTATCGGAAGTAGCTCTATGGGTGTTTAATGTATGTGTCATATTCAATTCTGTTTTAGGTCATTTGGAAATCATGCAGCTTTTAATAGCTCCTCTGTCAGCTCCATATAAACCCATTCCCCAGCACACACAATTTATTCCCAAACTTTAGGTAACTATGCTATAAGCAATAACCTGTGTGTATGGTCATTTTGGGGAAAAGGCGTTGTGTTCCCTATTTTGGTGGTGTTGCCTATATAGCAAGATGTGGTGTGGTGTGGCAAGAACAAATCAGGCTCTGGACATGAAGTTCCAGAGAAGGAACTTTAGCAAAGGCAACATTGCGTCACATAGAGAAGCATCCCAGAATAAATAAATCAGGGGAGATGAGGATGTGGATGATGTTAGGAATTCCACTGTATGTGGGATGGAGGTTCTTGGAGCTGTTGTTAATGTGATACCCAAGAAGAGAAGATCCCTTACAGGTGAAGATTTGGCTGCTCCAGGTCCTAGTTTCTTGCTGGGGACTGTGTTTCTATTTTTCAGCCCAGTTCTGAGGTTGGGTTCTCTCATTGGCTACCATACTGCATAGGAACGCCTACCTCTTGGTCCACTTGCTCTTTCAAATACTCCTTGTTCTCTGATCTCCTGGTCACATGGTTTACCCACTGCCAGCACTGACGCCTGCCTCTCAATCCATTTCCTTACATCATCCCCTCCTGAGCTCTACACCCACATACCCACTGCAGTGAGAACTTACTTTCTTTGAGTTATTCATTCACACATGATTTTTGAGGACCTACCATGTGCCAGGTGCTGGGGATGCAGTGAAGAACACAACAGATGGGATCCCTGCTCTCCTGACTTAGTGGGGGAGTAGAAATGAACGGTTACTTGAATAAATGTATAATTGAGACTAATGATTACAATGTAGGTCCAGAACAGGGACTTTAAAAAAGAAAAATAGAGGTCCAAATTTAGATAGGGGGATCAAGGAAGGCTTCTAGGAGAACATGATATTTAAACTGGGACCTACCTGAGGCAACTAGGTAAACAGAACAAGCTGAAGAGAACTTTCTAAGAAAAGAAAGCACATATAGTGCTTTCTGAGGCCTGAATTATTTGACTAAGAGAAATAAGCCAAGCACAGAAGGACAAATGCTGCTATGTGGAACCTAGGAAAGATGATTTCATAGAAGTTGAAAGTAAAATAGTGGTTCTAGAGGCAGGAAGGATAGGGCAGGGGGAGGAATGGAGAGATTGGCTAGCATTTAGGGGCTGGGGGTGTAGCTCAGTGGTAGAACACGTACAGGAGGCCCTGGGTTCAATCCACAATACAATAAAAAGAAGGAAAAGAGAAAAAGGAAAAAGAAAGTTACAGTTAGGTAAGAGGAATAAACATATATATAGCTGGATCTCATTGAACATGAGGTAAGAATAGCATGCGATTAAGCTAAAAAGATGGAAAATCTCTATTATTGTATTAATATAGCTATATTATTGTGTATATAAGAACTCAGATCATGCAGAACTTATTATAGACCATATGCTCTATTTACCCATGTCTGGGTAACAAACTGCCTCAAAACCCAAGCTTAGTAACACAAGAATGACACATTCTTGGCTGGATCTTCTGCTACATATGTTGTAGTCAAGATCACTCATGGGCCTTCATTTATCTGAGAGATCAGCTGCATCTGTAATGTCCAAGGTGGTCTCTTGTCTTCCTGGGTCCTATCTGCATGACGCCTTACCATTTATTAGTCTTGCTGGAGATTCTAGTGCTAATAAGGCTACTTATTGTTTTAGTGAATTTGACAAATCAAGGTGGAAATGAAATATTATTTTATTGTGATCTCAAATTTAATATGTCTAAAATTGACCTCTTTTTTCTCTTGCTTCAAATTAGCTAGCTACTAACTCTACATGTGCCCCTATCAAACTACTACTGAATTAATCATTCTAATCAACCTAAGTGATTCTTCTGCCAAAATTTCAAGTGTGTCTTTATTGGAATAGATAAAAGCAAATTAAGGAGTGAAGGATGTGTTCAAGATTAGCTCATTTAACTCTGTCCTTACACTGAGGAAGATTTTGGGACCTGGTAAGGTTATGTGACTAACCCCACATCAAACATGTAGCAGAGTTAGAATTTGTGACTAGATCCCCTGACTTGGTCTAGAATTTTTCAAGAAAAGAAGTCATTGTGCAACTTTCTAAGTGTTTTAGGCATATTTCTAATTTATTCTTCAGAACCAATCTTTGATTCATATAGTATTATTTTCATTTTTATAGATGAATTAACTGGGTCTCAATAAAATTAAGTGATTTGAACATTTTATATAGTGAGTGAACAATGATTTTGGTATTTATTCCTAGTGTTGCTTAAATTTAAAATATTCCTCATCTTGTCACTTATATTTCTCATATAAATCTACAAGTTACTTGAAAGGAATGATCCAGATCATATATACCTTTTTCTATGACATAAAACCTTTTTCAGATTGCTGCTTAATGAATATATATGGAAGAACGGGTGGAAGGAAGGAAAGAAGGAATAAGGAAGGAGGAAGAGAAAGGAGGAATTAAATAAATACTCAAGTCTGTAGAGGCAAAGCCTTGGTCTTCTCTACTATATTGAACAGCATCTGGAATATTATTGATCAGAACACATGCAAACTACAGGCCTACATTGAATTATCTCAATTCATTTCTGGTTCTCATCCTCCTTTTATATGAGAAAGTATGAACATATTGATTTAAAATAGTCTGTGTTGGTTTGCAAGTTAACATGAATTATGAAGAGTTAATGCAAAGTTTAATACAGAAGTTCATTTTCATGCTCAGATGGAAGTGAATGAACTTAGAAATAAGATTTGTACAATGCAGATCATTCTAGAGACTTAAAGCTAACGAGGTAGGGAAGTTGACTGAATTTGTTAAAGCATTGCTTATATAAATATTAACACCTTACAGCATTTTATCTTATCTAACATCATTTATTTATTCCATAAGTTAAATGGAATCACTTGAATTTCTTTAAGAGGTATAGAACTCTAGTCTATTTAGATAATGGATCATTGGGTCTGTACCTTTTTTCTGGTATGGTGTGTTCCTAGTTTACTGCCAAGAATGGGTTGGAGGGACGGCAGCATTTGATATGTACTTTGCACAGCATCCTCTCTGGAGCTCAGAGTAAGGGTCTAAAGTGACTGCGACAGCATGACAGATCAGCTGTTCTACGTTAGGAGGTACACTTACCTTGTGATTCCATAACAAGACGACTTTGTATTTGCAGATGTGTATCTGTGGATCTGTATTTCATAAACATTTGCTCCATCTCTCTGATCCCCTGGGATTGAGGAATGACTTCCCAGGAAAGCAGACACATTACATGTTGGCATAGCCCTGTGCTGGAGCTATTCCTCAGAAGGCTTCTGCTAACTTCAAATGTGACTTCAGAGTGTGATGGGAAAATTGAACTTAATAATAATATTTTGTTTTAAAAAGTTCCTTTTCCAAGGTGCTTAACTGCAAAGTGCTGTGCATATTATGGATTCCCATAAGTAAAAAGTGTGTTAGTGCAGGAACTTGCAAGGAGGAGTTAGAAACCAGAATTTCTTTGTGGGTTACCATTGACTGATGAAGGGATAAATAATGACGCATTCAAGATGATATTGGAAGCCCAAAATTCTGCCAGGAATTTGATAATGAGGTGAAGCAATGGGGAGTGAGGTCGGCTGACTGGTGCCCTCTTTTAGCTTGCAGAGAGCCTAAAGGGGCACCAGCAATAGGCTTTCAAGTGTATACTGATGGAAAGCAGGTGCCATGTTTCTGGACTCTCAATAGAGAAAGACAGGGCTGAGCCTAACCTACTGACTTAAACATTTCCTTTCCAGAGTAGGTTGCTTCTGAAGTGGTTTCTAAAACAGAGAGGCTATTGAGGTCTTTGAGTGTTTTTACAAGCAGTTGTTGCCTTCTTGTGATGGACATAGGTCGATAGCTTTAGTTGGCCAAAGATAATCATTTAGACTCCACTTCATAGTACCTCGAGTTCTGTGGGTTAATCTTTATTTTCCAATCATTCATTATCCACATATGTGTCATCTCACTGAGTTTTTTCACTGTGCCAGGACATTCCTCTACTTTGATTTACCGTGCAATCCCACTGTGGATTGATACTTTACTGATTTGAATGAAGTCATCTTTCTAGTGTGACCTATTTCAGAAATGACTAGGTAAGTAACTTGGTTTTGGTTGTCATGCATCCTTTCCCTTGGTGAAGTCTCTTTCTTCTCTTGGTGTTTTGTCCTGTTATTCAGATTCCCTTGCTCCAACATGCTCCTGCTTTCCTCCCTTTTCAGAATATCTCATGAAGCCAAAGTTCTTTCTCTAAAAACCACACTAGTCTTTTGTGGCTAGAATCATCATAATGAGATGAAGCAATGCTGCCAATGTTCTAATTAGCTAATGCCTTATCTTCTTAATAATTCAAATGCCTCAAGAGGAGTGCTGACGTGTGGAATTTAGATTTGTTAAAAAAAAATTTTAATAAATAGTTTAGAAAATAAAGTTGATTTATTTATAAAGTAATATATTCTTGCTTAAATTTTAATTTAAAATTCTCTAATTCTAAAATTTCTCATGTCTCTGGGCATGAGGAATTTTAGGCAGACTGGGAAACCAATACCAATGGATCTCAATGCCATGGGAGTGTATGGAACCCAGAGACCTGTCTTCCATATCCAGTCTAAGGGAATTTCAATCCTGTCATTCCTTGCTCCCTAAATCTTTTTCCTCTCCTCACTCATTGTGAGATATTTAACATTGATTTTTCAATGGATTTATGTTTTTATGAAGTTGACTTCAGCTGCTTGTCATCAAGAAAAAATGCTGGAGGCAAGGAATTACAAAGCTAGCTGGCTGCCTGGCTTAAAATGAGGGGGAAAGGAAAAAATATGTAGTGAAACAAGCACACAAAACTATTCAATCAATTTCCTTGACACATCTGTTTTTTTTCCATCAGTTTGATAACAGTTTCTTTCTTGTGTTACTCTGAATTTTTTAAAGTATAGAAAAATACAAGTAAAAACCCCCATAATAATTTCTATTATTAAAGCAGTTGAAGTATAATATAGCATGAAAATGGATGGATAAATTATTTTTATATAAGTGGGTTATATTATAGAGGCAATTATAATAAAAAATTAATTTTACTTAATGATAATAAGAAAACTACTAAAGAAAGATAAAGGAAATGTTGAACTTCAAAAATTATTTTTCACTATTATTAGTATTAATTACTAAAAGACCATCTTATGTCCAACAAAGGAGATTAGGAAAATATTTATGTTCGAGTTTTTAAGGAGAAACAGGTGTTCCAATTAAAAACAATACAGACTGAGCCCCTGCTCTGTAGGAAGAGGCCATCAGAACAGAGAGGACCTCAGCACTCACTTTCTCTCACCTCATTTTCCTCACATCCTGATAAATATATTTAGACATAAAATTATTTTTGTATTAGTTAAATTTATCACATTTACATCGTGTAGTGCAAATTTGGTTGTCATGGAGCTTAGTATTTATCTTTTTATCCCATGCTCCATTCTTGGCTTCCTTATTTTCAGTTCATCTCTGAATTGTTTGAATTTGATCATCAAGTAGTTCTTTTAATAGCAGCTCAGGAGTATTGTACCTCATGATTTTTTCCCCTATTTTTAATAATGTCTTTCTGATTCCTATATTTTTGAATAACATCCTAGGTTGGCAGAGTTTTCTTGGTATCATACTTTCTTTCCCTTAAAACTTTATTATAGATTCAATTCCACTGTTTTGAATAGCATCATTCTGGGGAATATTCAGGTTAGACTAACTTTTTTCCCCCTCTTTTTAGTAACTCGCCTTAATTGCTTGGATGTCTGAAACATTCTTTTAGCATTCTAGTAGTTTAGTAGCCTAACTCACATATAGCTCCATGCTGAATATTTTCCTGAAACACAGTATTTTTTTCAATCATCAGATTCAGTATCATATTTATCTCAAGGAAATTTTCTCGCATTATATCTCTCAATGCACCTTCTTTCCTTAGATGGATTCTTTAATTCAAAGACAAAAAGTATCTTTATGTTTTGTTGATTTGCTTCTTTCACTTACATTACTGTTAATAAGAATGCTTAAATATCTTTTTCTTCTCTATCTTCAGTTTTATAATTATCTCAAGCCTTTCCTCTTATGTCATTAATTCTATTTTCAGCACTATTTAGCTTGCTCTTAAGTTGTTTATTAAAACTGTAATAATGCTATTCTGTTTCTCAAGTTTGGCTCATCTGCAAGCTTTATTTTGGCATATCCTGTTGTTTTACTGTCTAATTATAAGTTTTAGTTTATTATTCTTGCTTTCTATATAACATCAAGTAATTGTGAGTAATTCTCATTTGTTTCTTGATTTATGTTTTCTTCTTGATTATGTTACTTGTTTTTCTCCTGATGTTTTTGTCTTTGCTATTATTTGTTTGCCTAATGCCAGGATTTAAAAAATTTTGTTTATGCTTGGGTATACAAGGGGGTTATTCTTACTCTCTTCCCTCTGTATCTGATTTGTGGTGTAAGAAATGAGAAAACAAGATCATCCTGGTTGGTGTCCAGTCTTTGTTAAACTATTTGGGCTCAATTCTGTCTTCTAAGATTTTGTTAAATGCCCTAAATTAGATATCTAATCAGGTATTAGACGTGATACTAGTTTGGACAGAAAGGACAAAATATCAATGACTTGTAGGACACAGAAGTTTATATTTCTTTTGTAAAAATATTTATTTATTTGCTTTAGTTGTACACAATGCATTGGTCTTTACGTAGTGCTGAGGATCGAACCCGGGTCACGCACATGCTAGGCGAGCACTCTACCTCTGAGCCACGACCCCAGCCCCTAGAAATTTATATTTCCTGTTTACAGAGTGTCTGAACATCAGCAGTCTATGTTGACAGCACAGAGGGTGGCAGCTCCCTGGTGTCAGAGACCCTTGATTCCTCTGGTTGCTTATCAAGCTTTCTGTGAGTTAAAGTCATGCTCAGCTTCTTTTGGCAAATTCACACCAGTTGATGCATAGGGAAAATGATAAGGAAAGGGCAAAATTTGTTTTGTTTTGTCTTTTAAAGACATAAACCTGAAGCACCGCTTCTCCCATGTGACTGCCTAGAACACAGTGACATGGTCTCAGTTATTTAATAGCTTGGGGACTTGGAATTATAGACTTTAGTCTGGGAAGTCTGGGAAGGTGAAATTTGGGGATTCAGTTATTAAAAGAAGAAATTGGAGAGCCAGACAGCTATACCTCACCACCTTCACCTAACTGAGGGGTGTAGCTCTTTTCCAGGGTAGGGGAAACCTTGAGCTCAAATTGGGCTTCAGATTAGACTCCCCCATTCAGAGAGCTTCATGAGGACCCCCTCCCATCTCATCAGTTTTCCTAGTAATTCCACTTCTTAGACGGAAAAGGAAAGGAATGAGGGCATGCTCTCGGTTAGTGTAACTCAGTGAGAGGTTTCTTTGGGGTTTCTTTGACCCACTGGTACGTGTCCTGCTAAGGGTAGAATTGGGTGACAACCAAGCCTTGCCACACCTCCCTGCTTGTCCTGCACTCTTCTGTTCCTTTGATTTTAGGTTTTGAAGTTTACTGCAGTAGATTGTAGCCTTTATCTTTTTAGGTTGTTTTTTGGTGATTATTTTTGCTGTTCCGTTTTATAGTTATCAGGAGAGGGAAGTTTGTATATAGTTTTTTTTTTTTTATTATTGTTTCTCCTTTTTATCTTTTGCCATTTGTGATCCACCTTTCACCATTTCCTGCCTCCCTCTTGTCTTAATTTTCTTCTTTGCACTTATGTGGGAATATTGTAATTCTGTATTTTAACTTGAAATTTTCATAGTCCATTTCACTCATTTTCTCTCTGTATTTTCTCAACTTTTCCATTGAGCTGTTGGACTTTATATCTTAGCTCTATTACAATTTAATTTTAATTTTATTATTATTATTATTATTATAGTAGTAGTAGTAGTAGTAGTAGTAGTATTTTGTGGTGCTGGAGTTGAAATTCAGGATCTCTAACATGATAGGCAAATGCACTCCTGATGAGCTATACTCCTCAGCACCACAATTTTATTATTTTTAAAATATCATTTTTGTCAATAAAATAAAATCTTGGGAGAAAAAATGTTGATTTATGCTTAATACATCTTTTAAAATCAGAAGCAGAATCATAGCTAAGTGTTTGGAGAACTTAGGAATCCTGGTACCACTCAGCAAAAGGACTGCTGCTGTTACTGATCCTGTGGGTGACCTAGCTGTATTCCCCAAATCCGTCCCTAATGTTGGTATCCCACAGTGTTACCCAATTTCTCCAAGATATCCAGAAAGCTCGTCATTCTATAGTTGTTGGGAGATGAACTGCAATGAGGCCACAGCGATTTTGTACTTGGTAAATCCTGCGTGGTGAATAAGTTGCTCATGGGTAGAGACAGGAAAAGGAGGGTTTTAGGCAGGAGGATTGCTTTTCTCTGTGGGAGAGATAAGAATTGGCAGAGGTGTCATCCTGTCATAGAGAAATTCCAGAACAAGTGGGGTGTGAAAGAAATTTTTTTTTTTTTAAGAACAAACCCCATCAACTTAACCTCCAAGTTCTTGCTCTAGAAAAATAATTTTCTGGTCGGTTAAACCTGCCTCCCAAATTTGTCTCCTGATTTCCCATTTCCATTGAGGAGCTCTTGTTTTGGCTGCTCAACAAGAGTTCCTTTATTCAGTAAATATTTATTTAGCAACTACCACATGCCAAGCACCATTTATTCTATGTTCTGGATAGTGCTTTGGATACTGCAGTGAACTAAATAGATGCAAATCACTGGCTCATGGAATTTGCATTCTATTAATGTAGATCATTAAAAAGTCAGTATATAGTGTATTAAAAGAGGACAAGTTTTTCATTTATTTATTTTTTATTCTAAGTTGTTATAAATGACAGCAGAATGCATTACATTTCATATTATACTTATAGAGCACATTTTTACATATCTCTGGTTGTATACAAAGTATATTCACACCTTTCGTGTCTTCATACATGCACTTAGGGTAATGATATCCATCTCATTCTACCATCTTTTTTTTTTCTTCACCTTTTTGCCCCCTCCCTTCACCATCAACTTCTTCCCTCTTAATTTTCTTCTTTGCACTTATGTGGGAATATTGTAATTCAGTATTTTAACTTGAAATTTTCATAGTCCATTTCACTCATTTTCTATCTGTATTTTCTCAACTTTTCCATTTAGCTGTTGAACTTATTTCTTTAGGCAGAAGGATTGGCCATTCTAGTGTTCCTCTAATCCTCCTATGCTCCCTGTCCCAACTCCACTGTGAATTGGCCTCCTTATATCAGAGAAAACATTTGCATTTGGCTTTGTATTGGCTAACTTCACTTGGCATTATATTCTCCAACTTCATCCATTTACCTGTGAATGCCACTGTTTTATTCTCTCTTATTGCTGAGTAATATTCCATTGTGTATATATACCACATTTTTTTTATCCATTAATCTACTGAAGGGCATCTAGGTTGGTTCCACAGTTTATCTACTGTGAATTGTGCTGCTATAAACATTGATGTGGCTGTGTCCCTGTAGTATGCTGTTTTTAAGTCCTTTTAGGTATAGACATAGGAGTGGGATAGTTGGGTCATAAGGTAGTTCCATTCCCAATTTTCCAAGGAATCTCCATACTGCTTTCCATATTGGCTGCACCATTTTGCAGTCCCACTAGTAATGTATGAATGTGCCTTTTTCCCCACATCCTCTCTAATATTTATTGTTGCTTGTGTTCTTGATAGCTGCCATTCTGACTGGAGTGAAATGAAATCTTAGAGTAGTTTTGATTTGCATTTCTCTAACTGCCAGCGATGTTGAGCATTTTTTCATGTATTTCTTGATTAATCATGTATCTTCTTCTGAGAAGTGTCTTTTCAATTCCTTAGCCCATTTATCGACTGGATTATTTGTTTTTTTGGGTTCACATTTTTTGAGTTCTTTATATATTCTAGAAATTAGTGCTCTATCCGATGCGTATGTATTAAATATTTGTTCCTAGTTAGTTGGTTCTCTATTCACCTCACTGATTGTTTCTTTTGCTGAGAAGAAGCTTTTTAGTTTAAATATATCCCATTCATTAATTCTTGGTAATAATTCTTGCGCTGCAGGATTCTTGTTAAGGAACTTGGAGCCTAATCTGACATGTTGGAAATTGTAGCTTACTTTTTCTTCTAATAGGTGTATTGTCTCTCGTCTAATTCCTAAGTCCTTGATCCACTTTGAATTGAATTTTGTGCATGGTGAGAGATACAGGTTTAATTTCATTTTGTTGCATATGGCTTTCCAGTTTTCCCAGCACCATTTGTTGAAGAGGCTATCCTTTCTCCACTGTACATTTTTGGCGCCTTTGTCTAATATAAGATAGCTGAAATTATATGTATTAGTCTCTGTGTCCTCAATTCTGTACCATTGGTCTACTAGTCTGTTTTGGTGCCAGTACCATGCTGTTTTTGTTACTATTGCTCTATAGTATAATTTAAAGTCTGGTATGGTGATGCCGCCTGCTTCACTTTTCCTGCTCAGGATTGCTTTAGCTTTTCTGGGTCTCTTATTTTTCCAGATGAATTTCATGACTGCTTTTTCTACTTCTTTGAGAAATATCATTGAGATTTTGATTGGAATTGCATTAAATCTGTATAATGCTTTTGGTAGTATGGACATTTTGACAATATTAATTCTACCTATCCAAGAACAAGGTAGGTCTTTCCATCTTCTGAGGTCTTCTACGATTTCTTTCTTTAGTATTCTATAGTTTTTCATTATAGAGGTCCTTCACCTCTTTCGTTGATTCCCAGGTATTTTATTTTTTTTGATGCTATTGTAAATGGAGTAGTTTTCATCATTTCCCTTTCAGAGGCTTTGTTACTGATGTACAAAAATGCCTTTGACTTATAGATATTGATTTTGTATCCTGCTACTTTGCCGAATTCATTTACTAGTTGTAAAAGTTTTCTGGTAGAGATTTTTGGGTCTTCTAGGTATATTATCATGTCATCAGCAAATAGTGCTAATTTGAGGTCTTCTTTTCCTATCTGGATCCCTTTAATTTCTTTTGTCTGTCTAATTGCTCTGGCCAGAGTTTCAAGTACTATGTTAAATAGCAGTGGTGAGAGGGGGCATCCCTGTCTTGTTCCAGTTTTTAGAGGGAATGCTTTTAATTTTTCTCCATTTAAGATAATGTTAGCTTGAGGTTTTGCATAGATAGCTTTTATAATGTTGAGATATGTTCCTGTTATTCCTAATTTTTCTAGAGCTTTGAACATAAAGGAGTGTTTGTATTTTGTCAAATGCTTTTTCTGTGTCTATTGAGATGATCATATGGTTTTTTATCTCTTAAGTCTATGGATGTGATGTATTATGTTTATTGATTTCCGAATGTTGAACCAGCCTTGCATCCCTGGGATAAACCCCACTTGATCATGGTGCACTATCTTTTTAATATGTTTTTGAATCTGATTTGCCAGAATTTTATTGAGGATTTTTGCATCTATGTTCATTAAAGATATTGGCCTGAAGTTTTCTTTTTTGGCTGTGTCTTTGCCTGGCTTTGGAGTTAATGTGATATTGACCTCATAGAAAGAGTCTGGAAGAGCTCCCTCTTTTTCTATTTCTTGAAATAATTTGAAGAGCATCGGTATTAGTTCTTCTTTGAAGGTCTTGTAGAATTCGGCTGTAAACCCATCAGGACTTGGACTTTTTCTTGTTGGAACTTTTTTGATAGCATCTTCTATTTCTTCACTTGAAATTGATTTATTTAAATTGTGTATAGCCTCCTGTTCCAGTTTGGGCAATTCATAGACTCTAGAAATCTGTCTATGCTTTCAGTATTTTCTATTTTATTAGAGTACAATTTTTCGAAGTAATTTCTAATTATCTCCTGTATATATGAGGTGTTTGTTGTGATATTTCCTTTTTCATCACAGATGCTAATATTTGAGTTTTTTCTCTTCTTTTCGTTAGCATTGCTAGGGGTCTGTCAATTTTATTTATTTTTTCGAAGAACCAACTTTTGGTTTTGTCAATTCTTTGAATTGTTTCTTTAGTCTCAATTTCATTAATTTCAGCTCTGATTTTAATTATTTCCTGTCTTCTACTGCTCTTAGTGTTGATCTGTTCCTCTTTTTCTAGTGCTTTGAGGTGTGATATTAAATCATTTATTTGTTGTTGTTTTTTTCTTTTAATGAAGGAATTCAGTGCAATGAATTTTCCTCTTACTACTGCCTTCATAGTGTCCCAGAGATTTCTATACGATGTATCTGTGTTCTCATTTACCTCTAGGAATTTTTTAATCTCCTCCTTGATGTCTTCTTCAACCCCTTGTTCATTCAGTAGCATGTTGTTTAGCTTCCAGCTGTTGGAGTAGTTTTTTTTATTTCTTGTATTATCATTGATTTCCATTCATCCATGGGATCTCATTTGACATCTCGTTTGAATGCTTCCCCTAAGTTACAGCTGGTTTCCAGTCTGAGAGTTACTTCACTTCTCTACAAGACAGGCATAGTGAATGAGCGTGTGGCTTTGCCTTTGCAAGTTGTGGCAGAGAACAACTACCTCTCACAGAATATACAGGTGCTCCCTATTTTCCTCAGAGCCCTTGAAATTTGGTAGTATCTGTGTCAACTTCAGGCTGCTGCATCTAAGAGATACATCTAGGGGATGGATGATTAGCAACCTCAAAATTCTCTTGCACCAAGACCAGAAGCCACGTGATCTGGTTGTTAGTGCAGAAAGAGGTAACCTGTTTGAATCCTTAAATCACTGCTTGGGACTAGAACTTCCTGCAGTGTTACTAAACCCACATTAGAATTTGTGTGAGAAAAAAAAATTACATCTTTGATTTTCACCTTTGTTGAGAATATTTGTGGGTTTCTCTTTTACTCCAGTCAGAATTAGCAATCATCAAGAATACAGATAACAATAAATGCTGGTGAGGATGTGGAAAAAAATAAATTCTTATACAGTGTTGATGAGAATGTAAATTGGTATAAATATTATGGAAATCAGTAGGGCGGCTCCTCAAAAATCTAATAATGGAACTACCATATGATCCAGCTGAACCACTGCTTGATATTTATACAAAAGAATTAAAGACAGGAGCTGGGGCTGTAGCTCAGTGGCAGAATGCTTTCCTAGCACATGTGAGGCACTGGGTTCCATCCTCAGCACCAAATAAATAAATAAATTAATTAATTAAATTAAGTTATAAAATATATCTTTTTAAAAAAGAATTAAAGACAGCATATGTTGAAGATACATGCATTCCAATGTTTATAGCAGCACAATTCACAATAACCAAATTATGGAATAAGTTTTAGGTGTCTGTCAACAAATAAATGGATAAAGAAAATGTAGTCTACATAGATCAGTGGAGTTTTATTCAGCCATAAAGAACAAAATTATGTCATTTGCAGAAAATTATGTCATTTGGATATTCTCATATTAACAGAAATAAGCCAGCCTTAGAAAGATAAGCGTCACATGTTTACTCTCATAAGTGAAAGCTAAAGGGAAAGATAGGGAGACCATTAGGGTGGAAAATGGAGATCTGGTGAAAGGAGGAGGGAGAGCCAGGGAAGTAAAATTGATCAGATTATGTTATATGCATGTTTAAATATGCCACAATGAAATCCATTTGGTATAATTAATATGCACCAATGACAAAATTTAAAAATACACCTTTATGGGTTAATTCACTAATATTTGGGAGTTTATTTCTTATCACAGCATAGTCCACCCTAAGCTAACTAATATCAGGTCAAGTGAGATCAGAGTACAAAACATTCCAAAGCATTCTTCGATTGACCTGTGACAAGAAGACTCTTCTTGCACACTGCTGAGGCAGCAGGGAGGAGCTGGAAGGATGATCAGCTTTGTGGTAGACAGACCTGGGTTTGAATCTTAGAAATGACCCTTTTCAACAGGCTATGAAAAATTAGTCTCAGTTCTCTCTGAACCTCAGTTTTTCTTTACCCAAAACATAAGATAGTTTTAAGGATTCATTGAGGCATCTAGTAAAATCTAGTACACAGTAAGGATCATAAAATTCCTCCTGGTCATGATGATGAGGAGTTAAGAAATATGTGCAGAGTAGGTTCCACAGTGTGCTTGCTGATTATTTTGAAATACACATATCTAATGTAGTGTTTCTGTGTGTTTAGGGATCAGAGAAGAGACCAAACCGGTGCCACTTCATGGACTTCTCCAACCACCCAAACCTCTAATACATATATGAAATTAAATAGAAGGGCTGATTTGTTGTTTACAACTATAGGTGGAGTATTTCTTATCTAAAATGCTTGGGACTAGAAGTGTTTTAAATTTCAGAGTTTTTCAGATTTTGGAATACTAAACTTTGGGTCTAGAATGCCCCTCATTAGCACCATGTAAATATAAAAGGCATTGTGTACAACTAAAATAAGTAAATAAATATTAAAAAAAAGATCATGTGTTGAAGGCTTGGTCCCCAGCTATTAGAAGGTGGTGGACCAACATTTGTTACAATGATGGAAAGCTGATTAATACATATACCTTCATGATGGGACTAAATGTAATTACAAAATTCCTTTATGTTTCATATACACCTTATACACAGAGCCTGAAGGTAATATTTTTGGTGCTCCTGCATTTTGACTGTGACCCATCACCTGAGATGTGGCTTTAACTTGAAACCTCATGTTGGCAGTCAAAATTCTTTGTATTCTAAAGCATTATATATTTTTGTATTAAGAATGCTCAACCTGTAATAAGAATCTAGGTGACTTAAATAGAGAGAAAATTAAAAGCCAACCTGAGAAAAATTATATAGAAGACTCTCAAAGTTAGATCCTTTCAACAGGAGGGTATGAATCACATTAGAAAAATTGTACAAGATCTGAGGATAATGATTTGAGTCTGCTTTAAATATATCATATATTCATAGTCTGCTTTAAATATATCTTCAAAGTCAAGACACAATTTAATCAACATTGAAAAATTTCAGAAGTTGGCAGAATTAGAGCAATGACAGCTCTAATAGGTGATGGAGGGGTTTTCTGACAGAATTACATCAAGATCATTAACGCTGACAGCATCACGTCTCTTAAAGATGATGATGGGGCCTTAGAGAAAGGGCATGAAATTGATTCATGTAAAAAATGATAGGTGAAGCTGGGCGTGGTGGTGCTCACCTGTAATCCCAGTGCCTCAGGAGGCTGAGGCAGGAGGATCATGAGTTCAAAGCCAGCTTCAGCAAAAGCAAGGTGCCAAGCAACTCAGTGAGACCCTGTCTTTAAATAAAGTACAAAATAGGGCTGGGGATGTGGCTCAGTGGTTTAGTGTCCTGACTTCAATCCCTAGTACCCCCCACCAACAACAACAAAAAAAGATGGGCGCTGGGCGCGGTGGCGCACGCCTGTAATCCCAGCACTTTGGGAGGTTGGGGCAGGAGGATCGCGAGTTCAAAGCCAGCCTCAGCAATGGCGAGGCACTTAGCAACTCAGTGAGACCCTGTCTCCAAATAAAATACAAAAAAGGGCTGGGGATGTGGCCCAGTGGTCGAGTGCCCCTGAGTTCAATCCCCAGTACCACCAAAAAAAAAAAAAAAAAAAAAAAAAAAAAAAAAAAAGATGGGGATGCCCAGCCACTGGTTGGAGCATTACAAGATATAGGAATCTACTCTCTGTCCTCTCGAGTCACTGTATTATTCAAGCTGCAAAATGTAGGATTCAGTAGCATCAACATAGGACAGTGTATCCACGTCTGATCCAACATTCTGCCAGAGCAAACTACATCCATCTGTGATAATAAAACAGTGACAAAATTAGGTTTCCTGCTATGAATATCATCCACCTGTTGAGTTCCTACATCAAAATAGGTACCACTGCATTAAGATGTGGAGGTCAGACATTCTCCATAGAAAAAGTTGCTCTTGGGAGTCACTATTTAACCACAAAGTTCTATTTGATACTTTCTCACTTATTTGGATGGACCCAAAGGAAGGAGACTAGAAATCATCAAGGAAGTAAGGATCGGTCTAGTTTTACCATTCAGGATTTTGGCCTTCATACAGTGGTAAACTGTGTGGTATTTAGGCAACTTCTTTGGAATAGGAGGATTTGGCTCTTCACAAATTGGTGTTTCCTTTCGTTCCTGACCACACTATGATGAGTAACAAAGTGTTTTCTATGCTTCTTTAGCATTTCAGGATTTTTAATACAGTAAAATAATGCATCAATATCTCTTTCCTCTCAGGAAATTTCATGTTCAGGCCCCTTTCAAGCCATTAGGCAGAATGACCACACAGCACTTTTGGGTTAAGTGAGTGAGATTTAAAATCCACTAGTTTTCCTGGTTGCTTTTTTGCTCAGACTTTCCCAAAAAGTTCTCTGTAAAGACTGCAGAGATGTCTCCCTTTTCTCTAAATGTTCAGAAACCACCACCAGAAGCAATGCAAACATTCAAACACCTTGTTCAGGTAGCAGCAGACTGTGTGGGGACTTCTGACACATGAATGTGAATGCAGGTCATCTGGGGCTCTCATTCAACCTGGATTTGATCATTGCACAATGTATACATGTGTCAAAATATTACATTGGACTCCATAAACATGTGCAATTGTTATGTGTCCATCAAAATAAGAGGGAAAAACAGACTCAGTGGGTCTAAGGGTTCTGCTTGAGATTCTGCCTCTCCAACAGGCTTCCAGGTGCTGCTGCTGCTACCTCATGGGACACTCTTTGAATAGCAGGGCCCTCGTGAACACCTTGCAAGCTACTTCCAGGCCATGAAGTGGTGGGAGAAATGGAAGGGGAGATGAGACCAAATACATCCTGGATTCATCACCTAACCTCTCTGAACTTTGGAGTCCTCATTGATAAGGTGGAATCAATAAAATTATAAAATTTATATCACAGAGATGCTATGTAATTAGCTAATTCTCTCTAAAAAGAAGGACAATGCCATCACTCTAGAAAACTCCCATACTCCTACCCTAAAATGACAGGGTCGGTTCATAGGTTTTTATTGCAGGCTTAGAAGGTACATGTATGTGATAATGCGATGTTCTCATCTATATTGCCTTGCAGTGTTTCAAAAAACTTATCATCTGGTTCTCCCATGCTTCTGGATGCTAAGTTTCATGCAATGTAAGGGACCCTTCATTCAAATTTTTCAACCCCCAAGTTGCAATTCTGCTTACGATCCCTTAGTGGGTATAGTTTAGGGAAAAGAGCTACTTCTTGGCAGAACAGCTTTTTAATGCAACATGTACAGTTATAATTCCCATTGGGAGGCAGAAACATTACAGAATGGAACCATTAAGGAATGTCTATTTGATTTGCACAAAGATACAGTGCAATTCAGCTCCAGTAGCAATGAGTTATCAGGAAAGTCAGGAGACAGGACAATAAATTATTTTCATGTTTTAAGTTAAATGTACAAATCCTCATGACGTGTTTAATTCCTGAGTTTGGGGAGGATTATACAGTGACTTACCTTGTTAAACCTAAGAAAAGCTTGGCTTACTGTTAGGGATAAGAAATGAAAAGCATCCATGCTTAAACTCTACTCAAACAATGAAACAAAGAATATTCATGATCCTCAGCATTTTTCAGAAAGTATGCCTGCATTAATTCTGATAGATTCCTTGAAGGTTATTATGTTTCCTGAAAACATCTATGAATGTCAGTAGGATTTAAGTTCAGTGAAGCGATGACTTTGCTTATCTTTATCCTTGACTCAAAGCAGAGATACCTAAAAATCGTCTCAAAAGGGAACATTTTCTATTCTTGGTTAAATCTTGGGAGATTCCAGAAATGTCCAGAGAAAAGCAGAAAGTGGAGGAAATACTGATTCACTGGGAAGAGTGATCCAGAGCAGTCCACTCCACATGGAGTTCCTGTGTTTCCTGGACTAAGTTTTTCTGCAATCAGAGGAGGGTAGAGAAGAAATTATTGGTCTGTAAACAGTGGGGTTTGGGCGGGGCCAATTTTGCTATAACAAACTTCCTAAAGGACCCTACACCCCTGCTCTGGCTCAACATTTCTGTTGTCTTTGCTTTTGTTATATTTTTTTTCCAGTTATTTTGGTCCCAGATGGATTAGACATTTTCCCAAGAATTATCAAATAGCTGGTTGTAATGCTATTCTCGATTTTTTCCTTCTCTAAATTCAGCACAGGTGTATGCATAAACAGATTTATTGTTTATTTTCTATATGACCAAAACTTACCAGCAGTTATTTGGAAATGTCATAAAACATTTGTTACCAAGTGGAATATATAACATTGGACACACAATGTGGGATTGAAAATTTCCACATGTAAGGCCAAATTCTAAATCCTTTGTCTTGACAGTGTCCAAGTTGGTCTCATATTCTACTTTCAGGAAATGTCTTCTTAATCTTTGCTCATTATGAGAATATTTTAAAAACGAAACTTAAAAATTTCTTCAGTTATTGAATGGTGGGATGACACCAACTTCTCTAACAAGAACAGAGCTAATATAATAAAAGCCATCAGGTTTGGGATATTTTATGAAAATGTTTAATTCAACTGTTTCTTTGGAATGTAGTAGTCATAGTTTGGAATTTAAGTTACAGTTCAGTTTTATGTGGTTTTTATGCTACTCAGAGTCTTAGAATACAAATGTCATTTAAAGTTAAGGCTTTGCTGTTCATTTTGAAACAACAATTTACAAGTGTCATATTGTCATAGAAAATAAAAATTTCTGTAAAAAAAATTTGCACAAAATTTTATGATGGTACAAAACATGAAGCAATAATATACCAGTAAAATGAAAACATTTTACTACAGAAAGTTTTATAGATCTCGATAAAGAAAAAATATGTTATTTTACACCTTTAAAAATTACGAAACAATCTAAAACAATATAAACTGAACATTTTGTAACACTGCCTTTACAAATTAATAACTTTATAAACATATAATTTTTAAATATATTTATCAGTGCAAGATACTTTAAAATTTAAAGTTGCAGTATCATTTTTCCTTGGCTGAGGACAACTTTTAAGTCTGTTGCCTTAAAAACTAAACCAAGTCTTACTTAATGCTTTTCTCCTGGTATGATTATAACAGCTGAATGAATGCCTCTGGGAACAAAAAACTATTCTTCTTTCTCGGTGATCGATACTTTCCTGGAACCAAAAGGCATTCTCAATCCCATTAAACCAAGATGAATGGGACTGTGGCGTCCATGATGCAAATGCGACTCCCAACAAATGTATTTGAATGAGCCCTGCAGTAATGCAGGAAAGGAGAAAGATCTAAAGATTCTTATCCACACATGGTGTGACAAAAACACACCAAAACAACCAAAGCTTCTTTTGGTTCATTAACATGCTGCCTGTGAGATATTTATTTCTTTGTGTTCTTAGGGGCTTAGGTCTTGCCAGCCCCAGGCAGGCTTTTTCTTTATGAGCCACTGGAAGTTTCTAGAAGCATTCATTCAAGTCGATTTTTTTTAAAGTTGCTGTTGATTGTTTTTTTTTTTTTTTTCAACATTTGTTTTGACTTTAGGTTCCCCCACCCCACCCCCTTATCTTAAAATACTTTGCCCCCAGGCATCAAGATTTATAGTTTCTTTCTTAAATTAACTGTTCTCCTTTCCACTTCCCTTGACTGACTCAATATCAAAACAAGAAGGTTCACATGGATCATTTTTGCATATTTGGATGTAAAAATTTCATGTATTCTAGATATTTGGAAGATTTATTTCAGTCCTTCCTTTAGGTCTCATTTGAAAGCCAATTAGTATTATTTCCTCCCTCAACTTATCACTGTTTTCCATTAAACACAAACATTTCTATCAAACCTCATTCTGATCAGAATAGACAGACAAATGACTTAAGGAAAAAAGATACTGTCACTTTAACCAGTTAACGAGAAAACCAAAGTTAGACTTTGGAGGGCAAAGTTAGGAATTTCCCTTATTTATTTATTTTTAAACATAAAGTCTAGTAAAATTGTTTGCCATTACCAGCAGGTTAAAGCTGCAAGTTTCTTTTCTGGACAATGGCAAATGCTTAAATTCTAGGAGAGAAAAAAAGACAGAGGAGAGAAAGAGCAAAGAGTTTACATTTGAAAATACATTCCATATGAAAGAACAATAAGAGAGAATATTGCAGCTTTATACAAAAGGGTCAAGAGACATGAAATTGAACTACAGACAAAGCAGAACAATTAAGCCACGTTGCCAAATCTTCAGAGCCCTTGCCTTCCCGGGGGGGCTGACATCTCACACTAAAATATACTTTCTTCTTGGTCAGTGGGCCACCAGGTTTGATTAAAGAGTAGGGCTTTCACCAGTGAGAAACAGAGTGGGTCGTTAATGTAACACAATGAACCAGTACAAACAGAAAGGCACTTGAGAGGACATAGACTAGCCAGTGCCAAGGATTTTTGTTGCAGTTGTCAGCAGTACACCCAGTTGCCAGCAGTGTTTGGTAATGGCACGGTTTCCTGTATGGAGTTCACGAGCACGAGACTTAGTACAACACTGGAAAACATCAAGAAAATTTGACGGTATTGCTTCGTAAACAGAGCTGACACACTATATTGGTACTGAGGCTACAGTACTTCCAAAAGAAAACATCCTAATCCTTCTTTGCCTATGCACGATGTGGGCAATTATACACAAGAACAACTTCAGGAGTCCACCGAAATGCAGTTATGCTAATATATTCTGGACACTGGGGTACAGGTAGCATGTCCATCAAAAGGGCCCCACTGAATACACTTGGTGCCAGCATCTTGGATTTTGCACAGTTTCTGAAAAGAATCCATCAAAGGAAGAGAAGAAAGAGAAGGGAGAAGGGGGAGTGGAAATGAATCATTAAGTCCATCATACTTGGTCTCAACACCAGCATCTGATTATTCAAATTAAACCAACAGAAGAAAGCTGACTGTACATGATTCCGATTGTTAACACAGCTCACTTGTCCATGTCTGTCGGCCATACTCATTGAAGCTCCTGAGAAAAGCCTGGCTCAGTGTCATCAACGCACTTCCCAGCCTGTACAGTGAAAGCAGATCAACAGTTCCCCAGCACGCTCAAAGGTAAGTCCTTCCACTACTATTCTCCGACTTGTCTTTTCGCCTCCGTCCGCCTTCATGCCTCTGAATATGTACTCTGTGTATTCAGTTTGTCTTTTTTCAACTTCACACCGTCCACGAGTTCAAAGTTATAGTTCTCCAGGGCTGACAAGTTTCTTTCTGACATCCCGTTGTGCCAGCAAGCACAGTACAGCACGACCCCACAGACAGCACCCAAGAGGACCCCCAGGGCACTCATAGCTATGATGGTGATAAGGATGGGATCCAAGGTCTTCAGCACATTGCCCGGCTTCCTAGAGATGTTCTTGTCACCTTCTGCCTCGCCTTCGTATCCTGGGGTGCTGCCTGGGGATAAAAAAAAAATTGGCTCCATGAGCACCATAGATGGACCAGATGAGAGCAGACAGAAAAATCCAGAAAAAGAAAAGAAATTAGAGTGAATTCCAGGCTCCAGTTTTGCCTGCCGCCTTTGACTGGGCGTTGGGAGTGAAGTGTGGAAGGTGAGGGTGCTGGGATTCAGGCAGAGAGCTCAGCACATGGAAACAGCCGATTCTGCATCATCAGTGAGGTTCATGTTCTAATCTAATTCAGATTTCATGCAGTCTCCGCTTGCTCTAGATTGTAATCTATGCTTATCATCCTGGGCCTGATATGCGGTCATTACACTTTGCAAAATACTCAGTCACACATTTGTCTAGTGTGTGTGTATGGGGTGGGGGTGTTAAATGTTCCCTGTGCATGCGTCTGACTACAAACCAGGCACAAGTACACCTTCAGTGCTGAGCTTCCAAGGGTCATGCCCTGAGTTAGGCTCAGTTTACCCATGTGCTTATACTCCCACCCGGGAAACTGGCCATCAAACAAGTTTTTCCCAAGTCTACGGCAGCTTCACTGAAGAAGGACAGGTCTTTCAGAACAAGAATGCTGGTACAAAAGGTTTTGTGGCTCAAATCAAGAAACTGTGTATGTGTCATGCTGAATTGAAGACATTTAATAATCAGCGTCTCCACAACCCTCGTAGTTTCACTAGAGACGGTCACACTGCTCTGCAGCTGAGTCACTGGGGACATGTTTTCTTTAGAGTGGAACAGGAGAAATTATTAACATGGGAGCTTTGAGCCTAATTACCTGCTACTAGAACAGGACTAAAATGTTAATGTGCAACATGCGTGGTGTTTACTTAATGATGTTCTCATCAACAAAGATTCCAATCAACGAAAACTAAAAATATGAGATGCAAGTCCCTAACCAGGGGAAAAAAAGCCTTGGGGGCATATTAATATTCTCTCCCTTGATGAAATATTGTTTTGAAACAGCATCTAATAAAGTTTACGTCTCTGTGTGGACTTGGTAATGTGTTAATATTTTCAACAGCAAAGTGCCATGTTTATTTGTCTCAAGTTCACGTCTGGCTATCTAGGACCACGTTTCTAATGGCAACAGTTGGTGATGAACACAGACGTTCTGGGTGCAGTGCTGCCTGCAGCAGCTATGAGTAATGTTGGGGCAAGTGTCCAACAACCCCCAGTGCCAGCCAGGAGGTGTATAAACTTCTGGGAATAAAATAACACCAGGCAAAGCCTAACTCTGATCAAATGTCTTGCATTTGATCACAAAGCAGTGTTAAATGAAACACATTTTAGAGTTAATCAGACTAAAGTCCGAGGCTACCATCTAATTAGCTGGTCTCATCTATAAAATGCAGATAAACATACCCAATGGAGCTGCTTTGAGGTTTAAATGGGATAATGTATGTGAAGTGCTTGGAACATAGTGGGTTCCTCAATAAATCCTTATCAACACTGCCATTATCACCAAACCAGTGTTCCAGTAGAGGAAGATAGGAAAAGATGGATCAAATGCTACAGTTTATTCTAGAAATTGGGCCCTAGCCTCTATTTTTTTTTTTTTTTTTATTTTTTTGGTACCAGAGATTAAACCCAGGTACACTTAACCACTGAGCCACATCCTCAGTCCTTTTTATCTTTCATTTTGAGACAGGGTCTTGCTGAGTTGCTTAGGCCCTTGCTAAATTGCCGAGGCTGACTTTGAACTTAGAATCCCCTTGCCTCAGAGGCCTGCTGAGCTGGTGGGATTATAGGTATGCGCCACTGCACCCAGCCAGGACTCTTAAGGATTTTACCTGCATACCAACTAACCACAAAAAATTGAGTTACTTTCAAATTATTGTATGAAAATAGTCTTCACTAGTTTTCTATCTTCATAATTATAAAATAACAGCATTTCACTTAATAATCCCTCAGTAATAAAGCTCAGGCAGGCAAAGGCCAGGGTGAGCAGCACTTATATGAGCCAAGCTGTCATAGAGGTTCCCAGGGTGCTATGGGCAGCTTATGAAAGGGTATTCTGTGACAGCAGTCCAATCCACTAACTCAGTGCCTCAGGCATACATGTTTATTTTATTCAACTGCTTTGATATGTCAGGGTATCAGAGTTCCAGAGACGTTTCTTCACAGACATAATGAAAGGCATAAGAAGTTTAAAAATAATTTGTCCACAAAACATATTTACCTGTTTCACCAATTTTAATTTCTGTGTTCTTTTGATCCAGGTCTGCTGGTTCTGATAAGTCAAACAAAATTAAAAAGATATTTGAACTGCCAACAAAATACACACAAACAGCATAGACACACAAATATGCACATGGGTGCGCACCTCAGCTGGGCTTCCTATGGAATTTTTAGTACAATCCAAATCCACCAAATGACACTGTTGAGCAATACAGAGTTCACGTGAAATGACTGTAAAGTTGGTGGCATAGGGTGCATCACTCCCTTTGAGGGGTTGCATGGAAATCCTGATAGCATGGCTGTCATTAGTATGTGTTGTTTAAGAAGAGAAGGGTGCAGAGACTTGGTTTGGGCATCTGGAACGTGGTAAAATCTGGCTGTAGGGAAGAGAAGTGGGGTTGTACCTATGGTTACCAGGATGTAGTTTGTAAATGACTGTTTCCTAAGTTAGGTGCATGTTAGTTTGTCTTCCCAAATAGCAACTCTTTTTTTAAATTTTTTTTTTTTTTTTTTTTTTTTTGGTAATTGTAGATGGACAGCATGCTTTATTTTATTTATTTATTTTTTTTAATGTGGTGCTAAGGATCGAACCCAGTGCCTCACACATATAGGCAAGTGCTCTGCCACTGAGCTACAGCCCAAGCCCTGCAAGGTAACTCTTGAGGCAAGAGACTGTATCATGTGTATTATCAAAAATAAACAAAATAGAATAGAATTCTCTGGAAAAGGTGAAGTCCCAATATCTTTCATGGTACTGAGTATAGGGGAGGGGGGTGTTTTGAGCATTTTGTTCATTGCTATAGAATACTGTCTAGAATTTAGAATAGTGTCTAGCATATAATAGGGGCTTTAATAAATTTTTGTTGTTATGAACGAATGAATGATTAATAACTAGTTTATACTATAATATCACTGGTGGCTAGATGTTCATGAATACATGTTTGAAAAATAACTATGTAATTATCTTTAACATGTAAATAAAGTACTCCAATGGAACTCTGGTTGTTATTTTCTGAGGATAATAGCTGCCAGCACCTACAGCTAAGTAGATGAATCACATGAAAAGAAAAAGGCTCACAGAATTGTGTTAATCTACAGTCACTGTAGCATTTAGCATATAGTGTATGGTCAGTTAAAGCTTATTGAGCTGAATTTAATTTTATTTCTTTGTTTTAGTTTGTGGAGTTTGCTCTCACATCCCTAAAACATCACCATCATTATTCTCAACTTGGAATGGGAAAGCAATGATATTACATGCACTGTGCAACTATATGAAATACACATTTTAATTGCAGTAGACTTGGACATGGGTGATTTGTAAAACTGCTGCAACTGAAATTGTATGCTGTATTATTTGTGTGAAGATTTTCTAGGGAGTATGGCATTAAATAGATTTCTTTTACATACAGTGAAAAACAGATCTTTATTCATGTTCTCCCTCCCCCACCCCTGCAATTTCTTCAATTGACCCTATCAAATTATTGCTACTTTAGGAATTACACATATTCAATATATAGTATAATAAAATCTTTGTAGTTGCTGAAATGACCAAAAATCTATTACAGCCAAGAGGCCTCCTTTGTCTTAAATTTGCCCAATAGGCTTATACCATTTTCAGAATAATTAACGTCATATTATATAATGATATATAACAAAAGTTTAAGTGTAGCAAATGGAGCTTAAGACTAATTACTATGCTATTACATTGCCATTAGTGATGCTATTTGTAATTATATATCAAGAACTAGGGAATATGAATTGGTTTTCTATGTCAGATTTTTATGCATATAGTACCAGACCCAGAAAGATCAACTCTGAAATAGTAGGCAGTCTCTGAATTCATTTATTCTTCAAGTCATTTCAGCTTTCTTTAGAGTCAGAAACATCTACTTATTTACAATAAAGCAAAGAAGGTTGGTTCCTATGATTTGTTAACAATATAATTTTATTAAATTCACTGTGATCAAAATTTTCAAAAGCCTGCTGTTTTGTTTATACACTCAGATATTTGGAATTATCCAGATGTCTGAGCCTTCCACTTTTTATCAAAATGTTTGGGTATGTCATATATAGTTTGTAAGCTGAGTCTTTCTGCTTTGATAAAATCTTTGGAATCCACATTATTGACCAAGTTTTGGAGGCACCAATCAGACAGTCTAAATGAACTAGGTTAGGTAAGGGGATAGCATATGGTAGAATGGCCCAATTTTAAACCCATGGCACCAGAAAATGCATTTCATATGAATGTGCCTAGAGTTTACACTAAAATTTGGTCCTAAATGAGCAAGACAAAGACTATCAATGGCAAGTGCTCCATTATTTCTACATCAAATCCATACTTACTTGCACAGTCCTCTTGTGAAATGTGGTTATTAATGCTAATGTCATCCACGGCAATCCCGCCAAGGTTTCCTTTTCCGATTTCGCCCTCAAAAATCACCTAACAAAATGAGATCATTTTCACAGTATTTGAATGCTCATCCCAAATAGCAGTGTTTACAAATGCTTGTTCAGCTGAAGCAATGGCACATAAATTAAATTCATGAGATTTCGCATAAGCATATACTTTGCTCATCAGTCCATATCAACTGCCTGGTGATGGCAGAGAACTTCTCCCTACATTCTCTTTCTGTAATACAAACTTTAAAATAGGGGGAAAAACAGCAAATAACAGGAATGATATCTTGTGACAGCTCAGAAATAGATAACAAAGAAGCCTTTCCCCTTTCTTGGCAAATTGTCTCTCTTCCTGTAATCTAGGAGACTGTGAAATATACTATGGAGACTATTATCCCTGCAGCAATAGCTCAGGTTTGGGAAACACCTAAAATCATTTTTTGGAAGAATTCCTGCATCTCATTTGCATAATCTTCCAAATATTATCCCAGCTTCCTGAACCTACTGCCCTCTCCAACCTAGGAAGGGGGTCATACCTGATAGAGTTTCAGAGACTTGTGGAGCAAAACTCGCCCTTCCTTCCAGTGGTCTCCTTGGTGCCCAATGGCTGTCCAGACTAGCTGATCATACTCCTCTGGCTTCTGATAGCGCAGTTTGACCCTCAGGGTGCCCACATGGGAACCAGACATGTGATACCAGAAGGTCATGCAGTGGGCAGAGTTCTGGGAATAGACCACAGGGCTCACCAGGCGGGCCACTTTGCCCTTCTGATTTTCATCAGCTTGGGAATAGATGAAGTTGCCATCTCCTGCTGTGACAAAGAACTGTGTTAGGGAGTGTGGCCAAAGTATGTGCTCCTTTGTTTCATCCCTTTCAATATCCACCAATCAACATTTCTTTTCTGAGCTGAGCCTGAAGAACCCAGATATTCAGCAGAAAGGAAATGCCCAGGAAAGGTGCAGAGTTTCTGTTCTAAACTTCTGCATGTTGACATTTGCTTGGGGGAAGGCTGCCAAGCCATACTGATTTGAATACTACCTGTCTGGAATGCATTGTCAAATAGGCACAGCTCTGATGCAAGTTGACCTTGGTACCATTGCAGATAGATTGGAGGCACAACTGTACCCAGACTGCACAGAAAGTGTCTCACTAAGAAAAATTTATTTTAATGTGACTTTAAGATCATTTCAGCAGCAACTAGGTGGACACAGACATCAAATGGAGTAGTTCCGATGTCTGCATATTCATCATCTGAGCAGCAGGACTTCTGGTTGGTTGATGGTGCTTTGGTCACTATTGCTGCTTAACGATAATAAAACTGTGTTTATTTATTTATTTTGCAAATAATCTAGCAATCTTTTTGTTCATTCTTTTTAAATTTGATTTATCTTAGTTTATGTTAATGTTTCTATGAATTCCTTAAATATGCCCCACGAGCATGATTGTCAACTGTGAGTCCAGCTTCTATTTGATGTACTTCTGGTTCAAGGAGAAGCAAGGTTGCATTTTTGAGGCTCATTAGAATGTGCCATTTTGGCAACGTCGACACTTGCAGAGTGGTGAGGATTGACTCTTGGCTTTGCTTTTAATTACCCCCAGTGGGAACATTTCCTCCTGCCACCACCTGGTCTAAACACACAACTCATGTTTCACTGTTTGCTCTGCAAATAGAAATCACTGACTCTTATGCCTCACCTGATGTAAGTGTGAATGTGATGCTCAGCCTCGGTGGACAGCAGGATGTTTTGTTTGCTGCCCAGGAGGCTTCTGTGTTTGCAAGGTACTTTTTCACTGTGCGTACGTGGGCATGTCCTGTGTCTGTATCAACAGTGTCTGGGTGGAAGTGGATGATAGTGGACAGCTTTCTTTCCTTACATGACTGCCTACATAATATCCCTGCTCCCAACCCCCAACACTCTCATTAAAACCAAATGGATGAAAGAAAGGTGTAAATAAGTCAAAACTCTAGCAGTATGTATGATACTGCAATACAACTCTCTCACTCTGCCCTTGTGGAGGTTCCCTTGTGTTCAAGCAGATTCATTTACTCCTGGGATTTGTTTTGCCCCACTATTTTACCAAGCCATGGTCGCCTGCTTGTATGATAATGCCGTGACAGATCAGTCCACTGAGATGAACAGGGAAAAAATACACCCACACTGCCTCTGCTCCCCTAACCTTCCGGAAAAAGGCTGAAGTTAGCAATGCTGCAGAGAGGCAATGCATGTATGGAGCCCATTTATGAGCTTATTTTTTGATGTTTAGTTAGGCTAGTTGGAGAACAGGTGGTAGAAAGAAGGAGAGAGCTGGTCATTGGTGGAGAGAGGAAGGCTGCCTGAGAAGTGCCTCAGAGCTCTGCCCTGCTGCCATTGTAGTCTTTTAAAATTTACTCATGTCACTCCTCTGCTTAATATTCCTCAGTTGCTCTCTCCTGCCATCTGCCCATCCAAATTTCTTCATAGCACTTGCCCTGCCATAACTGCTGTACATGAAGCATCTGTCCAACCACTCTAACTTGTAACTCATTAAAATACGCCTAGCTTAGCCAATTTCTAAGACAGGACCTCTTCCTCTGACCGTTTCCATGTTCTTTTAACTTCACTGCTCATCTCTGACACTGAACACCCTCACTCAGCTGTATTCTAATGGTTTCTCCCACACAACTAGTCTGTGAGCTCCTCAAGACTAGGGATGCCCTTCTGTATACAACATCCTTCAGTATCTGTAGCAGGGTGCTTACAGGACCTCATGGAAACAAAGTCCATGCTCAAGTCCCTTGTACAAAATGGTGCAGTGCAATCTGCCTTCTGCATTCATGAGTTTCACATTCACAGATTCAACTAATCTCTGATGGAAAATATTTGAAAAGAAAATTGCATCATAATTGAACAGGTACTGTTTTCCCCTTGTCTTTGTTTCCTACACAATATGGGATAAGAATTAGTCACACAGAATTTACTTTATGATAGGCATTATATGTAACCTAGAGATGATTTAAAGTATACAGGAGGATGTTGGTAGGTTCTATGCAAATATTATGTCATTTTATATGCAGAACTTGAGTATCCATAGATTTTGATATCTGTGGGGGTCCTGGAACCAATCCCAAGTAAATATGGAGGGATCTATGACTATATTTGCATATAACCTATACACCATCCAACACAGCTTCAGTAATGTAAGAGAATTACCCCTAAAGCATTTGTTCATTTAATGAGGCAAAGAGGCTGGACTTTAGGAATCTTCTAAAAGGAAGTACATAGTTTAAATTCTTATGAGATCAAACATAGATCAAACCCTTATATTCAAAATTGAGCATTTTAACTAAATAATAGTAGTAATAATAATACCCTCAATGTCTGATTTACAAAGTTCCAAATAGTATTGTTAAAATTGCAATATACTGTCCACTGTCCATCTGTGAGTGTATGTGAGCTATTTGTACAGCTCTTTTTATCTCTATATATTTTTTTCTTGTTAACAAATTCCTGCCTTTCAGACATCAAGCTCACCTATCTCTCTCAGACGATTGTATTTCTTATGTTGTGGAAGGCTCTTTCTAGTCAGGGCAGACCTGGCACCACAGCCAAGTAAATCTGGGTGGCTGGGAGAACAAAGGAGCCAAATCCTTCTGAATCATACTTCTCAGCTGTTAATCTAAGACGAGCCCTCCTTCTCTGATACTCTGCCACATAAAGCGCTGATATTTTCCCTTTCAGAGGTTTTATCACAGTTCTGGGTCAGGAACTCTGTCTTCATTTTCTCAATTAGCACTTTACTTCTGCAAGCCTTTTAGCTTTTGTCTCTGGCTAACATAGCTTTTAACCTCTTTTGAATGTCAGATCCTACTGAGCCATTTTGCTTCACTTTGCATCAATTTTTCCACCATTACTGCCTTCATTTCAGCTAATTGCATTTAGTTAATTTGATGCCATTTATATGTACAGTGCCATTTACAGTCAAAGTATTTTAAGTTTTCTAAAACTGCTTGTCTTAAGATTCAATGGAAAGTGTCTCAGAATTGAAGGAGTCCAATTTTATCCAATTTCCTTGTCATTCTCATTAGGCAAGGAGGTAGCCGCGGTGGAAGGAGGCCTATTCAACCTACTTAATGGTTATGTTCACTGAGAAAAAAGTGAACAACAAAATGGGAAAGGCATGAAGATCCCTGTGCCCAGCCGTCAGCCCACAGATCCAGTCATCCACTGCACCAGTCAGGAGAGAACTTAATGAGATTTCTCAGCATCCCCAAATGCCCCTCTAGGGTACCTTATGGGAAACCAGTACTTGAGTAAGCAGTCTTCTGTATCACTGAGTGGAGTAGGAGTTTTGGGTTGGGTGTTGTAAGAGCATTTATTTAAGTGTGTGTGTGTGTGTGGGGGGGGTGACTGAGAGAGACTTTCTGGTAAGGTCCTACTGGTTCTTTATATAGTACCTGAAAGTTGGTGATGAAATGATTAGGAGGGAAACAGGATGGGGGTGGGAAAAGAGTTCACTGGAGCAACTGCCAGCTTTCTTTGTTTTCTAAGTCCTTCCTTCCTCACTGATTAATCTTAGGAGAAAAACAAGGGAGGAGGTGGGGTGGGTTGTGAGCTGGTGTGGTGAGGTTCCTACCTGGCAGGAGAAAAAATGGGCTAGATTTAAAAGTCTTTCTCCAAAGAATAAGAATCTCACCCATTTTGTAAGCACTGGGCTGACTTCTTGCTTCTTTAGTTGTAAAATCAGTGAAGACACATAACGCCTTGACATAAAGTAATCCAGAGTTGTGGATGACAGAGATAAATAATCCAGAGTCAGGGATAATAGAGATAAAATAAGATTTTTACAATGTCATTATTGTTGAAGCAGAGAGATATGTTCATATAGTGTTCACTATTTCATTTTTTGCTGTTGAATATGTTTAAAATTGTTTCAGTAAAAAGTTCAGAAAAAGTATAAGAATGAATTCACCCATCCTTGCCCAATTTGCTGTTCTTAAAGGATGCCAATCAGTGGCTCAACTCAATCATATTCCCACTATTTGCCCTAAGCTCATATCTACCCGGGAATGAGACCTTTTTTATTCAGAAAATCAGCAAGTGATTATAGTATTTTCTAATGCTCCTAAATTCACAGGTACCAGATACCCTCTCCAGTAGTACCTTCTTTTATCAAAAAGGATTTGCAATGCCCTTAGCCCACAGTGCCCTCCCCTTTACCTGTATGATCCTGAATGGGTCCTGTTTTGCTGGTGAGGACACTCCACTTGAGCTGCACGTGATTGTCATGTTCCCAGTGACAGAATGTCTTGTGAGAGCCCCAGCCAAACTCACAGTTGAAACCATATGTTGGAAACTCTTCAGTGGGTGGGAAGGAAAAACAGAGACAAGCAGAGAAAGACAAATTTAATCATTCAGGGTCAGAAAGGCCTTTTATAGGATCATGAACAGCATGATTTTTATAACTTCACATCCGTTCAAAAATTCTGGGAAAGCCACAAAATCCAGGATTACCAAGAAACCAATTGATGTATGGAGATGTCAAAATGTTTGCAAAATCACTTTTAGTATTACTATTATTTTGTATCCAGCTTTAAAAAGATTATGGACTGCCTGTCAAATTGGGTTTACATAAAACTTCCAGGAAGGCTACTTTCCAAGGCATGTATATTACATTTGCAGCATTTTCCTTATTTCCACAGTATTTAACATGAAAGATATTCCGTTCTTGAAGATGAGACATATAAATTGATATCCATCAATGAAAAGAATGTTATTAGAGATAGATCCCCAAATCTCAAAAACGTAGAGATGAAAGTTGGTTGAATGCCTCACCCTGGAAGCTGTCTGTTCTCATCTCACCAGCTGATGTTTCAGGACTTTATTGTCAGTTGGGGTAGAAATCTTTGCAGCATTTTCTTAAGACTATTTTTTCACTGGATTTCCATCAGGTCAATTAATTTAAGAATAAGTTTCTGCTCTTTTAGTGAATTTCTAAATTTGCATATAAATTGTTCGCTCCACTTAAAACCCCAATGCAAGGTCATGCAAAGCCAAAGCACATTAAAATAGGCATCCCATTTTAATTTTTGTAATCTTCAAAATGCTTCCTTTGGAAGCTGAAAAGAAAGCATGAATAGATTCTCAGGAATAATTCAACTCATGGGTTCTACAAGGTGCTGACTATGGTTGTGTGCTAAAACTCATAGCTTTATTTTTCTATTCTTCATTTTTGAAAGGAGCTAGACATTTTAAGACTGCAAAACATGAAATCATTGATACTAGGAATTTGTTTTGGTAAAAAGTAAGCTGGCAATAAGAATTCTAAAGATGAAATTCTCATGCTCTGTCTGTCCAACACCCACCTCCCCACAAATGAAGAGGAGCATACAAAAGGGCTGTTTCTCCAATGAAGCCTTTGCATCTTCTTGAGTTCAGGCAAGCCACAAGATGGCAGCATTGAAACGGACAGAAAGATGAAGGAGTCTAGCCAATTGAACTTAAGCCTCAAAAGAACTGCTATGTACGATAATGGAAGTCTGGTATTATGTGCTGCCTTAGGGTCAGGCTGAGACCAGATCTCATTTTGAGCTTTTCTTTAACTTGCCCAAGTGTTTAACACAAAAGTTTCTTGCTTTCCCCTCTGTGTCTGGTCTCCACTACCCCTTCCCCCACTTTAACAATGGCCAGAGGAATTTTAATGGAAAGATTTATTAAATAGATAAAGATGATTTACTCCACATTTTTGGTTTCCAAAGAACTTTTTTCAAGGCTAATGTCCAAGTTTGGAAGGAACCCACTATATGAATAGTCCAAACTGAGCAGGATGGATTCCCCAGTAATAATGTGACCTCCCAAAGGGTGGACAGGGCCACTTTGGAAAAATGAAGTAAGCCATGAGACATATTTAATGTGAGCATGTTCAGTTAGTGCAAAAGGGCTGTGTTTTGCAGCTATAGTGTCATAGGAGAGGTGTATTTCATGTTTAGTCTGTCATAACCACGGAACAGGTCTCCTTAAGGGATGAGAAACTCTCCTCCAAATTGACCACACTCTGGTGCAACAAGATTGAATTGTGCAGAAGAAATAGTCAGCTAAACATTGAATAAATGGTTGAGCAACTTCGGACGTCAACATCCATGGCCCTGGAATGTACTGTTGCATAATCTCATGTTAGAAAATTTTAGTATTGGAAAATATTACTATAAGTGTGGTTTTGATTTTTCTCCTGAAATGTACTTCATGAGAAACATACAAACAGGAGGGCAGAAAGCCATTACAGCACACATATTTCTGATTCTATCTGCCTTGTTAATACATTAAATTTACACTACAGTGCAGAAACCACATTGTCCATTATTTTGATTATTAATATTCTAATGACATGAAGTGTATGAACTTAGATATTCTTGTAATGACCAGAGAAGGGAACAGCTTTGCCTGGAAAGATGTTTCTGGCATTTCTCATCACTGCAGTGAAGGGCACCTTTATCTTCCAAAGGCCTTTCCAATCTTGTGAATTTAACTAGGGGAACTGCTCTGATTTTTTTCTACTTTACTGATCTTCTGTCTTCTTGCCTTGCTCATATAATTGATGGCCATCTTGTTTATTTAAAAGAAATGTTATTAAATCAATGCATTTTGTGGGGGAGGGTTGTGGAGTATGTAGCTTAATGTTGACAATTCAGGACAGAATAGAAAGATAATTAAACACACAAAATACCCATAAACATTTATAGATAGGAAAAAGAAAGCCAAAAGGGAGAAAGGGAGAAAGAGACAAGGCTAGAAGGACAGAAGAAAAGGGCAGAGAAAGGACAAGAATAAAAGGCAAATGGACAAAGGAAATAAATACATAGGACTATGGACCTTTAAGTTTTCAAAATATTACCAGGGCCCTGTAGCTGCACACAATTCTCATTAAATTCAATGGGAATAATCTGGCTAAATCCCTTCTTGACTCTTAAAAATAGCAGGAAACAATATTCTGAACTTAAAACAAATTTATAGCCCCCGTAAGCACCAGCTGCGCTTGTTGAACCTATCTTGCCCACAGATGAATCATTAGCACCATATATGCACAAGGATTTAATTTTTAAATCTGGTATTCAAGGCTTCTATTGAGTATATTCACTTGCACATAGACTGTTCTTTCAGCTCAAACAAGTATAGGTGCCAAGGCCCATGTATTCATAGGTTACAAACACACTGTGGGAAGAAGAGCCCTCCCCCAGAGATAGCAGGATTAAAAATGCAGGGTTCTCATCATTTTCTGGAGGAACATTAATAGGCTTTTATGCATCTGACCAGAACCCAGACAGTTTATGAATATTGTGTGCCCACTGAGTTTATTTTATTAATAAGAATCCTCAAAATGAAATCATAATAACTTTGCCTGAATCTATAATAGCTCCAGCAAAACTGAATTATGATGAAAGTTTAGGGGTCTGATCTGCTGCTGCTTGTGAAGATGTCTGAAGAATCTGAAGTCTGCAGAGCAGCATGAATCAAGGTATTGGTTAGATGAACCCAGTCACCTGGTGAATACTTCAGAGTCAGCCAGTGGCAGAGGGAACCCTGATGCAAAGCCTGCTTAGGTCCTTGTGAAGCTCTCTGAGAATGGGCTTAGCCAGAAGGTGACAATGCACAGAACGTCTCCTAATAGAGTTGAACAGTCCATTAACCACCAAGGAAGACTTGGAGACCAGATTCAAAACACAGACAATGGAAAAAACAGGAAACCAAGTCCATTTGTAAAGGGCTGTGGGCCAACTGTAAAATTCCACAAATATCTGACCACCCCTATCAGCAAATGGCATGGTTTGAACTGATCTTGTTCAAATGGTGATAGCATTGGGTCTTGCTGCTTTGTGCTGTGTACACTTGCCCTCTGACCACAGCAGACCCTATATGAGGGGTATGCCTGCCCCCTCTGTGAAACCATCCCACGAGTGACCTTGAGGTCATGCACAAATCAAATGGGTTACCAAAATCATTCCTGCTCTGATAATAGAGACGTTCCACATTTAGAGAGGATTTCCAGTTTCAGAATTTGATGTAATTTTCCATTTTCTCCACAGCTGTGGTTCACTTTCATTTTTAAAAATGATCCCTACCATTTTTAATAGGCAAGAAGAGAGATGAGATAAAATAAATGAGTTGGCAACTTCATAGTGGCTTTAATTACTTCTCTGGGAAGAGAAGAAACTAAAACAACAGTTAAAATGCGTGTGACATTATCAGAACTCCATTTATTCACCTCACTCCTCTTCCCGATTGCAGAGAGTCATACAAAGAGAGCCACCTGGCAGTCACTATCACTTATCCACAGAGAACCATGCTGAGGGCAGAGAACCCTCAGGAAAGGTAGGCAGCCAGGAAGAGGCAGCACTTCCCTCCACTTCCTCTATCTGGGGTGGCTGCATAAGCCCCAAAGGCCACATTGTATAATATGAAAAGACCTGGGTAAGACTAAGAACTTTCAGAATTTAGGTGCTTATTCTTCTGCTAAACCTTTTGGTGTCTGGGGATGTGTGAGCTGTGTGGCAACAGGAATTTTGTCAACCTGAGCATACCAAGGGAAATCTGGGATTAAGTTCAACGGAAAAAGAAGTTTGTTTTGCAGTTGAATCAGGCCAAGAGTGACAGCGTCCTTTAAGGAAGCATACTAATTAGAGCGGCCCTTTCTACTTTCTGCCTCGCTGGGGAGTGTCGTACTGTTGAGGAAACATTAATACACACCACACGCCCCATTAATAAATGACTGTGGAGGCCAAGGCTGACTGAGCTTCAATAAAGGAAATGGAAGAAGCTGGAAAACTGACCTGTTCACCTTGCTTTAATGATCAACTTTAAAGTATTTAAAACCTCTGATTGCTTATACTGACTGTTTCCCTTCGTGAGTGCCTGTGGGGAAGAATGTCACAGAATACTAACAAAAAAACAAAAGAGCTGGCGAGGGAGGCCACCAAGGCACCCTGGCACCAGGGCTGGCCTCTGATAAACAGTACTGGGAGGGCTTTAAAAGTCATTAGCCTTCTCTATTAATAAAAGGATGAGGGGGCTGTTCCTGAGGGCGCTCCTCTCCCCATGCACAATGATAAACCCGGTTTCCTGAGCCCTGTTGCGTGGCACGCCCACTGCAAACGCTGTTGTACAACTGCCAACTCCATGGCCAGCAGAACTGACAAACTTTGCGTGTCTCGGTTTTGCAGAATTGTGATGAAAATAAATAGTCAGGCTGCTGCTTGTGAGAGTTCCTTCTCCTGTAAGTTTGCAAACACAGTCCATGTCCTAGATGTGCTGCGTTTAAACAAAGTATGTTACTCAGTTCCTTCGGTTGAGAGCTGGGATTGTCACCATTTGGCAATTACTGATGGAGAAGGAAATCTCACTCCCTGCTGCATATACATGTGGATGAAAGGAAAGCAATATTTATGGCTCATGCTTGGAGACCAGATGCTGCATGGCATCTCTCCTTCTAGGACTTTCAGGGAAACTGAAACCATAAAGCACAGTGATGCACCTTTCTGGGGGGACACTGGAAGGGGCATATAGAATCTACCACATTTTATCATTTTTTGGTACCTGATTGTATTGTGCTGTCTATTACTGTCGGCTTTTCTGTGGTCAACACAGTGGTACCACCTGGAAAACAAAAGCAATAACATACAAAAATAAGAAAAAGCAAGATAATTTGCAGCTATGTATACTTACATCAATAAGAGGCAAACATTTTCTACAGAAAATCCTTCCTTTAATTCCAGCTGTAACAATTGTTTCACTGAAATTTTGCCCACCATAACACCACATGCAAATAGCATTACTTTTCACCTAACACACTTGTGTTTTAAAATATTTCACTAAATCAGCAAATAAACATTATCTAGATTTATGGTGTACAACACGATGTTTTTATACACACGCACATTATAGAAAGCTAAATGAAGCTAATTAACATATTCATTACCTCACATGCCTATTTTTTTTTTTTAGGTGAGAATGCCATTCTCTTAGCAAATTTCAAGTATGCAATATATCCTAACACATTTCTTTATAAAGCATGAGGAGTTTGAGACTTTGTCCCAATGGCATGCACTGACTCCCAGGCTAAGTGCAACAAACAATTGCAACAGTGAAAGGCAAGAGCCTCTGAATGTCCTGGATGATTTGAGTATTAAACTTGACCTAGACCTCTAAGCTTTAAACAGTTTCCAAGGTTTCAGATGTGTGCCTTCAGGGGCATTGAAAGGCTAGTTTCCACAATCTATTTAGAAACCAGAGGCTTAAAGTAGATAGTTGTTTCTGTTCCCCACACCTCTGTCTTTCTCTCTCTCTCTCTGTGCCCCATCCCCCTTTTCTTTGCTGCTGTAGCTGTTTATTTTTCTCAAGGACAAATATTCCACCCAGTATGTGGTTTGGAGATGTGGCAGGAAGCAGCAAAAAATGGGGAAGGGGATAAATATTTCTTCACAGTCCCAAGGAACTGGAAGCTTGAAAAAAAAAATAGTACCCAGAGCATTGTAAGCTCTCAATGAGTTTGGATTTCCTTGGAATTTTGGTCAGGGGAGAGGCTACCACCTTATGGAAACTTAACCTCTCCCACATCTCAGCTCTCTCATTTTCTACACACCATCAAACTTCTGTTATAAAGTAATGTTCTTAAACTTGCCCAACCTTAAGAATGACCTTGATTGCTTGTTGCAATTGCAGTTTCCTCTCCACCCATCCTTTCCAGACATAGCTAGGAACCAGACTCACTAGGGGTAAGCCCTTGAAGTTTGACTATTTCAAAGATTCTCAGATGAGTCTTCTAATCCATTAAATTTAGGAAACGGTGGTTTGCTTTTTATCACTTAGGTGCCTAAGAAGGTTGTTTCTCCTTAAGTGTATCTGCCATGTAGATTATGGTTGGAGGAAATCTTTTATTCCAAAAGATAAAGTACTGGGCCAATTCAGGGTAAGGGCATGGGGGTGAGCCAAAGACTTACGAGAAATTTTAGAGATAGTTACAAGGTGCTATAATTATGCACCTTCCAACAGTATTATTCAATAAAGATTTATTCAGGCCAACCTTATTCTGCAGATCCCACAGATAAGACATCACATTATATGAATCAGAGAGATATAGAATTGTGCTCTTGGAGTGGTCTAAGATTTCTAAGTTAATCAATTGCAGCACCAAGTCACATTTACCCCAGTTCTCCCAGTGAAGATGCTGCATGAGTGGTCACACGTGTGCATGGCCTCAGTAAGGCAGACACTAGGAAAAAAGAGTTATATATATTATGGGTTAAGAAGGTGAGTCTATAATGGTAGAATTGGAGGGAGGCCAGAATACATTAGCATTCTGTTCCCAGTGGTCTTAGAGGAGAAAGACTCAAGGTGAAAATTCACTTTTTATATCCGATATGCATTATCAGTTTTGTTATAGGTTGGGAGCCAAATTCCACTGTTGGGTACACACAGCTCCAATGTGAAATTTGGCCTCCTCATGCCTTTGAAGCCAACTGTATTATCTAATGACTTCAAAGACATTTGCAAATGAATAACTTCAGGGTTGAATTTTCACCTTAGCGAACAAGCATGGTAGAGCAAACACTCTCCTCATTTCTACATACTGAGTACAGCTCACCCAAAATTCGGTGTTGTTAATAAGTAATAAGCATTTTTCTAGAGCATTTCTCCCTCTCTACACAAATAGGTCAGCCCAAGAGGAGAAATTAAATAGACACCATCTGTGTTAAGTAACTGAACACCACCAAAGAGAGCTTTGGTCTCAATTTCTACATTCCCACCTATCAGGGTTAAAGCGAGAATGCTCTTGGTTTGGTTTTATTACATGGAACATCTAAAGTTTACAGCCTTGACAGTAAAGCCTGAGATAATTAGCAAAAGGGATGCAGAATGGCATGTGAGCAGAGAAGGTGCAGTTTTTAGATGTAAAAAGGTGCTTGGGTTAGGTGAGGGTTTTACTCCTTGAAAACAATTTTATAGGAGCACAGACTTTTTTGAAAAAGAATAGCACATAGCTTCATAAAGCAAAATTTGCTTTTACAAAAGGCAAAACTGGCCTTGATGTAAGAAATGAATATGAAGCATGAGAATATCTTTTAAAATTACTTCTTGATGAAGATGTGGGGTGGGCGTTATCAACATCATCAGAAGTTCTTAATGTATGCATATATTTATAGAATTGTTGAAACAAATATACTGGCATGAGAAAACTTTCCCCAATGGTAATACATAAAAAATAGAATTAATTTTTTCTCTCTCAACTCAAGAAACAATTTTAAACATTGTAGGTAAAGCAAAACCTTGTACTTTTAAAGGGTTGTCAGTGTTTCCACTATAAATGACCCATTTTCTGTGGTTTGTGACTCCCTACCATATATGATTTGCTCCAGGCTAACATACTTGCCCTATTTCATTCAAAGGCTTCAGTTTCAATTGGTTCAGTCATGAACTAATGCAAAAAATGAGAAGGTTGTTTGTTCTGATATAAGGACTAAATCTGAGGCTTTGTTTCTAATCAATATTAACTGACCACTTTAGGGTTTATGAAGAAAAGAACCCCTCCACAAGAGGGCAATTGAAAAGAGTATATTGTGATTCTGGGATCATTCCTTTTTACGAGGAATTTCACTACAGATGTGTGACAAGGTCTACATAATCCTGAGGTTTGTGGCAGAGTGTTTACAGGCAATCCTGGGAAGGTTCCACAGGACCTGGCTCATGGAACGGTACTGTTTTTTATATAAGCTGTAGCTTTTTCAACTTGAACTTGACATCTTACATAGAAAAATGCTTCTGCATTAATTAATTTTCATGGCTTGTTGTTACTTATATATAAGATTTACATTCAAAAGCTCATAGCAATGTAATGCTTATTGGTTATGTGAATGTAAGTGATAATCCTTGAAATCTGGGGAGCAATGGCTTTAGGAGGTGGGATTAAAATGTAAACCCAGTTCATAGGACACTAAATTTCTGGGCAGATGTTTTTTAATCCTTTATTCCATAGAGTGCAGAGTTATCTGGCTCCTGAGAGAAGAGCTTCTAAGTAATTGGAAATGATGGGACATTCCCTGAATTGTAAATGATTAGCCAATAGCCTGGCTCTTTTACAAAGTTACACAATAACAACTTCAGTTTTGACCATGGAAATTAATTATGTGGGCTATCTGAGTCCCTTTTGGGAAAAATATAGACTTGCACTGAAAAGTTCAAGCTTAATCTAACAGGAGAGTCACGAGCGCTACAAAACTGCATTTTTGACCCAGGTAGCAGTAATGGTCCCATAACTTTTGCAACCATCGAGTGTAAATTCTAGCTCCCTGGTCAATTTCCAAATCCTGTTTCCTCACTTGCCTAATATTTCCTCTGCCATTTCAAGTAAAAGAGAAGGTCACTTTCTAGCTTTTAGGGTTGTAGGAGATTGGGGGATAATACTAGATTAATTATGAGGCATTCGGCACACACCATCTCTGAGAGATTTGCTAGTGGGTGGTGATGTGAAATAACAACTAATTCTGCCTTTGTAAGTTTTCATGTAAAATGATTTACAGAATCCTAACTTAAAAGCTGCATTTCAAATATAAGCCTATTTGAATCAATTAGTTAGATAAAGCTCCACTCAAAAAAACATTGTCCTCATTAGGAAAAGAAAATGAACATTTTGAAGTGTGTAGCTATGAATGGGTGGTGCACCATGTTATGGCAGGAGGGAGGGTCTGAAGATGAGTATCTGATTAGCACATTCAGTCTTGGAGAAATTCTTATTTAATTAAGATCATTCTAACCTTTGTCTCTGAAAAGGGCTCAACCTGTTCTATCAAATGGCTGTGGCTATTAAGAACAATTTGGTTACTTGGAGATGTGTGGAAATGAAGATGCTGTGGTCGGGCTGCCTCTATTCCTAGTGAAGCTTTGCCATTACCCTCATGCCCACCACCACAAGGTGTTAGAACACACACAGACATTAGCTGGGCTCAACCACAACATGAACTGAAATGGCACAGCAATGGGATGAAGATGGTTTCTGCACCTGTGAGCTGGAAGTCATCACCTGTTCCACTGTGGCAGTTGGCCTGGTCGTCATCACATTCATCCACTGGGTTCCCATTGGGAGTGGTTGGTCCAGCTGTAGGTGCTGAAATGAGATCCAAGGATTACTGTCTCACACCTCTGAAATGTATTCTCAAGGCTTGGGCTGTTGAATCTGCTAAAGCTTTTGCAGAAAACTCTAATCTGTAGTAAGAAGGCCAGGGGCATGCTTTGGCTCTCTTTCAGAAGGCTAAATACACTTGAATTTTGCAGAATGCACCAGAGTTGCTTTGGTATTTGATCTGTATCTGCTGAGCAGAGCTGGCTGCCTTAGCATTTTATATATTGTTTTCTACATAAACATCCTCTTTCCGAAAAGCTCTTGAATTCTCACTGGGCTGAAGTTGAGAACTTTGATGATAGAGATTTTGCTTGAACTGCTTTTCATCTCATTTTCAAGGTGCTAGAGAATTCACTTGCCATGAATTCTTTTGTATAATGAATATTGACCAAGTTTGTTAAGTTTATAATTTTTTTCCCCAAGAGGGAGCGTTGATATTCACACTTAGAACCACATTGTTCTTTTTTAAAAGAGTTATTCCATTTCTAAGTAGCTTCTCAACCTGTGAGCCCTCTTGCCAGAACAGGTGTGTGAGAGGAATTGTCTCAGATATCCTGAGGTCACGTTACCTGGACTCCCATGGGACTGCATTCCACTGTTGGCAGATATTCCCATATCTTTGAATTTGTAGTTGAAAGGTAGCCAACATTAATCAAAGACTGCTTTTGAAGTCCTTTAAATTTAGTTCGGTCTACTTTTTTGTTTTTCAGCCTGTTACTCATTTTTGCAATCTGTTTAATATTTTACAGTTTTCGGGATTGCATTTCACTTTATGAGACTTGAGATAAGGTACAGTTCCCTTGATGTTTGAGAACCATACAAGATGCTGAGAGATGCTTTGGGGGGCCTCTTCTCTTACAGCTTCTGGCCAGTAGGAATGTGCCAGTGACTGCTGCTTTCTCAGTAAAAACTTGATCCTGTTTGTTATTGTGCTTAAGTACCGAGCAGAGTTATGACAAATGCAGAAATGTAGCTAAGTTTCAACTTCTCCGACTTCCCAACTACATACACTAAAGATGACTCAGAACCCACCATGTGCAGATAACACATGTGTCATTTAGATATGCAATGCAGACTTTGTAAAATGCTCAGACAGGTTTCCTGGGCTCTATTGCCACCACTGAATCAGCAGAACCCTTTCCGGCAATCACGTAGTTGTCTTCCCTAAGCTATCCTTGATAATATATAACTTTTAATATTTTAAACTATTTATTCATTTTACTTATTTTTCTGCATTCCTAATGCTATTTTAAAAAGAGAAGTTCCATATTGAAGGTGATCCAGGATAGCGCCTAGGTTCAATAGCAAAATGTAGGAAGTGAATGGTTTTCATGCCCCAGTTTCCCTACTTGAAAACATTTTATCTTCTGTGGTTCTCTGTTTCTTCGACGTAAGTGCTAACTCAAAATAGGAAAGCCACTCATGGAAGGCTGGATCGTACCTCATCTACTCTCTGTATCCCTTTAGATGTTTCCCATAGAACAAGACGCAAGGTAGATATTTAGTAAGTCTTGTCAATCAATTGAAGGGGAAAGAATAACAGTCTCTTTCACCAATTGTGTTAAAAAATTTTGACATTACTCTCTCCAGATGTTGGTTTCTCATATTAATAGAGGCAACTTCCTCGTTTTTGTGAGTGCTTAGAAACATCTGCAGTCAAATCCCTTCACTAACGATTTCTAGCTCACTCACTACTGAGTTGACACTGGCAAACTGCCACAAGGCTCAGCGTTTTCAACTGTCCATTCCTTCCACCTCCTAAATCAGTGCTGCCTTCCAGAATCCAGGTTAAACACCCACCTGGTAGCACCAAGCCTCCTTTTTCCAGATGACCACATTTTTCATACAATTAATGAATGTGTCTGTAACTAGGGTCTGTCTGTCCATCCCTGCTTTCTCTTGGCATCTTTGCCAAAGCCTTGCCACATGGTCATTCTTGGTTTGCACTCACAATGACTGGCTAAGTCACAGGTCTGGGACATGGCTACAGATAAGGAAACAACCACCCAATAAAAGAGTGGGAGATAATGGCCTACCTTTAAATAAACACATAGAAAAGTAGCTATGGTAGATAGCTTAAGATCCTGTAGCACAGAGGAAAAGTTTCATGGTATTTAATGTTCTGAGGAATGTAATTACATTTGGTTAGCTCAAAACACAAATAATTTTGAAAGTCAAACAAGGTGATATTAAAAAGCATTCTTTGAAACAACTATGAGCATATGCTCAATTGATTAACATCTGGGTACCAACAATAGCCATTCTTCAAGCTAACCTGCAGAAAAAAATCTCTATAGGGATAGGAAAGCCGGTGTAAGGTTACTCATTTATGTCCAAATCTAAGGCAGATGGGAATTCTAATGCACAAAAGCAGTAAATGGTACAATAACCAACTCAAAACATCCATCTCATTCATTATATGTTAAAAGAGAGTGCAGGCCTGAGGTCAGTGTGCGCACTGGATTTGTCCTTGTTATGACCTTCATATAAACCATCTAAATGTATGCAGTAACATTTTTTAATAGACCCGACTTTCATACACATGATCTCATGTAAAGCTTTGTTTCTTTGCAGCAGACTAAGAAATTCATCCAAGATAAATATTGATGTCTTACTTGTCAAATACTGCTTCCTGCTAGTAGGTGACAGTAGTCAATATCACAGACAGACACTTAGATCTGATACAGACCTCTAAACAATATTAAAAAGTCAAAGGACTTGGTAGGTTAAGGAAAGGGGTAATGGAAGAGAAAACCGTTTAATGGGTAAAAAGTTTTACTTTGTAGTTAAGGAAATATTTTGGAACTTGAAAGACATGGTGGTATTATAATAAAATTACGAAGGTAGTAAGTGTCATAGGGTTGTTCATTTTAAAATGGTGAATTTTGTGTTATGCAAATTTTACCTCAAACAATTATTATTAAAAAGTCAAGATATACAATTCTATGGAATCTGAGGAGAGTTATTGCAAACAACTAACATAAAAGGAGGAGTCTGAAGGTGCTGCTTCGTGGTATGTGCTAGAATGTTGAGCCTCACTTACTGACAAGCAAGGAGATGGAGGATCACCTGGGTGAAAAGGTGGCAATTTTGCAAAAGTACCATCAAAGGCAGAAATGCATAAAAAAGGAAATAAAAAAGGAGGAAACTAGATTGAAAATTGTAATTACCTTCTACTTCACAGCCCAGCAGCTCCATTCTTAGCCCTAGTCCGCCATGAGTGGCTCTCTCAGGGTAGATTCTGATGAAGCGTGTGGAAAGAGGTGGAAAAGTCCGTAGCTCAGGTGTGTCATAGTTGTTGTTGCCCTCAAAAGACTGTGAAACATAAACAACACAGGGTATTAAAAAAAAAAGACCTCCTTTTTTGTTGTTTTCTTAACCCTCTGTAGGAGAGTGAAAAACTTTTCCTCTATGTTTTAAGGGTTCCATATTTGAGTCTATGAAATTAACTAACAGTAGATAGATTAAAAAGAGAAAAGGTGTACAAAATTTATTACATGCACAGAGGTAAAACATGCTACATAATTGACTATCTGAGTCCTCAGTAAGATCTATAAGTTTACATATCCTTTTCATAGGTATGAGGGGAGCAGTGTAGGAAACTTAGGGGTGAGTGAATGACTTTTGGGAAAGATGAATGGGTTCTTGGAAGAATAGCTGATAACATGTGTGTGGGTAAGGTATTGACCTCTGTTGTCTTCTTCTGTAATTGACCTTAATCTTCCCTGGTGGATGAGATTCCCAGGACAGGATTCATGGCAGCTGTGTTCATTTAGAGGATACCTCTTCAGGCAGATAAGGCAGTCCAGAGAAATTCCTTCCTTGCATTCTCTCTGCCCCAAGTGCCCAGAGTTTGAAGTCCAAAGGAGCGTATTTGGGGGTAGCATTTCCTGAACTCTTTCACCTCCTTTAGGACTCTTCAGAGCAGAGAAATAGGCCTCATTCCACCACTTCAAAAATGGCGGACATTTCTTTTGTAAATGAAAAAGGAAAAACAAACCTTCTCTAAGAGGTGACAGATGTCATTTCCCAGGAACCCCATAGTACACACTGAGGCACTGAGGCTATACCAGAAACTGAGAATTTAATGAAACGTATTTCTGAATGATATACTGACACGCCTTGGATAAGTGACACTTTTATCACTTCCTTGAGGTGGAGGAAGAGAACTCAGGAAGAGAAGTAGTCATTTTCAGAGTCTATAATAGATAACCATATTTTCAATAAATACTACAGTTACATTCACTTAAATGAGAGGGTCCTAGTTTTGGTAAAACTTTGTTCTCTGGAAGAGGTGAAATTAAATTCTTGAAGAAGTAGTAGATAGTATTTTTTTCTTTTTTTGAAGGTTGGGGACAGAACCCAGGATCTTGTGCATGCCAGGTACTCCCTCTACCACTGAGTTACACCCCCAGTCTAGAGATAGTCAATTTAATGGAGTGCAAAGGCTGCTTAAATGTGGATTATTCCAACCCACTGAAATTCTTAAGTACCACTTGTTGGAATCATGTGTAGATAAAAGACCTCATCTCAGGAAAGTAAAAGGGTCCAGACTACTAAGGAATGTTGTGATTCCTGGTTGAATTGTAGTATGCATTGGCACCCCTTTTGAAATGCATGCATGCCTAGTTTGAAGTCACTGTGACCCTTTTCAGGAGCTAGGCCACCATAGCTAGTGCTATTGCTGGATTAATTTACTTTCCTTGTTACATCAACAGGAAGGTCAAATTCACTGGGTGGAATCAAAGAAACTGTAGTGAAGATTAGGCCTAGTTTCTTTTTCAAGAAATGAATAAACCTCCAAAAAACCTTTTTCTCCAAAAATCACTCTTGATTCTGTTGAAAATGGAAGAAGGGAAGGAAGATTAGAAAAATAAAATTCTTATTGTGATGTTTATTAGTGTAATGCACTAAGTGCTTAAAATATACAACCTATTTAATCTTCAAAACAACTCCAGGAGGTAAATTCTATTATTACTCATCTTTCACAGATGAATAAACTGACAGCAGACTGCTCAAGGAATTTATCCCAGCCACATAAACAGTAAGGGGCAGAGCTAGGATTAGCACCCATCCAGTCTTTACTGGGATGAAGACATCTCTGCTCTTAGAAATCACATATGTAGTCTAGACTCCTTATTTTAATCTATCTATCTATCTATCTATCTATCTATCTATCTATCTATCTATCTGGTTTTGAAGGAGAGCATCTTGCTATGTTGCCCAGGTTGGTCTTCAACTCATGGTTTCAAGTGATTCTCAGCTCAGACTCCCATATAGCTGGGATTACAGGCACAGGTCACCACAATTGGCCTACATTTTAATAGGTGAGAACACTGAGGTCGAAAAAAATGCCCATGCCTAAGGAAACATAGTTTCATTAATTTGTATTTAGCTGATGACAATTGGCTACTAGAACTAGTAGCTCAGATGGAGTGGTTGGCTTCTAAGGCCATGCCAGTCATGAGTGGAAACCAGGCCCAATAGTTGGTCAAGACATCACAGAGCTGCCAAGGACATGATCTTTTAGAGGTGGAAATACTATGACAAGAGAATGGAAGCACATATGTGGAGACAAATTGGATAGGCTGTAACATGACCAGGGTGTTTCTGAGTTCTAGAAGGTAAACCAATTAATCTTTTCCAACCCAAAAAACCTACCAGGAATCTGAAAATGCTAACACAGAGCTGCTTCTCACAATTAGTTTTCTTCTATTTTTTTTTTAAAGAGTGAATTCACTATCAGGGTCCTGGACTCTTGATACAACTGCAACTGCTGCCAGTAATTAAGAATCTGACATATATTATTGTTAGGCCAATTAAGTTGTTGTCAGTAAAATGCTAATTATAATGAAAATACCATTGCATACGTGCAAATTCTGTCTATGTTAAGATAACTCCAAAGATCACAGGAGAAAAGCATTGGTATCTATGGAATCCCAGGCTCCTCTCTTAATTTTAACTTGAGCATAGAATTGACACACTGTAAATATATTATAACAGCTGTCAGTAGTGAGCTGGGAAGAATATTCACAACTCAAACCCATATGGACCTGGACTAATTTTGATAGCAGGAGCTTGCTTATGAATTACCATTGTGTTCTTCAACTAATTATATTTTAGAAGAGGAGGTTTTTTTGTTTGGCTCTATCTGTTCCTGAAAAGTCTAGTTAATTTAAAGTGTCAATACCTTCTCCATTACACACTGTTTGTGGGTAGGAGTAAGGAGAGGGCAAGAGTATTTTATACCTATCAAAGCACTGTTTTATTTTATGAAAGAGAGTACTCATTTTACTTTTACTTAAAAGGTACTTGGCATCCTAAGCAGGTAGCCTTATTTGCACGATAAAATATGTTTTAAATATCTTTACATAATTAAAACTATGTGCTGCTCTAAAATTGAAGGTTTTATCAGTTTCCTTCTTCATTTTTAGAGGTTTTATTTGAAGGGCATGTTAGGAATCATAGATTAGTCTCTACATAAACAATTTACAAGCTTTCATGGTTTTAAATATCATAGGAAGATGAAAATGATGGATATTTTAGGAATAAAACCCAACACATTCAACCAATCTTGAGTCGAGCATTTTGTTAAAGTTGAAACACATGCGTGGGTTTCTTGTGGAATTCTGTACTCGGTTTACTACAATAGAGTGATAGCTTTAGGCTCAATTGCAGACGTGTGGATTAGATAACAAAGAAGGCAAGCATATGATGTGTCCTATCAAAAGCATATGGTGATTTGTTTTCTGTCTCTCTCAGAACTCTAGTGTTGAAGAACGTGTCACAACAGCACACTCTGCCACTGACAGCAGCCCCAGGAAGTTGCTGATCTGTAGCATATTCACACTTTCTGATGAAATCATAATGCTCCCTGCTCCTCAGAAAAGACCAACTTATAAGAATCTCCAGTTCTGATGTTTATTTTACTTTTTCAGTCACCAGGATGAGAGAAGTAGACATAAAAGAGGAAAGTGAAATGGACACAAAAAAGAAGGTAACCACACAAAGGTAAATATAGCACTGAAAACTTTTAGAAACCACAAGTTAATGCAGGGAGAGATGGGGGGAGAATTTCTTACACTTCCGAAAGTATCAGCTCTGTCGGTGGCCAGTTGTTCTGATGCTGACCTGCAGCCTGTAGGGGACAGGGAGGTCTTCTCAGAGCCCCCACATCTGGAGGGAGTGGGAGCTGGCAGCACTGGCAGGGGTTATATTTCCTGCCTGCGATGCCTGTGGCCTGAGTCACTATACTAAGCCGTATTCCCACACTGGCTTGGACTGGGAGCAAGGATAAAGTGAGGACGATATTTCCTCCAAAAAGCTAAATTTTCTTCTTTCACAAAGGTCCTGGGCAAGGCAGCGATGGAAAGGCTAAGGGCAAAAGGTCAACTGTGTTGGTGTGAGAAGTATCATCAGCTGAATACAATTCTCATATTGAATACAGAAACTAAGATGCTGATTGCCAGTGGGTTGATCTTTGTTTTAATCCTAAACCCACTTCCGGGCCACCCTGCAGACTCCTGGGGATCTTTCCAAGTTGGTGTTGTGTACTCAGGAAATGCAAATGTAACCATCAGCCTAAGTAAAAGTTGATTACTGAAGCATATCTGTTCAGTTAAAGAATTATGCCACATGTTTTTATGAATATTGGAATATTTTTATTTTGAGATTCCCTTCTGTTTTCACTGGATTATTAAGAGCTAACTGCATTTTAAAAGGTTCCAAATGCATAAAAAATATACTTAAGCATTATCCACAGTAGCTCAAAGATGGAAGCAACCCAAGTGTCCATCCATGGATGAATGGATAAACCAAATTGGAATGGTATTTAGCTCTCAAAAGGAATGAAATTCTGACACATGCTGCAGCATGGGTGGAAGTTTGGGGACAGAATGCTAAATGAAATAAGCCAGTCACCAAGGGACAAATACTATATTACTCTAGTATTGTATGGTACTCTAGGCTCCTAGAGTATTCAGATTCATAGAGACAGAAAATAGGATGGTGCTTGCCACAGACTGGGGAAGCAGGGAAACGGAGAGTTGTTATTTAGTGGGGGCAGAATTTCAGTTTTGCAAGATGAGAAAGTTCTAGAGACTAGCTACAACAATATGAGTTTATTTGACATTACTGAACTGTACACTTAAAAAGATTAAGATGGTAAATTTTATATTATGTGTATTTTATCATAACTAAAAATTTAAAAATAGGGACCGGGCATGCAGCTTAATGGTAGAATGCTTGCCTAATGTGCCCAATGCCCTGAGTTTGATCCTCAGCACTGTAAAAATAAATAAGAAATCAAAAAATGGAACACTTAATTCAGCGATAGATGAGAGAAGAGGAAAAGATACCCAACAGACAAAATAGAGTCTGTGGTCAGCCCCAGCTCCAACCCTCGCTCTTATCCCACCTCCCACCTGAATGTTGAGCTGAGACTTTTCCCTCCAAAGAAGGAAAGGGCAATTCTTTTCCATGTTTACCTCAGACATCACTTTCATTCCTATATTCTCGTTTTCCCTACAATTGGGGTCCTACTGACAAAATAAGAATGAGCCCTTCCTCAGGAAAATGCTAGAGGTCTTTGACTTAAACCAAGGGTGTGAGGAAGGGATTCCCCCCCGGGAGGCTGCTCCCTCCGCTGGACCTCACCTTGGGCTTGCGCTTGCTGTCGTCCATGATGATTTTCCAGTCGGAGCCATTGTTGCTGTACCCGATCTTGAACTTCCTCATGAACACCTTGTTCTCTCGGTGCTTCCCACCCTGAATGATGATGCCCCTCACGATCTTCTCTTCCCCCAGGTCCACCTGGAGCCACTCATTGACGTACGAGTGGGGTGCAGGTGGCAGCGCCCAGCCGGAGCGACTGGTTACCAGGCGGATGTTTTCAGGCATCCAGTTTCTCTCTCCCCTTGGTTGGATGCTGTAATCTGGGTGTCAGAGATGAGTCCAGACACCATGCCCAGCATTCCAGAGCAGGGATAATCTAGGAGGTGGAAAAAAACAGATAATGTAAAATTATTTTATGGGAAAATATTTTCTAGAAAGAAAATATTTGAACAAAGACAGTGTCTTATACCCATTCATATATTATTTTTGGTCTTTAGATTGTTTTACATTACACCAGAACCTTTCCTCCCTTAAAGCTTTCTCCTACTTTTTTAGAATTTCCCCTTTCTTTATCTGTATCCCAGTAAAGAAAATTTTTAGTAAGACACATACTCCCTTTCCCTGCTTATTTTTGGTTCTGCTGCATTTAATGTCAAACTTTTGAGGGTTCAGTCCCCTTAGTATTCAGAAGTTATTCTCAGATCAAGGATTGGTGCTGCCCAAAAGAAATTCAGAGTTTACCATCAGTTGGAGATATGTAAAGAAGCAAAACCAATATTGAGAAAGTTGCTAAAACAAAGACAAAAAGAAGATGATAAGGAGGTGAAGACACAGAGCTTGATTGAGCTTGGAGAGAGAAGAGGGGAGTTCTGGGGAGGTGGCATTTTGGTTGAGTGTTGAAGGACAGTAATCATCTTTCCCCTCCTCATCCTTCTTTTTAATTGTGTTAGGAACTTTCCACTTGAATATCTTTTTGTCATCTCAATATGCCATGTGCAGACTAAACTAGTCTTTTCCATTGACACTGAATCCCTTTATGGAACCCTGAATTTTAATTGGTGGCATCACCAATTACCTAGTTCCTGCCTAGTCATCTTGTCTTTTCCTATTTTCCACTTCTGTTTTGCTATCAAATCCTGTCGTGATTTTATTAAAAAAAAAAAAAAAAAAAAAAAGCTAGATTTTGCCTCTTGCAGCATCTGTTTCTTCGGGCATTATCTTGATCTGAGTATCTGTAGCTAGGGGGCTAAATGATATGGTGGTTGGCCTCCTACACACCAGTTCTACATCTAGGCTACACTAATGCCGTATATAAATGTTCACGAAATGTTGATTTTGCCATGTCATTCTCATGCTCAAAAATCTCCCGCTACCAAACAGAATAAGCCAGACACAGAAGGACAAGTTCTGCATAATTCCAACTAATATGAGGTTCCTAGAATAGTTATATTCATAGACACAGCAAGTAGAATGATCAATGAAGGGACTGGGGTGGAGAGAGAAAAATGGGAATCAGTGTTTAATGGGTCAAGTTTTAATTCAGGATGATTAAAAAGTCTGAAAATGGGTAGTGGTGATAGTTTTACAACAATGAAATTGTATTTACTACAACTGAGTTATGCATTTAAAATTAGTTAAAGTGGTAAGCTGTGTGTCATATATTTTACCATATAATAAAAAAGAGAGATCTTTAAACTATATACCATGGCTCTCCATTATTTTTAGGAAAATATAAAAAATCTCTGTCTGGGTTTCAAGACCTTCATTTTGGTTTTACTTCATTTATCTATTTTTATATAATTACTAACAACATATTCCAGTTAGTTCTCTTTTCACATACCATAGATATAACCCCATCATTGCCTTTGCTCAATGTGTTTCTGCCACCCCTCTTCTCCTGTTGACAGAGACCTTAAAATCCAGCTTGACTTACCATGGAAATTTCTCAAGCTACTCTTATCTTCATTCTGAGGCCTCACTTCTCAGAAATACAGAGGAAAGTAGCACAGAGCCTAGCACTGAACTGTGTTGGTTTACGATTGTTAGTTTTTTATCTACAGTAAGATTTTAAGATCCTCAAAGGCAATAAACAACATCATGGACCTTTCCCATCTCTACAGCAACTCAAGTGGCTTTTGAGCATAGAGTATCAATTATTGATTAGTTGATTGGTGGCCTAATAACAAAGTGTCCAATGCTTCAATTATTCTCCTTTTAAAATCATACATCTCAATCAAGGACCTGCCTAGGGATGATAATCTATTTTTCTTTGAAACAACTCAATTCCCCATGCTACAGTAAAAGAAATACAGCCTAAAAATAAAACCATCCTAAGGAAGAGGCATGCTTCTAATGCAATTAAACTACACTCATGTTATCAGCTGACCCTTAAGAATTAATTACTCAGATACTTTCCACATGACTTGGACAGTTCATATCATGAAAATTCTTCAGTGCCTGCTTGTCTAGGAATTATGCATGTAGTTTTCAACCAGGCATGCCAAGCCTTCTACCTCACATTCATACAAGGCCTCTCCTCATCTACCCCTTTTGCATGAGCCAATTGAGATGAAGTACTTCATGTCCTTAGGGAAAGCTTTCTCTCATTTATTTTTCTCCACTAAGAATTCCCCCATTATTTTGCCATTTCCACTATCTGATCTGCATAAAAATAATGACTCATTTTCAAATGCCAAATCATTTCTTCAACATTTTGAATCTCTGCAATTGGACATGGTTTTCCTTTTCTGGGATTCTTCACAATACTTCATCTGCATTTCTCATATGTTCATGACCATATTCAGTTCTTTAAATTGCTGCTTTTTGCCTCCTCAGATTTTAATTTCTTTGAGGGCATGAACCAAATCTATATTTTTATTTCCTTTTTTGACTCTTTGTGCACTGTTTTATACAATGTTGTCCTCAGCAAATATTTGTTGAATGAATCAACTTATTGATACAATAAAAGACAGCTGACATTTTCTCAAGTACCCTTTCCTGTAATTCAGCCACAGTATTTGCTCCAGGCTGGGATCTGGAAACCAAGAAAAAACTCAATGGGGATTAAAAAATGATTTACAAAAGCTCTGTTACTGAGGGACTATGAAACTATAGTGTTAAAAATAGAAGTCACATTTTTTGGCCACTGTGGTCACACCTGCCTGATTCAAAACCAGCTCTTATAAAGTCAATGTTCAGTTGGTAATGGGGACCAGATGTTACCATTGGGAGAAAACCATAATTAACTTGAATATTGTAAGGAGAGCAGAACCTTCACCAGATCAATGCCCTTTCTCTAATGCTGAGCTGGCTGAGGCACAGTTTATATCTCCACAAACCTAGTGCTACTTAGCCACCATTCAGCTAACATAATATTCATAGTGCAAAGTTGACCCATCATTCCTTCCTTATATCTGTATCATCCAAAACAACGATGAAGGGTCACCTTAATTTGCCTTTAACCAAAAACTATGTTACTTACTTTTAATAATTAGGAGAAAAATATATTATCAATTAGCTCAGTTGACTGAGATGCTAGTTTCAAACTGCATCCTTCCATAAGTAGGCTGGTGTAGTTTAGCCTAACTATACAAACCCTTTGGAAATAGTTGATGATTTAACAAATGACAAAAGAAGAAATAGGATGCGCAGCTAAATTAGAATTTTATAGAAATAATGAATACTTTAAAAACTATATCCTATGCAATATTGAGGATATACTTATGCTAAAAAAATTCATTATTTATCTGCACTGAACACTCTGCATTTTACCCAGTAACCTGTTGGGAAAGCTTATATTCAATCCTGGATGAAAGGGGAAAACAATTTTATAGTAGGGGATTGAGGTGGCTATTTCCAGTGATTTTTTTTTTTTTTTTTTTTTTTTTTTTTTACAGTAAGATCTCTGTACTTAGCTTTAATGAAAAAACTGAGACATCTTGGTAAATCAAATATCCATTTAACCCATTTTCAAAGACTGAGAAAGTAATAACTGCATTGATGGGAGGTCCTAAATGAGAATAAGCTACTCTTTCCTCAGTGACTCAGGAAGTGCCTCTGGGAGCTGCAGCATCTAAGATGGTCATTGTGAATTTTCATTGACTTCAAAACACATGAATATATGCTGAAGCATCAGTTAATAGACTTCTGGTTAGCAAATACAAGAGAACAGAGTTCAGGGTGTGTTCTCATATATAAAGCAGTGGCCCTCCAACATTATTTTCACCAATTTACTCCTTGCCAAAATGATGAAGCCCACTTTGTCAAAATAATAAAACGGCTCCTTTACCAATCACCTATAAATCAGGACGGTTTGCTCCAATCTCATTTTCTTTGCATATCTACATGCATATCCTTGTATTACTTTGAATTTTTCCAGGATTGCTATATTTCTAAAACATAATTTCTGGATGCAAAAGTTAGGTTAAAAGTTGGGGATCTGGCCAGGCAGGGTGGTGCACGGGAGGCTGAGGGAGGAGGATTGCGAGTTCAAAGCCAGCTTCTGCAAAAGTGAGGTGCTAAACAACAGTGAGACCCTGTCTCTAAATAAAATACAAAATAGGGCTGGGGATGTGGCTTAGTGGTGGAGTGCCCCTGAATTCAATTCCCAGTAACCCCCCACCCCCAAAGCTGGGGATCTGGAGGCTTTGGATTTCAAGTGATGGGTTCACAGAGTAATTTTTAATTTAGTAGGTTTTTTTTTTTTTTTTTTTTTTTTTTTTTTTTAAATCCAGACTGTTAGTATCTGCCTACTCAACAGGACAGAGTAAAAAATTGAGGCCACTTCCTTGTTAGAAGTCATGGATAGAACTGCATATTCATTCAAAAATAACCATAGAGTGCTTATTGTGTTACTATATACCTATGTTACAGGTATACAGGACACAATGGAAAAAAAAGGTAACCAAGGCCTTGCTTTCATGGATTTTCTAGTCCAGCAGGGATACTTCAGTTCTACTCTTTTTCATTAATCTCCACACTAAGGGGACCATGTCCTCAAAATGAAGACAATTCTCTGCTCTGGTAACCAAGAGGAAAACACTGATACTATCTTATAAGAAGGTCTTCATGCTAGGGCTTATCCTAGCTTCAATTTATGGAATACCACATCCAGCTTTAAATTACTGGGTACCATTTAGTGAGCACTCACTCAAAGCCAGGTATATTGTGAATATGCTTTCACTTAATTCTCATTATAGCTACATTAAGGTTAATCTTATAGATCAGAAAATGGACATCAGAGAAACAAGATGTCTTGCCCATGGTTAGACATTTGCTAAGTGGACAGTCCTAAGTCAAGCCTGGATGTGATTATATACCCTCTGTCCAAGTGACTATCACTATATTCTGGCCTCTCAAAAAACCAGATCAGTCATTTTGAGATTCCAGCTATCTTACTAGAGAGAAAATATTTAAATTACACTAAGGGTCATGTTTAAGAGACTAGCACTATGAGCCTAAATGCAGTACTTTATTTGAAAACAAAATTAGCTATTTACAATAATTATAAAATAGCCTATGTTTAGAAATATTAGGATATGCTATTTTAGACATCTATTTTTAAATAACTAAGTCATTTAGCCATTTTTAAAATCCAATAAATTATTTGCCTTCTTTGCTCACATTCCTAGAATTTCCTCTTGGGAATGTCTTTATGAAAATTAAAAAGGACAATCTGGGTTCAAATAAATATTTTATATAAGTAAAAGAATGTGATATAAATCTTTAAAAGGTTAGAAATTCAGAGTTCAGACCAACATATCTGGAGTCTTTTTGAAGTTTACTTCATTTATTAAATATAATGATATGAGATAAGTTTGGAGAAATGGGCCAGAAACTTCTACTCAGACCTCAAGTGGCTTTAATCCTACAAATTTATGGGTAGTCTCTCAAATTTGTAATGTTCTGAAATGATGTAGAACTTTCTGACATTCAACTGCTGATCAAAAATAGAGCCAAGGTTATGTCTAATTTTCAGTGTTTTTTTTCTTCTTCTTCTTTCCCAAACCCCTCTCCACCCAATTCCTCCTTCCAAGGCCTTGAACTTTCTAATTCTTAGATCCTAAGACAATAAACAAGTCTGCCTCTGAGATGGAAATAAATAAAAATTTGGTATGGAGTCAGTTGTGGTTTTTTACTTTCTGAAATGTACTCTACTGTGAACAAATGTAGTTTGCCCTCCTTCATTAGCTCATCTTCAAACGCTGTATTTTCATAGAAAATTCTCCAGGTGACTTTTTTCCTTCAAAAGTCAGTATTTTTCTTCTCTAAAAAGAATCATACTAAGAGAATAAATATAAAAATGAAATGAAGAGTTAAATACCCTAAATATGTACACTGATAGAATATTAAAAGATGGTTCACAGGAATTTGGAAGTTAATTCAGTTTTAATTACTTTTGAGTGGATTGTCTTCTGATCTGTTTTTAAACTTTGAAGATTACTATGAAGATTACGTTTGTATTGGTTTTTGGATTGCTATTGCTTTTTTAATAAAAGCTTTGTAATGTATTTACTTAAGTAGTAAGGAATTCCAACATGACTGTTATCTACATCAGAGTACAGAATAATTGTACAATGAGATCAATGGACAAGCCCTTGCAGCACTGATGACCATGGAAACACAGTAAGAATCCCAGTCAGACCACTCTGTCCATCACTTGATCTCTTGTATTTCACCTTCTTCATCTTTCAAATGGGAATCATCCACCTATTTATTGCACATTTAACAGGAACTTTTAAAATCCTATTGATGTTTGAAGAAACAAATTGAAATAAAAACCCAAACATTTATGAGTTTATTTCCAATCTAAGTATTTTAATGTAATCATTCAACAAAAAATAAGAGAGCTGTCTGAATAGTTAATGATTACAAGGAGAAATTCTCATCAGTTAAATTCCTTAACTGATGCTTATCAGTTAAGTTCCTAGGCCATCTCTAGGTTTCAAAATTAAAAAGAGAAAGTCAGTAAGAACATTTCATGGAACAGTTATTTGCTATAAATCTACCAAGTACCCATCAGTGAAGGGTACACCTGGGAAGTAGAGATGAGAGGCATGGAGCTTGTCTTCATGGAGCACATAGCCTAGTGGAAAAGGTACCAGGAAACAAATTTCTGCCACCTGTCAGACTGTGCTAAATGCTTCTAATCCATCATCTCATCCATTATCACAAGTAGCCTGCATGGTGTTCAAGTTCTACAACTATTTTCCAAGTGAGATAACTTAGGCTTTGAAATGTAAGGATACTGTTCAAAGTAGCAGAATAATGAGTAGTAAGGATCCAAAATGTATGCTCTTAACTACTAAGTAAAAGTGATCACATTAATACCAAATTATTCTTCTTGCACGTAAAGGTTTGCATCAATCAAAACCAAGCGATCTTCAAGCTGGAGCTTACCTGTTATCTTGCAGCCATATACTTCAAATCTCATAGATATGCCAGTTTCCCAAGTCATGGGTTTGATTCGGACAAATCGAGTTATCAGTGGTTTGGGGAAAACTCCAAGAGCAACGTCTGTGGGATTGGTGTTTCCCTGAAAGATCTATATGAGAGAAGGAAGAGTCCTTTAATCAAAGAAATTTTGTATTCAAAACAAATAAAAAATGTGTTTTCACAAATGCTTGTAAAAATTATTTACAATTTCAGCATTGTCTATCAAGTTGAAGTGGCGTTAATAACTTGTCATGTTATTTTTCCAAATGATGGTAATCAGAAAGAATCATGTCAAATATAGAATGTTGTCCTAATTATCTATTCAATTTTCTGAGAGGCTACAGCCTCTAAAAGCACTTACAAGGATGACAATTATTAAAAGACACATGCTTTTATCTTAAAAAGTGGGAAGCTATTAACTTTATCAGAGGACTGCAGAATACTGCAGCCATTTCATGGGAGCTCTCACTATATTCCTTTCACAGGGACCACCCCCCCACACACACACACACAAAAGAAAGCTTTTAGAATTCAGTGTAGGGTATGGCTTTTTGAAGTTGTAGGTTATGTTCTCACGCTACAAGAGTAAGTTAGGTACCATCCTCCTTTTTTGACTCTGTCCCTTGATGAAAGATTTCACCCCAGACATGAATTAATGACTTTAATTCTTTTGGACTCTTGGTAAAATTAAGTTTTAGTGGCCAAAGTCATAATGGAGTTACAAATGATTTTTAACTAAAAGTCAGCCTTTTCAGGGTTTCTGCTTCTAGTTTTAAAAATGAGTCATTTTAGCTGGGCACAGTGGTTCATGCCTGTAGTCCCCATGACTCAGAAGGCTATGGCAGGAGGATCTCAAGTTCAAAGCCAGCCTCAGCAACTTAGCAAAGCTGTAAGCACCTTAGCAAGACCCTGTCTCAAAATAAAAATATAAAAAGGGCTGGGGACATGGCTCAGTGGTTAAGCACATGTGGGTTCAATCCCTGGTACAAAAAAAAAAAAAAAAAAAAAAGTCATTTTAGTCTAAGAAAGATAAGACTCGTGATCGCAGATAGAAGAGTGCCAGGCAAGAGCCAATTTCCCACAAGTAGCCATTGGTCCACTCTGCCTGGCCGTGAGGCTGTGGCAGCATTCTCTAAAAGATCTCTGAGGAATGAGACTGTTTGCCTCGTGGAATATTCTGGCACTAGACTGGTTTTGGGCATAAGTGAAAGTCTCCAATTCCTGGGATTTTATGTCAGTGCTGGGTCGGGGACAGTCCTGTGCTTTGTGTAGGTAGCATGTGCTCCTCTGTACAACCTCCTAGGTGGCATCATTAGAGCATTACTGGGCCCACCACAGGTGTTCAGATTCTCTCCAACTTTCCAGACTAGTATATGGAGAAGAACCATGATTTCCCCAAGTTTGCTCTTCTCCCCAGGAGAAAGGGCTTGCAAAAGTTGGGCTGGCGTTTTTGCTTCATTTTAGTTTAAGTGGGCTGCTTAACCCAAGGCAGTCAAATGCATTACAGAGTTTGGTTATTTGCATGAGCCTCTCCAGAGACCATTTAACCTCAGAATTTATCCTATCCTGGGATGGCCGTTAGCTTTCTGTCCCACTGCAGCACCCCTCTCTGGAAACAATATGTGTGGGAATATTTTCGTGTGGCAGGAAATAATGGGCAGTTTCCGGAAGGGGAAGAGCCCCAACAGTTGTTGTTCTCCTTACAAGGTCAACAAGCTCCCTGGCCAAAGAGACCAGAAGTTGGTTGGGAGTGCTGAGTGCACATCTAGGGGTTCACATTGTATTCACACTGAGGGAGTTTCACATGGCTTGTGGCAAACCCCTCAAGCACACACGTTCTGTACAGCTGAGAGGGGCCTACTGGACTTGTTACTGGGTGAAGGCTGATCTTGATGAGGTCCAGCCAGTGCTCCCTGAGAAAATAGGAAAGGTGGTAAAGGCCTTTGGCTGAAAAGCTCCAAAATACAGAAAAAAGGAAAGGTAGAAATAATTTGACTCCAGCTGGATATTTTTGTTTCATTTAGATTTAATTAAACTACTCAGTCAGGTGGCAAGTCTATATCTCTGTTGAATCCTTCCTTATTTCTTTCTGCCTCCAACCCTAGAAGCCCTGCTGTGTGCCAGGGTGTTCCTAGTGTGAGCCGTGTGCACTTTGAGACATTTCCTCTGAGTCTGGGTGGGCTCTCTGACAGCCCCTTCCGAACCACACACACACACACACAAAAAAAAAAAAAAAAACAAAAAAAAAAAACAACCAGTGGACAGTGGCTGAAGAGGTCAACTGGGAGAAATAGCCCTTATTAAATATATATATATATATATATATATATATAAAATATGGGCTTATAGGTGTAGGGTTTTTTAACCCCTCTCTCTGGGTTCTTTTTGCTTATAAATGCATGCTTGGCATTAGTGGGGTTTTATTTATTTTTAACTTCAGAAATCTACTCTAAAATAAGAAGTTCAAACTTGGGGACAAAATTGACTTGCTTAATCTCCATATGTGTTGCTTATGAGGGGTTTTCTTCCCCAGATGGAGAACTGGTTGCCCGTCCTGCAGGGCTAGACAGGCCTTGACCTTGTCTGTCCACAGAGGCTTCCTCCCACGGAGCAGCTGTCCACCCATATCTGCTTCCATCTTGCCTGCCCAAGCAAGAGTGGGGGATTTTGCTGCTAATCAAGGGAATTAATGGCTCTTCTCTCACTTCAAACTCCACAGGCTTTTCTCAGTTCCAGACCCAAAAGGAGAAACTCAAGGCCAAGAATGCTCAAAAGTGAGACAAGGACATATTAATTGGCCTCTTTCCAAGCCCATAATCTCAAGTTATCTGGATCTTTGCTGCTATACCTAATATAAGTTTTTGTTTTTTTGTTTTTGTATTTTATTCAGCCTCTAGGGGAAGCTTTTAATTTGGGAGAAGCAGTGAATATGAAGTCTCAAGAATCTTTTGGTTAGTAAATCAGAGCAAGTATAACTTCAAATAAATAGGCAGACTGAGAAAAATAGACCATGAGTGCAAGCGAATGAGTGCAGAGAGCCGGGGACATGGGGTGGTCTGAGTTACCTCCTCAGTTGAAAGCAGGAAGAGGGTAGCATGTCATTTGTGTGATCTGAGGGAACACAGTGAATACCTTTAGTTCTATCTCTTCTTACAAATGCACTTGTAAATTAGTGTGTGAACCACTAATGTAGATGAAAAAGTGGTTTTTAAAACATGCCTGTTACAGAGAGAAAGAAGGAACCTAACCTATGAAAGAAAGGGAAGAAAGAACAGTGACAAAACTCTTAAGATTCTAACAGGACAGTGTTTATCCTATGCATTGTCTGTGTTCCCATGGGAGGTTTAAAGTGATTCTTGAGACTGTCACTTAATTTGCCTGGTATTGACTTTTCTTGGAAACATCTGTATAATTTCCTCTTGGCTTCTGGATCTGGGAACATGAGACCCCTTGGTCAGATTTAAACCTCTAATTGCACTTTTCATTTTAAATCAATTCAAAAATAAACCAGGCCAGACAGAAAGCTCCCAAACAAACAAGTAAAAATTGATCATCCATTTAAGAGACTGAATTGCTTGAGGGAGTGGCAGCCAAACTTACAACAGGTTTATTTCCTTCTTTTATGGTTATCCAGTCTTCCCCGTTGGAGCTAATGTCTATTCTGTAAGTCTTGACATAATATTTCTTCTTGGTTTCCTTTGAAATGGCACCTTGTGTGCCGACAGCAGTGACGAAGCGCAGGAGGCCCAAGTCTACCTACAAGAAAATTGCAAACTGTGGTCAGTGGGCTGTCCCTGCACCACCATAACCTGGAGCATCTTTTGCTGGTGCTGCACATTGTAGTTTTTATCCACCAGGGACCAACAAGGTCTTATTCCATCTGGCCCCAAGTTCCCGTTCCATTCCTTCTACAGAAAGGCAAAGATAGCAGTTGCCTAGGCGGTATTCTATTGTTAAAAGAAAGAAGAAACCTATCTTACTTCTGCAACCAAGATAGCTTGGGGCAAAGGAGAAAACTGGGTTTAATATTGTGTTATTATATATTTTTAAGACATTAAACATACTTTTCTAAATAGCACATTAATAATGTCATTTTACAAATAGGAAATCAAGACAACAAGATAAATACCCACATTGGCCACTGGAGAGGCCTGAACTAGAATTCACATTTAATAGGATCAAATTTCTCAACCTTTTTTAGCATCCTACCTCCTTCCAATAAAATGAAGACTGAAACAATACTGATCTGAAAGCACTAGGGGTGTATTGGTTTGAGAAACAGGCCACAGACTTAGAATCTGAAATGGAGTGGAGAGGAAAAAGGCAAAGTAAGAATTTTTGTTTCATCTTTAAATTCCTTTCTTCCCCATATCTTCCTGTGGTCTTGCTCTGTTCAGCTCAGCTTGAGAGGCAGGCAGACCCCAAGGCATCATCTGAGAAGAGATAATGTCTCTGTTCAACAACTGCCAGGGCTTGTGAGCTCTACCAGTAAGTTTCCAATGGAAAAGATCCTCAACATAACAGTCTCACCTTCATTTCTCACTGACTTGCCTCATAACCCTGCAGGGTGGGCCATTCAGATGGAGTGACAAGTTTTGCTTTGCCACATACTCCCACCACAATGTGCTACCTTTCCACAGGCCCCAAACCAACTGGACAATCAATCATTAAACTTCTAAAACCTGTCTTTATCCTAAATGCATGATTGAAGACTTGAAAGGTACGAATATACATTGTATACAAACAGTGTTTTGTAAAAAGATGCTCTATATGTTTATTATGAATTATAATGCATACTACTATTATAAATACAACTTTGAATAAAAATTAAAAAAAACCATGAGCCAAAATAAACCTTTTATCTTTATAAGTTATCTCATATATTTGTTATAGTAACAGAAAGCTGACTAACAGAAGTAGAAGACTCTTTTCAAGTCTGACTTCATATAATTCCTTTTTTTGTATGCCTAACAGATATTTCCAGTAAAGTCAAATAGTTTTTATTTATCTAAATTTCCTTATTTCCATCATTAATAGCTAAATATAATCTTTTTGTGGTGCTGGGGATTGAACGCAGAACTTCATGCATGCTACGCAAGTATGATACAACTGAGCCACATCCCCCGCCCATAAGTATAATCTTAAAATAAAAGTCACTACTAGTTTCTATATATTAGAAATATTTCCATGTCTTTTTATTAACACAGTGATTGTTTCTATAAAAGTTGTTTCCCTTCATCTATTATATGGGCAGGATTTTATAGAAAGAAACAAAATGTGTTTAAAGAAATGAAATACAAATATATGGCAAATGTTTTTTAAAGGGCATAGAAAGCAATTACACAGTACAACTGATTAGCATTGATAAAATATTTCAATAGTACATTCACATTTATCATTAGAATGCCATTTTCCTTGAAAATGGCAACAAAAACAAAGCAAAACTAAACAAAACCACAAAACCCATCCCCAATTTCTGAATCTTGCTTTCTCCTTGCTACTTGACAACCCAATTTCCAGAAAACAATATTTCAATTAACCCTCCAGTGCCTACAGGCAATGAACACCTAAAGAATTTCCATATCATGTGCAGCCTGCCTCATGAAGAATGACTATTGTCTTTCATGAATTGCTTTTTTCCTGAAGGCCCTTGGAGTAGTTAAATCAAGGAGTTGCCAATTCACTTCAAAAGTGAACCATGAGTTACATTCAGGAAAAACAGCACATAGAAGCAAATTTTAAGCTACACAATTGTACAATAGTAGATTTCCTCTGGAAAGAATGGGGATGCCATCCACTGCAAAACAATCTTTTACTTCATTTCCCTGATTTTAGAGATGTGAATTCTATGTTTTGCATGCTTTTACCAGGTTTAAGAGAAAAAGAATCACAATTTAACTAGAAATTGACATTTTAAGATGATAATAGTTGATGGTCTAAATTTTAACAAATAAATATTTACCCCACACAATTTTTATCAAGTGCACATACTTGTTTACTGAAATTTGCATTTTTTTCAGTAGTGAACCATGGTAACTCAAGTGAACGTTTAAAATTTTCCATCCCCATTTTGTACAAATTTCAAAAAGAAAAGGTGATCAATGATTGTCATACTTAGCAAACAGAGATATAAGAGAATTAAATTTGAATTTCAGATTAAAAAACATTTTAATTATGCCCTTGCAATATTTGAACCTTAGTTGTACTAATAACTAACTAATTAATTCCTTAAAATTCACATTTAACTAGTGCTCTGAATGTTATCTGACCACTTTAATCTCACTGTATTTCAGACAAATAGGTGATTTTAAGTTGCTGCAAAAACTGATTTCATGATGCTGCAGTCTGAAAGTTAATGGGCGCTCTAGACATGGCTGTGCTGAACAATTTCAACTGTTTTCAAATGCTCTCAGAACACTTAGTGCTTTACTGACTGTCCATTGAGTCATGCCCAATGCCACATCCACTTTCAAGATGAAGGGTCCTTAAAATCTTGAAGTTCAAGGGAGCATGAAGCAGAGCTATTTAAATAAACCCTTCCTGTCAAACTTACAGATGGCTCTTCAGTTTGGAAAAGATTAAATTCCCAGGAGTGCATAACTCAGCTTGAGTTGATTTGAAATAACTCTAGAACTTCATTCCCTGGTTGTCTTTTTCCTACTTTTATAATGATTATTTATTTTTGAGTGTGATTTAGCTAGTGGGTAAGAAAGAAGCTATTTGGTGGTCAAGTAGAAGAATCCTAAGCCTAAGAAAGAGCTAACTTTAGAGTAAGGAGCAATGGACAGGAATTAACTAGTATTCAATTCAGGAAAATGCCCAATATTCCAGCTACAAAGGCTTTCCCAAACATGTGCATGAATCATTTGAAAAAAGAGAAGATATTTTCTTTTCTCAACAGCAATGAAATGCATTAGCAACATCTCCTTGTAATTGCATAAAGTTTCCTGCTGTGCTTTAAAACTCTGCAGATTTTCTTATTTGCCACACTGGGACACTTGAAATTTCATTTCATTTTTCTTCCTAACATTACTGCCACTAGGTTTAGGAAAGATGGATGACAACCTCATAAAATGATTAGGGCTGGGACCAAAACCAATGCAATTAAAATCGGATGGTACCCAAAACTCTAACAAGAAACAGTCTCCCCGGCACTGTGGATTCTCACTTGAGAACCCAACTCCTTTCTTTCCAAGTGCCTTTGGGGAATTCTCTGGAATGGCATCCCACATCCACTCTGAAGTACCTGAGCTAGTGTGGGAGGGGACAGAGCCTGTCCGGCCTCATTAGCATCACTGCTTACACTGCTACTGTCAGGGGACCCAGAAGGACTTAATGCCTGAAGGTTTATATCGGAAGGGTTTCAGAGTAGGCTACCCCAAAATTTGCCACTTTGGTGTAAAGATTATTTTGAACTGAAGGCAATTTGAGAATAAACAGCTATCTAAACACGAGAAGTTTTCTGCCCTGCCCTTTTTCTGCCTAAAAAACAGCTATCTAAACACGAGAAGTTTTCTGCCCTGCCCTTTTTCTGCCTAAAAGCAGGGCATTCATTTCCCCTTTCGAAGATGGCATGAATTTCCCTTCTCTCCTATACCAGGAGGAAGAACATGACCCTTATCACTGCAGACTGAGAGAACTGAGAAGAGTTTGCAAGAACAAACCTTACTAAAATAACTTATTTTCCATTAGTTCCCTTTATATATACACTAGTCACTTTCCAACAGGTTAGCAGAGCTGGAAGCCCAAATCCCCTCTTTCGTCATTTCTCCACAGTTATCCCCCTTTGTTAAAATGTTGTATATGCACCCAAATTTAACTGCCCTTTTGGGTGTTTACCTCTTTTCTGCTGACATAAAATTAAAATATTAATAGAATTTTTATGTTTTGTCTCTGGTTAATCTATCTTTTGTCAGTTTAATTTGCAGATCCCAGGTACCTACCTACCAACCCGAGCATGTTACCCTGGTCTTCTTGAAGTCAAAATGATCAGTGGTTATGAAAACCATTCCAAATCAACCACTGGTCATCCTCTTGGTGGTTCAGCTCTTTGAATTACATACATGGGTACATGTGTAAAATATATGTGAATACTTGTATATATTGTGATTATAAAAATGAGGCCAAATTACTTCTATGCTTGATAACTTGCCCTTTTGTTTAGTTTTATGCATATATTTCTATGCCAACAACATTTTTCTACATTATCATTTTAAATGGTGTCATGGTATTCTACTTAGTCTATTAAGGTACTGAATTTTACTCAACTAGGTTGACTTTCACTCAGTGGACACTTATTACTACTTCTCTGCTCAGTTCTGTATTAGATAGTTAGGATAGAAAGAGGAGTAATAGTGTGAGAAGCAAACCCATGATGGGGTGGTACACATAAAGTACCTTTATAGCCCAGAGGAAGAACTAAACAATCCATCAGAGAACTGGAGGCAGAAGGAACTGGAGATATTTCAGAGCTGACTTTCATGTCTAAGATGCGTATTGGAGGATACACAGTAGGAGCTTGCAAGTGGACCCAAAGAGAAAGAATGTTCCAGAGGAATAAAGGAGCAGAGAAGTGCAGAGGGAAGCAGGAGGAAATGGATAAAGGAAATAATGGACACTAAGCAACCTACCATGTTTCCCTGACTAGTAGACATGTCAAAAAAAAAGGTACTGATCTTGAAAGAGCATGTACTGTGGTCATCTTGAAGTCAAAACGATCAGCAGTCCTGAAAACCATTCAAAAGCAACCACTGACCATTCTCTTGGTGGTTTAGCTCTTTGAATTATGATGAGTTCTCACTAACCTCACATTCTGGTAGACGTGACTGGTGACTGAAGACAAGCAGCTGGAGACACAAAGATATGACCCCAGAGTGCTCTACATAATGACACCACTCTGTGTTTTGGAGCGTTCATGGTACTTCCTTTCTTTCCATAAAAATCCAGACATACAATAACCATAATTAAGTAACCTGCTTTCTCTAAACCCAATCAGCTTTTCTCCACTCACCATTTTCTGATTTTGAAAGAATATCATTATTTCCCAGCTGTTTTATTTTTAATTAGAAGATGGCTGTGATTTCATATCTGAGTTCGATAACTTCTGTTTAACATGAAGGGTGGTGAGGGGGTGTGGAGACAGGAGTGGGGACACATGGAAGCAAACATCAAGTGCATTCTCTCAAATCGCTGAACGTTTCGCTCTGTGTGTGTGTGACTCACATAAACATCTGGTACTTATCTGATGGTATGTAGACTATCTTGAGAAGTTGGTCAAACTCCTGTGGAGTTCCAATGGCAGCTTTCTGAGTTAGCTTAAACAGCACCATCAGCAGGAGTGACCCACGTGACACCTTGTTTCCAATGTCAATATAAAATCCTAAGGTGATATAGACTGCCCACCCACATCTTACTTTCACTGTGTTCCACACACAAAGAGAAGGCACTGCGAAAGACCCATAAGAGGACATCCCAAGCTCTTCGTGTGGGTGGGAAGAAGGACCCTTGTAGAAGACAGTTATCCTTGTCTACTTCCAGGGAGAGGAGGTGGTGGTGTAGCAGGTCCTGTGCACTGAGGACCTTTCATGCCTCTGGGTCCTGACCATGCCCCTGACTTGCTCTTTGTTCTAAGATGTCTACAGGAACAGTCCACACACACTTTATGGCTGTGGCATTGTCTAAGTAATGGCAGGAAACACAGTCCCCAGATAAAGAGAAATGAGGAGGAGCACACATTTTACTGAGAATCACTTGGGGACAAAGCTGCAGGTTTTAGCATTGTGTAGTAAATCATGCAACAAATCTTTGCAAACTGCTGGTTAAACAGCAGCATGCAGCCTTTGAGCCATGAAATGAATATCATTGCTTCCTATAATAATACATAACCAGCTATTGGTAATGTCATAATGTGGGAAGCCTCATTTCTAAAATGAAAATCTGTCTTGCTCAATAAAATACTGCCCATTGAGGTAGCATTGGCAAGGGAGCATTTACCCGCTTTTAACACTCCCTAGGCAGGTCAATACAAGAGCCTGAAAAAATAAAGGACAAAGAACTGAACTCTGATTAAAAACAGGAAAATATTTTTTTTTTGGTGGGGGGTGACTATGTTGAGTTTTCTTTAGAGCATCTTTGATGACTCAAAGAGCTGTTTAATTCATCACTTGACACTACAAGCTAAAAAAAATATTTTTTAGCAATTGTCTCATTTCCTTAGATAAAACACATGTTTTCTGACAAAGTCTGAGCATGTGAGCATCAGTCCTTTTCTAGCCTGTGTGGGCTGAATTCATAGCACCTGATGTTTGTGTTTTGAAAATTTAGGATCTTGGACTTAACAGTCACAAATCAGAATATTATCACTATAGAGTTAGTAACATAATTTTCTTTCTTTATGTATTTTGTCATTATTGTGCTACATCAAAAAATTCTGATAACTAAGATTACTCTTATTAATAGAAAATGCACAGGGCAACCTTTATGTTATGCATTTTGTTAAAGGCTAAATTTATAAGCATTCTCCCTTTCAATTCTCATATCAATCATACAAGACAGGTTTTTATGGACACATAAACTGAGGAACAAAGTGATATGTGAACCTTGTCCAGAGTCACATAACTTATCAGTGGCTGAGCTGGGACTTACATCCCAGGTCAACCCAGTGGCCCAGTGCAGTGAGCCACTGCACCCATGTGTCCCCCAATCCATATATTAAAACCATAATTACTAGACAGGCAATTTAGAATTTCTTAGTCAATAATCATGAAATCCAATAGCTCTTCTTTTTGGAAATTAAATGGTTTTTTACAATTATAGGAAGTATGAAATAATTTGTGACTACTTTGTTTTTCAGTTTGAAATGTATACCAACTCCTGGAAAGTACAACTTTGCATATGATTATATGGTTGAAAAAAAAAGATGATGGTTATGGATCATTTTTAGCAAAAGCTATGAAGAAACATTTAAAATTCTAGTAAAGAATAAAAATACCCAAATATGAGAAAAGTGCAACATTGGGAAAATTTCATCAATTTTCTTTTCTCATCTTAATTGTCTGAATGAATCCTTTTTTCCACAGTTAAATTAAAAGAAAGTATTTTTCCCAGGTGGAACCAGACTATTGGTTGATAGAAAACCCTTTGCTGACAGTGAAACAATTTTAAGTGAACCGGATAGATAAATTTTCCTACCAGAAGACTTGAACCAGCCGGTTAGAATAACATTAGATAAGGTTGTTATGGCCCAGAGGCTCGGGAAAGGCTGGCTTCCTTGATTGCCATTGCACTTACAGAAAAAGAACAATAAGAAAAGGGGCAAGAAAAATGAAGTCCCCTAACAAGGGCCGACCTTTGCTTGTTTTGTCAGATAAAAGGAAATAATGCTCCTGTGGGCTCCCGCGGCATCTGGATTCATGGCACATTCTACTATTTTCATGTTAATTTCTTTTGCATAAATCAGAAGCAACTAATTAAAAAAGAAATATTTAATTCTGACATGTTCTTTGAACTGGAGTTCCATCTGGTTCTGTTTGAACACTGAAATCTGCCGTCGTTGTTAAAATTGCAAGGAAACAAGAGGGGCTCCACGAAGCAGGTTAATATTCTAGCATCTCAGCCGGAGGGAGATGGTTCCAGAATCCAGCTACACAAATCACTCCAATATGGAAACCCTCAAGGTCAAATGTGGAGGAGAATGCTGTGCTAGGGTGGAGACTCTATCACTGGTCTATATTTCCTCAGTCTGATGGATGTAGAATTAAGGCTTCAGATGGCCCTTTGAGAGTAAGCCATACACCATGACAACCCAGCAGAAAATGCTTATTTTATAAATACATTTAAGATAAATATGGAAAGGGAGCCTTCACATATTCTCTGCAGAAACCTCAGGGTTTTTCTTCCATGTTTTTTAGTATAGATATAATTGTATTCAGAAAGACTAAACTAATATCCCATTTTAAATTTCTTCTTACTTGATAAACCTGTTAACTCTGGACACCAGGACACAATACATTCTGATAACAAAGGAGGAGAAAATGAAATAGCACTGAGGCTTTTATAGACTCTGGGATACAAGTAATCAGCATTTAAGGCAACTTGAAACTCCTGTGTAGGGTTGAAAAGAAAGACTGATTAAGTCTCAATGCTTAAGAAAAGATTGTTTTAAACAATTTCACGCCCCGCTCTGCAAACCTTTTCTCCTTTAAAATGAAGTAATTCGTTTCAATGGCATGTTAACTTGCAGATGGGACCTCAGAAACCTTTAACAGCTTGTTCAAGAAGATGATATTTAAATGGTCCCCTCTTCCAACTAAGACTCTCAAAGAGCTCTGGCTGGACAGTAAAAGATTCAGAGACTTAATACTTTCAATGAACATTTTTTTGAATGGTTATTTGTAAGTTACATATAATTTCAAACCTGCACCTAATCCTTTGATCTGGAACAAGGACAAGTACTCAGAACAGATCAAATGCAATCCCTAAGAAATTAGCTAATAATTTAATTTAAAAGCTTCATAATAAAAATGGCCTAACTGCATAGTTATGTAGAAGAAGTTCTGGTGTGCTATTGCACAGTAGGGTGATTATATGCAAGGATAACATAGTGTATATTTCAAAAGGCCAAAAGGAAGGATTTTGAATGTTTTCCCCCCTCAAAATGATAAATATTTGAGAAGATAGGTTAGTTAACCCTGAACTAAACATTGCACAATATACACATGTGTCAAAACATCACTCTCCTGATATGTACAATTCTTACATTTTCATACATGAGTTTAAAAAACACATCTAAATTTTAACAATTGTCAAACAATTTAGTTTCTTTTTTGGTACCAGTTATTGAACTCAGAGGTGCTTAACCACATCCCTAGCCCTTTAAATTTTTTTTTTTTTTTTTTTTTTTTTTTTACTTTGAGACAGGGTCATACTAAGTTGCTTAGGGCCTCACTAAGTTGCTGGCTTTAAACTTGCCATCCTCCTGCTAAAGGCAGAAGGAATGGGGATAAAATCCCACCCAATTGCCTACATTTGAAAATATTTGATATGATGAATATTTCCCTTCTATCTCATATCTCTTGGCAAAATTCTTTTAGGAAACAAGGATAAGTGACTTTCTTTCCCCTCCCCACCACCATATGCACACACTCAACCTCCTTTGTGTGGGCCTTCATGCAATCTAGGAGTCTAGATCATGAAGTGTTAGGCTAGTGACAGACAATGAAATCTTCATTGTAATTAAACTCACGATCATGCACTACACTGCTGAGGTAATTCTCCTGAAATGTGTACTTTTACTGCCTCTGGGAATCCAGGCATTCCTGGGAATGAGACTAACGTCAATCTGCTTGAGTCAGAGAGACTACTCGCTTGAGCCTCATGGCACTCTGCCACCCTACCCTGAGTTCATGCCTATGTTGAAAATATAATAAAAAGTTTAAAAGAAAAGAAAGGAGTCCATGAAATAAGCATAAAAACTGTATGTTGTTTTCTTCAGGGATGTTCATTGCTATCAAAAATCACATAGCTGGCTCCTCAAACATCCAAGAAGAGGTGCATGAGTTGGGAACTCCAGCTTATAAAGATAGTTATTTGTGTTTTGAATACCCATCCCACTGTGGATGGAAGATAGTGATTGGCAATTATTCATTTATAACAAAATAAGTGCTAGGTGTTTGGGGAAGAGGAAGAGAAAGTTACAAGTTTCTTGTCCTCTAGTCAAGAAGAGAAAAAGTCAAATAAAAAATAAATCCCTATATAAAGTGAATAGATTGCATTAAAACTACTCAGTTCCTTCTGGTACTATAGGAGACAATACGGGCAACGGAAGCAGCATGTGGTGGCTGAAAAGTACATGCCCCAGAAGTAGCTCTGTAGCTTTGACATTAAAGAGTGACCTGGATAGTGTTAAGCAAGTTAATTAGCCAATTCAAGCTTTAGATTCTTCCTCTCTCCAACAGAAAACCAATGCCTGGCCCATTTAGGTTATTTGTTATGGTTATTATAAAGATCACAATGACGCATATATACACACATTAACCATGAGAATGTAACTGAATAATTTTTTCCCCTTCAGTCATTTGGATAATTGGAGTTGAGTGCATGTGTGTGTGTGTGTGTGTGTGTACTTGCATGCATGCACACATATAGAAAGCTTTGCCTGCAATACCTAGATTATAATTCCTTTGAAGAAGGGACAGAGTTTTCTGCACTTTAAATTCACCTATCCCCACATATCCTTAATCCTTAGCAGATGCTCCATAAATGTTTGTTGAATTTAAATTCAATGCTGTGTTAAGTCCAGCACTGCTAGCAAGATCTAAAATGCCTTTCTTCCAAACAAAAGCCAAATGCCTGTCATTAAAGTCAACATTAAAGTGTTTGGGCAACTAACTTGCACTCTTAAACCAAAAATGTGATTATTCTTATCCTGGTATTTCTTACTGCAAATATTATAACTAGTCATAAAGTTTCTAGTTCTTTTGAAAGGGCACTACTTAAAACTAGAGTCTCTTTGAGTTTCATTGGCCAGGTCCACCCTGTGTCAAGTATTCCTTTTTATTTATTTTTCAAATGACCCCTCATTAACTTAGTAAATGTCTCTCCTCCTGGAAGTTACCCCACAGGGCAGCAGGCGTTAAATAACTTTTTACTTTATCTGTCATAGTCTCAAGACCTCAGTCCAACTTCTTCTCCACCTTCCTACTTTAAAGCTAAGCTAGTGGTAAGCATGACGTCCACAGGATGTTTATGTACAATATGTTTATGTGTCTGGGATCTAAGGCTTCTTCCATACCCTTCCTGTATTTAACTTTGTTTTTGGCAGTGATGGGGATTGAACCTAGGGCCTGGGCCTGGTGCATGCTAGGGAAGTGTTCTACCTCTACATTGCCAGGCCCCTGCTTCCTATATTAAAAAACAAACAAAACAAAACAAAACAAACAAACAAAAAACAGCATCATCATCTCATTGCATCACTATAGGTTGCCATGGCTTCCCCTGAGTCACATGTAATCTTTTAAGGAGTTGGAATCATAGCTTTGTGTGACTAAGAAATGAGTGCCCTAAAAGATCGTTGTATTTCTTTGTCTCCTGGTCTCAGAGAAGCAGCCCACAAGCAAGCCCCCTGGCAGAAGCACAGACGGCTCTGCAGTTTGGTAAAGCAGGTTGACACCTTTCTAAGGTGCAGTTATGGTCATACAGACATCCTTCTGAGTCTTGGCAATTTAAAGAGATATTAAACTTAAAAGACCAAGAAAATGTTAAATAGTGTGCATAGGTAAGGGATCTTTTTTCTTCAAAAGCTGTTGTTCTACTCTACCCATAAAGTTTTATCTGCATTGTTGGGATGATTCCTAAATGACTCAAGATAAACATACATTTGTACATACCATCTGTCTGCTTTAGCACAGACAAATGACTTGTTGATTATTCGTTTTCAATAAGTCATGCCTTTAATTCTTCTCCCCCTTCCTAAAAACTTGGTTTAAAAAATAAACACAAGGGTGAATTTCTGGAAACTAAAGACTTGCAGATGGGGGTGATGGTCTAAATCAGTCACTTGGCCTATAAACTTTGACAGCATCCTTGTACACCAGTTTTCCATGTATTTCTCAGTAATCTAGGTGGGCCTCTCATGATAATGAGAGTTTCATGTGTTGATGCAGAATCTGGAAGTGCAGGTGTCCAAGAACACTCCTTTACTTGGCATTAAAAGTCCTGCAAGAAGCTGATGGGATTACTGAGATTAAAGTCGGCCACCCGCCTAAGGTTATAAGGAATGCTACCCCAGAGACAAAAAGAAGAGAAACAACAGGCTGCCTAGGTACAGCTGGTTGTCAGAAATTGCATGTAAACAGTTAGTCTCTGAAGGGATGCCAATCATTCCTGAGAATAGATGAAATGAACTTCACAATTTAATATTTGATCAACTGTGTTTTCCTGTTGGAAGCTTACCATGCATTTTGGTAGATACACTGATTCTTTTTCTAAAAATCATTTATAAAGGGGATGGAGAACACCTTGGGGGGGTGCATTTTCAAAGAACTAGAATTCATGATTGGTGATCTATACTTTTGAACTGAGCTAAGAACAGAATAAAGCAGGAGGAAGACAATCCTGTTAAGTGCTCCATGGATGGAGGTGCAATATGGAAACAAGGAAGAGAGAAGTGATACACAAGGAGCTGTGATTTTCTCATTCCACCCAGAAGACAGAGACACAGAATGATGTCACTCTGTGCTCTGAAGACCCTTTGCCATCCAAATATTATCAGTCAGTGGACAGAATTGCAAATTGTTTTCATGTTCTGGGGAAAAGAAAAAAAAAAGTCCATTTTGCTAATTTTATGCATTGCAGCCTGGGTCACACAATGGGAGAATGCGTCTGCGTGACAACTTTGAAACCACAGAAGCATAAGCGCAGATGTCACACTCAGCACAGCCTGTCATTGCTCCCCTCACAGGCCTGAAGCTCATCACACAATGGAAGCGGTAACTTGCATTTATCCACTGGAACCATCCTTAACACATGGTTAGACGCATCTAATTCAACCACATACTTGGCAGTGACAAGGGGTGAAAAAGTCTGTTGGGGAACATGGCCATGCTGTTGTATATATGTAATCAGGTGGGTTAGGAGGGATCTTGGCAGAAAAAAGAGAGCTAAGGCACATATTGGAAAATGCTGAAAAAGACATTCTTTCCATACAACTTTGTAGGTTTTCAGAACAGTGAGAATTCTACCACCTTGCCATTGTACTTTGAGATGCAAAGTTAAGAATTAAAACACAGAACTTTGCAGGCTGGTAATACAATTGCCAGGGTTTAAAAAGAAATAGAATGAGCTGATTCTTAATCTGTTTGAATTACCTTTGATAAAAAATTTTTAATTGAGATGAATCTTACATGAGAAAACACGCATATTCTAAACTAGACACTCTAAAGAACAATAAGTAGATGAACAGATGTTTATATAAGCTCTTGTGGAAAGCAGCAATATTCTCCCATTAAGGGAAATGGATCATTGTATTACAGACATTGAGAATTGAAGCTGAATATCTCCATATACAGGTGGAAGTTTGAATCACCTCTGCCTGCCCCTTTTCCTTATTGTTCTACTTCCTGGAAGTCTCAGGAAAAGTCGAAATTGAGGTCATATAAGATGATTTCCATGCTTGTCTCAGCAAATGACATTTATCTATTGTTAGTGATTGATTTTAGAAGATATATCATATTAAAGGCACAAAAGTGTTGATTGATTTTTGTTTCTATGGTAAATATTTTTTAAATAAATGATTTCTTTCATCTCAGCATTGAAGCTTTTCAAATAATTAACAGCATACTTATAAACTGCATATGCACTATTTGGAAACAAGTGTTTAAACTAAAGAAATGGTATTATATGTGTGCTATAAAATGCTGATGATTGAGAATAACAATGACTAGTCTGGATTTTTAAAACAGTATTCAAATATTCAAAGATTTGGCATTTTGTTAAAATTGGAAACTTAAAAAATTATTTTCTGTTCACCTCATAAGTTCTGTGTGCCCCCTGAAATATATATTTTAAGAAATGCCATCAGGATTTCAGATTTCATATGATTTTCCAACTTCTTTTCATTATCATGAGTATTTCCCACTGGAAATTTGATATTTCATTTCTAGATCTTCAAACTTAAGGCTCTGTCAAATTTCCTGCTCCTGTAGCTATTAATCTGTGCACCTACCTGGCTCTTGGTCTTTTCTCTCTCTTCTATGATGGGATCTACAGGCATCAACATTAGCCTTTAGTAAATATACCAAGTCTAGAAGCCTAAGACAACTGTAATGACTTTCTTCAGACAGCTGGATTTCTGGTGCTGCTTTTTCCCCTTCATTTTTCTGAGTAGTATTATGGTTTATAAAATCCTTAGAATTGAACATGATATTTGTCATTTTAAAAAAAAGGAAAAAAGTCTGGATATTGGCAGGACTTTAAGGTGTGAACAATCTGTCATGGTGGGTAAGTCCCTGCCTTATGGATATTTCCTTCAAAGATTGGAGAGACATGAAAGATGAACTGTCTGGGCTTTTTCTTATCTCGCTTAGTGGGCTGCACTTCCCTGCAAGCTAGCACAAAAGAACCAAGGAAAACAGGCCCCACTAAGTGAAGTTTCTATGTAAAATCCTCAGATAAGCTTCATGGTGAAGCCAATCCAAACAATTATTTGATCTAAGGAAAAAAAAGAGAAACCTTCTTAATGGAAAAAAATTTGCTATGTGCTGCCTTACATGATTATCAATAGTATTTAAAATGAATTTCAGCTATGCTCCATATATTTATATTTTATCTTAGGCAAGCTCAAGGCACTAGCTGATAGAGTACATTTATTTTTAATAGAATCAGGGAATCTTGCTTGAAATGCTTGAAAGAACCCTAGAAGCTGTCTCATCCAATCACCCACCCACTGAAGAATTTCACCAATAGCCCTCCCAGGCTTGCTAAAAGAATAAAATAGTTTTTTTTTGTTGTTGTTGTTGTTGTTAAATCCATAAAATGTAGTTAGAAGTTTCGAGCATTAGAATTGTGAGAAAAATAAAAGTGTGGTAGAATTAAGACCTCATTCTCCTGAAGGGAGGCAATTAAGAGAATGCCATCAATGCATTTTTAACCCCTTGAGGCAAAGAGAGCTGAGAAGAAAATGCACCAATCACTTGCACAACTACATATGTGATTATTCTGAGTCATAACATGTGCAATTAGTCTCCAATGCTTACTCCATTCAATAGTTGGAAATGCAAAAACATAATGCATTTTATTACTATTGGGATTTATAGAGCATTTTTAAATTTAATCTACTTTCCTCTCCTTATTTGAACTGAGAATTGAATGAGATTAGATGGCTGAGGGAGGGAAGAAGGGTGGGAAAGGAAATTGTGTGTGTGTGTCTCATTTTCAAGTCAGCATTCCAACTTGCTATTTTGATGTGGATCAAAATTGCCATTATGATGTGAGCTTTCAAATCATGCATTAAATGACAGTTATAAGAGGGCACAAGTTCTCTGTCTACTCTCAAGCTTTGGAATTTCCAGGGTGAACACTTCTTCCTGCTGGAAAAGGTTACTGTGGATAATCTAGAAGTTTCAAACTATGGGTTCTGCCAATTCTGAAGAACACATTCCCCCCCCCCCCCGGCTCTGGGATTTTCAAACTGCAATATGAAAGTTATTTAAAGCTTAGGAGTGGGTGTGTTACATTACACGCGGCATAAACGTAGTCATTGCTCCTAAATGTGAACATTAATGCACTCTGTAAAAGGTACAATTATTACCACGGGGGACAGAAATCAACAAACCCCACCAAAGGAATTTCTTAAAACTGCTATCATAAAATCTGTGCATGTTATGGATTTCATTAACATTTTACTCCCTGAGGATTCCCAATTGTATAATAACAGAAGTTCTTTAAATTTTAAATACCACAGACAGGAATAGCCTTTCACCCAAAACAGATGTGAAACTGTCAACCTTGCCTTCTTATTGGTCCACAGATATGAAACTGGCTGGTAATTGATAGCTCTTAATTTGTTGTTCTTTAGGTTATAGAAATGGAAGCTTAATATTATTTTTCCAATAAAAAAAAGATAAGTTAATAAGCAATAGACAGGCTTTTCAACCACAGTGTTTTTGCTTTTGATTACATTTGAAATTAAGAAAAACAACAACAATACACCTTTGATTTACATACTGTATCAAAACTAAAATAGATCCACAAAGGCTGGTGACCCTCAACAATCACATGTGAAGGAGCTGATTTCAGTCTTATTTTGCCTTCTTGTCAATGATAACTTGCAATTTTATCCTTGTGTTTCCTTTTTTTTAATCCCATCCTTATCTCTGCTGATTGTGAAGCTATCTAAAATAACATCTGTATTTATTTAACTAAAAACAGCTCATTTTTAAAAGTTAAAAATAGTGAAGCCTAAGATAAATAAGCAAGGAGGTTTATGATGCGATTTTCCTGCATAAGGTAAACAAATACATCTGTATTTTTGGAAAACAAAAGAACTGTTTCCCTTTAAATAATAGCTACAAGTGGCTGAAAAGCAGCAACTACCGCCAAGGGGGGAGGGGGAAGAAAGCAACAAGTTACTTTTTTTTCATTCAAAAGACGACTTGATCTTCTGCAGTCTGGTTTTCAACTGGGAATGATATAAATGCCTGGAAACATTTTTGGTAGTTCCAACTATGGTGTGTATGAGCTTGGGAATTTTTCCTGGCTTCCACTGGGGAGAGGCCAGGGATGTTCCCCAACATCCTACAATACCCAGGACAGTTCCTACAGCTAAGAATTATCCAACCCAGAAGGTGGACATTGTCCAGACCAAGAAACTACTTCAGATATAGTCTATTTTACTAAATAGTAGCTTCTGTAACAACTATTCAATTTAATAGACATCATCTGCCAATCAGTAAGTAAGTAGGGAGAGGTCGGGATTTAAACTTGTTTATTGGTCTTCAGGATTCCACTCTCAAAAGAGACCCAAATCTACTTTCCACATTTTGTTAACAATTGAGTGAGAACAAAAATTTTAAGATTTCCAGCCCAGGTTCTGTCATTAATTTGCAATGTGGTCTTGCAAATCATTTAACCTCTGAACCTATGCAAAGTAAGGGATTTAGACATAGATGTTTGCATCCACTTTTAGTATTGCAGTTGAAGTTGAGATCTCCTAGGGGAAAAATAATTCCCTTCTAGAACATAACTATGAATTTTGATTACAAATAGACACTGGCATAAACTAATGAGAAACCAAAACTAAGCAAAATGGAATGTTCATGCTATAAAGATAATTTATTTTTTAAGTGAAATTCTATCTAAAGAGTTGTGGTTCATTCAATATTGTTTTCAAATGTTATACATTTCCTTTAGGGTGTGTTAACATGAAATATTAATTAGTAAAATCATTGGCTGCTTTTAAAAACTGAATTAGGTGGTCTATTTGACCCAAATGGTTAACATCATTTTAGTAATTTCTACATGACAAAACAATTGGTTGAAAATATCCAAGTCATTACTTGTCACACGTACTTCTAGTTTCCCCAAATCATATTCTCCTTAAAAACATTAAAAAAAACCCTGAACTCTAAATTTAATCTGTCCCTATATGTTTCCTCTAAATGAATTTCTATAATGTGAAAAGCCAACATCCCAGAGACAGCATTATTAGGAAAAGTGTCTCAGGAGGTGAAAATTTTGGGGACACAGACTTTCTGGTGGAAACATAGATAACAGAGAGGTGATGTCCTAAGGGGTAGGTGTAAAGCAGCTATTTTATGGAGGAAGTAGAAGTCAATGCAGAATCAGAGTAAGATAACCAGATTCATCTTTGGAAATTTTTTAAAAGCAAATTATGTACCTTTCAGATGAGTGTCTTAACTAAAACAGCATGTTACTATTAGTTGCCATAAATAAACACACACACACACACACACACACACACACACAGAGGTTGGGGGAGGAAGAGAGAGAGAGCACACCTGGAAACACATTCAATTGAACAGCTGTATTTTTTCGAAATTTGTCAACATTATGTTTTACATGCATTATTCCATATTTGGGTAAACCAGGGAGCTATTTTTGTCAGTTCTCTAGTTACAGATTTATAAAGTATCATTTTATTGTAATTTCAGCAATTTACTAATGATCTGAATGAGTTAATGCATCCCCTAAAGTGTCTGGTTTATAAACACACAGTGTTTACAATCAGGATAACCTGGCTCTATATATTTTCTGGATTAGTCAATTTAGCAGATGGAACTGATTTTGAATATAGCATTACAGATTATAAACCTGCTAGAAACTGGAAATTTTGTGAAAAATGAAAAAGAAAAAAGTAATGTTGTTTCATAGGCAATGCCTACGCTACCCTAAATGCATTAATATCAGAGAACGAAAGGTTTGTTTAGAAAGTCTAGGAGGACAGAAAATACTACATGAAGTTAATTAAAATAAATGACATTCTAAGCCTTTAAAATTAATTACTTCTATTTCTACTTTCAATTTTGGGAGAGTAAAGATTAAAAACAAGTGTTTTAAGTATTTACAAAACAAAACCCTCTTTTAATCAAATAAGCAATCATTCATTTTTCCCACTTAAAATATGACAAAAGATATAATATAGTAATATTATTTGTCAGAGGAACTATTTCCAAAGATTTATGAATTATTTATTCTCTTTGGCAGTTAAAGGAGGTCTACCTGGTTCCATCTTAGCCCATGAAATCAGGTCTAGGCTTTAAATTATCTTTGGCCTCTAATCTCAAGGAGTTGTAACTGAGGATTCAAGTTTTGAATTGTGACAGTGCCACTTTGGAAGAGGCTGGTAGCAATAATACATGGCTCTGGATGGGGATGGGGGAGCAGATAGATCATAAAGCTTGATGGAGTTCTGGGCCACAGAAAGGAGCCCGGGGAATGAGGGTCAGGAATCTATTTGAGTCAGAGTCTCCTCTGTGATGCATGAGCCCTTAAGACTTTGCTTGGTTTTGTCATCTTTCCCTGAACAGTTGTCATGAGGGTATCATCAGTCCAGCATACCTCAGCCACAAGAGCATGAGGTGAAAAACCCTGTTAGAATGGCCAAAGAGCCAGGTGAGCATCAGCCACACCCTGGGTCTGGGTCAGATCCAAACACAAGCGGTGATTCATCAGCTGTCTGGGGTCTGGACTTCTCATTCACTGCCCACTGACTTGCTTCACAAGCATGAGGAAGGAAGTCCACGTCAACTGTGTAAGACTGAGATTTCCCACAAGGTGGGAAGTTGGGATTTTCAGTGAACTGTTGTAGCCTCTATGGGCTTCACATGAACAGGGACAAAAAATCATTTGTCCTTATCTCACCTTCTAAAGCTAAGATGGGATGGGCATGAAAAGGTGCTTTTATAGAGGAAAGTGTAGATATATTAGATTGTATTGTTAGAACACGTTTCACAATTATAAAATTCCTAAGGCACCCAAAAGTCTTCTTGGATTTGACCAGCTTCACGTGATACATCTATAAGGATGGCACTTACTTTTTTTGACATTACTGTTGTAAGGGAGTGAACATGATTGTGTGTGCATTGCTGTGGATATGTTGTGATTCCTTTTAGTGTATCTGCTTCCCTACTACATTAGGGGATTTTGCTATTGTGTCTGCTTTCAAAGATCCTTCAAGGAGCAAGTGTGGAAGACTTGAGTGTTATCTGAGAAATACACATCAGACAATAGGAAAACATAGAAACTAGTGTCCTCAGAAGGTAAGTGCTAGCTACTTTCTTCTGGAACTTTCCTTCTCCTCACATGCCAGAATGAACATCTGTTCTAGAAAATGCAATGGAGAGGAGGTAGTTTTGCTTCAGGGGTTTGCACATATATTCTTGCAGTCACAGACTGTTTTCCTGGAAGTTTCCTTCTTCTGTGTGAATAATCCATAATAGGGCTGATTTACCAAACCAAACAGGATGTGATTGAGAAGCCAACTGCTTTGTGCTCCTCTGAAATAAGTGAAGGCATAAATAATCTAGTACAAAATTTTTTCCACAAACAACAATGCCCTCAAATTTGGAGAGCAGTGGAGTTGCAGTCTGAGTTGGTTTGTCAAATCTATTTCTAAAGTCACTGGAGGGTGTGGAAATCGATTAGTCCCTGGTGCCATTTTGATTTCTCTGGATCAACAAAGTTCACATCCACCCAGGCATTCTCTCTCTCTCTCTCTCTCTCTCTCTCTCTCTTTTTTTTTTTTTTTTTTTTTTTTTTTTTTTGTCTCCTGGCATTTTAATCAGGGAAAAGTCACAATTGTTTGGAGGAAAGCACTCCCAAGAGCTTTAATTAAAGCTGGAAGGATAAATCTGTTTACAGTGTGGTGAACACTATCATTAATAAAACATTGAAATAATTAACAAATTAAATTCTGCTTTGGGTGTGAATGGCTACATTTAGGATCTATGAGGATATGTCTCCTGAACAGATAAGGGTATGCTATGCATTTAGGTTTTAGAGAAGAAAAGAAAGAACTGAGCCTGCATTTTTCTGAGATTCATAGTATCACAGACTGCTAGAACTTGGAGTGAAGGCCACATTATCTTTATTTTATAGGAAAAGAAACTCAATTTCAATGAGTTTAGTGGCATGGGCTCCAATGATACACTTAAGAAGAATTTTTATTGCACCATGGATACACTGAGTCTTTACTCTGAATCTTCGATTGTTTAACTAGAAACAAAAGAATAGAAAAAGAATAAATTAAAAAAAAAAAAAACTAATATCAACAGCTTTAGGACACAGAATGGAATGCTTTGGGGGGCGGGGAATGAGCAAGTTTTACAGGGCGATCAACTCTGTTCATTGACAAGAGTTTTGTAGTCACTCAGGACATAAAGTAGCCTTCTAAGCAGGATGTGGCCATGTGCAAACCTTCAGATTGGGACTTCCCTTTGAGTCCCTTCTTACTGAATGCCTGGCTCCTCAACTTGTTTTTAAGCTTCCTGGCAGACAACAGATCTCACAGGAAGCACCAATGTGGACACTCAGATCCACAGCTAATGAGGCATTGTTTTTTTATGTCACTCAGTAATTTCCTAGAGAAAACAATGGAAACCAAAGACTGTTCCTGTCTTGAAGGAAAGTCAGCTTCCAATGTTACCTTATTAATTTAACACATGCAAGTATTTGTCCTTGTTGTTGCTACAGCAACAATCTTTGTGGAGTATATTGCATGCAAAAATGGGAAAAGGCTGGAAAAGAAAACAAATGTCATCTGCATACTTCTGTGAATAAAAATAGAAATGTATGTGTGCTAACAATCCCGTGATTAGAGGTATGTGCCTCTTGCCCTCAGTCTAAATTATACTGTACTTGTTGGTTAATTTCTAAAACATCTATCCAATGCAAACAACCAGCCAACCACTTCCAAGGAGCTTCAGAAAAACTGGAAACACATGAAATTATTCATAATTAGGTGATCGGTGGATGATAACAGTTCCTGCTATGTACACAGACACAACAAGCATGTAAATGAAGCCACTGAGCCCCAAATGAAAATAAGGATAATTTTAACACAAGGTGAATCAGAAGCTAAGCTTTTGTGATAGTCACCCCTCAGAATGACCAAGGAGCAAGATCCCTACCTTTTAGATTTAGAAATAGTCAGCACCCAACCCATCTCAGCGTGAGTCTTCCCAGCTCAAGGAAAAGCATGGAGTATATCCTAAGATATACTTGAATTTGTAAGAGTGGTAACAAATAATAAAGATACTGCACAATGTCATTTAAAGAAACAGGCTTTGGAGTCTTGTTTCCAAATGCTGTCATCACCTGTGACCCTGAAATTTCACAAATTTCTCTGAACCTCAGTGTCCTCGTTTTTATGATGGGGATAATTACATTCCCTCCCCAGGACTGTGGTGAGGATTAAATTAAAAAATAATGTCAAATACATAGCACATGTCAGGCCACATAATAAGCTTTCAATAAATGGTAAGTGGTCTGTGAATGGTACAATTGCCATTCAAGCTGTTCAACAAGCACTCCTCTGTCTGTTCCCTCCAGCACATGTCAAGCTGTGCCTCCCTGCTACCCCCTGGTTTAAGTATGGCAGAGTAATGTGCTTCTGCAATGAAATGTGGAAGTACTCTGTGAGGGAACCTCAACAGCCAGCTTGATTGTCCACACCTTCTTTTTCCTCCTGTCTTGGTGGCAGCAACATTTCAGAGGATGGCAGCTCCCTCAGCCTGGGTTCCAGGGTAAGAAGATTTGGAGCAGACCTCCAGCTGGCCCAGTGCTAGCAATAATAGCAAGAATTAAACCTTCATTTTGGAGGAAATTGGGTTACTTCACTTCCCCTGACCATGCTATTCTGTGAACAGAAAGAGTTGCATGAATTGAGATTTTTTTTTTTCTTCTGCAGCGATCTTAAATTGTGCCTAACTCTGAAGAATGATGTAAAGTCCTGTCCTCTTGACAAATGCTTTGTGAGAGCCCATTTGGTCTCCATGTTTCTACAGGCATAGAATTGCCTTGCACAGAAGAATTGCTACAGTTGCAATTTCAGAACTCTTGCAAGACCACTGGCCCTACATTATTGAGTGCTCTCAGCATTACCAAGAATAGGACTACATTACCATGCAAACATGCTTAGCACTGCAAAATGTAAGCTTTCCTCTAGAGGCACATCTGTCAATCATACTGAACTGCTTGTTGGTTTGGAGATGTGGAAAAACAAGTTACCAAGAGCTATTTTGACAGAGGCAAATTCATTTTGTTTCTGGCTTAATCTAGAGCTGGATTCAGCAATCCCAAGGTGAAAAGTCTCATCTTTTCTCACCCTCTACACATTTCTCAGTGTTATCATTTAGAGGTTAGCATGAGTTCAATCTCCTATAATAGGCTATTTCACTTTAAGTGTATGTTAAACTAATATTGACCTTTCCAAAGTAAAACAAAATCTGGTATTTGTGTTCAAAAGACTGAAACAGCAATAGATGTGGAAAGGAGAGGATAAATCATCTTGTTTTTTTTTTTTTTTTTTTTTTTTTCTTGCTTAGAAACTCTCCCCGAGAATTAGTCATTTTTATATATCTGGCAATGAATGTAAGACAGGCCCTGGCTACTCTCCTGGATAGGAAACCTGGATCCTTTAGCAAATACCTTTTTTTATAATTTACAGTTTAGCCCAAAGATCCAGATATGGATATTTCATTTGCCAGTGGGTGAAAAACTCAAGAATGTGTACATCAGGCCTTGGGTAGGAACATCTGCCAAATCTGGGCAAGATCAGGAATTCGGGATGGCACTGGTATTAACTGTATTAACTGGTAGGTTAGGCTGCTAGAAAATGGATGGGAAGGGGGAAGATGAGGAGGGATCATGAGGTATATAGTTGTGGCAGGGAAGGCCATGTCAGAGCAAAGAAAGAAAAGCAAAAGCTACATCATGAATGAGGTCACCAATGTACATTTCATACATATACACGAATAAGTAACTAACAGAGATCTGAGCCCTCAGTTAAACCCCTTCTTGGGTGTGTGCTCTATAGGCCTATACGAAAACTACAACCCAACTCTACCTTCCCTTCTTCAACTCTGAACAAGCAGAAAACCCTACACTTGGAAACAGTGGTTTCATGCACAGCTACAAGTAGAATTCATATATTTCATCAAGGGAATCAAAATATGTCAAAACAGGAAATGTGAGGAAAGTGTAGAGTCGCTGGAAAAAAAAATCAGATCTTTTAGTTGTTATCAGCCATCTGTACTGAAATTATGTGAAGAGCAGCATATGAGGATCTGAGAAGGTAAATGGATTTCCAGGGGGGATTCTGAGCCTGCCCTCCTGACTGTATATTGAGGGATTATTCTGTAGGGAATGCCTAGGGCCCTTTCCCATCTCTTCTCATCTGAGGGCACTTTGCCTGACTTTGCTTCTATTCAGCAGCTTTTCAAGGCAACTGGAACCTTCCTCTACCCTAGCTAGCCAGGCAGGTTTTGTGTTACATACCTGTATCCACTCTCTGTAGGAATCTTCCCCAGGAGTCCACCCATTCTCAGGGTAGTTCAGGCGGGAACGCTCTGCAGACCAGTTGGTGCTATACTGGGAAGAAGCTGTGATTTGATCAGAATGGATCTCTCCTGATTCCATGCCTAGAGCTTCCATACATTTGAAATCTGGAGAGAGAAATATGACCCAAAGTCATCAAAACATAAGGAATCAAAGACGCAATTTTCTTTTGAATCTGAAAAACTAAAGAGTTCATTCACTCAGAATCTTACAAAAAGATAGCAGCAAGGAACTTAATGAAGCATAGCTTTGATACATGTATTTTCATAGCATTATTTAAAACTAAGGCCATGAATATCATCACAGTGATTATGATTTTCTCAAGTAGGTCTAGGTTGACAAAAATAATATTTGAAAGGCATTAGGAAAGGGTGGAGATTCTGATTTATTTCCAAAGCTAAATGTGCATGCACGTGTGCATCTGTCAGACAAGTACACATCAAAAACTGTATTTAAATAAAATTTTAGTTTGGTTTATTTTCTATAGTATCTTGAAAAATTGAAAAAGACTCTGTGTCTATTTACAATTCATATTCAGTAGACAGTAGATTGGAAGTCTCTGTCTTTCAGACTACTTGCAATTGGCACACAGGCCACCTCTCCCTGACTTCTTTGTTCTCATGCCCCTTGATCCTGGAATGGTCATAATTATTAACATACATAGTTATTTTATTAAAACATAAAAGTATCCATTATGGCTAAACTACAACATCATATGGCCCAAAGAGCATTAGAGTTTTATAACATAAAATAATAATACATCAATGACCATAAATCATCAAAATGTGTATTCCATTAGGCCTAGCATATTTAAATGATATTGGGAAGAAAGTAATCAATTTTAGAAAAATGTCAATTCAAAAGTGAAAAAGAGTGGAAAAAATACAAAGCTTTAGGATTTAAATGGAAGTTTCTCAACCATCCAGAAAATTCCAATTTCATAGTTTGGATTTTAAACACCCAAAGGTTGATGTATTAAAGGCTTGGTCCCTAGGAAGGCACTATGGGGAAGTGGTAGAACCTTTAAGAGGTAGGGCCTGGCGGGAGGACTTTAGGTCATTTGGGGTGTGCCCTCAAGGAGGATTATAGGACTCTGATGTCTTTTCTACTCTCTAGCTTCCTGACCATGAGGTGAGTGGTTTTGTTCTACCATGGACTCCTGTCATGATGTGCCATGATGCACTGTCTCACTATAGGCCCAAAAGCAATGTGGTCAACAGGTCATGGTTTGGAACCTTCAAAACTCTTTACAATCTCTTTATAATTTTAGTCTCTTTAAAATTTGATTTTCTATTTGTGACAGTAAGGAAAAGTAGAGTAAGGTTGACTAATGTATTAGTCAACTACTAAGGTTGACTAATGTATCAAGGTTTTGTGTTTTCTGAATTTTCTGACCTAATAGATAATGTTTAATGACATAAAAGAGTTTTTTTCTCCCCCACAGGTTTCATACTTTAAGGTTAGGTTCATTATTTGTAATATAAACAGTATTTATTGGCACAAAGTAGGTCAATTCATTAGTCAAATAAATTAAGTACAAATAAGATTTTCAAATGTCATTGGTCATTTTATTTTCTAGTAAGATCTGATCGAGAAGATACCAGCATCTCTGGGATAGGTCTCCAAATACCCCATGTCCTCTCAGTAAATGACTTTTTTGACTTGGTGGCCAGAACTGATGAAATATGAAAATGTAACTTTGTTCTTTCAATTTTTTTCTCAGACTCTGAAAAGGGGTGGTAGCCACGTAAACTCTGAGAAAAGGTTGAGTGAGTTGAGTACTTTAATAGGATATAAAAATATGTTACTTTCTTTCTTTGATGGCAAGGCATTAACAAAATTTAAAATGTGCTGCTTTTACATGAATATCTCCTTTTACTCAGGTAAGAAAGAAAATATAATGGCTTCCCTCAGGGTCCTCCACAACCTACCGCCATGCACTATTCACTCTGTGTGACTGTTCCACTGATCAACTACCTCCCGTTTCTCCTTATCATCTGGGATCCAAACCTCTCTTTTTATGATTCTTAGTCTATTATTCATTTGAGGATGCCAGGGAGGTGGTCTGATCATATTTCATTGTTTTGAGGCACTCTTTTACCATTTCCCACTTCTTACCATAATTTCAGAGGCTCATCCACAATTTTATGGAGAGAGCACACCAAATAGTTTTTCCTTTTGATATTCACACACACACACACACACACATTTTTAAAGAGAAAAACAAACACTTAGCACACCAGTTCAGAAAACATCGCTTTAGCGTTTCATGTGGCCGCAGGTGTGTGAAGACGAATAACAGGGAATATTTACCACAGGGCTTTGCAAGATGAATAATACTGACCTTCTGAGACACTGCTCTGCAAGACACTGTAGTTTGCTGAGAAGCCTTCTTTTGCTATTGCACTGTCAGTATAAAAAACCATGGATAGAATGCCCGATGAGGACCGAATCCGACCTGGTGTTTTCTGTCCACAGTAACGCCCAATGTGAGGGCCAACTAGGAAGGCAGAAATATAGAGAATGTCAAAGTGTCTTTTCTTCTATAGCAGATGTAAAAATAACCATTTACAAACATGGGTCCCAGCAGAATCCAGAAGTCTATTCTAACCCAAAGCAAGTCTTCCCTAGTTAATTGGTTTGCAGTGAACATATTGGATCAGGTTTGCAGAGAGGATTTTAAAGTGTACTCAGAAGGGCAGTAACAGGCATAACCACATTCCCCAGTGAGCAGGATCATTTTCAGGAACAGAATCGAAATGCTTGCTTCAATTGCAAAGAATGAGATTTGGGCTGTCAAGTGGCACCTTGGCATTCATCTCCAGGGCCAAGTTGTATGCACAGCCCAGCACTGAGAGACTCCAGCTAGACTGTGCTCACTAAGTTCTCTTGTATTTGCCTGTCCTCACTTCTCTGTCCTTGGAGATCCTGTGAAAAACATATGTCCTGAAAAGCAGAGCAGTATGGGGGGGTCTTCTCCAGGACTGTGAACCCCAATTTCCTTCCATCTTTCAGCCCTGGAGTCTAAATATGATCCACATCACAGACTTAGGTGAAAGACAAAGGATCATGTTCTACTCAGGACTGCATTTGAAGACTAAAAACTAATTGCCATGATTTAAAAACTTTAAAACTATAGATGCTAATGATTTATACATAATAGTAAGTTATAATAAAAATGAATGGAAACTGTGTTATTCTAACTTGTTTTATTTTCTCTTCCAAGCCTAAGATATGTGACTATATTATACTGTCTGGTGGCCAAGAAATGGTCCAAAGCAGCCATTTGACTATGCACAACAGGAGAAAAAGTGTACCCAAGGCAATGGACAATCTAGAACATTGACAAATGTGTATTAAAGTCAAATTGTTATTTGGCTTAAGCGGGCCACACCTTTGTTAAAGTGCTTTAGACAAACCTTGGCAATGAGTGATTGTAAGTTTCCTCATGAATAATGCAGAAGTCCCTTGTACTGGGAGAATCTTTCCATTTCCCTGCCCAGATCAACAGAACAAAAAAGAAAAAAAAAAAAAAAAAAAAAAAAAAAAAAAAACCTTTCTCTCTAGGTTTTTTTCATTGCACATATGGTAAAAAACACACCAGATGGTTTGGACTTAGAAGGACAATCTGGTATGGACTATTTTCCCCTCCCAGAAATACACGGTTATGTGCATTTCAACTAAGAATTACTGCTTCATTTAAGGAAGCACAGTAGGTAGATATTTCCCTGGGGGAACAGGCCTTCAAGGGGGCATGGTGACCCAAGGCTTGTATACGCAACTTGGATGCACAGGACAGCTGATGAGAGCTGGGAGATGTTTCAAGTGTGATTATAAAAGCAAACCCCATGAGAACCAATCTTCCTAGGGCCCAGAGTACCAACTGAGTTCCTAATAGGCAGCTAATCTGAACACCTTCCTTTTTGGAATGTGTAGATACTTTGCTGATATTTTTGCAGCTCGACCAGTTCTCTTAAAATGATCAACCTCGCCACCCCTTTCAAAAAAAAAAAAAAAAAAAAAAAAAAACTAATCTGAAGTGGAAGTGGTTCATATCTTTGAGTTCCTGCAAAATACATCACATTCTTGAAAATGTCTCTATGCATTCAAAGTAATTGATATGTCTGAATTCAAATTCTCTATTGAAATCTTCTGTGGTAACCAAATGTCTTGTGTATGTAGATTGCTTTACCATGAAGAAAACAAGGAAGGTCACCCAATGAGGGGGACTGATACAGATTATGTAAGGGGTATCACTTTGTCATGGACAATCACTTTGCGTAATGGGAAGAGAATTTTGTTGAATCAGGCTTCCCAGTTCTCAGAAGAAAGTGTCTCAAAAGATAAAACTTACTGTTTTTTGCTTCTTTTCAGGTAAATCTTGGCCTCAAATTCTTCTACAAATGCTAGATTTGGTTCATTCTGGATGTGGTCCTACCATGAATTCAATATATTTTTCTTTCCCTGAGGAGTTCCATGTTGCCCATAACATATCCAGGAAAATATCCTGCTAGAGCCACAAACTCAGGTCTTTCCTTCCCTCAAAAAGAATCCCACTTCTCGTCTGTAATTATAAATGGGTGCTTAGGGTCCATTCACTCTCCCTCATATTTTCCCCTCATTTAAATTCCATTAGTGTGGTTTCATAATCTTTTTCTTTAGTGTGTGGGCAAACTTTTACAGCCCTAATCCTTGGAGTCGTTCTCTGATCACCACAGCCACTGACCTTCTCAAGAATATGGCAAGAGAGGCTGTGAACATCCCATGGAAGCTCTGGCAGCTGATCCTCCCCCTCCACTATCACCCCATTCCTTTGGGGAGGGTGGAAGGGGGAGTCTCTTTGAAAGAGGAAACAGAAGAGAACTTGTCTAATGCAGACTCATAATTTAGAGAGTCTCCATGACTCACTGGTTTATAATGTTTAAGACATGCTGGGTAAATCTGCCTTCTGTCCTTTAGAACATTGCCCCCGGACAGCAGCATGCAACTCTCTTTAGGAGCCCTCAAGATAAGAGAGTGAAAGGCTTTTGCCACGATAATACAAAGAGGTATTGAATTTTCCTGAACAACAGCGAGACCTTAGCCTAGCAAGCTAATGCAATATTGATCTGAACCAGAGTGGGTGAAGTACTCTTATCCGGCTCGTGTGTGTGCTCATTTGTGTATTTACATGAACGCAACTATTGGATTTCCTCTTTGTTACCAGGGACCTAAAGGCCAAGGAGATGAATTAAAACTCTCACAAAAACCACAAGGATAATTCAAAAATTGAATTATTGAAGAATTTAAGCAGGCAAGATGCACCAAGCTATCATTTGGGGGAGAACAGAACTGTAAGGTATAAAATTAACAGAATATTGGTGATGTTTAAAAGATACACTGGCAACAGGGGATGGCGATAGCGTGCTGTTTTTGTTTGTCTGTTTGTTTGTTTCCGTTTTTATTTTTTCTAATAATTTCTGCAATAATTACAACCCTATCTTAGAACCAAGATAATTTGGCTTTCTACTACTTTCTAATGGGGGTCGGGGGTGGAAGCAAAGATTGACTGTGATGTCATCCTTTTAAATGAAGTATTTTGAATCAATAAAAAAGGAATCTCATGCCTGTAATCCCAGCACTTGGGAGGCTGAGGCAGGAGGATCACGAGTTCAAAGCCAGCCTCAGCAATGGCGAGGCACTTAGCAACTCAGTGAGACCCTGTCTCTAATAAATTACAAAAAAGGGCTGGGGATGTGGCCCAGTGGTCTAGTGCCCCTGAGTTCAATCCTCGGTACCAAAAAAAAAAAAAAAAAAAAGGAATCATTTCAAAGGCACAAGATAGGCCATCTACACCTTACTTAAACTAATAAATCTTTTGATGGAAAATATCTAGAGTACTAACAATAAATTTTGGAACTTACCCACACCCAGTAGCATATTCATGTCTATCCTTTTGGTTTAGAAGGCTAATTTAAAGGTAAAAGTAAATAAGAAACAAAACTTTCCTTCTTGCTTTTATGAGACTTACTCCTGAGATGGTTGATCATCTGAGGAGTGGGTAACAATGGCAGTTCCTTCCTTAGGAACTTCAGCTTAGTGGGAGGGTTGACTGCATCTGCCCCCAAGCGCTGTGAGCTAACAAGCCCTGTGAGCTAAACATTCATGTCTTGCTCCATCATTCAGCACAGGCTCCTGCAATGTCCACCAGGGCAGCATGTCTGCTATTGGCTCAAAACCATGGGTAAACCTCCACCAATGCCTTCGGAGTGGTTACTTGAGAATCCGTGGAGTTTCAAAGAAAGTGATAGATGGAGATGTGTGATTGACAACATGTATGCATGCCTTGAATTTTGAGTTTTGGAGTAAACTGTTTTTCTTCAAAGCCAATTTGAATCAATGGATAGCTTTCAATTACTTAGTCATTTAATTCAATGTTTATGATAAAGAGCAACATAAAATCACTTGATGGTTAAAAGCCTTCAGCGCCTTCTGGTTGTTGTTTTTGGAAAAGATATCAAAGACTAACAGCAATTTTGTTGGCAGAAGAACTACTATGACAAAAATGTTTTTAGTGTCACTAACAAAAACCATGGGAGGACAGTTTATCATTTTGCCTAAAAATGAGCTGTTTTGCAGGTGTAGCTGGATGAAGCCAGGTAAACAGTAACAAAGATACAAACATTTCTTCATAGTCCAAAGCCCATTTTCTCCAGGAATAAGTGAAACGCACTATAGTTCAAAACATGGGTGAATTGCAAGGCTGATAATGCTTATTGTTAATTGTTCTTTGCTTCAACTCAGTGATTTTCTAGAGCCAGAAAATTACTACTTTGGAAAACCTTTGACACTAATAACAATGTGCTTCTTTCTGAAAATATTCTAAATAAGTTGGTTGATTGGACCTTCTCTTCAGATGTCAATTTAAATGAAAGTTCTAGAAAGGAAGGCTGCAAACTTGGGTTATGAACAAATAAACCCATTATTAAATGTCCCAAATACTGTTACAACACTATTGTAATATTGTTTTCCTAATTATCATATTGAATACTTGGAAATCAGTCAGTACTGTGTTTAGGAAAAATCTCATTACTTAATGAAGTAATTGCTAAGATCATCATAAACCTATTTATAGGTAAAAGACCAAAGAAGATATTGAATTAAGGTTAACTCATCCATTTACACCAATGACAATATAAGGCTTCTCTAAAATCAGTTTTTCTCTAATGCAATTTACAGATAAAATTACTTATAATTGTAATGTTATTTCAAAGACCAAGGCAATCTCCTTCTCATTCTACTTGTTATTCATTTACAATTTATTCTAACAATCTTTCTTCCTACTTGAGAATAAACTCCAAGTTTGTTTGTTTGTTTGTTTGTTTGTTTTTGGTACCAGGGATTGAACTCAGGGTCACTCGACCACTGGGCTACACCCCCAGCCCTTTTTTGTATTTTATTAGAAACAGGGTCTCACTGAGTTGCTAAGTGCCTCGCCATTGCTGAGGCTGGCTTTGAACTCGTGATCCTCCTGCCTCAGCCTCCCAAGTGCTGGGATTAGAGGCGTGCGCCACCATGCCCGGCTAAACTCTAATTCTGTTTCACGGATGGTTATACATCTATAGCTGCATGACCACTAGGAACTTCCAAGTTGTCCTTTCTGATCTGTGTAGTGTGTGTACTTTGGAGAAATCTTAATATTAAGCCAGACTAAACACAAGACAAGCAATGCAGCTGCAACACATTATTTGATCTTATCTCCCTCCGTTCAGAATTTGGGTATGTATTTTTGCCATTCAGCCTTCCAATTCGCTGGAATTGAATGGAAAAAACTTTCATTAGATGTCCACATGGATAGTTTTCCCATCTTCTTCAAATATTTGCTCAAATGTCACTTTCTTCATATGGCTTAATCTGTCCACCCTATTTAAAATTTTAACCTTTACTCCCTCCTCTCCTAACTTCTCATCCTTTCATTGAACAGAGTATCTGTTCTTCCCTCCTTATCTCCCCCTTTCTCCAGTCTTCCTTCCTCCCATGGTTTTTGTCAGTGACATCTCTCTCTTTCCCTCCTTTTTGGTTTATGATACCACTTGTCCTCTTCTAACATCCCATACACATAATCACTTTATTTGTACTATGCGCTGTTTATTGTCTGACTCCCTCTGGAGGAATATGAACTCCACAAGGGCAGGCATCTATGATTGTTTTGCTTACCAAGTGGCTAGAACAGTGCCTAAAACATAGTGGGTGTTTAATAAATATTTTTTAGAAGTAGGAAATAATTCAGATGATAGGAGAAAAGAATATAAATGATGTATTGAAGTGACTCAAATTGCCAAAGATGAAAATTCCTTAAATTGCAAGTGGGAAATCTATCTAAATGAGGAATGCCCAAATAATCGCATTCTCTTCCTACATGTCTAAAAATAATTTAAAAGTATTTAACTTCTCTGTTTCTTAGTCTGTAACATTTGTAAAACAAGTGGTTTGAATTCAGTGCTCTGTTAAGATCCCATCCTCTTGACAGTTTATGAATTAATGACCAGTAGGCAGGTCAGTGAAATGAGCAAAATGATTTAGTCAGGAAAAGTATGTGTTGGTCTCAGTTCTAAAGACCTTGCATAATCCTTCATGGCCTCAGCTTCCTTATCTATAAAATGAAGGATTTGGACAGATAATTACTAAGGTCTTTCTGAGCTCAAATACTTCAGCTCTGGCTCAGTGGAGAGCTGCCATTTTGCTTTGTTTTCCCTTGTCCTTTTGAGCTATTATTAAAAAAAAAAAAAAAAAGAAAAGAAAAGAAAAAAAAAAGATGCATGTATCATGACACTTGTAAAAGAATCCCCATTCCTTTCCCCCAGGTCCTTCCTCTTTGGGGAATGCTTCCTACTGATCTTAGCTCTTACCATCAGGGAATCCATCCCAGATTTCTAGTCGGTCATAGCGACAGAACATCCCCCCTGGAGGATTTGAGTCAGGCTCCAGGTCAAAGCTTTCAAATTCCAGAATAATCTCGGACATCTTTGGTGCAAAGATAATATAAGTGCATTCAAGGCTGTTCGGATATTTTTCAGGGAATCCAGGGGACTTTATCACTCCGCTAGGTGTTGTGTAGTTCTGGGAACATTCAGGACCTATGAAAAAATGAAAAAAAAAAAAAAAAAATTAAAAAGGAGGACAGTGAAAATCCCACTTAAATAACTTCACTGAGAAATAACCTGGGCAAAGACAGAATATTTTTTTAATAAAAGCCCACCATTATAATCACTCTCCTAATCATGCATTACTCAGCCTTTTCATATTAGTGATAGGTATGGCAAGTCAAATTCAGATTTATTGTGTTCTCCTTAGTTTTCCATTTATGTGGAGCAATTTAAAGCCTTTTGCTGTTGCAGGAGAAAAAAAATGACAAATATAAAATCATGTGGGAACAATGAATGAGTAAGCTGCAGAAATCTCGACAGAGCCCTAGAGAAATAATTATAGCCCCTTCAAGCTTAAATCTTTAAATCTTGAGGCTGACAGCCCTTTATTGGTGAAATAGAACATTTACAAAGGCGAGGGAGAGAATTCTGCAGAGGGAGTTTGGGTTTCAGATTCCTACACCAGTGACTCAGTAACTCTGCCAGATGTGACCTATGCCTCTTTGACAAACTAAATGTGAAAGGTAATTCGTACATGTACCCAGGGCGAGTGACTCATTCTGAGTGGTGTTGACACAGGTGTGCTGGTAACGTGTGGCTGTTAGTGAGGGCATGATAAACTGTGATTACAGGCCATGATGCTGGAAGTCAGTCACCTGATACCAATGTCGACATCCTAACCTTCCCCAAAGTATCAGCTACAGTATAGTATACCATTCTAAAATTGCATGTTAATGGATGTGTGTGTATAATGTATGTATGTGTGTGTATGTACATATTTATAATGTGTAATTTTAATGACTGTTCATTATTATTAAGATTTTACCCATTATCGTGATTTGTGATTGGAAACGATCAAGGGCATTCATACATAGTACAGGTTGACCTTATGACTGTATGAATGAACCCAATTTCAATTCATGATATCTAGTACTGAGTAGGGTGGAATTGACTGACTACACCATCAAAAAAGCCAACTACCTACACTGACATGAGCATATCCATTCTGCCTTTTATTACCACCACAACTGCCATGATTTTCAAATCACTACACGGAAGACTCCATGAATCAGAGATGACTTGACCCTTTTGAATCCCAGGATCAAGCCTGGGAGTATTTAATTCAACAGTTTTTTTTTGTTTGTTTGTTTGTTTTGTTTTGTTTTTTCTCCTGCACCATTCTCTCACTATGGCTCACAGGTGGAAGTGATGGGCCCCTTGCAATGGCGTACAAGGATTCAACTCCAAGTAAGGTGGTGTATCGAGATTGCTCTTAACTAAAAATCCTCTCTAAGTGACCAGCCACTAGTGGTAAATTATCAGGCATCAATGCGGATCAAATATAACTCGCAGATCTCTGTTTTTAGTGGCTCAGGTCAGTAAGCTGAATCTCCATCTCAGTGCATCCGGCAGTGTACTGAGAGAACAAAGCAGTGCCTCTGTCCTTGCACACATATGAGCTACCTATGGCACTGGAGAGGCAGAAGAATAGTATTTGCTGTATGGGTGCAGTAATCCTGGCCTGCAGAAGTCTGACTGGTTCAAAATAACTCCCAAACCTTCTTGGCCCATGCTTCACCATAATGGCCTCAAATGCTTATCTGTTTGATTCTGGTTAAAATGTTATTAATGTATTGCCTTTTACCAGGACAGTTCTAGGTAAAGGTTTAAAAATCAATTTCTAAATTACTCTAGGGTTCCTGAGATAACCAGTGACTTTGCCAGTTTGAGTCACGGTTCTTACCATTAATTCACAAAGAACATGTCGGTCAATTGGTCCATCCATCCATCCATACATACATACATGTATGTATGTATCTATCTATATATAGGATATTGGGAACTCCTTAGAATTTCACTTTCAAGATAAAGTAACAGGACACCTCCATCCTTCTTTCTATCTGGGAGGAAATGTGTTTGCTTGGTCTTGTAAGGCAAAGCAAACAGCAAGGTTTAATGCAGGTGTTAATATTCCCTCCTTCTCAAAAAGATAAATTCATCCATGTGGGATTAAGACTGAATAAAAAAAAAGTGACAGGAACTACAAGCATACTTTCAAAACTAAGTGAATTTCAACATTTCCATTGGGGCCCTGTCATATCACATACCTTTGAAAGCTATCCCAGGTTTTCTAGTTATTTTGATACAGTGTGGAGAAATTTCTTGGGATAATGTAAAAGAACCAGGTTAAGTGCCAGGAGATCTGAGTTCCAGCCCTGCCTTTACCACTAACATGCTGTGCAGCCTCAGGCGGACTCTTAACCTTTCTGGTTCTCAGATTCTGTGCATAACATAGTAGGAGTTGGGTTTTGGATTTGAAAAAAAAAAATTTCTCTTCTAACTTAAAGATTCTGTCGTTTCATATTTCCTCCATTGTGCATCAAACTTTGCTTCAATATTAATATTATCTTAGTTACTGCCACCAATGAACAGTACTTCCTCCAAGAAGGACAGTGGAGGGAATGGGTTTGGGAATTCTGTGGTGAGTACTCAAGAGTGAGGCCAGCAGCCCTGTGTGCAGCAGGAGCAAGTAAGCTGCAGGTGTGAGGGCTGCTCATGTGCACATCTGGAGCTACAGGACACTGTGCTGGTGATGTTGTTTGTAAGATCAAGAGTACTTTTGTATAGCCACAAGTTGTTAATGATTATGGGGTCAGACAATAATAAGAGTTTGAAATTATTATTAAATATAGACTCCTGTTTTGTTTGTTTGTTGTTGTTTGTTATCAGGGATTGGACCCAGGAGCCCTTTTTATTTTTATTTCAAGACAGGATCTCACCAAGTTGCTTAGAGCCTCACTGAATTGCTGATGCTGGCCTCAGACTTGTGATCCTCCTGCCTCAGCCTTCTGAGCCGCTGGGATTACAGGCATGTACCACCACACCCAGCTTAAATACACAGACTCTTGATTGCATAATGCATATCAAGTGGCCAATCCTGCTTTCAATGAATGACACCCATCCTCCACACTGAGACCCACAGTAACTGCTACAGCCTCTTCCAGCATCACAGCCTGGATGACCCAGTCCAAAGGGAAGGACAGGAATAGAGTGATAGGCAGGGGGGGCTTAGGTTTCCTGGAGAAATTTCTTTAGGTGAATAGGAATAATTGCAAGGCTGGAGACCCAAGCTTTCAACCTGTGGGAAACCAGATGGAAAGGGAAACTGGAACTTCTGGGGAAGAATTCGGGTGGTTGTGGATGACCCAGGAGGAGTGGTGTAAGAGGTGGGGACTGGCCTTGCTGACTGTCAGGGAAAGATGGGCCTCTAGGCATGCAGCCGTAGAGATTCAGAAATGGTCTAAATCTCTTTTAGAACTGTAATCTTTAGAAAAATTCAAGGTCATCAGGTAAAAGATCAATTTCCTGGTTGCATTAAACTGTGATTAGTGTAATTTGTGTGTTTTGAGGAAACGTGAAATGGCTGCACCCTGAAAGAAGAGCTATATTTTCAAAAGAACAGAGATTTACAGAATCTGTAATATTATTAAATGGCTTTGGAGGTAAAAACATTCATGACCTGCATATATATACAAAAATGTATTTTATTAATAATTTCCATGAGTATATAATAATTTTTATGCAGTGAGTAAAAATATGTGTAGGTATCTGCATTTTTCAAGTAGTATATATTTGGTTGGGAAGTAAAACATACATGATATGAAATAATCTGAAAATATTAAGGAGAAACCTATTAGTGAGTGGAGTGTGTGTGTGTGTGTGTGTGTGTGTGTATTCTATGTTTGTACACATACCAAAATATTGTATATACTGTATATAGTACACACACAGAGATGACAGAGTGCATATATTTTAAAAAATCAGATTAATCACAAAGAGATTCCTGAGGGGGGAAAAAAAAACACATTAGAGTCAAATTCCTAAGAAGGGAAAGATTATACTGGAAGAGAACAAGGGCTCTGTATTTTGAAGGCATTGTCTTTATCCATAATCACTGTTAACAGTATTGCTTAGCAAACATGTTGTCAGAAGCAGGCATTGGCTACATATTTTCCATGTTTTCATCTGATTTTCACAACAAACCTGTGCTTGGTATAGTCTCCATGTCTTATTTATTTATTTATTTATTTATGAGGAAACTAAGGCTCTGTGCGTTCACACAAATAGCCAGCAGCAAAATTCAAACTCACACTCTGTTCTGCTGGGACTAACCAGTGCCTTGTCCTGAAGGAGGAAGACAGGCTGCAGATCTGGGAGAGCTGCAGATGGACAAGTCCAAGTGCAGATGTAGTTGGCATCCAACCTCAAACAGGAATGGAGGGTTAACCCAATAGGCGATGGAAACCCACTGCAGGTGTTCTGAGGACTGCACTTGATGCCTGTTTGACAAGCTGTGTGTAGCATTAAGTAACATGGGAGAACCACAAACTGTGCCTATTTGGTTAATGGCAGTGGGACATACAGGAAGCTGTGACTTGTTGGGATATTCAAATAGGAACTAAAAGTCACACTGGACGTAGAGAGCCCAGAAGAGAAAGAACGGAAGGCTTTGATTCCCAAGGATGCTGTTGGATAGCAGGACAGTGAAATTACGATCATCTGAGACTAAAGACAGTAGGGAACTGAGTTCATCTGGAGTGTGAAAGAAGAATTCTTGAGAAGCAGAATAAAGAAAAGCAGAGTCATTAGGAGTTTCTGGAAATAGTGGTATTTTTTCAAATTTCAGTGACATCGATTCTGACAGCTTTCTCTCTCTCTCTCTCTCTCTCTCTCTCTCTCTCTTTCATTTGAGACTCTTCATGAGAAAAACAAGACTTTTTCTGAAACCTTGTGTCTTTGGTAGTGGTCCAGGCAAGTAAGCAACAGGATGTAGATGTGCATGTGTATATACATATACATACATGTGTAATATGATTCACACAATAAATCAAACAGCTTTCAATGCAAGAAAATATGTACATATATAAGCATCTGCTTATACTGATGTCATATGTATACTATCATTTGTACTAATGTCTTCTAAGCAAATTTCTGAACAAAGTTCTGTGTATATGGGGACAGAAACAGATATCATAGAAGTTTAATGAAGTGGTACCAATATTCCCCAAGACTCCCAATGACTCCACTTTTCATTATTCTCAGTTGACACTGACCCAGAGGACCTAAGATTTTCAAACTGGTGTGGCTGAATTTTTTTCTATTAAACCAACTTTCAATTATACTTCCTATGTATAATTATACTTCCTATGTACTTCAGGACAATATATTCAACACCTGGGCATCTATCCCTTGACTGCCAATACATTAACACTAATTTTAAAATGCAAGTAATAGAAAAGGCTGAATTTAACACATAAGAGGAGTCTACAGTAACTTTCAAATAAAGTTACCTTGTCTTGCTGTAGTTTGGATTTGGAGTGTCCTCCAAAAGTCCATATGACAAAGGTTTAGTCCTCAGTTTGGCACTATTAAAAGTGGGGGAAATGTTAAGAAATGGGCCTAGTGTATTTAATGTATTTTCCAACATGTTGTAAGAAGAAAATATATTCTTTAGCAAAGAATAATAGCATCGCCCCATCTTTCTTTTGACTTTGTCTTTTGTAAAATCCATGTTAAATTGTAGTTTAGTCATACTTGTTCTGTCAGTTACTCACTCACCTCTCTTGAAAATTTCATAACGTATGGAAAATCCTGCACCGTGCGTCTCATAGTCAGAGACAAATTTGATAAAAAGAAATGGCCCTGAAGACACCACAGGAGAAGGGGCAATCTTTCCACAAAACTTTCCCCATAGACGTCCATTTTCATTTTCTCCATCTATAACTTCCACATAGTCATACCTAACACAAAAACAGGGAAGGAAACATTAGGTTGGCAAGAAATGCCCTTTTAATTTCAATAATTTAGAAAGTAACATTATGCAGCACAGTCTGTCAAGAGAAAAAGTGCTTTCTGCATTCATGACTGCTTTACATGGAGGAAAAAAAATATCTAGCAAAATGAAATAATTAAAATGGACTACATCATGTCTGTATACATCATCTGGCAACACAGAACTATTAAGAATAATGGTGTCCATTATACTTGCAGACAATGTCAGTTAAAGTAACCAATTAACAAGAAAAAGAAAAATCTCATGAGCACAATTCTCTATTATTAAATTGTGTTCCTTTGTCTATGGTGGTGGGGTGTCAATACATAATGCTATGCATTCTTTTCAAACTGTGAAGTTCTTTTATGAATTCAAAATGTCTCCTTAGCTGGAGCTCTCCATGAACAATACTTTGATTTCTGTGAGCGACCCTCTAAACATATGGCCACAGAATAATAAACAGATTCTTTACTATTTAACTCAATTCTGTCAAACTCCAGACTTCTTAGAAAAAATTCTCTCAGTGGCCACATTCAATGGTTCAAACACAGATTATCTTCCCCAATCTATGTGTGGATCATAGAATATGATTTATTCACAGAAAATAAATTTATTCAAAAATGGAAAATAACCTTGTCTATACTCACCAGTCTGAATGATCCAAGAAATATTATTTGAAAAAGAATATGACACACTTAAAAATCACCAAAGTGATATGATTTAAAAAATCTGGTTTAATAATGATATACTGAAGAGACCAACGATAAAGTGACAATAAAATAATATTCTAAAGATTACACTGAGATAACTGATATGCTTGCAACTTATTTATCTTCAAAAGGTAGAAACCATCACTAATGTCCTTGAGGGAAATAAAGAGATTCTTATTTATTTGTTGTTATATATTTCTTAGTATCTTGCTCTTTTCTTTCTTTTTATTTCCTAAGTCACATAGGAGCCAGAGGATCTGATTTGTTTCCATTTTTCCCCTAGAACTAACATGAACACATTACAATCCATTCATTTCAAACCTTTATTTTATTTCTGTGTTTTCCTTGGTTCAAAAATCCTGGTATATATTAATTTCAGGTATGGCTAAAATATGGCAGTCACATCAACTTTATCTAGCAATTTAAAAGAAATCAAAGTGGGGAGAAATCTTCATGATGACCCATGTCATCCTTAACAATCTCTTTCAAACTGCCCAGGACACATTACTTACGTTTATATAAAGTCTCAGGAGACAACTGCAAAGATGATATCACTGGTTAGAGTGGACAGCTTAAGGCTTTCTAAATTAAAAATGACATTACCTCATCAGTTAAAATTGTGTGCCAGCTTTGTGTATATCAAGAAGAAAATAAAGCTGACATTGATGGAACTAAGCATTAACATATGTGAATTATTGTCTAAACTGCATTTCCTCTATTACATCTGATATTTCCAGTAGTAATCACTTGGCCTGCTAATATGGCTGTCCATTTGCAAAACTATGGAAATACACAGAGGAATTGTTCCTTTCTCAATACTTAGATGTTTTGCATTTAAAAGAAGACAAAGGAAGAGAGGGAGGAAGAGGAGGAGGAGGAGGAAGAAAGCTTTATGGTCAAAATCCTAACCAGCTTTTACAGTCAACTGGGGGCAGCTGGAAAGAACACTATCTCTGTATTCATTAAAGCCTCCCAAGTTGGCATTTATAGAGTAATTCCTTTTATCTCTACTGCTTCATTGACAAGACAGGTCTGCATGCTTTGCCCCACGCTTTCTTATAATCTAACTGTGATTTGAACTGTTGACTGTGTTTGGTCTGGCAACTGTGCATCCAGCTTTGCAATATAGGCTTTTTACTTGAATCTTGACATGGTCTGAATACTAAGTGGCCAAATCCTAGTGCATGTTGCCTTGCAGGCACAAATAAGAGAGGTGGGTCAGGCATTCTGAAGAACTAAGGGCATTTCTTTCTCTCAGGTATTAGCAAGCTCGGCGAATGTAGTTCCAATGAAATGTAACAGGAAAAAAAGCGAGTATTTTAATTCACATATCCTCCTCTGATAGTAAATACTAGGCTCTCCTCTTGGCAACAGTAAAAGCTATTTTTAAAAGCAAGGGGGGATTAGAATCCCTTCCCAGCAAAAGATAATTCATTGCATAGTTAGGTGCCAATTTTAGGAAATTGAATTATTCAGGGATGCTATAGTTACATTTGTAAACTGGAAGTCTGCTATCATTTTAGCACTTCCCTTCAAAGTATCATCCAACCAGACCCCTAAGAGTATCACGAATAGTAGTTCTCGTAAATATTCAGGAGGGTGTACTATGCACAAGTTGCAAAGGATAGTATTGCCAAAGAAGTTAAGGAAGCAGCTTGTATCTCCCTCTGGAGTTGATACCAGTTCCACTCCACAAGTTTCTCACTGGCAAACGCAGTGCCAGGAATGCAGCTGGTGTGCCAGTATCCCTCCCCAGAGACTAAACGTGTCACCACAGCAACGCACCCAGCCCGCATTGGCCTGAGGCCCAGGATACTGAGTTTGCAAATTTCGATCCCCCAGCCGGCTGCACATTGCTCTGTTGCTGCTGCCAGTGTGGCAAACACCGCATTGCTTACTATGTTAAGATCTCCAGCGGTGACAACAGAGGCCTGTAAAGGTGAAAGTGAAGGCACCTGTCTGACTCACTGAAAACAGCCATGCTCCTGTTGCTGGAGGAGACCCCGGAATTGCGTCCAAGGAATCTAATTCATAAGAGCTACAGGAGGGCTAATAAAGTTGAGGAGTCCTCCTTCCATTTGGGTTCCTGCTCTGGAAAAAGAATGCTCTGGGTGACAAAGGTGCCTGGTGGGTCCAAAGAGCATTACTCTTCTAGGCAGGGTTCTAGAAGCTGGGTCTCTTCCTGTCCCTGCTCATAGTACAGATGGACCCCATCCAAGGAAAGATGCTCCCCACTTATCATGGGAAGTAAATATAATGTGGGTAGTTAAAATATTCAGAAGGCAACCAACCCCTCCTCCCTAGACAGCCTCCCATTTCTTAAGTCTTCTACATTCAAGCTTTTTCATTGTGCAGCGGCAATGGCAAAACAGGTGCACATTTCTTATGAAGTAATACAAAGATCTCTACTTAACCTTTTTGAGAAATGATGTTGGCTTTCCACGATATCCATGTTAAGGTGAAATACCTGGTGGCTCTTCCCACCAGCCCTGGCTTTAGAATCTGAGCTTCCTAAGCCACAGGCCTTTTGCTCACGTTGCTTCTCCACCCCTCCATACCCAGGTGTATGTTGGTGCTGAAACATTTTAAATCCTAATAATAATCACAAGTTAGGTTTCCCCTAAGAGTGATCAAAGAATAAATGTTTCCTTCTAAGAATTCTTGAAAGGATTACCCAGAGATTATTTTTTTTTCCTTTTGGAAAGTTTGAATTATGGTTTTAGGAGAATGGCCAAGTAGGGGAAAAAGTGATAGGAAAATGGAAATGTATTTAGTCACTAAAGAGCCATTTTGGACACTTTATAGGTATGTGGTGCTGAATAGATGAATAGCATACTTTACTTAAGTCAGGTTTCTCTTGTGAGTTAAAATGACCCTTGACTCTCTTGGTGGAGAGAATGAAATGTTAAGAAAGCTAATCCTTTATCGGGTGTTGTCTGAGACAGTGAGCTACCGTACCAAGCCCCCCAAGGCTTCTGGACATTCTCAAATTATTAGGAAGGGGGTTTTTTAGGTGGTGCTGTCTTTTTAATCTCCTTCCAAGGGGATCCACCCCCATTGACACAGGAACATTCATAATGGAGAAATCTGATACCTGACATCAGACCCCAGAGTAAGAAATGATGTTGACTAACATAATTTTCACCTGCAAAAAGTGTTTCTTTGGTTTATTTTGCACAAGGCATTTAATGGTGATCCCAACTAACCGCCTATAAACAATTGCTGTGCTGTGAAAAATTGTCTTAGATCTTCCCCAGAGTATTAGAAAGAGGATTTGAAAATAAATATACATAATAATGGAAGTAGGAGGAATCAATTTGTCTGCATGTGTGCTTTGAGCAATTTTATATGAGATTTATCCTCCAACAGTTCTGGCTTACTTGCAATGCCTCTAATCAAGATATGTGAAAAACCTAACAATGGTTTACTTAGTAAAAACATTCTTTAGTAATCTATTCTAGGTAAATAATCAATATTAATTTTTTTTGGACTGGGGATTGAATTCAGGGGCACTTGACCACTGGGCCACATCCCCAGCCCTTTTTTGTATTTCATTTAGAGGCAGGGTCTCACTGAGTTGCTAAGTGCCCTGCCATTGCTGAGGCTGGCTTTGAACTTGCAATCCTCCTGCCTCAGCCTCCCTAGTGCTGGGATTACAGGTGTGCACCAATGCGCCCATCTTTAAATTCTTTATATACAATCACAACATGGAATAATATATAGCCATTTAAAAGAATGTCCAACAAAAGGTTTATTTTATAACATAGGGAAAATGTTTATAAGTAAAATATCAGAATATAAGCCCCTATATGCAGTATAGTCTCAATTCTTATTGATATGCAAAAAAAGAACTGGAAGAAAACATGCCAAGCTGTTATAAGTGGTGATCTCTGGGGTAATGACATTATGTTCCTATTTTATTTCTGTATTTTTCAAGAAATTTTACAATGGACAAGTGTTTCTTTATAATCAGATAAAAGTTATTTTGAAAAGCACTAACTACCAGTGTATAAAGTGGCAAATCAATATCTGTTTGCCTTGCTAACAATTTTCTATTTCTTGGTAAGAAAATGCTATCTTTATGATGTTTTATATGAAAGTAAATCAAAGACTTTGCTTTTTTTTTTTTTTTTTTTTTTTTTTTTTAACCATGGGATCAATGAGAGTCTCTATGTAATATATTTTCCTTATGTTCCAGAAAGTTAAAATGAATTGGATTTGATCTCATACTTTCTGAAAGGCTGGCAATAATAATTGACATTGTACAGTGTTTTCCATGTTACAAAATTTTCTCACATATATTATCTAATTTAGTCTTGACAGGGACCCCAGGAAGGCAGTTGGCAGGTAGTTTCATTTCAGAAGGAGCCCAGAGCTGGGGAGCTGACCTGAGGGAGACACACACAGGAGGGAGTTTGTATCCTCTCCATATTGCCTACTTTGGAGCAAACTTGACTCCAATATGCACTCTTTTTATTTTTTTCATTTGTTCTAATTAGTTACACATGACAGTAGAATGCATTTTGACACATCATCTATAAATGGAGTATAACTTCTCATTCTTCTGGTTGTACATGATGTAGAATTACATGGGCCTTGTAATCACATATGCACACAAGGTAATAATGTCCAATTCAATCCTCTGTTCTTCCCACCTCCATACTCCCCACTCTCACTCCCCTCTGCCTAATCCATAGTACCTCTATTCTTCTACGCCACCTCCCCCATTATTGTGAATTAGCATCCACATATCAGAGAAAACATTCATCCTTGGGTCCTTTGGGTTTAGCTTATTTCACTTATCATGATATTCTCCAGCTCCATCCAATATGCACTCTTATTATTACCTTTCTTACATGTTTTGTGGGATGGCTTTTAAAAATATTAACAGGGCTGGGATTGTGGCTCAGTGGCAGAGCGCTTGCCTCGCATGTATGAGGCACTGGGTTCGATCCTCAGCACCACATAAAAATGAAATAGCTTCCAAGATCAGACGAGATCAGGCACGTTCAGGGTGGTATGGCCGTAGACACCGATCTCTAGAATATATAAAGAACTTAAAAATCTTAACACCAAAAAAAAAAAACAAATAACCCAATCAATAAATGGGCCAAGGAATTGAACAGACACTTCTCAGAAGAAGATATACAATCAATCAACAAACACTTGAAAAAATGTTCAACATCTCTGGCAATTAGAGAAATGCAAAGCAAAACCACTCTAAGATTTCATCTCATACCAGTCAGAATGGCAGCTATTAAGAACACAAACAACAATAAAATTAGAGAGGATGTGGGGGAAAAGGCACACTCATATATTGTTGGTGGGACTGCAAAATGGTGCAGCCAATATGGAAAGCAATATGGAGATTCCTAGGAAAACTTGGAATGGAACCACCTTATGACCCAGCTATCCCACTCCTATGTCTATACCCAAAGGACTTAAAAACAGTATACTACAGGGACACAGCCACATCAATGTTTATAGCAGCACAATTCACAATAGCTAAACTGTGGAACCAACCTAGATGCCCTTCAGTTGATGAATGGATAAGGAAAATGTGGTATATATACACAATGGAGTATTACTCAGCAATAAGAGAGAATAAAATCATGACATTCGCAGGTAAATGGATGAAATTGGAGAATATAATGCTAAGTGAAGTTAGCCAATCCCAAAAAGCCAAATGCCAAATGTTTTTTCTGATATAAGGAGGCCGATTCACAGTGGGGTTGGGATGGGGAGCATAGGAGGATTAGAGGAACACTAGAATGGCCAATGGGGAGGGAGGGGAGGGGAGGGGGCAAATGGGTGAAGAAAAAAAAAAGATAATAGAATGAGATGGATATCATTACCCTAAGTACATGTATGAAGTCACGAATGGTGTGAATATACTTTGTATACAATCAGAGATATGTAAAAATGTGCTCTACGAGTATAATCTGAAATGTAATACATTCTGCTGTCATTTCTAACAAGTTAGAATAAAAAATAAATTTGAAAAAAAATAAAATAAAATAAAATAAATAAAGGTATTGTGTCCATCTACAACTAAAAAACATTTTTTAATTAGTCATTAACAATTACTAATTTGTTGTCTTTTGTTCAGTTAGTTATTGTTGCTAGGAGAGTACCCCCATTAAATAACACTTTACTGTTTTTTCTTTATTCTTAGAATTTTCTAAACAAGCCTCTTTGTGTGAGCTTTTTCAGTACTGTAACAAATACGTGAGATAATCAATTTATAAAGAGAAAAAGCTTATTTTGGTTCACAGTTTTAGAGGTTTCAGTACATGGTTGGCCCCTTTGCTTTTGACCTCTGGCAAGGCAGCACACCATGGCAGGAGTATATGGTACAGCAGTTGCTCACCTCAAAGACAGGATGCAAAAGAGAGGAAGAAGAAAGGGCTAAAGTCCTGCTACTATCCCTCAAGGGCACACCCCCAGTCACCTGAGGATCTCCCACTGTGTCATACCTTTTAAAGGTTCTGCTACCTCCCAATAGCACCACCCTGGGGACCAACCCTTTATCAAACAGATCTCTGGGATACACTCAAGATGTGTATTATAGCAATCTTGGTGTGTACAAAGTTGTGTATGAGAGAAAAAAGAGGAAAGACACAGAGACCCCTTGCCCTTCAGGGAGACACCTATGTTGAAAGTTTCAGTGGAACTGATGGTAGTCACTGAATTGGGTTCCTGCCACAGCTGTTCTGGTCTCTTGTTCAGGGTGGCTATTCAGGGACCACATGGTACCTGGGCAATAGAGATGAAACCAGGGTAGGTGCCAGAGGGGAGCTGAATGGCAGCTATAATTTAGTTTTCTTCCTACTTCTAGCTGCCTAACCCTGAACACAGGCTGCCCCAGCACAGGCGGAGCAGAGTGAGTCTGGACCACACAGACCAATGTCCCATCCACAATAATTACTATGTGGGGAGGGCTGGACCCTCTGACCATCGGCAGGTCAGAAGCCAGCCAGGGTGGCAACGCCCCAGATTTGGAGCACAAAGGGGGCCTGAACCGGGGGCCCTGACTGATTGCCTAGACCTTCTTCAGCAAAACGGAGGCTTGGGTGTGACCTGGCTGCTCTCCTCTCAGCTTCTAGCCTGTGGCCGCATTTCTATGAAAACCATTCTAAATCTGTACAAAATTTGAACTTCATGTTATTTACAGAATCTAGTCTCATTTATTATATTTGTCATAGTTCCCTTTAAAGTTTGTTTCTATATTTAGAAAGTAATTTTCTTCCTTTAAAGTTGGGTATTTTCTCATGTGTTTTATTCATTTCTCTTAAACTTGTATGTTTCTATATACATTCTGTGTGTTATAATCTGAATTGTGAGACATTAATCTCTGATTTGGGGATCATTTTTTACTTATGACACTAACTTTTTCTTATTTCTTTTCTAGTGGTACTTTCAATACATCTCACAAATCTAAATTTCCAACCATTGCGTTATTATCTCTACACCTGTTATGTGTTTATGCATATTTGTACTAAGTAATTTGCTATCTATGTATTTTTTTTTTCTGTTGGGGTAACTACTTATCACACCTTGATAACCTCATTCATTTGAGTAGATAATGGTTATTTTAGTAGCATTTTCACTTCTTTACCACCAAATTCCTAGCACTCTTATCACCCAAACTCAGGTTCCATCCATGAGTAGCCTGAGGGACTAAAGTTTGTATTATTTGCATAACCCCCAAATAAGCACAAATTCTTAGTTCAGGGATGATCTGCTGGACTGCCTGGGCTGTGAAGCACACAGTGCTAAAACGATCAGGGAATTTTGCATTCATCAGTGGCTGCTGGATACACTTAAGCCAAATCTTCTCAACCCCAGCCGGCTTCACTGATTGTAATAGGGAGGCTAACCCCTCACTGGTCTTGGAACATTAAAAAAAAAATGTTTGTAGAAACTTTTAACATCATTTTGTAATGTCATTGTCCTTATTAAAGGACCACACAGTGTTACTGTTGTGCTTGTCCAAAAGCTTCCAGATAATTTTCCTCCAAGAAATTCCAACACCAGATAGTCCACCTAATGTTCTTAGAATGTGGGCCCTCTGAGGAAGTTTAGGAAAGATTTCCACATATTTTCATACTCAAATGACTAGTTCTCTAATAATCAAAACACAGTGAAGCTCACAAAGCTAATTTCACACACTAAAAATTTAATCTTTAAGCTTTGTAATGCCTCAGGGTCATAATGACTATCTATAATTTCATTGCAGCTATCGAAAACTGATGATTAATAGTTTAGATAGGAATCACATCAAGTACATGAGTTTATAGTCCCAAGAAATAAGCTCTTATAAAACTGAAGAAAGAAACTGTTAAAGAAAAAAGTTTTACTGGAATAAAATTAAAAGAGATATTGATTGTGTGAGGGACTCTGAGGGCTACCATGGGTCATAACCTGTCAAGAAGGAAAGAAATTGAGACAATAAACATCTAGCAGGTAATAGACTATTATTTTCTATTGTGGAGGGACAAACTATCACCAACTTAGTGGCTTCAAACAACCCACAATTGTGAGCTCACAGTTCTATGGGTCAGAAGTCTGGTATGGCACGACTCTATCTCTGTTCAGGGTGTCACACGGCTGCATCTCATTGGAGCTTGGTATCCTCATCAGAGCTCTCCCTGTTGGGGCAGAATTCATTTCTTGGCAGTTGTAGGGCTTCAGGCTCCATTTCCTTGCTGGTTGCCAATGGGGACTGCTCTCAGATCCTAGGAACCTACCTGTGATCCTTGCACGTGGGCTCACCATCTTCAAAGCCAGTGACAGAGACACTTAGGTTAAATTCTTCCCATCTCATTTCAAACATTTTCAGGAAAAGCTTAGTCCCTTTTCAGAGTTACCTGATTAAGTCCTGTTCACCCAGGACAACGTCCCACTCTTAAGGTCCACTCAGTTGGTTCCTTAATTAAACCTACAAGATCCCTTTACAGCAGCACTGAGATTAGTATCTGACTGAATAAATGGGAGAAGGTGTGTGCATACCAGGGAAGGGGGATCAGGGGCTGTGGATCTTACTAAGAATTTTGCCTACCAAATAGGACAAGCTCTAGTAGAAATATCAGGATAGGACACTGCAACTGGTACCAGAGGCAGGAAGGAGTGGGGTCCAGGATAAGGCCAAGTGCAGAAGTGGGAAGGGAAGTGATGGTGGAGGCCATTCAATGTTCTTGTGTCGTACAGGCTGTTGGTTTGGGGACCCCCGAGCCTACAGGAGTCACTCACAGTAAAAGGGAAAGTAGGTTCCTTAATTGACCCAGACTTTCCCAGATTGAAGTAAAAGCAGAAATTCCAAAAATTGTCCAAGACACATATCTACAAACTAAGAAGTAATAATAATAATAATTCAAAAACAGGTATAAAAGAATAAAAAGCATGTGGTATAAAATAATGATCAAACTATATAATTTTAATAGGGAATATTTGGAGTTTTAATTTATTGTTTCTGAGGAATTTCACTTCATAATTACAACTTATTGACAAGAAAGGTTAAAAAAAAAAATAGAAAAACCTTCACATGGGAAACAATTCCTCTGATCCAATTCAGATTATAAAACCCAAAGATACATTTTAAATGGAAGGGAAAGAACATTCCCTTCAAAACAACTGTACTTCAGAAGTGATGGAGTCTTCCAGTGTCAGCCATACAAGGTTCAGTATTTATAGAAAATTCACATGCCTTTAATTACAATAAATTCAGTTCCCAAGGAAAACTGTACCATCTGGAAGATATTAACATCATTTATAACTTGTTCACCTCCCTGTTTCATAGAGAATTTTTACTTCTTGCCAATTTTCCACTGTTCTCCAGGAAAAAAGAAAAAAGTTTTCATAGGTTGCTTCAAGTTGGGTTTATATACTGGCTAACGCCATCATGAAAGGACAGTGGGGCATTTTGGACACTTTTACTTCTTATTTACTTTAAGTCTTGAATTCTATTTTCCTATAAAGAATATTCTCTTCTGTCTGCTACTTTCTGCTCAGATTTCCAAAGTGATTTTTCTTTTAATGTAATTGAGCCGCTTTTAACATGGTCCATTGAGGGAACAGATGGAGCAGTATGAACTGAATTCTGTTTCCTGTTCTGAAGCTCAGGAGCCATTCCTGCACCTTTGATTAAAAAGGAGTTTTCTCTACCAAGAATTGTCACTGCTATAGTTTGGATCTGGAATTTCCCCCACAGGACTATGTGTAAAAGCTTGGTCCCCAGCCTGGTACTCTTGGGAGATAGAATCTTTAACAGGTGTGGCTTAGTGAGAGGTCTTTAGTTTATTCGTGGTATGCCCTTGAAGGGCATAGTGGAGCCCTGGATGCTGCTTCTTCCTTTCTTTCACTTCCTACCATGAGGTAAATGGTTTTGCTGCACCTCACATTCTCACCATGATGTGCTACCTCTCAAGAGGCCCAAAGCAACAGGGTCAATAAATCATGGAATAAAATCTTTACAACTGTGAGACAAAATAAACCTTTTTTTCTTTATAAGTTTATTATCTTAGGTATTTGTTATAGTTACAGAAAACGGATTAACAGTCATCATCTCTAACATCCCACAACATGTCAAAGGGAACAATGAGGCAAGAAAGACACTTGCCTGGCATCAGGTGGTCAATTTAGGTGAAACTAGGTGACTGTGATGTGAGTCAATTCTTCCTCATACTTTGCCACTGAATATTAGGGAACCCTGACCAGATCACTTAACTAAGCTCTCTAGGTTGCTAATCTGTAAAATGGGCAAAATGATAATTAACTTGCAGAATCATAGGAGAAATCAAATAACATATGCAATAACCCTTGTAGGGAGTTGAAATTCCCTTTCCAAGTAAGATTGGAATATGGAAAAAGGAGAGATCAATACACAGAAAATTAAATGGAGCAGATGTTTGTTTTCTAAAATGTATACTACCCTGTTCAAAGCAGGCCACAGTTTAGTTAGTCCAGGAAATTTAGCTATTGTTATCTCCCATGGACATCTGTTGATTTTAGATGACTAACTCTTAGAAGATGACCTTAACTTGGTATTCTGAAAAATATCACTTGGAATCTGATAGAGGTCTTGCCTCAATACTACTGCCAGAAATCAATTACAGCCATAGTCAGTAATGGAGTTAAAGAAAGCAATTTATGTATACCACAGAATGTTGGTTTTTAAATTTTTTTTTTTTTTTTAAATCACTAAATCCGTTAAGTGTTTCCATTCATGAACCCGACTGATTTAATGATCTGCAGTTGCACTAGTGCTATTAGCGTGCAGGGCTGAATTTGCTCACAAAGCCCCTTAATTGGTATGGGTGGAAACACCAGGGTGCAACTTCCAGTCCTAGAAAGGCAGGGACTCTGGCTTACAGCATCACGAAATCATAATCCTCAAATTTTCTTTCTAATTCTTTGGAAAGAAGAAATAAAGCAATAATTCTGTTCCAGACTATAGGACCTAATGTGGTAATTTTAAGAGCTTAAAAAAAAAATCCTTCTGATTAATTAGTAATTATTCAGTGGGGATCTAGGTAGTTTGCTAATCAGAGCTGCAGGAACTAAAGTTGGCAAATACTTGTTTTCTTAGGGCTTCCCCGCCCCTCCCCCACCCCCTGTAATTACCGCAGAACCTTTTCAGAGCCAAGTAGGTGAGATTATTCATTCTGCTGGAGGGGTGGGGTAGGGGGAGGAGTTCCTTACCTTGAAACACCAGCCATCTTTCCTGGAAAAGTGAAAGGCAGACACTGCTGAAGAAAAATAGGTCTACTAACATGGCTTAGATGCCTCTTCCTTTCAGTGACACCAGTATTAAAAAAATAAATAAATAGAAAAGGTTAAGCTGAATTTTAGTTTTGGTCAGTGAGCACTGAGTCAAGTCAAAACTGTCTTTCTGTTCAGCAGATCCTTCAGGTTTACTTAAATTAAAAGCCACTGAGCTAACCACAGCCAAGGAACAAGGATCTTTTAGATATGGGCCTAATGTATTTATGATGCTAGAATGAAATGCACGTGAGCAAAATAGATCATGTCATAGAGAGGTTTTCTTTTTCTTTAATCCCTAATGTTTATTGAAAGCAGCATACCGTTTGCTGTAAATCATCTTTAGAGTTTCATGCATTCATGCTTACAGTATTTTTTTCTGTTTTCATTCTTACCTTATTTGAAATTCTTTGCAGTCAGAAGGTGGATGTATCTGGTAGCCGAAGGGGCCACTAGTAGTCTGATTACCACCCAGGCGAACATTCTTAATATATCCCAAATCATCTATGCTCTAGGTTAATTCATAATGTGGTGAATAATTTATATAATGAGAAGTATCTCTGTTGATAGATAAACTTCAAATGTTAGCTAGAGTCTTTTCCCCCCATATAATAGAATGCAAACTAGTTGAAGACAAAATAGAAAATCATGGGTTATCCTTTAACCACTAGTTTATGTGATGTTTTCCTTTTCACTGACTTCAGACTGAGTATTTAATTGGTGTACAGCAAGCCTTTAACTCTCTCTGTCTCAGGAACAAGCTTATAGAAGAAAGGATTTTAATGACCTAGGTGGCCTCATGATTTATATGGAACTTAAGGAGTAACTGTGTGTTTAGAAGAAAGGCAAGCAGTGGCCATAAACCTTACTGGTAGCCTCCAAATGGGGGCACCTTCCTAGCTAAGTTTAACCATATGACTACATACCAGGCCAGCTTGCTGAAATGGGCTCTGTGATCAGAGCGTGGACTCAACTCGACCAGCAGAACACAGACCTCCTATCCTACTATCTAAAGCACCCATCAGTCCCAAGATCTTTATGGCAAGATTACTAGAAAGAAAAAGGGAAGCCAGCCATAGTGGCTGAGGTAGGAGGATCACAAGTTTGAGGTCAGCCTTGGCAAATTGGTGAGATCCTGTCTCAAAATAAAAAAAAACACACAAACAAAAAGGGTCAGGGAGGTAGCTCAGTAGTAGTGCACCCCTGGGTTCAATCTCCAGGATCTCAAATAAATAAATAAATAAATATAAACAAGGGAAAAGAGAAGATGATCAAGTTGGCTAAAATACAATGTAGCATAAATGAGTTTTTCCAAATGCACTCTTCTAGGAAGCACAACATAAGTTAGAAGAAAGCATAAAAACCTCCCTCCATCATACTGAAGGCTCAGCTATAAAAGCAAGATAGGCTAAAAGGAGTGGGAACACTGTGCTTCAAAAACAAAAAGGGGAGGCCTTTTTTTGTTTTACTAAAACCAGAACATATAAAATGATTTAACCTTTCCCTCTACTTAGTGAATTGATTTCTTTAAACTCTTTTAATGAGGAAGGCTAAAGGTGATTGTATTTCATCTCTGAATAAAAATTTATTAAGAGAATTGGTAGGGTTGATAAAAAATCACAGGGAGAAAAATGAATAAGCTGGCTTTTTGGCATTTTAGTTCTTGAATTATTTAGGGACAAATAAGCACTTACTTACAACTATACAGGAAACCAGATCATTTTTGGGAATCCCTTCAGTGGTAAATTATAAAAAGATCACAGGTTCTTGGAATTGTCATATGAATTTTAAAAACAGGCCCTATTTCAGATTTTTCAATTAACTTTGATTCAATTTTCCTCTAGTTGTGGAAAATAATCTAGATCATATTATTATCATTTTAGACACTTCCTAATTAGTTGAGTTTATTACCTTCTTTTTTAAAATTTTTTTTTTTTAGTTGTAGATGGACACAATATCTTTTTTTTTTTTTTTTTTTTTGGACACAATATCTTTATTTGTTTTTATATTCTTTTCATGTGGTGCCAGGGATCGAACCCAGTGCCTCACCATACTATGCAAGCTGTCTATCCCTGAGCCATAAACCCAGCCCCGCTCTTCATTTTTAAGTAGGAAGTAGAAATAATACAGATATAGATTTCCTAAAATGTGTTCCCCAGAATATCAGTCTTATGAAATGCTTAAAGGAAAAATGATTTATTTTCCAAAAATAATTTGGGAAATGCTGCATATAATATTCTTTTCATGAATAGTCACAATTTTTCATCAGCATATTAAAGACTCTAAAAAGTCCCACAGTTATGATATCTTGATTCAACTTGGTTTAACTCAACATATGTCAATCCCATTGATCAAAGTCCATTTTATTACATAATACCCATGGAATTAGTGTGCATCATATGGGACTTTCTATGTGCTATTTTGATAAGTCACTTATTTTTCACTAGCACAGATGAGAAGCAATAAAACATAATTTAAGGAGGGAATCAATTTAGTAAATGATGACATAAATTTGGGAAGACAGAGATAGATTTAGGAACCTACTTTCTTCTCCTATTTGGCCTTAAATGTTAGGAATTTAATTTGAATCAGTGCTTTTAGAAACTGTTTTAAAAAGCAACTGTTTCTGGCTAAACAAACATGATGCTGATACCCAAGACTGCCTATACTTGGTCAAATGGCTCAATCACGGCTGACAAATGCAGTTTGCATGGCTTCCTCTCATTTGTCTCTCTCAGGGCAGGATTAAAGAATGCCTTGGTTATACCACTTAGAGTCAAGGCGACCACTGTGAAGAGAACTAAGCAACATTTCACACTGGGAAGATATAATAGACTGACATTGTGTTTTATAGCTGAGAAAACGGAAGCCTGAAACACTTTAAGGGACTGAAACAATATTTCAAATCCAGTTACTAGAAAAACTAGCACTACCCACTGAAAGATCAACTATTATGGCTCATTTTTAGGAGATAATGTGGAGAATATTTGTTGTCGTTGGGATTCACTTCTAATTTGAGATTACTACCAAGGGATTGCTCAGCCTTGCTCAGAAACCTACAGGAAATGGAAAAGGCCCTGAATCCAGGCACAGAATCATTCCCTTTGATCCCCTGGTAATAATTCCAAGTCTTCTTTATTTGCCTTGGATCTTTTCCTTCAGTAAATATTTCTTCAGTGTTTAGTGAAGCTTCCACTCATTGATCCTAGGACCACTTGTAATTCCTCTTGCATCTGATAGCTCTTCAGTTATCTAAATTTTTACTTCCCCATGATAAGTCTCTCTCTCTCTCTCTCTCTCTCTCTCTCTCTCTCTCTCTCTCTCTCTCTTTGTATTGTGATAAGAGAAAAAACTAAATCATGAGTTTATTAGACTGACACCTAAAAAAAAAGGCACAAACATAGATAAGTAAAGGAATTGTTCCTCTAGTTGCTCAAAGGTTGCTGAGGTATCATTATTTTACTAAGACAGGGATCGAGGGCACTTTAAAAAAGGGTGTAAGTATTTCAAATGCTCTTTAATCTGTGTTGAGAATTTGCCATGAAGAGCAGCTAAATAGTTAGAATTCTGTTCTGCTCTGTGTTCTAAACTATGCCTTCCTTCTCCCTCCATTCCTATACCCTCCAGTCTTTGCCCTTCTCTTTATTTTGGAACTGAGCAATCTAGGGATTCTCCTCAGGAGAATGAAGATATGCTTAGCACTCTTTGAGCAAGGACCCAAGAAATGGAGAGAGGTACAGGGTAGAAGCAAGGGTTTGGGTCCAGATCTTCCATAGATGGGCCCCGGAGGCAGAGGGCCAAAGAAATGCCTGGGTGACAATTTTAACATAAACATTTCCCATGTCGATTGTGAGGTTTGTCTTTCTGATGCCAAATAAATAATTTAACTTATTCTGCTGATTTCTTCTTTTACAAAATAGACATGGTAGCCAAGAACTCCAAAATCTGGACGGAGAACATTTTTATTTTTGTAACTTTAATTTGTACATTGAATTTTCTCTTGCTGTCTCCCTCCTCATGCTACTATACAATCCCATGCCAAATCCTATAGTCCCTTTAAAATTTCTTTCTGTGTGTAATATATTAAGATTATTGCTGCACTGTAAAAATGTCATTGACTCAGGATACCTTTTTAAATGACTCAGATTATAATAATCCTCCTTCCCAGACATAGGCAAAATACCCATTTTCACTAATTAAATGCACACATAACTTTCATAATTTTTTAAATCTTAAAATAGGCTTTTGTAAATTTAGAAGTCATATGTCCTTCATATCAATTACTTACTAAAGAATCCCCCTAATTATTTACGGATGAATATACACTCAGAAACAGGTTAATAGTTTAAATACTACTGAAGCAGAAGTAATGTTGGATTTGTTAGTCATTAAAAATAATAACTTCAATTGACGTTTTTCTAATTTTTCTTCTTTAACATCCAATATCTTAAAAAAAAATACTTTCTCCTTAATGTGTGACAGACATGTTAAACACAGGCTGTGCAAATGTTGGAAGAGTAATAATATTGATCTCTTCTGTGGAAATTCTCTGGACAAGTGAAAGAAGACCATTAGCAAAAGCTTTGATTTTTGCTCCCATTATGGTTTGCAATTAAAGAGGAAAATATTCTTAGCATGTGTGATTGTATGTATAATTTTCTCTGAAAAAATGAGTAATATATTATATTTATGTAGCAGTCTCTTCTGAAAAGCTGAGAGAGCTTTATGCTTGAAGAGAGTGGACAGGTAGTGTTCTGTTACATTGACAATGTCTTTATTGCAGCTGTGTCCACACTGCTACTGGAACAGCTGGTCAATTTTGTAAAACCATTGGTTCCACAGGCAATTCTTTACTGGACTGACTAAATTAACTCCTGAATTTCTCACCCAGAGTCTCCCACAGGTGCCTGGACTGGAATGAACGGCCTAAGTGATAATAGAGCTGACTCCTCATCTTTGGGTCTGGACGTCCCTGACAGTGTCTAGGAAGTGAGTAAACAGCATGGATGCAACAAAGAAGTTGAAAGAAATAGAAGTTGTGCTATCTGAAGATAATTTAGGACATTTCTCTAGCAACATATCTGCCTGTGTTCTACTAAGCATCCTCTGCTCATTCACAATTGCAGAACTGTTTCAATGTGGGTGTAAACTAAGCTTTTCTGGGTTGCTTACAACACAGAGAATTTCCTTCTTATTTTAGCTCAAACTTTAACAAAGTGGAATTTAAATTTAAAATGAACTTTGATGGACAGTGTTAAAAAAAGATAAAATATGGTTCCTAGTAAATACATGAAAGAGTAAAGAAAATTAGTAAAAACAGTTTAGAGTCAAATGTACGTCCAGGTATTAGTTACAGGATTTTAATTTTAAAGCACAAATAAAAAGCCATCCTCTGGGAAGTCACGTGTTTGTGCCAAGTCCTTGACCAGTTACCATCTTACCATCTTTGGGATAGAATTAATACTTCTGAGGGACAGAGGCAACTGCCTTTATGTCCCTCAACTAAGGATAACTGCACAGATATATTTTTTTTTCCTGGTATCTCTTTCCTAGAAGTTTCTCTTTTTTCTGCTGATTCCAATGCTGTTCTTTCAAAGCTCAACTCAAGATTCATTTGTTCTGTGAAGTTTCTCTTGTACTTAATCACTTCTAAATGCGCTTCCACTTGAACTTGTGAAGCGCTCAGTCAGACTGTACAAACTGAGCAATTACAGTCATGCACCGCATAGCAATGTTTCACTCAACAACATTTATATACGATGGTGGATCCAAAAGAATCTCCTGCCTTAGTTTGGTGTGAGCATACTCTGTGGGGTTCACACGAAGATGAAGTCACCTAAAGATGTTATTTCCCAGAACATGTCTGGTCGGTCATTAAGCAGCTCAGGACTGTTTATGTTTGCCAAATATTGCACTGGAATTAACTTTTAGGTACTGCCATGTACCTACTTATTTTCCTGACAAAATTTTCATTTCTAGTTGATAGGATATATCTCTCTCCATTTACCTTGTATTTTTCTGAGAATCAAAAAACAATACTATTTCCCTGGAAATGAGTTTATGGTTATGGGAAAAAAAAATGAATCTACAAGAAAAAACTGGAACAGATATCTCATAATCTAGGGAGTCAAACTATTTTACATTCATACTTTTAAAAACATTTAAACCAAATCTTCTAAATTGTTTAGTAAGTAGTTCTGGAAGAGAAAACCCTTTGTACCTTCAGAAAAAAATTTTTTTTTTTCTAGAAGTCATGTAAATCACTTTTGGGAAAACTCAAGACACACTGTGTGTGCTGCTTTTGTTCCAATTACATTAAACCTTATTAAAATAGCCATCATGACAACAACATCTCGTCAGAAGAGCACGCCAAATACTTAGGGGCATAGTCTCAGCTAGACGTCCTGGGATTTAGGTACTGAAAGCCTATTAGTGATAATAAGTATTACGTCTATAAATCCCCAGATGCTTATGTCAATCCTATCTGTTTCAGTTTCCACAGGTGGAATGATAGTTCTAATGAGGCCCATATCCTCAAGATTTCTGCTTAGAAAACAAAATGTTTAGATCTCAACTCTTCTGTTTATTTCTGGCAGGATTATAGATAAGGGTGACATTTACACATAATTGTATGTTGAAGAACTACAATTCATTATCTTTTATATAAATTTGGTCCACGTTGGAGTCTCAATCTAACCGACATTAGTGTGTTAGAAACACATACAAATGGTAAATTTTGCCTAATGAAGCTGTTAATTATTTTCCCCTTAATGTGTGCTGTCTGCATTATCACTCTCCTCTGCTTCCTCCAATTAGGCAAAAAGCACCAAATGGTTTCCTTTGCTTTATCTTTATCCCTCACCTCATCTTCTGAGTGTGATACATACAATTCATTCTCTTCTTTAGTGCATGAAAATAAAAATAAACCACCATTTGTACTTAAGGTCAGTATCTACAGAGGTCAAAATTTTAGACTGACCACTTGATCCATCATTTGAATTTCAAATTTTTACCCATGAACGCTTTTTACTTCTTTGGAAAATCCAAAGCTTAAGGAAAATAGTGCATATTGCTCTACTAACCTCTTTGTCTTTTGTACAGTTTAGAGACGTGAATTACAGGTTTCACTCTTTCATTTCTCCTCTTTTAGTATTTAACTTCCATTCAGTGGTATATAAATCCAGCAGTTACATTGCAACCTGAGGATATACAATGTCTATGTGGGAAATGTCTCTATATATGTGTATTTGTGCATGCCTGGGCATTAATACAGAATATCACAATCTTATCTGTCAAAAGAAAATTAATTTACAATACAAAAAGATTCCAAAATTTGCTCATTCACACAAAATTTTGCTATTTGGAGTTCATTTTGTGTGCCTCTATTTCTAAGAGATTTTTTTATCCATACAGGCCACCAAGGCACAAGGCGATGATGACCGACCTTGGTTAATCCAAACCACAGGATGGACCAGTGATTAATTCCAGCCATCAGATGATTAGCTGAAGTCATCTGGTCACAACCCTGCTTGTCAGTAACTTGCACCTAAACATTTTCAGAAGCGGTAAGGAAACTTGTACGCACCATTTCTAAAGCCACACTCTTATTCAGTTGGATCCTGTATTCTGTGCTCAGCTTCTCAGAGGAGTCCAATTTCCAGTTTTTGTTAAATTAGTTTCATATCAGTCAATACTTGTTTAAAAACATGTCATAAGTCTCTGTGGCTTGTGCATGCTTCAATTACCTCTGATTATTACATCAAGATTCACAAACAAGATACTAGAGTCACTCCTATTTACTGGAAAATGCTATTGAAACAAACCGAAATTCAATTTTAGAACAGATTGCAATAACCCGTCAAAACATCCAAGTGGAGAGGAAGTTGGCCTGGAGGTGTACTGGGCCATTGTTAAATGCAAGACGGCATCTCACCTAATAATTTAAACATGGTCTTGTGGCCTGACATTTTTAATGCTTTCTTGATTTCTTTCTTTTGGCTCTCTGTGTTCTTTGCCACTGTAGGGTGCAGTGCATAGTGGGTTATGGATTAAATACCAAGCCTCATTCTGCCAATAGCACTTGTAGGAGGGGAAAATGACTGGGTACTTTTATAAATTGTCCCGCAGTAGGTGTCCACAGAAAGCAACCTTTATTCAGGGCTTTTAAAAGCTGCCTGCATTTTAGATGCAAACCAATCCATAAAACTACCAAGTTCAAATTTCCAGCTATTATCTGGGCAGTAAGTCTCAGGCACCTTGGTAGGCTGATTTGACATTTTTGTCAGCACAAATTAGGATCCCAGGTTTAACTAGTACAATCTGGTCCTAACAATTAATTTAACTTGCACAATCTCCATGCAATTCAGCCCATGGTTCATATTTACTTTGTGACTCACTGCATTTGGATTAATCTGGAGGGTCAAGAATTTTATGCTTGAGGCAGCTCTGACTCTGAAGAATAGAAAAGAACACATATTTCTCTCATCATTTGTTGCCTTGGGGCAAGAAAAAAGAAAGCCACTATATTTGGAGACAAGACTTTTCCAGACAACTACATATACAGCAACCGTAGTTCTACACTAAAGCAGAAATGTGTTGTGGAAATCTAGACTGCAGTTAAGAAATTAGTAGGTACCCATAAAGTGGATACAAATACACAATTATCACAAATAAAACACACAAACTGAAGAGACGGTAAACTTGTTTACAATAAACATTTAAAGCACAAATTAAGCATTTCCTGGAAGCAGAGAATCATTTAAATGAGGGAACATTTAGAAGAGTCATAGGCCTTGAAAGGCACTAAGGTTCAATATGCTCATTTTTAAATATGGAAGCTGAGGCCTAATGAGGTCAAGTGGCCCAAGAATTAGTTTTAATGTCAAAAGGTCCAGGTCTCCTAAATCCCCTAACCTAATACTTTTCCATGGACTTCCCAAACATGTTTTCCCATATGTATGAGTTAAAAATGCAAAACCTCTATGCTAATTTACTTAATTTTTAGTTTTAATTGAAGAACAAAATTTGACAATATCAAACCTTGATTGTTGGGCCTTCTTGTCTTTCTGATCTATTCTGAACACTATGTTAATGATCTTTAAAATCTTCGCTAAACAAAACACACTCTTCAGGGGGTTCTGATGGACTTGGCTCAAGAAAAGGTAATGAGGAAAGTAAGGTTTTTTTTTTTTTTTTTTTTTTTTTTTTTTTTTTTTTTTGCGGGAGCTCCTGTGCTAACCTTGACACTGACTCCTAAGCATTTTGGTAGGAATCATGGCATCAGCAGGCCTGAAAGTTCCTTGAGAGTTCACTTGTACATCTTAATCCAGTACAGGCAGATGAGCAGACTGTTTTATTTTTAAAACCTGCCAAAGAAAGATATTCCAGAGCCTCCCTGGTAACATTCCTGTATTCCATACCCCTACTTTCAAAAAGTTTTTAGAAGACAGTTCCAATCCGTCTTGTTTCAGTTTGAGACCATTTCCTGTTTCTTTCAATTTGTCAAAAGGCATGTATGCACGTGCACTAACACAGCATAATCTATTTTTTGCCCCAGAATATTTAGATTACGTATTTCTCTCAGACAAAGTAAGAAATGTTTATTGCATATTAACTTGAACACAATAATATAGCAGGGACTTTTTCCAGACTTTTTCTTCCCTGAAATGTTTTAGGCCCAACAGACATAATTGGTAAGGTCTTTAAGACGTATCTTGGCATCCAAGGCAGAGGAAAACAGAAACAGGATGCTTCCTGAGGATCATATTACTTGCACTATTATGTCTTTATAATAGGAACAGTCCATGGCTTTCTTTTCAAGAATTCAAAGCGTACAATTAATTCCATAGTACTAGAAAAAGAAAACTATAGTGAACCAGAATTACAGAGGGGACTCTGAAAGGCATCTTCTCTGATGCCTAAATGTTATCAATAAAGAAGCAGAACGCTTGGTGAGTTCTGTGGACAACCAGCAGTCCACAGCAAAGTCAGTACAGAATCCTGGAATCTCTGTTCTGAATCCTGAGCTTAAATTAAAACACGTTCCCTTAATATTCAGCAAAGAGAGGAGAAAACAGAAAACATGCTATCACTGAGGAAAGAATGTTTGCATCTGATAGAAGCGCACTCACATGCTCATAACCCACATGCTCTTAAAACACAGCTTATCTGTACTCCATGATCTTACATGAAATCTGAAAAAGTTGATCTCAGGGCTGGGGGAGTAGCTCAGCTATAAAGCACTTGCATTTGAGGCTCAGAGTTCCATCCCCAGGACAAAACATTGACCTCATAGGTGGTATCAGAGGCCGCAGAGAGTTGGGGGTGGGGAAGGATCAATAAAGGTTGGTCAGTGGGTACAAAGATTTAGTTAAACAGGAGTAATAAGTTCTGGTGTGCTGTTGCACAGTAGAGTGACTATAGATAATAATTACTGTACATTTTACAAAACTGGAAGAAAGGATTTTGAAAGTTGTCACCATAAAGAAATGATCAAATGTTTGAGGACATAGATATGTTTAGCCTGATTTAAATACCGCGTAGTGTATACAAGTACTAAAATATTACATGGTTTGATACCATCACCCCATTGATATGTATGATTTTATGTTTCTGTGTATCAGTTAAAAATAAATTCAAATGACTTAATTACTAATTAATTAAACAAATAAAAGATGTGGCACTATTACTATACTGTGGACTCATTGCTTTCGCACAGCCACGTGAATAAATGGATTTCACTTCTCCATACATAATGTGCTTTCTTTTCTCCCTTTTTTTTTTTTGTGTGTGTGTGTGTCAATCATTTCAATAATCTTCTTCCTTTGAAATTCATTGTAGAATAGCCCAAGGAAGTCACTGATAGCAATTAAATATGCTCTTTATTTCATGTTACCACCAAACAATGCCAGGTGAGAGCAAATCCATTTAAGTAGAACTTAGGAGTTTGCAAACTCTGTTAAAATCAATGCATTTTATTCAAAATAAGACAGTGATCCCTTACTGATTTTTATGTGTACATACAGTTTTATGCAGCGGAAGTTCCCATAAACCTCAAATACATTGGTGAGTGTTGGAGCTGGGATGAGCCTTTATGATGTAAGAATGTGGCAAGTCTAGTGTGACGTTTGGCTTCCTACTAACTTTCATGGTTCCTCATCAGGGACTTGGTATTTTTACAGAATAATGCTCAGCAAAGCCTATGTCTAATTACTGTATTAAGAGATACAAAGGGGCCAGAAGGGTAAGTATTTGAATGTTAATGAGGAAGAAAAGAACTACTATGTCATTTTTGTGAGATCCTGTAGGATTCAGCCTGCATAAACCACCTGGGAGAGAACCAATCTTCATTTTGTATCTGAATAGCAACAACAGCACTAAACAAGTACCATTTCCTTAGAGCCATTGTTACCAATCTGCAAAGCTGCCAGGTTCACTGCCCAGCTGAAGCACATAACTGTGATGGCATAACCGTGGCAAAGAAATCAGGAGAGCAGAGATCTAAATCAGACTCTACCACTGTAACAGGTGGATTACGCTGGCATCACCCTATCTCTCTGGGCCTTTGCTTCCTCATCTGCCACCTGAGAGGATTGTCCTAGAAGATCTCTAAGGTCCTTTCCATTAACAACACATCATGATTTCTAAAAGTCACATTGATCTTTGGTCTCACTGTGGCTGCTCCTCATAGCCCAGAGTTTTTGACAAGCCTTGATACCATCTCTAATATGTCAACTTTGAGAAGTGGATCTCAATCCAGGCATTCTTTAAGTGGTCAGTGGTTATAAAAGCATTAAAAAATTTTAGCTTTTCATCTTGACGATTCTCTTCAAAACACAACAATGTAAATACATTGGGGACTCCCTGGATAAGTACCATATGGAGAATACTGCCATGTCTTTTTGTAGCCACACACACATTTGTGTTTAGGATTCAATGAGTGCCAAGTGAAGGTCATAGAAAGCATGCATCTGAGGAAGAATGGAAATGGAAAAAAGTAGTGGGAGAAGTTACTCATCACCTGGGAACACAGGAGTAATAAAAAACTACACTAAAAAGAATCAGCATCCTGGCTATTGTTACCGTGTTCAAGTATTTGGGGAAACTGATAAGCAGTAATTCATTAGTAGTAACTTTAGACAGAAGTAGGTGGTGAAGAAGTTCTCATGAAAATATTTTTTCCAATATTATATTTTGGAGGTATACTATTATATTGACCCATCAATGGCTAAAATGAGTTAAATTAAAAAAGAAAAGCAAAGACAATGATAATTGCTAAAAGGGTTATCAACTCTGCTGAAATTGAAGGGAATAAAGTTACACAGCAACAGGAATTTTGTTTCTACAAAATGCTATCATTCGGTCTATCAAATTGGTGTTATCTATTTTGGATTGGTATGTATGTTGGTATTAACATGTAAATATGTTTTGCTTTATTTGTTTTATGGGAATACTAATACTAAGGCATAAGTGAATTTGTGAATTTCTTTGTGTGCATGTAATAAGTAAGATTGTTAAAAAAAAAAAAAAGATTTTCAACATTACAGGTCCTTGGAAATGTTTTCCTTTTAAAGAGCACTGTACAGTCCTCACATTTGAGAAGCACTTTCTTTTTTTTTTTGTTCTATCCTCAGGCCTATCAGTGAGGAAAAAAAACCAGCAGCAAGACAGGAAGAGTCTGTTTGAAGCCGGTTTGCCTCCTGGTCCACTGACCTTGCTAACAAGTTTGATTGTTCTGGAACTCTGTGGTCTCCTTTGCTTTGAGTTACTTTAAGTGGATTTATGAAAAATGGCCCTTTTCATCTTAATCCTGCTCCTTACACCCAAGGCAGCCTATAGTCAAGAATCGTCTTATTCTTTGATGAGGAAAAGGACAAGATGTTTCTGGGTCCTCACAGGAGGTCTGGGTGCAGACAGAGCACTTGGAAGGGTGGATCCCGAGCAATAACTGCCCCATGGAGGAAGGAGGAGCTTTCTGATCTTAGAATTTGAGGGGTGGGAATGAACAGATAATTGACAGCTATGTGCTAAGGGCTTCATGCAGAGGTTGGTTGAAGATTCAGTGAGCTCACTGGAAGGCACTGGGTCACCAAACCCAGACAGGATTTTTAGCATTTTAGTCTTAGTAATCCAATTTAAACAAAAAAATATTTCATTTAGTACTTGAATAATTACAAATTGATTATAAATAACACGTTGGAAGCCAACACAAGCACTAAAACAAACCAAATCCAAAACACTCATTTTTCTTCTTGAAGCTAAATAATTTATGGCAAATTTAGTAAGGTCATGGACCACATGCTTGATTATAAGCAGTGCACTTCTGAGGGGGTATATTCCATTCATAACCTGTGAGTCAAACAGTTTTCTCCAAGGATGTTCCAAGAAGCCATTTACTAGGAATTTCTCAGTTTCTTTAGATTTAGATCAAATATAAGGATTCTAGAAGCTTACTGGGGCCTCTGCAAATTTTACTTCCCACTTTATGTGTTCTGTGGTCAAAGCTCACCTAGTTCCAAGGAAACTGCTTTTCCTTCAAACCCTTTGGGGCTAAAAGGTAGGATTTACTGCCATCTCCTCAGTGATTTCCTGGGATCCCGCAGTCAGATGGGATATGTCCTCACAGGCCTAGGAAATCAGACTCTGAGATGCTATTCTAAGAAAAAAATTTCCTTGGAATTATGTTATCCTTTGAAAACGAGTGCCACGTTTTCTGTTGATAATACACTCATCAGCTACAGTTCACAGTTGAAATTCAGTTATCCTGTTAATTCTGCTCATTTTGGCAAGCATGAACATCCACTTGTATGAAGCCAAGCAGGTTTTCAAGATCGTGGGATCCTTTGGGAATATTTTACCAGTTAGTAAACGGGAACTTAAAGGAAGCATGATATTTTTCAGCACTGGTTTCAGGAGCAGTGTGTGAAAGTCACATTAAACTTATATCTACTCCGAGTGACTTGGAACTCTCTGTGGAGCAATCAGAGATGCAGGGGGACCCATATAGTCTCTGTTACATGGGGACTTATTGCCCAGGCTGAAGAGAGTCTCATGAATGTGAAGGATGAGCTGTATAACCAGTTGGGTCCCACCCCTCCATGCAGCCTCTATCTCATTCTTCACAGCCATTCTACCAGGAGAAATGCCTCGTGAATTTTCAGCCTTGAAGTTGAAGGGCCCATTTAATGTCCTAACTGTATATAATGCCTGAATTCTCCAGATCTCCAGGTGCTATTCACTTACTCTCTGAAAAGAATCACAATACTTTCAGTTATGTAGACGGGGACTGTAATTTTCATTTTGCTGGCCAGGCACCTTTCTGAAGTGGGATGGTTTTGGTATCACAAGGACCTGCTTTCAAGCTCTTTTTCTGCCATATCAGGTTCTGCATTCTTAGGCAGATCTTTAATCTTTTTATTCTTTGCTTCCTCTCTTGCAAAATGAGATGATCATATCTTGCAGCGAGCTTGTGAGTATTAAAGATTATATTTATAAACATTGCACTAGACACACTGTAGGCATCACATGAATTGTAGCTATTATTAATTCTAGGTCTTGGCTGGAAATCTGCCAGAATGTAAATTCCATATTTTTCCCACTAACCAAAACACTCCCCCCACCACAACTACTACCTGCTGTTTATTGAGCACTTATTTGTGCCAGAAAGTTTACTAGGCACAATCTCGTTTTTACATTCCAATAACCCCACAAATTGGGCACTATTTTTAGGTCCACTTTATAGTTGAGAGAAATGAAGTTACATTGAAGGCCAAGGTCACAGAACAAGTAGCTGACCATGGGTCTTGTCTAACCCAAAGCTGGGACTCTGAAAACCATGTTCTTCTTTTTCTAGAGAATACATCAAGCCTGTCCCACCTCCCTCCACAAAGTAGTCCCCATCATCCCTTCAGAACTACCTTTCTTTTCTCAGCACCAGCTCTCAAGTGGGGATCCATCTGCCCTGCAGACACTGTGCAACACACTATTCAATGGAATCAGACACCTGAAAATAGGGTGTCTCAATCTGTTCTGCTCTCCAGAATTGCCTCTCTGATCCTTGCCTGAGCACCATCCCAGGATTTCAGTCCAAGATATTTGAAGCAGACCATCTTTTTTTTTAAATTGTTATAAGCAATTGGCTCAGAGGTGCAGTTTTTATGAGAATCATGAATAGATCCTGGTTGTCTTGAGAAAAGATGTAGAATCTTAGGGGAATCACCGGGCCATCCCATTGTCCCCATCTGAACTCTGAGTTATTAAATATTCTCTACTTCTCATAAAGAGAAAGTTATTGCTCATGCTATAGGGGTACAACCATATCAATGTTTATAGGGGCACAATTCACAATAGCTAGGCTTTGGAACCAATGAAGGAGTCCTTCAATAGAAGAATGGATAAAGAAAATGTGGTCTATATACACAATGGAATATTACTCAACCATAAAGAAGAATAAAATTATGGCATCTGCTGGTAAATGGATAAAACTAGAGAATATCATGCTAAGTAAAATAAGTCAGACTCAGAAAATCAAAGGTCAAATGTTTTCTCTGATTTGCAGAAGCTTGTGCTAAATAAGAGGTGGAAAGAGAAAGAAAGAAGGGGAAAGGGGGAATTCCATCAAAACAGAAGAAAGGTCAGTAGACTAGAAGGGGACTGAAGGTGAGGGAGAAGGAATGGGATAAGAGAAGAACAGCAGAATGAATCTGACTTAACTTTCCTATGTACATGTATGAGTATGCCACAGTGAGTCCGACCAGATTGTATAGCCACAAGACATTAACTATTAAAAAAAAAAAAAAAAAAAGACCTAAAAGTAAATAGCAGAAAGATCAGTAGAGGGAAGGAAACAGGTGGAGGAAGGAGGGGAGGGAAAGGGAAAATACTGGGGACTCAATTAGAAAAAAAACTATATTCCAAGCTTTTATAATTATGTCAAATGAATCCTAATGCAATGTATGACTAAAATGAACTAATAAAATAAATTTCTTAAAAAAAGAGGGAGGGAAGGCTATTGCTCTAGTTTGGATCTGGAATACCCCAGGCAGCCCAGGTGTGAAAGGCTTGTTGTTATTGGGAGGTAGAGGAACCTTTGAGAGATGGGGTTAGTGGGAGGTCTTCAGGTCACTGTGAGAGTGTCCTTGGAGAGGATTCTGGGACCCCAGCCTCTTCTCCTCTTTTTGTCTCTCTGGCCACAAGGTGAGCAGCAGTTCAGCTTCCTCCATGATGCTCTGCCTCTCATCAGGCCAAAGTCATGGGACCATCTGACCATGAACTGAAATCTCCAAAACTGTGAGCCTAAATAAACCCATTCTCTTCCCAAGCTGATTGTCTTAGGGGTCTGTTACAGTACTAGAAAGCTAACACACGCACCCAACAGGAGAATGCGACAGCCAGCTTTTGAGTGTGAGCTCAGTGTGGCCTTGCACACTGCCTCATTCTCTCCCCCATGTGAGCTGAGCAGAGTCCAATGCAGGAGGTGGTTTGTACAAGAAAGAACATGAATGTTGCATTATTCGGATAGAAAAGAGGCTCTGCAACCATTCTTCTCTGAGTTAACGCCTGCAGCTGGGACAAGCAAGGTTGTCAGGGATATATGCTTGGGGACCACTGAATTTGGAGAGTTTGAAGCATTTTTGTTTAGCTCCTCTGACCTAAGATTTCATTCAGGATTTTCCCTTCAGTCTTATGTTTAGGAGGTAGGTGGAATGAGGCTGACCTTTGGAGTGGGATTTTCATAAAATAAATAAAGTGGATGACTGCGTATAAAAGTTACAAACCTCTTAGAATGCCATATGTGAGCAACTTGTAAACAGTCCATAAATATCACCTGCTGGGTGGAAGTCAAGGAGGCTGATGTGGAATTCTGTACTAACACGTTTTCTGCAACACTGAACCATCTGGTAATGACAATTTATCCTCTAGTTGGCACAGGACTACAATTATAAAGCATGCTACTACTGACTTCTGTCTGGAAACAGATGAGCAGGGCTCACACTGTAATGGGGATGTAGAGCTGGTGGGTGAGGCTCAGCCATTCGCATAAGCCTGGGTGAGGTCAGGAGAGGGATTTAGAAATGAGAGGTTGGTGCTGAGGATGTGATTCAGTGGTAGAACACATGTTTGGCACGCATGGTGCTATGTGTTCAACCCCCAGCACCAAAATTAAATAAGAGAGGGTGTTTTGTGGAAATCCCCATTCCACAAGTGAGATATGAACAGCAGCCACCACACACACACACACACACACAAAGTTTTTGAAGTAAGAAAAATTGTTCCTTTCATAGCAATACCTAATTTTTGAGCACTTAAAAAAAAGATGCATAAACATCTGTGTCATTCTTGGGGACTAAGTGTAGAAAAGGCATACTAAAGAGCAACTTTATCCTTTACCCCTTTCTCTTATTTTCAATTTTCCAATTACTAGTTATCCTACAAAGGATAACGAGGGTTTCCCCAGGTTTTATTCCTGTAGAGAAGAAAGAAAGGAAGGAAGGAAGGAAGGAAGGAAGGAGGGGAGGAAGGAAGGAAGGAAGGAAGAAAGAAAGAAAGGGGATGGGGGAGAGAGAGAGAGAGAGAGAGAGAAGGAAGTTTTGATTGTTTTTCTTCCAAATAGATTCAGGACAAAAATCTCTGTACAGAAAAAATATTTCAGATTTTTCAAAGTGGAGAATAATGTGATATGGAGAACATAACTGAAGGAGAAAAGGTAGACCAACAACTTTATTATAGCAACATGTACAAAAACGAGGCATATTTTAATGTCATTATCCTTTCCCCACCCACCACAAACCTTCCAATTATACTTTTAATCAAGAATTCCTTCTAACGTGGTTACTTCCTGTCCTTCTGGGTTCCTATGATATGCAGTTTCCATCCTGGTTTCATCCTGTTTGGCCTCTTTGCATAAAAGCTAAGGAGCCTGGCCTGCCAGGCCTTTTCAAAGCCAGAAGTCCGTAAACAGGAAAGATTTCCTCTGAGGTTGTGGGCCCCTCCTTGATCAAAAGATGGCTCTTGGATAAGGACTTCCCCCAGTTTCCAGCCACTTTCCAGGTCAGATTCTCTTTTGGAGGGCACATCCCCAGGTATCCATGGCAGAGGGGCTTGGCATCTTGCCAGAAGTCTGAGGGCCACACAGAAGTTGTAGGAATAAGTTGGAAGTTGTTAATGAGGAGGTGGGGTTGAAGAAACACAAAGATTGCCTCTGAGCCATGGCCCAGGCTGAGGTCCCCTCCTTGTTAACAGTCAGGGAAGGTAAGTGGATCAAACTTCAGTTCAGAGTCTGACAGGGGGACAGGAGAGCTACATGAGGTTCTCTGTCAACTTTGAGGGCACCAGTGTTTGAAAATAAGATTAATTACCCTTAACAAAGGGACAGGTTTTATCCCCATGGTTAGTGAGTAGCCTATTTTGAGAAAAGGGAGTATAGTCAATGATTCATTAGTTGAAGACATCGTTCTGTGTAAAAGTACTGGTTATGTCTGTTTCAGGGTTAACTTTCTTATGATATAGTCACAGTGCATAATTTTAAAGTTGGGCGGTTATTTGTCCAAGGCAACGAATATTTTTCATGTGATTTCATTAGAACTGTCAAATTCAGGGAAAATCTGTCCCTGGACAGCCACAATATTTTGCATTCTTTTCTAGTTAGTCACACCTGTCTGAGAACCTGAGCTTGTAAGAGTGAAGCAAGCAAGAGCCATCAAAGCTTATCCTTTATCTTCTTTGTAAAGTACGCAAATAGATCAAAGTAGAGCAAAACAAACAAACAAATTGTAAAGACTTTTCCTGTATAGATGTTCTTATCTTGGGAATTCATCCCCCCCCCTCCGCCCGCCTTTTTTTTAAATTACCTGAGAAGCAAAAGGGGTAATTTGATTTTTTTTTTCCAGTGTTAGGAATTGAACCCAGAGCATTGTTAATGTTAGGAAAGCACTCTACCACTGAGCTATATACAAATTCATATCTCACTCAATATTTGGGGTACCAATCAGCAGGCACTTAAAAGACTGTCTTCGTCCATTGGCCATCTTATTATTGAAATGAACTCTATCTTCTAAAAATATAGCATATTTTAAAATTCCACAAATTACAGTATAGTTCTTTGTCTTCTCCCGTCCAAGCTCCATAAGTACTAACAGATCCCTAAGAGTTTCATGGTTAAACTCTACCTTAGTTCATTTCCACTTGACAATGATCAGGGTCTTAATTCATTATAAAAGGAAAATAAAATGATGAGGTCAACACTTGATGGTGTGAATGGATGTTAAGTTTGAGTGTTTCTAAGTCACAGATTGGTGATTAATGAGAACAAAATAAATGTTAAGATGTGTTTGGCACACACAACCCAAACTGGGTGCCAATTTAGAAAACATTTTATTTATGCTTCCATTATAGTAGTTACCACCATAAGCTGTGATGTATCTGTTCACTAGTTCTGTCTCCCCATTGACTGAAACCCCCTCAGGGACAACAAAGAAGGCATTATTCTTCTTTCTATGCCCAGTATCCACTGTGGCACTGGCATACAATACAAACTCAAAAACTGTTTTCCGAATAATGTTAAATAATACTGGCATGATGATTAGAAAATGCAGATTCTAATTTTTTCTAAATCTTGAGAGTCTGTGTTTCCTTCAAGATACAAATGGGGGGATTCAAATCACATGAGGGAGCAAGTATTTCCTGTGAGGTACTTAGCTGTCCTTGGGAAATAACTAAATGTAATTTGATTAACACATAAACAAAGGCCAAGCAGTTGAAAATAACTGAAACACATTATAGTAATTAGTTTAGGAGTTGACCCAAGACATGTTCTCATTAAAATTCTTCCTATTTTTGGTCTCAATTCCCTCTTCTTGTACTGATTTACTTTTCTTTATTTGAATGGAACTCCGAACCCTAGAAGTAACATATCATCATTGTAAAAAGAAAGAAAGAAAAAAAAATGGATAAAGCTAAGGAGACAGTGGGGAAGAAAAGGAACACCAGAAGAGAATCTGGGAAACATTTGCCTTCTATGGGTCCTTGGTCAGCCATCTGTGCCCTGCTCTACAAGACCCTATAGGCTGAGAGGCTCACTTTCTTGATTAACTCCCAGTTATTACCTCACTGGACACTTTTGTCTTTGGTACCCAGGGGTACCAGAACCCCAGGGCACAATGATTGTCCCCTAGCAGCTATCCCAATAACATTATCCCATTCAAATTTAGCCTTGAGATAAGCTGTCTTTCATTAGGTACCCTGGGGAATGAAATGAAAATTGTTCCATCTAAACCAATGGCCATGTGGTTGGCATTCAATAATCTACTTGTCCCCATTTATTTATAGATCCAATTCCATCTAGGTCTAAGTCTTCACAGCAATGCATGGCACTCTGGTTAGATGGCATCTGGCCACCTCTCGAAAGCTTCTGACAGAAGGGAGCTCATTGCTTTTTGAAGCAGTCCATTGAAGGGGAGAAATTGAGTAGAAAACCACATGCCTTAACTGTGTGCAGCAAAGCCCCAAAAGCAAATGCATCTGTACAACCAGATTGACCTAAAGTAACATAAACAGTCAAATCAGTTCTTTGTCTTTGAAGAATGATTTCCTACAGAACAATGTGCTCCGAGACAGTGTGCTCTGGCAGGCTACACAAGAGCACCCTGTGCTATTACAGTGGACCAATCCACAGCGCACAGGAAGGGCAGTGTGAACCCATGAGATAGGGTGACTCAGTTCTGAAGGTTTGCTCTCATATGTTTAGGTGGATAACAAGTACTATCATGAGCTGAACTGCATTTACACAAACATTTATCATCAACCGAAAACATTTTTTAAAAATTTCTGTCCCTCTCAAGTGGAAATACCTTGACATTGAACCTGCATATCCCACGGAAATAATATTTTATGAAAGTTAGATTTCATGACATATTAGTACTATAATAATTTCTGCCCTTTGGTCCCTTGCTATACCCTAAGGATGACACAAAATAAGTTATAAACCCTCTGGAGGACAAGTTACAAAAGAGGTACATGCATCACAAAATTCCAAATCATGAATATGCACTACCTGGGAAAAAAACAACAAGCAGGAAGAGAAACTTAGTTGGAGAGGGAGTGTGATTGAGAAGGAGATCAGGGTCCTGTGAATCCTAAGAACAAAGTTCTCACTATAGATCCACTCACTGGGCAAGTTGTCACTGTCAAACTTGCTTCTTCATCCTCCAAGTGTAGAGATCAGAGTACAAATCTGGAGTTATTTTCTCTGCTAGCTACCAAATAGTATGTGTGATTATAAAATTCTATACATTTAAAAAATGTATATGATGCCTAAAAGCTTATGATGAAGGGAACACAATTTGAGGTCTTTTAGTAACAAAATATTCCTAACCAAAATTTTAACTCCAGTGATGTGTGTGCACATGTGCACGCACCCACACGTGCGTGTGAAGGAAAATGTTGTTTGTATTAATTTGCAAAGGTTAAATTCATCTTTTCCCAACTCTTTTGTTTCTTGCTTGAGCTAGTCCGCCAACACACTTCTATTATTGGCAGAGAGTGTCTACATCCAGTTCACATTGTTTGTCCAACATAAATAAATCAAGCAGGAACAGTAAGCATAAAAATCACTGCTGGACTCAAATACAGTATTTACTAAGGCAGCTGCCTTTGCATTCTGGGTTTTGAAGGGGGTGTGTGTGTGTGTGTGTGTGTGTGTCCATTCAGCCAGTAGTCATTGAAAGCAATTTTCCTCACCCTCTATTTTGATATAAAGAGTGTGAATTCCATGTTCTTTTGGAAACAACAAGAGAACAAGGAGCAGGGGGGGCAAGCAACCACTAAAAGAATAAGGTAAAACATATTTTATACCCATGGTTAGGTTACACATATCCTTGAAAGATAATTGCCAATTATTGACAATATGGTGGGCACTGTTTAGAAAAATATAACTTGTGTTTTTTATTTCCTTCGTGTTTCACATGTTTGTTAAAGGTAGTCAATGATGAGTTTTAGCTGTTCTATAAAGGATCACCTGAGGAAAAGCAATTGTATGCTTAACATCTGGGAAAAATAGTTCCTGTTTGGAAGGTTACATGAAAACAAAGTTCTTTCTCAGAAGTTTCCCCCACCCCTTCCAGCTTCAAGCTTTGTGTTCCTAGGAATTGTGTGGAGATTCTGGGATTAATGAGTGACTGAGGCTTTGATTGAATCAATATTAGGTAAGATTAGTTTGCGTACATGGATGCAGCCAATTTTGTGGGAGTTGGAGTGAATTTCTCAAAGCACAAGAAAGACAGACTGGGGGTGGAGCTACAACAGACTGCCAGAGGCAAACAGAAGCCTGACTTTATAGACTTCTCCATCCTCTACATATGTTGAAACAACAGGCTGATTCATAGCTTCCTTGCTCAGTTTCCAAATCGCTTTGCAACAAAAGCAGATTTCCTCCCTTCCCTACACTATAACTGGGATTCAGACTTCCACAAGCTCAAATCTTTATAAAGGAACATTGGAAAACTGATTCCCAATTCTCAACACCCACAATTCAGATGTTTTCACAAAACAGCAGAAATTTCAATCAAGATAGAGGTCAGCAAACGAAAGTCAGCAGACCAAACCTGATTGCTGTTATGTGTAAATAAAGTTTTACTGGAACACAACTGTGTTCATTTATGTGCCTCTTGTTTATGGCTCTTCTCATCCTTTAATGGTGGAGTTGAGAACCTGAGGTAGAGATTGTCTTGCCAGCAAAGCCTAAATAAATATTTAGAGCCTAGCTCATTTCTTTCTTTTTTTTATTTATAATAGTAGTATGTATTACAATTCATAGTGCACATATATAGCATCTTTTTACATACAACTGTTTGTATACAAAAGTTTGCTAATTCCTGATTTAAAATATCAGTTTATACCATTAAAATTTTATTGATTTCTTTGGAAACATAAGTGTAGTTTTAACATACACCTTACCAACCTCTCCTACCCCCAGAAGTTTCCCTCTAAAGCAAGTTAGTAATATGTATCTGTCCTAATTGGCCCTCACCATACTTCTAGAACATTCTTCTGAAGAAATTCCAAAATACATAAAAACTGCTGCATATAGATGTTCATCCCATCATTGACAATTATTTGTACTTTTGAATAATTGAAACATTCTAATGACCCTAAGAAGTTTGGATAAAAATAATTGTTTTGAAAAGACAAGGTGATTTATAAAAGACAACTTTGAAAAATATTTATGGGTCTAATATAATGCTTATCATGTAATTTTAAGAGACAATGGTAGGGTAAAAGCTGTCTAGTAAGGGAATTATCTCAGCCTTTTAAATATATGCTTATTCCCAAATGCAAGGAAAACAAACTGTAGTACAAAATAAACATAGCTGTCTTTGAGTGGTAGGATTGTGGGTGATTTATTTTCTTAGAGTTTTCAAATATTTATGTAAAGGAAAAAATGCAACATAGTTCCATCACACGTATGCAACCTTGGTGTGTGTATATGTCTCCATAAAATGATTATGGTGCAAAATAAGGAATTTGCAAAAGCACAGGGAAGATTTTTATTTAGAATTTATAAACAGTAACTCTTTAAACGTTTACACACTTTGAACTTTAAAAAGTGATTCGATAGAATATGTACTTTAGACTTTGTTTAAAACAAAGAAACAAATTGTCATTGGACTTAGATAATAATCTATTTTAAAATTTATTTCTGATAACTCCATACTCTAGAAAAAGAGATGCATTTTTATTTAATTTACAAAAATATTTATTCCAAATAAACATCTTCCTTACCATTCTGTGATGTGCCTATTTTCAAAAGAGGTCACTTCTGCATATGAATTAGAGATGGTAGATTTGAGATGCTTATGCTATGATTTTCCCCTCAAGTTCATGGCAGGCATTGCAACCCATTATGATCCTCCTTTCTAAGCAATTCTCTCAAAGGTACTACACAAATGGCCACTGCTAAGAAATCAAGGGTACCACGTGATAGCAAACATATTTGTGATAGCCAACCTAGATATGGTTTTGTAAGTCAATTCTAGTTTCCCCCTTCTCTCAAGAATAAAGGGTTAAATGTATACATTTTTTTTTCTTTGTGGTACTGGGATTGCAAAGGTTAAATTCATAAATTCTTTGTGGTACTGTGGTACTCAAGGCCTTGCACATGCTAGGAAAATGGAGCTGCATGCATCCCAGCCTTTTTTATTTTTTTATTTTGAGACAGGGTCTTATTAAATTGCTGAGGCTGGCCTCCAAATTGTGATCCTCCTATCTTAGCCTCCTGAGTAGCTAGGATTATGCATTCAATGCCTGATGCCTTGTGTTAGCACATGTTGCCCCAAGAGCTGAGTGAAACTACCTTCTCAAGAGTCCCAAGAGCCCAGTTCCTGAATCTACCATGTCCACAACTTATTTTTACAATCTGATATAGTAAACCATGTCTCCCTTTTTGAAATGCTGATTTTAGCCAGTCACTATTCTAACTCTGGCACCTCTTTCTTAACTCCCTACCATTCTTCTTTGAACACCCATCCCAGGAGGGAAACTTTTTTATCAAGGCCCTTATTTCTTTTCTTTCTTTCTTTTTTTTTTTTTTTTTTTTTTTTTTTATTTCTCTGCTCTTGCCATTCTAAGAAATGCTATCCATTTTTTTCAACTTCAGCCATGAAATGGGCCCTAAATCTCTATGGTCAACTGCGTCCAGTTTCTCATTGCTCATGTTTTGTTTTGGACATTTCTTTTTTCTTTTTGCTTTAGGTACTGGGAATTGAACTCAGGGGCACTCAACCACTGAGCCACATCCCCAGCCCTATTGTGTATTTTATTAGAGTCAGGGTCTCACTGAGTTGCTCAGTGTCTTGTCATTGCTGAAGCTGGCTTTGACTTGTGATCCTCCTGCCTCAGCTTCCCAAGCCGCTGGGATTACAGGCCACTGTGCCACTGCGCCTGGTTCTTTTTGGACATTTCTAAATGCCCCAAAGCATCTCAAAATGTCCGAAATTGGACCTGAACATCTTGCTTTTTTACCATTTACGTGACTGGTAAAACTGTTTTTTTCAGACTCAAAGATGAAACACCATATAGTCATTACCATCCTCGTCTCCATGTCTTCAAATTCTATCATTGGGTCAGTTCTTCCATGTCTCCTTGAGATGGTTCTTTCTTTTGGTTCTACTGCTGCTATTTGCCTTTAGAGAGTGGCTGGGGGTCTTTAGTGGGAGCAAATAAAGATGGAATTGGAAAATAAAGCATCCTACCCCTTCCTTTAGTTATTAATATTTATTGAATAATTATTATTCTGGACCGTGGCTGGGGATATGAGGAAGAAAAGATTTCCATGGTTCCTTTTAACCTTTTGGTAGGATTTATCCCACTTGAAAAGTCAGTAACATGGCTGCCAAGACTACAAACCAACACTGAAAAGTGACAGCTGGCTGTTCAGCCTCCTACTTCGAGATGAGGGCTGAGCACACAGTCAATGCTGGGAACATGAGAGAGGGTTAACTGGGACTTGCAATTATAGGCAGAGAAGACAAGACCTGAAGTTAGACCTTTTCAGTGAGCGCCAGATGTGCACAATAAGCAAGCGTATGCATAATCCAGTATTCGGGGTTTGGGGGTAGAATGAACTTGGGAAACAAAAATGGCATGGCCGAGGGCTAGAACCCCAGCAGAGGGTAACACAGAGAGCACCAATAACCAGGAGCCAACTGGATGCCCAGCCAGCGATTGCCTCAGCCAGACATTCTTTATACATCTTGTTTAGACCAAGCTCCAAGTCCCAGGAGGGCCTGACTTGGCACCTGCGGGTGAAGATAATGAGGATCAGCAAGCTGGAAGGGCATGGAGGAAACCCAGAAAAGAGACCCTGAAGTAATAGATTTCTTTTGTTTATCACTCTCTTGCTAGAACAGAAAGAGCAGGAGGGCAAGGAATGATGTTTGTTTTGTTCACTGTTCTATCATGAAATAGTGATTAGTACAGCCTTGGTGGTCAACAAATAATTGCTGAATGAATGAATGAGATAGGAGGCAGCTGCTGGAGTTTTCAGAGAAAGAATTTTGGTGACCCAAGCAAAAACATTTGGGAAAATGCCTGAAATCTCCTCCAACTTCCAAGTTCATGAGTTCTGAATTTATTACCACATATATTTTTTCTAAATATATGCTATGATAAATGTTTAACAGTGAACTCATGTTCATCATCAATCTCAGGGTTTGTATAATATTCAGTACATAAAGCAATCCCTAAAACAACATTGATAAGAAACATGAATAGTTTAAATCTCAAGGTTAGTCTCAGGAAAGATGTAATAACAAGAATAATGTGGGTTGACAGTTCAAATTCTTTTTTTTATCCTGGTGTTTGGAAATACTAGACATTTTCCAATTAATGCTGGGAATAACTCAAATAACTTTAGCTGTTAGTCCATAGTTGATCATTCACTTAAATGAAAACATGGCTCAGGAGGACCAAACAGAGAGAAGTACAATTAATATGTTCATTCATTTCACATCCTCTTTATTTTTGCATTTATCTGCACCTACCTGTAATAGAATGATTAATAAGGCTTTTTAATCTTGATTGGTAACACATCTATGTTCAATTGTTCAGGAATGCCTAGTCGGATGCGCTAAGAATCAGCTTACAAGGATGTCATGTTTTAAACATTTCTCTGTCCTTGTTTAGCCTTTGGAAAGTTGCTTTATCTTTATATGTTTTAGTTGTTTCACTTAGAAATGGGTTTGGAACAAATAAACAATTTCCCAAGGAAGTGTGAATTAACCAGTGGTTATAAAGAGCTTTGGAATGATGATGTGCTATCAATGCTAAGTCAAATTATGAAATTGCACCTTTGCAAAAATGCTATTGTGGGAATAAATGAATCCAAACATTGTATTTACAGTGTGATTTGCCTCTGAAATGGAATATTCATAATGGGCCTCGGCAGGCGACAACAAAGTGCCATCTTATCTCCTGTTGATAGACCACAATTTCAGAAAATTATTTTTACAATGGCATCTGAATAAGCTCCTTAATTTGAGGCTGTTTTACAAATAGATACACAGCTTATTACATGGTGTACGCTGCCTTGGAGACATAAAGAGTGAGGTGGGATTCATTAACAAAGTCCCTGTTGTCATTCCTTTGTATTTTTTTCAATGTAATTTCTATTCTTTACAATCTAATTTTAATGTTTTGTTGCACAAAAAGATAAAGTAAAAGCTACTTTTGTGTTAGTGATCAAATCTGAGTTTAGGTTAATACACAGGTTATCAACGGCGTTTTGTATTAAATTACACCTCAAATTTGGCTTGCAGCTTATCACGTTTCAAGACCAAACTCCTCCTTCCTACACAGACTCTCCAGATCGAAAATGTTATATTCCACAACAGCAAAACAAGTATGTCTGAGGGCCACATTCTCTGTTCTTCTGAATAACTGATTAGGCATAACATATCTGTTCATGTATAAGATTAAGGTCTAGGTGAAAAAAGTGCATAATGCCTTTAAATAGATTTTGACAAAATACAGTATCCAATATCTGACACAATTTAGGGGTAGAAAACTGACATAAATTGATTGCATACATGATTGTGCACCTGCAATCCCAAGGACTTAGGAGGCTGAGGCCAGAGGATTGCAAGTTCAAGGACAGCCTCAGCAATTTAGTGAGGCCCTATGTAACTTAGCAAAACACTGTCTCAATATAAAAACTAAGGACTGTGGATGTAAAGTACCTCTGGGTTCAATCCCTAGTGAAAATAAAAAAGTGTCCAGGTGAAATAAGACTAGGAAGTGGGTGGAAGGAATGGAGAAAGGTTAGTCGATGGCTACTAAGTTACAACTGGATGGGAGTAAGAAGTCCTGGTGCACTACTGTACAGGAGGGTGACTCTTCAATTCCACAATTATGCATCCTGTATTTCAACAAGCTAGAAGAAAGAATTCTGAATGTTTTCACAGAGGAAAAGATAAATGTTTGAAAAGAAAGATATGTTTGCCATGATTTGAAGGTTATAAATATATACATGTATCAAAACATCACATGATACCCCATTAATATGTGCAAATCTGAAGGAGCCCCAATTAGGAAGGGTTATTGCGGGTAGTTGGAAGCCATAAGTTCCACCTGATATGTATGTGACGCACCTGTAAATGCACGTGAGGCACCTGCAAAGCTAAAGGTATATAACCGGGTGAAAGCGGTCGGAGTTAGGAGAACGGAGAATTCATTCAGTCAGTCGTGCAGTCGCTCGGTCGGTCAGAAGAAGAGTTCGGGTCGGAGAAGAAAAGAATCAGAGCGGCCAGAACGTAGGCAGAGCGGTTACAGAAGAGAAACCAGATTAGAAGAAGTAATTGCTGGTCAGAGTTAGGCCGAGGCTCCCGAGGGCTGGTCAGTCAGGCCGAGGCTCCCGAGGAAGAAGGAAGAAAGAAGAAAGAAGAAAGAAGCTCTAAAAATCTTTCTCTCTAAGCTCTTTCTAAGAAGAAAAATCTTTCTTTCTCTCTCTAAGCTCTCTCTAAGAAAGTAGAAGTAAAAGTAGTAATAGCTTTACTCTGCCTCCGAGTTTTCCGCCAGGGTTTCGGTACCAGGTAGCTTACACAAATCTTTTGTTTTTATGTATAAGTTTAAAATTAAAGAGTTTAAGAAAAAAAGAAGAGAAAAGGAAAGGGTAGAGGATGAGGTAGAAAAGGCAGGGATAAAGTAGTAGATCCAGGGAAGAAGAAAGAAAAAGCAGGGTGTGCGCATGGTTGTGTGGTGGTAGGAATGTGCTTAACAGAGGCCAAAGAAGACCCAGGCCAAATTGCCAAAATAGACATCTTTGGAAGATGCTTTATGGCAACATGATTCTCCTTTGTAAGAGCCCAGACGAGTTAACAGAGCCTATTTTTCTTATTTCGCAGATAAAAATACAGAGGCCAGGAAAGAGGAAACACACAAGCCACATAGCTCACAGAGGCCGAGCGAGTTCTAGAACTCAGGGTCACCATGACTACCCGCAGCATCACCATAGGCCACCCATTAACCAAGCAAGTCTCAAGAGAACTCTGAACATGCTCAACAGAGAGATGGTACAGAGCAGAATGAGCTGAGGGTCTGGTTAGGCCATGCGTCTGCCACTGCCCCAGCTAATCTTTTTCTTCCATGGAAACAGAAAAGTTTATCACTAAGTCATTCTGTTCTGGGGTTGCAGACATACAAGGGGTAAGAGAATGAGGCAGGACTATTCTTTTTTGTTGTTGTTTGAGTATAACAGAAACATTTGGAAATAGTCCAGAAAACTAGGTGTGAGAGAAAGACATGGGGAGCCAGCCAGCAAGAAAGATAAAAGAGCTATCGTGACAAGATTACTAGCTCTTGTAGGTGTAGTCATGTATCTGCCAATTCTTCACATCTTCCTCCTGGGCTGACATCGCCTACCATATCACAAAGCCGTATGACATGTTGCTGCGGTGGGAGAGGTGTGAGCCAGGTGGGCAGATGAACCCCACTGCTGTCCACTTCAGAAAACGCCCCACCACAGCCACCCTGGGCAAGCTAAGTCACACTTCTCTGGGTAGACTCTTTCCCCAGGACATGGGTCTTGATATTTTCCTGGTGGTATGAATTGACATATTTACACCTTTCTGCAAGAAATGCAGCCCAGGCTACCTTCTCTAACAGAGAAGGTCATTTTGTACATCTTCTCTGGCAAGGCTGCTCCGAAGTTCACATGTGCATTTACTGAGGTTGCCAGCTGGAACGGAAGAAGGCTCTCAATTTTATTTGTGTTAAATTTATGTAAAGGTGGTTTGGATGTGAGCCCAGATATGAATACACAATAGACCAAGTTTACAGAATTGTGACACAAAGTTCCAAGAGTTGTGGGATGTCAAAAAATGCTCGGCAATCAAGATATGTGCCTGCAATGTCAATACATTTTATCCCTTTAACTCCAAAGCAGATTATGGAGATGACTGTGAGACAGAAAGAAAAGCTCTCATTCAAGCACTACCTTTGCATGGAAAGTTTTGGAAATTTAACTAGTTACTCATAGAAATTCAGGCTTTCAAAAATAGAGGTTTCTAAAGGAAAGATAAAAATCTGACTTTCCTACCCAAGAAAATAAAAGGTTTACCATAACAATGAGAACTATAACTATGCATATTAATATTCTAAGTTAAACCTTTGTCCAAAGAGATCTGACTTGATTATCCTGTGCTAGATGAACAAGCAGGAAAAGACTCAGGGAACATCAGTTGGTCATTCAATATGGCAAATATTAACTGAGCAGTTACTATAGCAAAGCACTATGATATGCCCTGCCCTGAGAGTGGCAGAAAACAATATCCATCCCTGTTTGTAAGTAGCGTATAACGTAGTTGAGTGAACATTAGAAGAATATCAGCGATTATAACACAAAACAAAAAAGTAAGGAGACTATATTACATAAGTGCAATTCTTTTTTTTTTTTAATATATTTTTAGTTGTAGGTGGACACAATACCTTTATTTTATCTGTGTGGTACTGAGGATCGAACCCAGGGCCTCACACATGCGAGACGAGCGCTCTACTGCTGAGCCATAGCCTTAGCCCATAAGTGCAATTCTTAAAGGTCGGAGGAAGACAGAGAAAGTGAGAGCACATTTAATCTGCAGGTGGTCATCAAAAATAGCTTTATGAAGAAAACATTATTTCAGATGGAACTAGAATGGTGTACATATTTTGACAGTGAAACATAGGTGTGTGGTCCTTTATACACCTGTGTCTCCCTGCCAAAACACTGCACAGCATCCTAGTTCCATTCAATTCTATTGAAAAAAGGGCATATACCCTTTAAACACTTGTGAAAAAACAGTCTAAGCCTTGGAAAAGCAGAGGTGAATGTGAAGATCAACAGGATGACTGTTTGGGCTAGAAAGTACAGGGAACCCAGGGAAACCCCAGGAAATAAGGACAGAGAGACAGGTGGGAGCTACCTTGGGGAAGACTGAGAAGCAAAGTCTAAAGCAAGACAAAGTGTAAGGCCCTGGATGTTTCTCAGCAGAGGACAAGGAGGAAAAAAGCCCTTTGAGGAAGCTGATGCAATAGCACCCAAGATAGGCTAAGACGTGTTAGAATTTGGATGGTTGCCCCAGAAATGTAATAAAAGAGGCATGAGAAAGATTGCAGATATGTAATGTAAAGGCCTTTAAACTGACTATATTGCAGGGACAAACAGGAATCAGGAGACGTTCCAGAATTCCAAATTCAGATAAGTAGGAAATGAAAGAATAAATAAGAGAAAAAGAAAAAGAAAAAAAAAAAAAACATTTGCAAGGGAAGCTGCAAAGTGTGATTGTTTTCAATTGTAGAAATGGTCGATCATTTAGATAGTCCACATCATCCAGAAAATATTTGAAAATTTGAGTCCAACCATTAGGTCAGATATGGGGCTGGCCAGAAATTTCAGGTGTTATCTGAGCCAAGAAACTAAGATCAAAAAGGTTATTCAAAGAGGAGAGATTCAGGGCAAAGGCAAAACCTTGACAAAAGCCTGTATTTTGGTGTTGGAAGAGAAGCAGAAGCAGAAGAAAAGCAGTCAGAGAGATGGGGAGAAGGCTGAGCTGGCACTGTGTTGGGAGATGCAGGACAGCAGCAGCTCTGACACATAGCACACAGTCCACTGTGCTCAGAGTTGCACAAATGTTGAAGAAATGAGAGCCAAGTTATGGCCAATGGTTTGGAGCACCAGAAGAGTAAATGAAGGATAACATTTGAGCAAACAGTTTCAGTCAACTGGAGGAGACAGAAGCTAATGCTGAAGAGAGTGGAGATGGAGGAGCTCTGGACCGCAGTCACCACTTTGGATACTCTTGGCAGTGAGAGGAAAGAGAAAAAGAGAGATGAAATACTTGTTGTAGGGTTAACAAGGCCAAAGGAGGATTTCTTTTCCTCATGAACAGGAAAGACCTACAGAATCCATTTGACCCATGGAGGCCCACAATGGTTCCCCCAAAAGGAAAGCAAATCCCTTCTGCTGGATATCCCAGGCACACCTGTAGTCATCAAATGAAAATGGAGCTCAGAGTACTTTTGAAGGGCTGCAGATATCATTGATGTTATCAAAGGTTATTCATGAGGGTGAAACGGGGAGAAGGGATTAAAATAGTAATCTCTTCTCTGTTATAATTCCAAGGTCCTTCCTGCAAACCTGCTCGTCACCACTGGGAATTCCCCTGCCACTGTTGGGAAGTCTGTCATACCCAGAAGCAGGAGAAAGAGAGAAAAAGGCTAGAAGACCTGGAGAAGCAAAAAGAAGAGGGAAAGGGATAGAATGTGATGTACCATCAGTTTAAAAATGCTTACTTCCCCAGTTGCCTTTCCCAATGAATGCTACAAAAATCCATGTGTTTCCTCTTTCTTGGAAACAAACATAATGCTGCTGTTTGGTTATACTGCTTAGGAAGACTGACCTTCCTTTGGAGTAACCACCATGATATTGGCTCCTGCTTTGCTGTTTAAGCACGGCTGGTTTACTCTTGGAGTATGCTGAGCATATTTACAAGTGCATGGGAAAAGAATGACTTAAAAAACAAAAAAGTCATTCATGCTATTATCATCATCAAGTCTGTGACACTGAGATAGTATCTTCCATGAGATTTTCCAGAAACTCCACCCATCCAGATTTTTAGAAGATGGTGATTATAACACAGTCAACTTATTGCAAGGACATTCAGAAATTCTTGTTGGTTGAACACACACTGAACATTAGATGCTATCTTTACTGTGGGCATGCATGGTGCTTTTGAAATATTTGTGTCTACTCCTGAGGATGCAGATGTTATTGTTTACAGTCTGAATTTATTTTAAGGAACAAACCCTGCGGATACACTTCCTGTGATACCTAGGCTTTGTTTCATGTATTTGTCTTGTATTCATAAGACACTTCCACCTACAGCATCTCAGAAACACTGAATTACTGAGATAGGGAGAAGAAGAAAATCAGGAATGCTTCAAAAAGAAAAGGGGAAAAGGCGAATAAAAGCTGCGTGCAAGTAGTGTCACTCTGCCAGACCTTGGAGTAGGCATCCTGGTCTTTGTTTCACCTTCCCAAGCTGCTCTTGTTGACTTTCTCAGAGTGGCAGCATTAACTGTGCCATAATTATGCCATTCATATAATTGTGACCTAGTCCATATGACCTATCTCCTGTCTCACAGATGGGAATGAATGGCAGAGGTGCAATTATAACCCTTGTCCCTAATTTTCACCAGAATACTTTTTCCTAGGGAGCTGAGAACACAGTCCCCTGATAATCAGGAATCCCCAGCTCACATTAATGAACCAGCACACACATCAGGTATGATGCTAGGACAGTAGGAAAGGCAGGTGTGCCTGGGAGGACTGAACCAATCCATCCTAATTATTAATCAGCACTGTTCCCAGCCTCATGGACAAAGAAATTGGCATTGGAATAAAGGGTAAGGAAAATGCAATACCTTTTCCTGGGCGGGGGTGGGGGTGGGGGTGAATTCTAATCAGTGTTTAAAAAAAACCCAACCTTCTCTCAGCCTACTAGTGTCACCCCTTAGTGAAAAATACAATTCTGAGCTACCCACTTTGGAAGGGAAGAAGCTGCTAGGGATGGATGTGGCCAGATTTTCTGGATGCAGAAATGCAGCTACTGCCTTTAGACCCAGGGAGTAGCCTCTATAAGTCCTACCTGAAAGATTGTCACTCAGCCCTTGAGCAGTTACCAAAATAGCCCCTTTCACCCTTTCTATGGAACTTAGCTGATCTCTTCTCCATATTGCCTACTGTGAACCAGACTCTTCTCAGTGAAACATGTGGGTTTTCCCACTTCTACTCTTCATATACCAGATTTCCATTTCAGTAAAAGTGCCAGTTGTTTAGTTAAATCACACTGGTGCCCTGTGTGTGCAAAGCATTCTGTTGGATTGTGGAAGGAGAGTAGAGATATAAGGAAGATA